>MU968411.1:672957-1309679 GCA_034641835.2 Pinus albicaulis | reverse complement strand
TAGGTTGAATTATACCCGCCTCTAACATTTCTACAATCATATGTTCAATTTGGCTCTTTTGGACATAAGGATATCTATAAGGCCTGATGTTTGGAAAAACACTTCCTGGAATCAAATGAATAGCATGATCATGATCACGAATAGGTAGGAGTCCATTGGGAGTTTCAAACACCTTGGAATGTTTTTCAAAGACTTGTTGGAGATCTGCAGAAATAGATGATTTTCATGTTGGAACTTCTAGTTGTAGGTTTTAACCCTGAACATAAATTATCTACATACAAATCTTATAATAGAAAATAAACAATAGCGAGAGCATAAAACATAAAACAGATAAACACAGAGATTTTCTCCTAGATCCCAAATTGGGATGACCAGCTTGATTTTTCATTATATTCCTTTTAGTGTTACAACACATATATATACATGCCGAAGCATACATAAACCCCAATCCATTAACCATGGATTAGAACATAATCATAGTTCCCTTGACCAGATCTACATAATATGAGGGGCTGAAAAATATCGTACCCAAAAACCATGTGAAAACTCATGCACAAAACATGGGTGGGTCCGCACACCAAAAAAAAAATTTCCCGCTGTCGCCCCCCCTGTGACCCCCCTGCTACGCCTGGCACAATGTACAACACATGGGGCTAGTCGTGGAAAGAATATAACACATACCCAACATTCTCCCACTTGTTGTTTTCTTTCCACAGGGGGCCACAGGAGAGCTTAGTCATTGGGCCAATTCTTCAACACCCATTG
This sequence comes from Pinus albicaulis, assembly GCA_034641835.2. Lineage (NCBI taxonomy): Eukaryota > Viridiplantae > Streptophyta > Pinopsida > Pinales > Pinaceae > Pinus > Pinus albicaulis. The sequence continues at coordinate 1,308,914 of MU968411.1, read as the reverse complement.
TTTCTCTACACCAAGAGAACTTCTGAGTGCTCACAGACTTCGTCAATGCATATGCAACATTCTTCAAAGTGTCCACCTTTACCAGCAACACCCTTTTAGCCTCAACCATATCTCTAACAAAGTGATATTGAACATCGATGTGCTTTGTCTTTGAATGATAAGCAGGGTTCTTAGCCAAGAAAATTGCACTTTGGCTATCACAGTCTATCCTTATAGCTTGCTGTACCAACCCCATACTTGAACACAATCTTTGCAACCAAACTTCTTCCTTGCTTGCATGAGTGGCTGCTATGTATTCTGCCTCTGTAGTTGAAAGCGCCACTACAGACTGTCTTTTACTCATCCAACTGACTGCACCTCCAAATAGGCTAAAAACATACCCACTTGTAGATCTTCTTTGGTCCAGATCTCCAGCCCAGTCTGCATCAAAAAAACCATGAATGTCCAACATTCTTTCCAATCCTGGTCTTCCCTGGTAGCACAAGCCATAATCACTAGTGCCACGTAAATATCTGAAAACCCACTTCACTGCTGTCCAATGCTCCTTCCCTGGGTTTGACATAAACCTGCTCAATACTCCCACTACATGTGCAATGTCTAGTCTAGTACAGACCATTGCATACATCAGGCTACCCACTGCACTTTCATATGGAACACGGGACATATCCTCCTCTTCTTCTTGTGTCTTGGGACACTGTTCAGCAGACAACTTTGCACCTACAGGAATAGGAACACTCACTGGTTTACTATCCTGCATATTGAACCTATGCAATATAGTCTCGACATACTTCCTCTGGTTTAACCAGAGCATCCTCTTTGCCCGATCTCTCTTAATTTCCATGCCCAAAATATAGTTTGCAGCACCAAGATCCTTCATGTCGAATTTGGAGAATAGTTGGGTCTTCAAATCTTGGATAATTTCTTTGTCATTTACAATCAACAACATATCATCCACATACAAGACCAAATAAATAACATGGTCACCAATTAATTTAAAATAAACACAGTGATCCTCCTTGCTTCTGGTGAAGCCAAGTCCCCGTATATAGGTATCAAATTTCTGATACCACATCCTTGGTGATTGTTTTAAACCATATAGAGACTTCTTCAACCTGCATACCAGCTCTTTCTTACCCTTCACCATAAAGCCTTTAGGTTACTTCATGTAGATCTCCTCTTCTAGATCCCCATGAAGAAATGTTGTCTTCACATCCATCTGTTCTATCTCAAAATCAAATGCAGCAGCAATAGATAAAAGTAATCTAATAGAAGTAACTTTGGCAACACGGGAAAAAATATCACCAAAATCAATTCCCGGCACCTGGGAATAACCTTTGGCTACCAACCAAGATTTGTATTTCTCCACCTTTCCTTCTACATTCATGTTCTTCTTAAACACACATTTTCTCCCGATGGGCTTCCTTCTAGCTGGCAACTCCACCAAATCCCATGCCTCATTTTTATGCAAGGATGCCATTTCATCAACCATGGCCTCCTTCTAGATTTTTCCATCCTTTGAATCTATTGCCTCCCTGAAATTTTTGGGATCATCATCAGTTATATTTAAAGAAAAAATTGAACAGAAAGAAGATGGACTATACCTTTCTGGTTTCCTTCTTTCTCGAACTGATCTTCTCACAGCTGGAGTTTGTGGCTCTTCCTCTTCTGAGTCTTCTTCTGTTGTAGAGTCTGATTCATCCTCCTTTATCTCAAACTCTATCTTCTCAGGTTCCTTTGGTATGATTTCATGTTTAACAACATCTTTCACCTCTCTAAACACCACATCTCAGCTGTACACAACCTTCCTTATTTCTAGGTTTCAAAGCTTGTAACCCTTTAAACCATCCTTATACCCAATAAAGATGCACCTTTTAGATTTATTATCCAACTTGGTCCTTTTCTCCTTTGGAACATGTACATATGCATCACATTCAAATACCCTTAGATGTGAAAGAGAGGGTTTCTTACCAGTCCATACCTCATGTGGAGTCTTATCCTCAAACGCTGATGAAGGTGATTTGTTAACTAAGTAACATGCAGTCTCCACTGCCTCTGCCTTGAATTCTTGTCCTAACCTGGTACCACTGAGCATGCTTCTTCCCTTTTCCATCACCATTCTGTTCATTATTTCTACAACTCCATTTTGCTGAGGTGTGTATGGAGTAGTCTTTTGCCGTGCTATACCACACTTCTTACAGAACTCCTCAAATTCCTTCTTGCAGAACTCCCCACCATTATCTGTCCTCAATGCCTTTATCTTCTTCTCTATCTGGTTTTCCACCAGAGCCTTAAATTCTTTAAATTTTTCAAATACTTCAGATTTATTCCTCAAGAAATATATCCATGTATTCCTTGAGAAGTCATCTATGAATGAAACATAGTACATAGAATTTCGTAGTGATGGAATTGACACAGGTCCAAACACATCACTGTGCACAAGTTCTAATATCTTGTTCACCCTCTTAGCACCAGAAGGAAAACTCACCCAATTCTTCTTCCCATATACATAATGTTCACAGAAATCAAAATCCAGAGAGCAATTAGACATACCTTCTACCATACCATTTTTATGCAGTATCCGAAGGCCCTTCTCTCCAATATGTCCAAGCCTCTGATGCCATCGCATGGTCTTTTCTCTGAAGACAACTAGGCTTTCCGCTCCACTTTCAGGAACCACATAACTGTTACACCCATCAATAACAGTTCTACCTTGTAGCTTGTACAAAGTTCCAGTCCGAACTCCCTGCATTAATACCAGTGCTCCGCGAACCATATTGCAGGTATCTTTCTCGAACACTGTTTTTACACCTGCATCATCCATCTTGCTTACAGAAATCAGATTTCTGGCCAATGCAGGAATATGCAGAACACGAGGAAGTTTTCTAATCCTTCCACCTTGCAGCTTTAGCTTGAATTTTCCACATCCGACAATTCTGGCCTTCCTATCATTCCCTAGGAATACATCGCCGCCATCATATTTCTCATACTCGAAGAACCACTCCCTATGGGGAATGAAGTGAAAGAATGCACTTGAGTCAATCAACCATGACTCATGATCTACATGTGTATTTGAAGAAGAAGCCAAATACACATCCCCACCTTCATCCGAGGTGGTTTTTACCTCTGCAGAAGGAGCATCATCAGATCCCTTTCCTTTCTCAAGAGCTTTAGATCTGTAGTCCTTTTTGTAGTGCCCTTCCCTTCCGCATTTCCAGCATACCTTCACAAACTTTCGAGGAGATTTAGATCTCCCTCTAGATTTAGATCTCCCACTCGAAACCTTATTCTTATTTCTGTTTTGGGACCTTCTTGTACAGATAAGGCATCTCCATTTTGACCCTCCATATTTCTCCATCTCATTTCCTCTGACAACAAGGCTGAGACAATGTCATCAAAATTCAAGGTATTTTTATTGCTACCTATTGCAATAACCAGACTGTCCCACGATTCTGGTAGAGAACACAACAAATTGATGCACTTATCTTCATCTGAGATTTTAATATCAATAGATGACAGTTGAATTACCACAGTATTGAAGGCATTCAGATGCTCTGTCACCAAGTCTCCATCCTTCATCCTCAGGTTATACAAATTTTTCCACAGGAACAACTTATTCACCAGAGAATTAGATTGGTACAAAGTCCCAAGTTTTTCCCACAAATTCTTCACCGTAGCTTCCCCAGATACATTCAACAATATTGAATCTAAGACACACAACCGTATTGTGCTCTTACCCTTCTGATCTAGTTTCTTCCAGTCTTCATCTGACATTGTCGTTGGTTTAGTACTTGGATCTACCGCGATCCACTGATCTTTATCCACCAGCAGATCCTCCATTTTGAGCTTCCATATCTCAAAACTCTGACCATTAAATTTGTCGATCTCTATCTTCCTGCTGCTCATGATCTTCTTTCACCACAAGAATTGATCTCGCAGATCTCCCACTGAATAGGGTCTACCTCAGGCCAAAGCAAAAAACCCTCAGCAACAAAGGCATCCCCTTGAAGCTGAAACAGCTCTGATACCAAATGTAGGTTTTAACCCTGACATAAATTATCTACAAATGAGTCTTATAATAGAAAATAAACAATAGCAAGAGCATAAAACATAAAACAGATAAACACAGAGATTTTCCCTTGGACCCCAAATCGAGATGACTAGCTTGATTTTTCATTATATTCCTTTTAGTGTTACAACACATATATATACATGATGAAGCATACATAAACCCCAATCCATTAACCCTGGATTAGAACATAATCATGGTTCCCTTGACCGGATCTACAAAATATGAGGGGCTGAAAACCATCGTACCCTAAAACCATGTGAAAACTGATGCACAAAACATGGGTGGGTCCGCACACCAAAAAAAAAAATTCCGGGGTGCTGCGACGGGCCTCGACAAGGGGTGCTACCGCCCCCCCTGTGACCCCCCTACTACGCCCGGTGCAACGTACAGTGTGTAGGGCTAGTCATGGAAATAATATAACACATACCCAACACTAGTGAGCATAATTGTGCAATTACGCCTTGTTGTTCGTTATTTAGAAGCTTTATCATGACATTAGAGCTTATTATCTTTCCTGGATTCCCTGCAATACCCCGTAATTCAACTTCCGTTCCTTCTGTAAAAAATTTCAAGAAAAGTTCTTGAAAATTAAAAGCTATCATCCCCAAAGATTGTAACCATTGTAATCCTAGTACAACATCAACACCTCCCATAGGAATGGAAAGCATTGGACTATTCAATACATATTCCCCCATGGTTAGCTTGATATTATGGCATTTTCTAGAGCACCATATAGTTCCTCCATTTGCAACCATCACTTGAAATTCTCGTGCTGGGTATAGGAAACAATTCAATTCCTTGGCTACCTTACAATGAATAAAATTATGGGTGCTACCTGAATCAATCAACACTATTATCTTTTTCTTCTTGATATGTCCTTCTATCTTGAGAGTTTGAGGAGTGGTAATTCCTGCCAATGCATTACACGATATGGTCGGACTCATTTCTTCCTCTTCTTGGGTTGGTTCCTGGTGTATATCCTCTTCTTGTTCATTTTCTTCTTCCTCTTCACAATCTATGTAAAATAATTTCTTCTCGACACACTTATGACCTTTAGTGTATTTGCTATCACAACTGTAGCAAAGCCCTTTTGCTCTTTTTTCTTCCAATTGTTGTGGTGTCAACCTTGTAGGTTGTGGAAATCTAGGCGTAGCAACACTTCCTTCTTTATAGAATTGGGTGGTAGGCTTCCTTGTCGCCATAATTTTACATTCAACTTTTCTTGCCAACCTGAATGCCTTCTCCAATGAATCAGGTTCCAAAACGCGAACTTCATGTTGGATGTTATCCTTTAAAGTGCCTATGAAGAGATCAATCCTGTGTTCCTCCGGAATATCAGTTACCCTTATATTCAATTTTTGGAAGTCCTCAATGTGCTCCCCCACTAAACCCTTTTGTTTGAGATTTATCAATTGGCTAAAGAAGGTGTTGATCTTTGTATCCCCATAATGTGCTATCATTTCCTACCAAGTGACAATTTTTTTACGGGAGAAAAGCCATCGATACCATACAAATGTATTTTGTTCTAAATGTAAAGTTGCAATGCGTACCTTTTGCTTTTTTTGCAAATTATGGAGATAAAAATATTGCTCCATCTGTAGTATCCATGTTACAGGATCCTTTCCATCAGACTTCCTCATATCCATTTTTGGAATAGGGTGGTTCTTCCTGCCAACATTAGATTTTATGAAGTCACAATTAACATTTATTTTGTTCTCATCATGAGTTTCCTCTACTATCTTTTCACCATTAGGAAATGTTTCTTGTATCAAGTTTGTCAAACCTTCCATGTCTACTTTTAGATCATTTTTCATGTTTTTTATGTTGTCTTTCATTTTTCAACGATCTTAGCTTCCATGTCATCCATCATAGATTCCATGCTAGCTTCCATGCTATATATCTTAGATTTCACACCTTTCTTCAAAACATCCATATTATTCTTCAAACTATCCATTTTTTCTTCCACACCTTTCTTCAAACTTCCATTTCATTTTTTGTTTCTCTTTGCAAGAGAGAAATTTGGTGCACTTGCTCTTGTAATTTTGATAGATCATGTTGCAATTCTTCATCTTCATGAGTCATAGTAGAGCCTTCTGAAGGCTTAATGGGTGTTGAATTATTTTTATGGGGAATTTTTTAGAACCAAATACTGATATATATTCTATAATATGCCCTTGGAAAAAATTCAAATTGATTCTTCAAACAAGACTTATGCAATTCAGAAAAAAATACAGACCTTTTTCTCGCTTTTGAGGAGCTCGATATTGAAATTGGATTATCTATTTTATTGTGTCTCTTCAATATCAGAAATTTGGCACTGCAGTAGCCTTCTAAATTATCTTTCAAATGCCACAGTTCTGACTTGATTTGGATTCCCAAGGGCAAAGTTATGTCCAATCTCCCACAATGACCTAATTATGGACTGGTTCAGTAGAGTGAAATTGTACAAATTGCCACGTGTGACTGTTTTATAATTTAGCTCTGAAATTGATAGAAAAGAAAATAAATTTAGTGTGCTTGTGACCAATTTCTACGGCACTCCAATCTGATGCTCAGAGGGAGAGTTATGAAGATTTTCCCACGTTCCCATATTTGAGATGAAATTTAGGAGCCTGAACAAGCACTGCCTTCTACAGATCATATCTAAGAAAATATTGCGAACCAAGCTCTAAATTTTTTTGAAGCGTTTCCTCAGGATTTCAGCTTCACACCCTAAAAATTTCAGATTCTGAACCTTCGTAGAAAAAACGTTATAGCGAAAATGCCACGATGACCTATTTAGATTAAATTGAGGAGCCTGCAAAAAGACCTAATTTCCACAAATCATATCTCCAAAAATATTGTGAACCTAGCTCTGAAATTTTGTGACGATGTTCCTCAGAATTTTGGCTTCGCACCCTAAAAATTTCAGCTTCTGGAACTTCGTAGAAAAAAATTTATAGCGAAAATTCCATGATGACCTGTTTGGAGCAGCGAAACCCTAGAATCCAAAGCTCTGATACCAAATGTTGTGAAGCGAGCTCCAAAAATAGAAGAAAAGAGATATCAATGCCTTAGAAATAAGCCACTTCGAGGGGGAAACCTCTAATAAATTACATGAATGAACAATTATTGGATGATTCAAATTACAAAACCTCCTTTCTATATATAGGAGTCCATGGGGCTACAATGTAATCCTAGTGGGGCCACAATGTAATCCTAGTCGACCTAAAAATAATAATTTAAGGGCACAATAACAACAATATGAGGGTTACAGAGGTACAATAATAACAATAAGGGGGTTACACTAACAACAATAAGGGACTATACTAGTAATATAGGGGCCTAACACCAAATGATGCCTTCCATTGTGCCTTCATCTTCATTATATAGATCATGAGCCTTCCATAGCCTAGGCCCACTCCAAAATTGCACTGTACAAGTGGAAATAAGTCTCCATGATTGACTGTGCTATTTCTCCATGTCCTCCATCATGTTAACATGGGGTGATCACCCTCTCCATCATGTGTGCATTAAATGCATCACTTCCTCTACTAACCAATCATAATTGCTTTATGATCTCACTTTTAATGCATTATGATCTCAGTTGACCTTATCAAAGATCCTCATGATTTTACATTTAAGATCCATAATCTTGTTTAAATTTTTTATCCTCTATAATCTATCTCATAAATGAGACATTATCTCCATTAATGGAGTTTCTCAACTACTTCATGATTTTAGATCTAGTTCTTAATTAATCCACATTCACACATAAAAATTGGATCTTTATTCATCTTGAGGATTATGGGTCCCTCCACCCTTTTATTTACTTAATTCATTAAGAAAATTAAGAACTCTAATATTCCAAATATCATATGAAAATTTGGGAATATTACAGTCCTCCTCAGGAAAATGTTGCTTGTCCTCAAGCAAGTACAAAATTATATGCAAAGCCATCCATTGCCCTCCAAATGGAATATAGATAAGGAAGGCCTCCTCCATTTTCTGCAATGTGTCATGCATGTTTGGTTCCAAAGTTGTCTCTCAAGAATGCATAGAATGACCTCCAACTGTATAGTTAGGTGTCCTCCTTTCTCCAAGAAGTACCAAGTGACAACCATATGATGTCCAACATCATCATCAATACATGGGATACATAAAATAAAGTGGTCTTTTCCACAAAGAAAAATTCCCATCTCACAAAGCATTTCTTCATCCCATGTTTCATGAAGTAAATGGAGCATTGATATGCCCTCCTCTTTAGCCCTGTTGGCCTTGTTGGTTCCAAGCATCATTCCAACCTTATGCAAAAGAAGGAATAGAGACATATGGGTAGACCAAGGTGTCAAACCATATTATCCCACAGTAACCACCGGAGTAAGGCCCTTTGCTGCCATCCTCCATCTCCCTCTTGCAGGATGTATAAGCCAAACTCCCCCAAAAGGAACCTAAGAAACAAGAGATATTGTTGCTTCCTCTCCTCCTCATGTGCATCACGGAGTAAAAACATACTGATAGACATGTGGAATGTCAAATCAGCCCAATACAAGTAAGCACTATTAATATGCATCATGAGAACATCATGCCAAGTTCTACATAATACAAAACACATAGACATAGGAGATGTCATGTGATGGAAAAACTCTCTCATGGATAGCCAAAATGAACATGCCTTTCTTTGCTACATACTATAATTGATACAAAAAGCATGAGTCAAGAAAATATGAGCTATTGGGTGGTAACCATACTCACCCAATAGCAGCCAGCGCACTTATGCCTCCTTCCTCATTTCATGAGTGTTTTTCAAGGCATGGATAAAAAAATTAGGATCCTTTGTGTAGTAACCAAACTCACCATATAACAACCAACATAACCAAGCTTCTTGCTATCCCATGTCATATATTTTCAAGTTTTCATGCAACCCCTTTCTTATCATCCTCACCCACTTATCCCAATGTGGATGATGAATGATGTACTGCATCAACATGGTATCCTTCCTTTGTAGAATACCATTCTCCTCAAAATGATGAAGAACTTTGCACCCCATGATATGTTGAAGTTCCCCTCTAAGGAGATCTCTTAATGAGACCTTCTTCTCATCAATGGCCCTCCAAAACTAGTAAGGTTGTGGATCTGCTGCAGGTAGAATTTTCTCTTTCAATTGTGAGATGCTCATTGGGAAAGTGTGATCTGGAAAGGAGAAAAGATTCCTCATCTCAATATGTCTACCATTTATCATCTTAACCCCCATTGCTTCATGAGTGATGCTACCTTTAGAATGCTCCAAGAATAATGGGGCCCCTTCATTTTCACTGCTACTAAGTGACAACACTGTATATTTACATGGTAATACATATGTTGTCTAAAAGCAAGGGACAATGCTGATATCATAACCACTCATTGTACATAGGATCATGCTCATCCCATTATCTAAAACTCTACACTTCAACTCAAAGGTTTGAATGTATTCCATCAATGAAAAACTTGGATAGCTTTTCATCTCCTCCTTGATTAGGCCAAGGGTCCTCTGCACTGTGATAGGTTGCTAATTCAAATCAGCATTTTTTTCTAACCCTTGGTTATGAATTGGCCCTAATGAAATGTCCTCATAAGCTTCAATAAGATCTACTAAAACAATATGTGATGAATATGTATGCATACCTTAGATCAACTGATGTGTGGGAACCTCATTCAAGAACACCAGAGTTCCTCCAATCGAGGCAATGGTGTCTGCAACTGCTGGTAGGAGTGATGACTGCTCTTCTCCAAGTGTACCTCCTCTTCCTCATGCATCTCCTGAATCATACATGGGACTCTATGTGTCAAGAGCTCAAGACTATATTGCAAAGTTGCAAGTGCATCTTCCCTAGATGCATGTACTTTTGCAGCTAATGGTGAATGTAGTGACTCCTTGTCCAGAGTGACAAGATTGAAATCCTCCTTTGTTTCCTTAGGAAATGTATCTTTGTGACATATCTCTGGTTTTCTCACTTCAAAATTCTTCCTCAACTTATGAAAGAAATTTGAATAATTGGTCACTTTTGCATGCTCCATGTGACCAAACCACCAATCATTGGCTTCACCTAAAAGATGAAGTGTTGCAATTTGGACAACCTCTTTTTTAGCCAGAGGATGTAGCATGAAAAATCTATCCAAATCTTTCCTCCAAGCCTTAACATTTCTTGAGGAATATCCGTCAAATATGGGAAAATAAAATCTATTGTGCCTCTTTGATCTATTGCTACTATAGGATCTTCTTTCTTCTTTGAGTTCAAAGAATTCTTGGAGAGTTAGAATTTCTTTGAAGGCTATAGACTATGCTTTGTACTCATCAAGATACAAAATGTGAGTATCATGAGTCTTAGGTTCTCTTATTTCTTCATTGCTATACCATTCACCTTCTTCAAAGAAAGTGGGAATGGTAGATCTATGAGGAGATCTATGATTGTCTGGTTTTCTTTTTTGTTGATAGGAAGTGCTTGGACCTTCCTCATCAAGTCTTATTCTTGGATCCTCCTTTTGCCTTTCCCTCTTCATTTTATTGACCTCTTTGGAGAGACCTTGCATGGATATAAAGAGAGGAGTGGCAAAAGTACAATCCTCCATCATGATAGATCTCATCTATCTGCTTCTTCTTTTGATGCAAAAGATGAAGTGTCCACAAGTTGAGCCAAATATCATGCTCTGATACCACTGTAATATCCCAAAAGGGAGAATGAAGTAATAGTGAAACAGAATATACGAACTACAACAAAATAAACAATAAATCTATATACACATTAGAATGCACAAAAATAGATGAGCCATTTTATTATATAGGAGGTGAATAGAAAATAAAAAAGTGCTCAAAATATGAGACACTCAAGCCAAAAGGATGGCATAGAATGACCTTGAAATGATCCCAGAAGAAGGGATATGTAACTGCTGAACTGCTGGAAGGTAAAATATGATGTCCTTGTTGCAACTATTGGGACTGCAACTACCATAAATATAGAAAGTCAGATCTAGGTAGTATGGGAGCTCTGACGATGCTAAAAATAGAGATCCAGGCTCTATGACAGATACCCAATATATCCCAAAATGGGTTTCTCATATCTATCAATCTAAGAAAACCACCCTCTTAGGGGTTCACATATACACTACTGGGTATGCATATGTGAAGCTAGATCTGATGATATGATGGTTGCAATGTTGCACAATAAAATATATGCAAGAAGGGTTGATCCCTTCACTAAATCCTTGGGCTAAAAGCTAAAGATCTAGCTCATCCAATCTCCTCCACTGAAAATAGCTACTAGATGAACAACAACTTCAGAAAACCACATTGTAAGAGAGGGAAGCTCAATAGCCTACTTCTACATGTGTAAAATCGGCTCCTGAGTGATGGAAACAATAGATCCAATGTGAGTAGATGATCCCTCATAGGTTTCCAGCTTAAATACTAGAAAATTCCTTCCTCCAATAGATCTATAGGACTGGACTACGCAATCCTTAAATGGAGTGTTGCTGCATGGAGGTAAAATCCATTGGCCTGAATGCCATATATATATCTGCTACTCCTGGCAGACTGAATGTGAAGAACAAAGTGGTAGGATGAATCCTACACTAGTTTCCTAGTTGAATGCTAGGAACAACCTCCTAAAGATGGCACCAATGCCTGATAAGGAATGTAGTACAACCCTCTTCCTTAGATATCACTCTAGGAAAGATGTGGGATTCCCACTCGGGAACATCCTATGCTCAATAGCACTATAGAATTAGCTAAACAACTCAAGAATGCATAGATATGTCCTAAGACAAATCTATATGTAAATATATCAAGAAATGAATAATCCAAATCATGCCTTCCATTGTGACTTCACCTTCATTATATTGATCATGAGCCTTCCATAGCCTAGGCCCACTACAAAAATGCACTATACATGTGCAAATAAGTCTCCATGGTTGACTGCACTATTTCTCCATGTCCTCCATCATGTTCACATGGGGTGATCACCCTCTCCACCATGTGTGCATTAAATGCATCACTGTTAAGTCCCTATATTAATAGTGTAGTCCCTTATTATGTTAGTGTAGCCCCACTTATTATTACTATTGTACCCTTGTAACCCCCATATTGTTATTATTGTGCCCTTAAATTATTATTGTTAGGTCGGCTAGGATTACATTATGGCCCCATGAACTCCTATATATAGAAAGGAGGTTTTGTAAATTGTATCATCCAAGAATTGTTCATTTATGTAATGTATTGGAGGTTGCCCCCTCGAAGTGGCTTATTTCTAAGGCGTGGATATCTCTTTTCTTCTATTTTTGGAGCTGGTTACACAACATTTGGTATCAGAGCTTTGGATTCTAGGGTTTCGCTGCTCCAAACAGGTCATCGTGGAATTTGCGCTATAACTTTTTTTCTACGAAGTTTCAGAAGCTGAAATTTTTAGGGTGCGAAGCCGAAATCCTGAGGAAGCTTGTCTAAACATTTCAGAGCTTGGTTCGCAATATTTGAGGAGATATCATCTGTGGAAGTTAGGTATGTGTTTAGGCTCCTAAACAGGTCATCGTGGAATTTGCGCTATAATTTTTTTTTTACGAAGGTTCAGAGTCTGAAATTAATATGGTGCGAAGCTGAAATCCTGAGGAAATTCGTCAAAAAATTTTAGAGCTTCGTTCACAATATTTATGGAGATATGATCTGTGGAAGGTAGTGCTTTTTCAGGCTCTTGAATTTCATCTCAAAGAGGTGATCATGGGAAAAGTTCAATAACTCTCTCTCTGGGCATCAGATTGGAGTGCCGTAAAATTTTTTCGCAAGTACACGGACTGTAGTTTTGTGGATATCAATTTCAGAGATAGAGGACAAAACAGTGACACGTGGAAAGTCATACAAGTTCGCACTACTGAACCAGTCCAGAATTAGGTCATTGTGGGAGATTGGACACAACTTTGTCTTCGAGAATCCAAATCAGGTCAGACCTGTGGCATTTGAAAGAAGCTTTAGAGGGATACTACAGGGTTGAATTTCAGATATCGAAGATTTTCAATTATAGAGATAATTCAATTTCAATATCAAGCTCCTTAAAGAAAGTAAAAGGTGTGTATTGTTTTTCCCGAATTGCATAAATCTTGTTTGAAAAATCAGTTTGAATTGATTCCAAGGGCCTATTGAGCATATATCTCAGTATTGCGTTCTGAAATGCCTCCTAAAAATAATTCAACACCCATTAAGCCCTCAGAAATCTATACTATGATGCATGAAGAGGAAGAATTGCAGGATGAGATATCAAAATTACGGTACCAAGTGCAACAAATTTCGATCTTACGAAGAGCAATTGAAGATGAAATAGATGGTTTAAAAGTAGAAATGGAGGCTAAGTTGGATGGTTTGAAGGATCAAATAATAGCAAATATGGATGATAAATTAGTGGAAGATGACATCGAGCATCAACAACAAGTTCTCCAACTCTCAAAGGATAACCTAACTTTGGTGCAGAATCTAATGAAACAACGGGAATATCAACATCACATCGAAAGAAGTTCTGAAGCAGTCACAAAAACAAGAACTCGACAAGTACGATCAATTTCAGAGTATCTCAGCAAGTGGAAGAACTTTCCTGTAGAAGATTCCACATGGGAGGATGAGAATTTTATACAGAAGCATCAAGAAATAATCAAGCGTTGAGGACAACACTTGTTTGAAGGAGAGGGGCATGTTAAGTCCCCATATTAATAGTGTAGTCCCTTATTATGTTAGTGTATCCCCCCTTATTGTTATTGTTGTACCCTTGTAACCCCATATTGTTATTATTGTGCCCTTAAATTATTATTGTTAGGTCGGCTAGGATTACATTATGGCCCCATGGACTCCTATATATAGAAAGGAGGTTTTGTAAATTGTATCATCCAAGAATTGTTCATTTATGTAATGTATTGGAGGTTTCCCCCTCGAAGTGGCTCATTTATAAGGCGTTTATATCTCTTTTCTTCTCTTTTTGGAGCTGGTTACACAACAATCACTTCCTCCACTAACCAATCATAATTGCTTTATGATCTTAGTTTGAATGCATTATGATCTCAGTTGACCTTATCAAAGATCCTCATGATTTTACATTTAATATCCATGATATTATTTATCTATTTCATCTTCCATAATCTATCTTATAAATGAGACATGATCTCCATTAATAGAGTTTCTCCACTACTCCATGATTTTAGATCTAGTTCTTAATTAATCCACATTCACACATAAAAAGTGGATCATTATTCATATTGAGGATTATGGGTCCATCCACCCTTTTATTTACTTAATCGATTAATAAAATGAAGAACTCTAATATTCCAAATGTCATGTGAAAATCTGGGAATATTACGTTAACCTAGAAAACCATGGTTAACCTAGTAAACCTAATTCAACCTATTAGACCTATGTCAACCTAGTAAATCTAGTAAACCTAGTAAATGTAGGTTAATGTAATCAACTTAGGTTAAAAGAGTAAAGGAACCTAGGTAAACCTATTAAATTTAGGTAAATCTATGTAAAATTAAGTCAATCTATTTAAGTATTATTGATCATGGTTGAATATGGTTGATCTAGTAAACCTAACAAACATAGATTGATCTAGGTCAACCTTAAACCTAAGTCAACCTAGGAAACCTAATAAACATAGGTAAACCTAACATACCTAAAAATCTAATAAATCTAGGTCAATTTACGCAACCTAGTAAACCTATGCCAACCAAATAAATCTTGTAAACCTAGTAAGCCTAGTAAAACAAGGTTACCTTAGTAAGCCTAAAAATCTTAGGTCAAACTAGTAAACCTAGTTATACGTAATAAGCCTAGGTGAAACTAATAAACCTAGGTGAACGTAGTAAATCTAGTAAACCCATATGACCTACTAAACCTTGTAAACCTAGGTCAACCTAGCAAACATAGTTTAATCTAGTAAACCTAGAAATTCTAAGTCGACCTAGGAATCCTAGTAAATAGAGTAAACCTAATAAACCTAAATCAACCTAGTAACCGTAGGTTAGCCTAAAAAACCTACTAAACTTAGGTCAACCTAAGTCAACCTAGAAAATAGTGGCTAAGCTAGTAAATCTAGGTCAACCTAGTAACCTACTAGAGCTAGGTCAACCTAGTTGATTTAAATTTATGAAGGGAATGAAATGAAATACATATATATAACAAAAAAATTGAGATACAGTGAAGATAGACTTCAATTAATAAATGGAAAATGTTGAAATTGTATACATATAGAATGAAAGCATACTAGTTCAAATTTTGGTAGCTTATCTATGAGAAGGGATGTGATGACTACATGCCTTCCCGGAATATGCGATAATGAGATTTCGAGAGATTTTTATCATGAAAAAATAATGATACACTGTAAACATCCAAAAAACTAACATTAGGAGGTGAAGCAACAAGGGCTTATGGTCCTCGATGGGATATGCTAGAACATCAACTTCTCGGGGTCGTAACTTTGGCATACGATCTTCATTTAGCATTCATGACCACCCATTAGAAAGGTATTTTTAAGGAGTATTTTTTTTTAACTATGAAAATTATTTTATAATTTTCATAAGTCTTTTTCTCCATAAACATTGTTTAGGGCATCAAAATGGCTTTGAAAGTTTAGGACCTAAAAACTTTGAAAAATAGAAAACTACAAAAATAGGAAATATGATGTGAGCAAGTGGAGTAGGTGGCTGGACACTAAAATACACCTTTATTACCCCCCCCCCCCCAAGAATAAATGGTATCCATTACGTTGAGTTCCTCCATGATATGGGGAAACTTCAATTAAACTTGGCCCCTCGTAAGCCACTTACTTTGGTGTAAGAGTTGGTCTGCTTCAATGATATGATATAGGTAGACCCTCTGTTGATGATTTATTAGTATGTGTGTCCATAATATCATTAGTTGTGGAATATTCAATGCAATATGGGTTAATATTTTTCGGTGTTATCCATTTTTATTTTTATGATTCCTAATAATGGTCCAAAGTATGGTCGACAATGGTCCACATTAAACACTGGGTGTAGGCCAAGAAATGGGGGACACTTAGCTCAAAAGAATTTTCACCCATATCCTTGGTTATAGCTTACGGTGCATAATGCAATGGTAAAAGCTTTTCATTTGCCCATAAAACGTGTTCCTTTTTTCGATGAAACCAAACATTGTTTCCCACTTGAAGTTACTTGTGTGGTACCCAATTTTGATCATGGTATTGTTTATACTTTGTATTTGCTTTCTCTATAATATCATGGAGATACTGGAGAATGTGCTAAATTAGTTCAATAAACTTGGTCACTTTCTTAGATTTATATTGAACATGTGTAGATTATTCTTGTGTGTTTGCAAGGGTTTTTTCAACATCAGTGGCATTTAATGGTTGAAATCCTAGGCCCACTTGAAAGGGGTTTTGGCTAGTTGAGCTATGGAGAGATTTATTATAGTTGTGATAAATGTAGGGGAGAATATCATACCATTTTCATGGATATTTGTTACACAGTAATTTGTCACCGTCCTTACCATTCCCCATCCCGCACAATGGAGGACCCATTCTGTGACCTGTGAACATTGTCATGCCTTGAAAACATCATCAATGCATCCCTCTGAACATGAGCTTTATTTTCCCTTGAGACATCTCCTTGCAAAAGTCATAAAAAACAGCCCTTTTAGCATTGGCGCGGGCAAGCAGTTCAGTACTCGCGCCAATGGGGAAATTAATGCAAAGAGGTCGCGCCACCTGGCGCTCTGTCATAGAGCCGTGGTCGCGCCACCCAATTTGGGAGTTGTTTTTTAAATATGGATGGCAGAAGTTGAGTTCTAACAAATTCACAAACCATCACCTATCTTGAGTTGGGAGGTTGGCTGCGGGAGTTCTATGGAGGGAAGTGGTTTTGCCACCTCCCATGGAACCTTCCTTGGTGATAGGGCCAATCCCATAATAATAGGGATCCCAACTCCTCCTTTCCCATCTATAAAAGCTTGCTCAAATCAATGGCAAGCTAGTCTTGAAGTGCCTAAGCTCTGAATCTCCATATTCCCAAGAGCCTTTGTGTTGTAAAGCACCCTCTTTTTCCCTTAAGGCTAACTCAAGTAAGGAGACCATTGTCACGAGACTCTGGAGAGGTTTTCCCTTTCCTTGGCGAGCTTTGCGAGACGTGGACTACTGGAGACCCGTCCGAAGGAGACCGCGACGTCAGAACTTGGTTGTAATCTTTCTTCGCTAGTTATTTAATAGATGATTATGATTATGGTTCCACTCCGTTTTCCATCATGTTAATGCGAGTAATGTCCTTTCTGACTGATGTTTAGTTACGTATGCTGGTTTCTATGCTTGTATCTGTTTGTTTCTTCTATGTGCAGGTGTTCATCCGCGGAGATCGTGGAGGGATTGTGATCTGCCGAGGCTGAGAAACGGGGACGTTTCTTCTTCAGATCCTAGCGTTGGAATCCAGGTAGGCTTCTATTTCAGCCTTTTCATTCGTAATTAGGAACCTGCGTCATGACATTGTTTGCTTGTTGCTAGACCCCTGTTGGGCTAGTAGGGATCGCCTCTGTCCGCAGAGGGGATTTACCTTCTCAACAAATTGGCGACTCCACTGGGGATCCAGCTTGTTGTTTGATTGTTGTTTAATTTGTAAACTGTAGACGGAGTCTGAAGTACAGCCAGATAGCCTTCGAAACGCTTCTGCCTAGCATTAGCGGAGTAGATCAACGCTACTTCAGTCGATCTCCGGTTTGGTTTGCAGACTGAACGACTAGGAGTCTTTGTCTTGCCTTGCCGTTTGTATCTTGTTTTTCCTTGCTTGATGAACCTTCTGGGTTGGATTTTTTGTGTGTTTTTACTTCTTGGATTGCTTAGCTTGCATTGGTCTGTCTCTGGAGTAGCTTATTTTTAATTTTTTGCTGAGAAACTTGACTGGCGCGGTTTTTAACCCGACAGTCGTGCCACTTGGCGCATGTTGCCTTTGTACAACCTGCGCCACTCGCCTTCTGGCGCCAGTTTCACTCTTACAGTCGCGCCACCCCTGTAAGTTTTTTGAGATTTCTCATTTCTGAGCTCTCTGAAGTTGACCAGTGTTTTTCTTCTTGATTTCCCGACTGCCTGAGTGTGTTGGAGCCTTATTTGGCTGGGAATTCACTTCTGTCCTTTGGTTGTTTGCTTTTATCTACCGATTTCACTTTTCAAGCCCTAGGTCATCTAGTGGCTTAGTGCATCGAGCCCTCCTTGGGAGTTTTGGTGTTTGGATTGTCCTGTCAACTATCTGATTGATCCTCCACATTCTCTAAGTAGTTGTTCATTGTTTCATTGCGATTTTTGGGTGATTGTTCATTTCTTCATTCGAAACTCGTTTGGGCTTGCTCCGGACCTAGATCACACGGTCCATTGGAAGCTTTTGAGTCTTTCCTTTGCTTTGAGAGACTTTGGTCGATTTGGGAATCTAATTGCTCATGTTGGTGAGTGAAGTGTGTTTATTTCGCTCTCTTGGATATCATTTCTCAAGTTGCTCCATTCATTTTCAAGTTTGATTAGTGCATATTAGCCATTAAACATGGAAAATAAAAAAAAAAAACAAAAATCTCTTTTGCTTTTGTTAATTAGTGCAAATTGTGATATTTTCCATATCGCTAGTGATTAGTGTTTTGAACGAAAAGTTGTCAATTGCATTAGTTGCATTATAGAGCTCATTGTTTGGTTCCTTTTTCATTTCGTTTGTGTTAAAGCTCTCAACTCTTCTCTAATTAGTTTTCATCGAACGAAATGTTGCACTGTGACATATAGCTCTGCATTTAGGAGACACTACATACGATAGGGCCTGGAAATTGAAACTTAATTGAAGATCAACTGTAAAATTTATTCAATTAACCTAAGGCAGCATTGGAACTTAACGGAACATATTTAGAAGGTCTAGGCTAGAGACGTGTTCTGGCGTCGTTAAACCTAGCAGCTGTCGTTCGCCTGTTGGCTTTAGACAGCGCTAGTACGGACTTGCGCTCCCCGTACCGTCGCGTATATAAAGGGAGACCCCTCTAGGTTTTCAATCCTTTGTCCACAGGAAGCCGAGTCTGCCGCCCTATACCCGTGATACACCGAACACAGCATTCGGGGAGACTACCTGCACGTACGGAAAGTCCTTGGTCGATTTCTGTTTCATTATTGAAACCAAGGTGTATATTGCAGTTCACGGATATTTGGTACACCCTTTGTGCCTAGTTTTTCATGAGCAGTCATTTGGTCTTTTCTGACTCCCTAAACTTGAAAAGACCGTCAAGCGCTTGTCCTTTCACGCTTGTGTCAACTCTGAAAGAGATAGAGTCATCTTTTTATCGTTTCTCGACTCTTGAAACATGAAACGGTAGAATTTCTTACTTTCCAATGTGGTAAAATTAATTGCCCACGATTTCACGCCTGCTTAGATATTGCTTGTTGACCATTTGATCGTGTGCCCTTAACTCTTTTTCAGCCCGTGTGTGGTTTTGAGTTTGATGGCAACTTTTTCAGAGTTTACCAACCAAGGAATCCCCTCAGAAGGGAATCCTGGTCATTTTCCTCCATTTGGAAATGTTGGTGCTCCTTACATGGTGACGTTGTCCCTTCCTGGATTAACGGTTGGGTTACCTGTTTGGTTGTTCTCAACCTCTGTAGTTCCGAATGTCTCCACTACTGTTCAATCAGTTCCTCCAACGGAACAACATCATGTTGATTCCAAGGTGGACCTCTCTCCTTCTTCGCCTGTTTCTGCGTCCTCATCTTCTACTTTGCCTGGTGAAAGCCTGGATTCGAGTAACCAGGTGGCTAAAAAGAAGAAGAAGAAGACAAAGAAGAAGAAGTCTGATAACCGAGAGGCTAAATGTACAGCTACTGTCCATGAGGAATCTCCTCTTGATAAACCTTCCAACCCTCCACGGAAAGTCAAGTTCCCTTGCCGGTTGTGCACGGGAGACCATCTTCTTCGAGACTGCCCTGGCATTCCCAAGGTGCTCGAAGTATGGCCCAATGGCCGCCCACCGTTGCCTTTGGCTTCCGGGAGTCAAGTTGGGGGCATGTCTTCAACTGTTGTTGATAAGAACTCTAAGAAGCAGGGTAAGATCACCAATCCCTGTAAGTTGTGTGAAGGGCACCATGCCATTCACCTTTGTCCTTATATGGATGAAGCCAAACGAGTTTTGGGCAACCCGACTGGTTCTACACCACGCCTTCCACCTGGTTATAATATGCTTTCTTTGAGTCCTCCGCCAGCTGATCCTATGATTGGTCAAGAGTCATCCTTGGTCGATCCCACTCCCCCAGAAATTCAAATTCACGAATCCGTCCCTGACCAACCATTGGTCGTAGGATCGGTTGAACTGGCCCCGTCCACGGTACACCAGGTCTTTTCTGTCGAGAGTGGACCTCACACCCCCCATGTCCTTCTGATCTCTTCAGATTCTTCAGACTTGGAGAAAGATTCTCCTCTTTCTGTACTTCAAGAAGCTCCTCCTCCGCCTCCCATAATGGAGGCTCTGGAGGATATCCCTCCCGCCTTCGAGATGGAGGTCATGGAGGTTGCTTCTTCTACCGTAACATCAGGGGAAGACCTTCGCTTGTCGATGGTAGCCCCTCTGAGTAGTTTGGTCGCTTCCTTTGACTGGAATCGATTTGCAAGATTTCGCCTTCCGTCTTATGTGCCTTTCGAGATCACAGTACAGGCTCTTGGTCTGGTTGTACCCAGCACCATTATAGACGAAGGTGCCTCTGTTAGTATTCTGTCATCAACTACCTGGCAAGCTTTCGGTTCGCCGCCGCTTGCGCCCGTTACGCAGAATCTGTTGACATTCAATAGAAGAACGAGTCAACCCTTGGGGATCCTTCCAAGGTTACCTGTTACTTTGGGAGGTAAAACCGTCCATATGTATGTGATGGTCGTTCCAGGCCCCTTGGATTTCAATCTGCTTTTGGGGCGTGATTACACCTATGCCATGGGAGCGCTTGTCTCCTCCCTCTTTCGCGTGATGTGCTTTCCACATGAAGGACGGATCGTGACCATTGATCAGCTGTCGTTCTTTGGTCCTAATGTGGCAACTGGTCCGCCATCACCCCCTCCTGGTTTTTACCCACCCGTTGTATCTGCTCCACCGTAGGTCAACTATGTGTCTACCTACCCCGTGCCTGTGCTCAGTGATGATGCCGTCGTGCATCAGGTGCTGGGGGCATTGGGTCCTGACTTCCAGGATGTTTTCCTTCCATCGGGAGTGGAACTCTTGGAAGCGCCACTTTCTTGTTCATTTTGATGTAAGCGTGTTAGAGCACGGTTTCCTCCCTGGGTCAAGCTCTTTAAAAAATGAAACCAGGTTGTCAGAGCACAGTTCATTATCTTGTGTCAAGCTCCTTAAAAAATGAAACAAGTTCGTTAGAGCACAGTTCCCTCCACTTGTTTCAAGCTCTTTAAAAAATGAAACCAGATTGTCGGAGCATAGTTCGTTGTCTTGTGTCAAGCTCCTTAAAAAATGAAACAAGATCGCCGGAGCATAGTTCCTCCACTTGTGTCGAGCTCCTAAAACAATGAAACAAGTTGTTTGAGGATAGTTCTTTTAAGTGTGTCAACCTCGTTAAAATAATGAAACACAAGCTTGTTCAATTCGACTTTTTGTTTTGAACCTTCACTCCATTTTCAATGGACTGAAGCTTGGGGGGCATGCACCTCGAATTGAGACATCATGCTGGGGGGAATGCCCGTCTTCCTCATTTCAAGCATAGTTTGCATATGTGTGTGTTCATGTGTGCTTTTAAGCTTGCGTAAAAATGAAATGTGTGATTAGATACATTGTGTGAATACATTTCGCATTGTGTCGTTTGTTATGTAACTGATACATTAGATTACATCTGTATTAGACATTTGCATGACATATAGAAAACATCATCACATGAAAAGAAAGATCCATCCAAAATAGTCATATGTATATATATATGTGTGTGTCGAAATGTTTGCACAGTGTGCATCACAAAACTCAAAAAATATACATAATTGTCTTAATACATCCTGAGACACTGTGTCTCTCAAAAAATAGGTGTGGCATAAATCCCAGTGACTAATCCGCATGGTGCTCATGATAGCACGTCACTGCACGCACTAGGCGCCTCAGGATTCGGTGGATCCGGTTCGGAACTCCCACCGTATGGCGCTGGTATGCCATCGGTACATCTGATAGTTGGGCATAGTCTGGGATCCCATGGGCAATCCCCTCGAGGTTCTGGATCAGTTCCTCTCCTCCGGTGCCTTCCCCCTGGATCTCAGGGGCGAGTTGTGTCCTCCGGGAGATGGGAGACATCCCGGCTGGTCTCTCAGGTCCTACATCTGCATGCATATATAATTGTGTCAAGGCGAATGTGTATTAACAAAAAAAAAAACATATAAACATAAAATCAAAATATGAGGTCTTACCCAGCTCCTCGTCCCAGTCGTCTCCTTCTGGTAGTGGGAGATCTGGGTCCCCGGTAAAGTCAGTTCCCGAATAGGGCCAATCTTCCACGACGATCAGTTGGCGCCGTAGCCACCTAAAGAACTCTGGCCTCCAGGACATCTGTTGGCCACCTCCAGATCTGGGCATCAATGCTGCCCAGCGAGCCATCCTTGGATCTCGTGGTATCGGACTCCCCACTGCGGCCCCTTGGCCCTGGAAGATTGGTAAATGTTCCAGAATGAACGATACCAAGATGGAACCATAACCGAACTGCTTCAGTTTCCCCTGTTTGCTCTTTGTGAGCTGCCTTTTCATGTTGATGGTTACTGCTTCTGCCCAGTTGAACAGTAGGGGACCCATGCATTCTGAGGCTAACAGGAGTTGAGTCTTCATGGCCTCGTGCGGAGCCTGCGACCCAGCAGCCCGCGTAATGGTGTGGAGAACTACTCTCAGTGCTAGATCAGGGATGGTGGAGATGTATACCTTCTTGCTTCCTGATCATGTTTGTGCCCCTCGGCACACCCGTGCCATTACCTGTTCCATCTTTTCCCCTGATGGTCTGCTCCCAGTCAGTACAGGGATTGGACCTCTGCGGGACAATCCAGTGACCTCCAGTTCTAACACCTGGTCTCGTAGCCTGAACACTTGTTCATTTTCATCCCAGATGCTGATTAGATATTGGAGGAGCTCAGGCTGAGCTCGTAAACATGGCGTGAGGAAGAATTTTTTCAATCCACAGTCTCTAAGAGCGTTCATGCAAGCTTGGGTTTGCATGGCCTCTTCATCCTCATCTCCGTGCTCTCGTTCCTTCCATTCGATTGCCATTTTGAGTGGTTATCTGCATTCATATGGTCAAAAACCCCTGATTAGATCTTTGGTGAGCTTCAAATTTCAAGTAATTTGGTCTAAATATCGAAATTTTGGGCGAAATTAGGTTCGGCCGCTGGCGCGGCTGTTTTGTTAACAGTCGCGCCAGGTGGTGCGAGCCCTTTAGTAAAAAGAGCCCAGTGGCGCGAGTCCGTGCCCGATACCCGCGCCAATGGGCCCGGCCCTAAAATTTTAAAAGTGGCCACACAAAGTCGATTTCTAAGGGAAAATCATTAAAAAATGTATGGAAATGAAGAGCAAAGGGACGCCTCTTACCTGTGACAGACGAGAAGCTGAATGGTTGCCTGGATTGGTCGCAATCATCGTCAGAAGATTCTGTTCCAAAAGGACCACTGTTGCTTTCCACAAGGTAAATAGTAAAAGTAATTTCATTTTTTACCAATTAGACATATTTATAACTTTTTCGACGTTAAATGAGCTTTAAAAGTTATTTTTGTCAAATATTTGCATATGTTATGTTGAAAATGGATTTTACGCTTGCTTGGGTATGAGTAGCAACAGGTTTTTGCGACTTAAAAAGATGGACACGAGTTGTATATTATACTTTTTCGGACTCGGTAAATACACGAAAAAGTCACTCTGGAGTCATCTTTCAGCTCTTTTCTGACTCTCTAAATATGAAAAGATCGCCGAGGCCCTTGTCGTTTCGATCTCGTTAAAATGGACACGAATCGACATTCACCCGGTATAAGTTTAACCCTTTTTCGGGCCGGGATGGATTGATTACGAAAAAGGAATACCCTAGCCTATCGCGACTAGGAGGTTTTCCCGGATATTGTTTTCTACCTTTTCGGATCTGGGGAACTATTTACGAAAAGGGACTTTGGAGTTTTCTTTTCAGCTGTTTTTTCAAACTCTCTAAACATGAAAAGACGCCGAGTTCTTCCTTTGTCAGACTCGTTAAACCTTGATGACATCGGATATAGTCGAAATGACGTTCTCCGAGTTTCTCCTTCCTGGGACTCGTTAAATGCACCAGGATGGATTCGCCCGAAGGGCGGACTTATATCGCAAGCATATGCTATCCCCTTCAAGCTTGTTATTAAAAATAATTGGGGTACTCGCCAGAAATGGTGGGGGAAAAATGGAACCATCGTCGTTGTCGTCGGCGGTATGTCGCTCTTGAACATGGCACTTGTCTGCATTCGTGTCGGGTTGGGGACATCTCATCTCGTTGCTTCACTTTGCCTCCATGGGTTTGGGTAATCTCTTTTGACCTCTCATCTGTTCACTGCCTCGTCACCATGACCTCTAATCCGTTGATGTCAAATACTGCCAAGTCCACTGTCGTGCCGTTCATGTGTTCAAGAGAAGTTGGCCTCTGCAAATATCAACCTTCCTCTGTTTCTCATACGATCCTGATTCACAACAAAACATCATGTTCCTCTGTCTCGTGTCGATGATGTGGGAATCATTATGGCCCACCTTCGATCAAGGTCACTTCCTGTCGACATCAACTCATTATCCGGAAAGTTGGTCTAGAGACTCCTTATGGTACCTTGGAGCCTGCATGCCTCAATGGCAGGTTCGTCGCATTCGACGAGAGGTTTACATCATTGGCCTCCGATCGAGTGATTCTGCGGGTGTTCGACGTCAGTTCATTTATTCGCACGCCGTAGATTGTACCTGTAGTACCTTGGGGACCATTGTCATTATTGGTGGTTTCTCTCGCGTCGGTTAACAGCTTTCATTATTGGCTGGTAATCCGACGATGTTCTTGCATGTTCGACTTCAGCTCACACATTCACATGCTTGAACTTGTACTCTGTTGGGTCGAGATGGAGCGCAAGACCCTGGATTGTGTCTGTTGTAATCCAGGCTGCGATTGTGGATTATTATCGTTATGTACATGACTCATTGATTCGATGGCTGCGACCATACCTGAGTCTATTTGTTTGATCTTAGTTGGATGGCTGCGCCCATACCCTAGATCCGGATTATAGCATACTTTGTTTCGGATGGCTGCGTCCATACCACTTATACATCATGTACTAGAGATATCAGTTGTATCTTTCTGCGCAGGTTTTCCGACGGCAGGCCTTCAGTTGGACATGTTCTCGTAAAGCATTTCACCCCTCTCCCTCTCGGGCCTCATACTTTAGGGGGCATCTGTTACACAGTAATTTGTCACCGTCCTTACCATTCCCCATCCCGCACAATGGAGGACCCATTCTGTGACCTGTGAACATTGTCATGCCTTGAAAACATCATCAATGCATCCCTCTGAACATGAGCTTCATTTGTCCTTGAGACATCTCCTTGCAAAAGTCATAAAAAACAGCCCTTTTAGCATTGGCGCGGGCAAGCAGTTCAGTACTCGCGCCAATGGGGAAATTAATGCAAAGAGGTCGCGCCACCTGGCGCTCTGTCATAGAGCCGTAGTCGCGCCACCCAATTTGGGAGTTGTTTTTTAAATATGGATCGCGGGAGTTGAGTTCTAACAAATTCACAAACCATCACCTATCTTGAGTTGGGAGGTTGGCTGCGGGAGTTCTATGGAGGGAAGTGGTTTTGCCACCTCCCATGGAACCTTCCTTGTTGATAGGGCCAATCCCATAATAATAGGGATCCCAACTCCTCCTTCCCCATCTATAAAAGCTTGCTCAAATCAATGGCAAGCTAGTCTTGAAGGGCCTAAACTCTGAATCTCCATATTCCCAAGAGCCTTTGTGTTGTAAAACACCCTCTCTTTCCCCTAAGGCTGACTCAAGTAAGGAGACCATTGTCACGAGACTCTGGAGAGGTTTTCCCTTTCCTTGGCGAGCTTTGCGAGACGTGGACGACTGGAGACCTGTCCGAAGGAGACCGCGACGTCAGAACTTGGTTGTAATCTCTCTTCGCTGGTTATTTTAATAGATGATTATGATTATGGTTCCACTCCGTTTTCCATCATGTTAATGCGAGTAATGTCCTTTCTGACTGATGTTTAGTTACGTATGCTGGTTTCTATGCTTGTATCTGTTCGTTTCTTCCATGTGCAGGTGTTCATCCGCGGAGATCGTGGAGGGATTGTGATCTGCCGAGGCTGAGGAACGGGGACGCTTCTTCTTCAGATCCTAGCGTTGGAATCCAGGTAGGCTTCTATCTCCATCCTTTTCATTCGTAATTAGGAACCTGTGTCATGACATTGTTTGTTTGTTGCTAGACCCTTGCTGGGCTAGTAGGGATCGCCTCTGTCCGCAGAGGGGATTTACCTTCTCTACAGAGAGGTCATCTAGGCATGTGGGGGCTACCTGTAGGGCCACCCCCTCATGAGGGCTGAGAAATCTCACACACACTTGAGAATCACTGATATCAGCTACTGCGTCACTGAACCATTAAGTATACAGATCTTGATCATGCTAAAAAGGAGCTGGATTTGAGAAAAAATTAAGTCAAAGGGAAATAAGGAGTCCCTTTGCCTGATCTGAGGGACCGAACAAGAGTGGAATATGGAACCAAGGTACACCACTCTCTAGACCTGTATTCTAGAATGAATGAGTTGATGTCGACAGAAGGAAGTCTACCATTGATGAGACAATAAGGGATCTTCAACTAAGGCACAAGAGAAAATAGTAGAGCAACTGACAGACTGATACCATTGATGATGATGGAATGGGGGATACTGAGTAGCGAATGGAAAACTTTCCTTGTTAGAGTATAAAGGGCATGGATGACTTGGTAGCGACTGACACAATATCATGAGGGATAGGGGATAGTAGGACTGAAGGCCATAATGTGCGACACAAGAGAGGGACCAAGAAATGAAGGATGGAGGACAATAGCGAGATGTAAAGGGACTCGAGATAGACTCCATGAATGATGACTCAACTCAGATTCTCTAAACAAGGGTGACTCAATGGTGTTTCCACACAGAAAAGGTCCAATGGGGACCATAAAAACATGAGTACAAGATGGTAACTCACGACGAAAGTCAACACGAGCATGGAAAAGTATGGGGGAAAAGTGGTGCCCCTAGTACGAGTGTTGCAAGTGAAGAAATTCGATTTTGAGGAGGGTTGAAGTGATGCTTCTTGGAAAAATTGTGTCCCGGTGAAGTATCAAATCACTAAAAAGCATGAGCTGGCTACCTAAGAAAATAAAACATGTGTTTTCGGAAGGAAATGCTAAGGGTAATATTTCTTCAGATAGAGTGCATTGCGAGGATTGGGAAGGGGTTGGCCTTCGAAGTCCTCTAATAGATATTCCCCCTTGCCTAAATCCTTACTGATGATGTAAGGTCCTAGCCATAATGATTCAAACCTCCCATAACCAAGGACATCATGGGCCTGGTCATACACCAGAACAAGATCACCTTCGTGAAAGGTACGAGGTTGAAATTTTCGGTCATATTGAGCTTTGGTGCATTTGTTAGCCGCCTAAATGGTTTGTAATGCAACACGATGGTCTTTGGAAGCGTGCTCAAGCATGATAAGTCACTGTTCTAAAGGTTGGGTGTTAGGGAGAAGTTTGAAAGCTAGATGAAGGGAAGGGATTTCACACTTGATTGGTAAGAATAACTCCTCTCCAAAAACGAGGTAGAAAGGATTAAACCAAGCAGCGTTTTTAACAGAAGTTCTATAGGCCTACAAAGAAAGGAAGAGCATAAGGTGTCAGTTGGTTTTGTGCTTATCCACCATCTGTTGAAGCATTATTTTAAGAATTTTATTGACTGCATCAACTTGGCCATTACCTTAGGGGTAATAAGAAGATGAATATTGGTGCTCAAAGCCCATTAGTGAGGATAGCTCACACCATATCTCATCTTCAAAATTTTGGCCATGGTAGGAGACCAATTGTTTCAGAACTTCGAATCGAGCGATCACATGGTTAAAGAAAAAGAGGGTTGCGGTAGTTGCCGTGTTGTTAAATGTTGGCATGGCCTCAGCCCATTTAGTGAAATAGTCAACTGCTATGATCATATACTTATGGTTACCAACTGATGACAGTCGACACTCCATAAAGTCTATGGCCCACTTACAAAAGGGACCATCGGAGATGACAGGATGGAGGGGAGCCAGAGGAGTTCGTGCCTTAGGGGAAAAATGTTGGTAATTGGGGTAGTGTTTTACTGCCTCAATGCAATCACCAAAGAGAGAAGGCCAAAAGTACCTAGCACGCATGATTTTCTGGGTAGTGGCCAAACTGGAGAGGTGGCCACCACAAGCGCCGCTATGATAGGCATTGAGGGCTTACTCTGCTTCAGTGTGCATGAGACAACGACGAAGGACAAAATCTACATCGCGACGATAAAGGTTGTCACTGATAAGAAGGTAGCAGGGGGCCTGGTGTCTGATACATCGTCGAGCATCACGGTCAAGATGGAGGGCGAAATTTTGGGTCTGCAAATAAGTGAGGATGTCCCCATACCAAGGGTCATCAGTGGTAATGGAAAATAAATGTTCATCGGGGAAATTATCATTAACTAGTGGATCTTGCGTACCTATAGGTACTTCGGAAATGAGTTCAATGAGGGCTAAACCTTTATTAATTTTTGGTGTGACAAATTCAAGATTGAATTCCTGGAGGATCACGATCCAACGGGCGTACTTCCCACTGATGATTCGACGACTCAAAAGGAAGTCCATAGGGTTGGAATTAGTCACGACCTTGGTGGAATGCATGAGGATGTAATGACAAAGTTTCTGGACCGAGAACATGACAACTAGTGCTAATTTCTCTTCATGTGAGTAGGATACAGGAGATCCTACCAAGTTATTACTGACATAATAGATAACATGTTCAATTCCATTGTCATATTCCTGAATGAGGACTCCAGAGACTGAGTGGGTAGAAACAGAGA
Source organism: Pinus albicaulis (assembly GCA_034641835.2). Classification (NCBI taxonomy): domain Eukaryota; kingdom Viridiplantae; phylum Streptophyta; class Pinopsida; order Pinales; family Pinaceae; genus Pinus; species Pinus albicaulis. The sequence goes on along the minus strand of MU968411.1, from coordinate 1,279,742 downwards.
TATAGAGGATGAAATCCTTATCAAAGTCAGGTGGATGAATTAAGGGAGCGAACGTGAGAGCATGTTTTAGGGCACCGAAAGACTCTTGAGCATAGGTATCCCAAACAAAAGGGATATTATAGTATAGGAGTCTAAGGAACCCATGCGCAGTGGTGGCATAGTCAGGTATGAACTGGTGAAGGAAATTAGCTTTGCCTTGGAGGCTTTGTAAATGGTGTAAAGTACGAGGGATAGGAAGCTCAAGAATATCTTAAACTTTCAATGGGTCAAGTGTGATACCATCTTTAGACACAATGAAGCCTAGAAGACGGTCGGAAGGTACACAAAAGGCACACTTCAATGGGTTGAGGTGGATGTTATACTTGCGACATCAAATAAATATGGTACGCAGGTCGTGGAGGTGTTGCGCTTGATGTTTAGAACGTGCAGTAAGCTCATCTAAATAAGCAAGGATAATATGAGCCAAGTCATGGAAATAGTAAGACATAACCCGTTGAAAAGTGGCTCCTGCATTCTTAAGGCCGAATGGAATGACCTAATAGGAAAAGGTCCCCCATGGACTAATGAACGTGGTTTTAAGTTGATCAGCATGATGAATAACAATTTGGTTATACCCTGAGAAGCCATCCATAAAAGATAGAACCTCGTACCCCGAACACTCATCAATGATTTGGTCAATGAATGGTGTGGGGAAGTTTTCTTTGGGACAAGCTTTGTTTAGATCGCAAAAGTCAGTGCAGACCTGGAGGGTGCCTTGTTTCTTGAGAACGAGAACTAGATTGGACACCCAAGTGGTGTATTCAATGGGATAGATAAAACCAGCCTGCTTGAGCTTATCAATTTCAGCTTTGACAGCTTCTCGTTTGGAAGGATTAATGGGTCTCAACTTTTGACGGACAGGATGGGCATTAGGCCAAGTATCGATATGGTGTTCAACAATGGCAGGATTAAGTTCGGGAATTTTTTAATAGGACCAGGTGAAAATATCACGGAATTATTTAAATAGCTTGGTGTAAGCCTCAACCTCTTCCGGGGTGCAATGGGCGCCCAGAGTGATATTTTCTTCTATCCCTGGTTTGTCAGAAATGTCAATTTTAATGGTAGGAGAGATATTGGCCATATTTCCTTCTTCGAAAGGATCAAGTGCAGGAATGGGATTTCTAAACCAATTGACTTCATTAGGAATGAAGTCTTTAGTTTCTACAACATATTGGTCATGGGATTGCTGCGAGAGGAAGTACGCACGGTGGTGCATATAGGATCATTCAGCGCTTCCATAATGTCTTCATCAGAGTGAAATATGGGGTGAATGGAGGAAGGGAGACCACCTGCCATGGTAGAGCTACCTGACTCATCATCATGTGAAGAAAGGCTCACATGCACAACATGATGGGGGATGACTGAAGAGTAAGTAGATAAAGGATCTACTGATGTTGAGCCCAGGGTGATCGATGAAGGGAGGTCAAGTGGATCATCAGGGGAAGTCTCCATGGGGGCTTCCACCGAGGGTCTTATGGATGACGATAGGTAGAAGATGGTGGCCAAAGGCTCTGTCATGTTGACATCGAGAGGAGGGATGTCAATGATAGTAGGCGGATCCTCTGGTTCCGCCGAAGTACAACTCGTGAGCAAGGAAAGGGTGCACTTGCTATGCTCGGCCTTGAATTGGCGGAAGGCTTCCAAAGAGGAACGATACTCTTCGAGGCAAGGACAGAGGTGAGTGTAGTGGCCATGGAAATCACATAAAGCACAAGGGTGATTTGTGTGCAATTATTTGAGTTTCAGGATTGAATCAGGTATAGTGACATAGACCTCAGGGATTTCAGATTCTGAAAACGTGTCATTAACCATGGGCTTAAGGTGGGGAAAATCCGGACAAGTATGGGTGGCATGCTCGACAACACAACACAAAGCGCACTGGATAGTGCGCCTTGGAAATCGAGGAGGGGAAAGGTTTGTCGAGGTAGTCCTGTCTTTGGTTTCTTTGTTGGCTTTGCCCCTGTTACCTGAAGCTTTCACAACAGAAGGAGGTTCTTGCTGAGGTGGCTGAGGCACTGTAGCCGTGGGATAAGTCATAGGGACTGATTGAACCGGGGTCAAAGCAAGATATGGTTTGGGTTGACCAGGTAGGGTAGCGGCTGGGGGATCAAGGTACCAGATGGGAATCCCCAGGGTTAGGTTAGGTAGAGAGAGGGTGGCCATAATAGGTACCATGTAGACTCCGGGAGGAGGGGCTAGGAACGGTATCTGACCAGAGGGGTAATGACCAGGAGGGACGGCTCCAAGAAGGTTAAGGCTTGGAGGAATCATTCCAGGAGGATAAAGAGGATCATGAGTATCTGCTGAAGGTGAAGGGCTAAGAGGAGAAGGTACAGAAGGCTGATCAAGGGTCATCATGAGAATATGGTAACCAGAGGTACTAGATGGAAAAGGTTGAGTGGCCACCTAACCTTCAGGTGTTTGGGTAGCGAAAAATCCCTACTAAGGGAAAGGATTGGTAAGCACAGCCGGTTGATGAGGTGCAAGACTGGGAGGAGTAGAAGGGACAACTTTTTGTCCTTTCAATGTTGCTTGAGACTCCCACAGCTACCGCATCTATGGCAAACGAGGACAATCATGTGTAGAATGACCATAAAGACAACAAGAAGAATAGGGCTTGTTCGTGTGAACAGGCCTGTCCTGCTTGGGTTGAGTGCCCTGTTGCTGGTTCCTAGTGATAGGATAATTACCTTGATTAGGTCCAGGATTACCAAGGGAAACTTGAATTTGAGTTCCTTTCCTCTTATTTTTTGAGGGAGGAGGATTATTCGCGCCCTGCTGTGCATACACCTGCCCCTGAGGGGGCAGTGGTTGTTGTTGCGGGGGTTGAGAAGGCAAGGGAGGAGGAGGTGCCAATGCTGGAGGAGCTGGAGCACCAAGCTCTGGATATGGATAATAAGGAGGTTGGGTAACATTGTGGTAAACAGGAGGTTTGGAAAAAAGAGGAGGCATTCCGTATCCTGGATATGTGCTACTAGGAGGGGGAAAAGTGTAGGAGGTGCTGGCCCCCCCTGAGGAAAACCATTTCCCATGAGAGGTTGAGCATACGGATTAGAGAGAGCTCCAATGATACCATCGGCGGCGAGAGATGCCCCTAGTGCCTTGGCACAACCAGGTTTGGGAAGATCAGGTAGAATGGTATAAACATAACCTAACTGAGCATAGATCAGGTCATATTTTAACACAATTTGGAGAGCGGCTTCTTCAGTTTGAGGAAAGTGTGATGCGACATATTCTCCGATAGGCAGAAAGAGAGATCTGGGGAACCAGTCCATGTACACATGGCCTTCAAAGGTAGGGGCTCAACATAGGCTCTTTCTTCTCTACCATTCCTAGACATGGTCGGATAGGCGGGTCGCAGACGATTGACAGAAATAAGTCAAGAGTTTGGTACCAATGTCATAATGAAGAGGAAGCTGGAAGTAAGACAGAAAAGCTTGGGTAAGAGTCACAAAGGTGGTATGAGAGGAAGGGGCCTGATCAACATATCATTTAGAAGCTTCACCTGTAAGCGTTCATTGGAACAACCGAAGACGGACAGAGTCATCGCATTACTACATTTGGCGGAAATTCTGACACTTGGTTCCGATGCTTTTGACCAAATGTCGGAATTTTCCCCAAATTTTTTCCATCTCGCTCGAAACCATCGCTATACCCACATTTATAGAAAAGTGTCGCAATACCGACACTTAGAAAAGTGTCACAATTGCGACGCTTGGAGGAAGACATCGCAATTGCGACACTATGGCCCAAAGCATCGCTATTGAGACGACTCCAATCGTCGCAAGTGCGACACAATGTCTAGGTGTCGCCATTGCGACGTTTAGGTACACGTCGCAATAGCGAAGCTTTTTCCACCGTCGGTATAATGACACTTATATGCTCACCACATAAAAATACGAAACTTATATGCGTGCTACATAAAAATTTGAAACCTATATGCGCGCTACATAAAAATGATTTTATTGTTTCGTATCCGTCACAATAGCTACATTAACATCTGATATGACGCGCGCATTCGCCCTCCGCTCTTGCAGAACAACATTCGCCCTCAGCTCTTGCAGAACAACATTTTCCCTCAGCATTCGCGCTTAACTCTTGCAGAACAGCATTTGACCTCAGCATTCGCCCTCAGCATTTGTCCTCAGCTCTTGCAGAACAACATTCGCCCTCAGCTCTTGCAAAATGGTAAGTTCTTACTGCAAGCCCTTCCTCCTATAGTAGGGTTGACTCTATTTGGCTTTTTTTGGTCAATTCCATTGGATTGTGTTAGGCTGTAGGGTTCTCTCTAGATGTCAAGAATCAAGATTCAATACCCTCTATTATCTTCATCACCCAATACAAGATTTAATTTTTTCCCAAAGAAACGCTTATTAATTTGGCGGCCATTATTTCTCCCTGCTTTAAAAACCCTACATTTAAATGAAAACAAGCATTGCATTTCAACTACAAAAATCTATTAGTGTTCAAATGTACATGTGTGCTACATTAACGTCTGATATCACGCGCGCATTCGCCCTCCGCTCTTGTAGAACAGCATTCGCCCTCAGCTCTTGCAGAACAGCATTTGCCCTCAGCATTCACCCTGAGCTCTTGCAGAACAGCATTCGCCCTGAGCTCTTGCAGAACAGCATTCGCCCTGGATTCGCCCTTAGCTCTTTCAGAACAACATTCGCCCTACATTCACCCTCAGCTCTTGCAGAACAACATTTTCTCTTAGCATTCGCCCTTAGCGTTCGCCCTCATCTTTTGCAGAACAACATTCGCCCTCAGCTCTTGCAAAATGGTAAGTTCTTACTGCAGGCCCTTCCTCCTATAGTAGGGTTGACTCTATTTGGGTTTTTTTGGTCAATTCCATTGGATTGTGTTAGGCTGTAGGGTTCTCTCTAGATGTCAAGAATCAAGATTAAATACCCTCTATTATCTTCATCACCCAATACAAGATTTAAATTTTTCCCAGATAAACGCTTATTAATTTGGCAGCCATTATTTCTCCCTGCTTTAAAAACCCTACATTTAAATGAAAACAAGCATTGCATTTCAACTACAAAAATCTATTAGTGTTCAAATGTACATGTGTGCATCACTTGTGTAGGGTATTCCTTTTCCACTTTCACATTATCTAAGAATGTGTGCAGTATAGTTCATATTTTTTGTGATTTAGATTGTCTTGAAAAAGGAAAGGTAAATTATTTCCCATGGAAAGAGAAGGTTTTCCCTTTTTATAGGTTGTTTGGACTTACGTGGAAAAATTTATGGTATGCCTTTCAAATTATGTAGTTTAAATTTGAATTAACAGATTATTCTACATGAAAATATAATTACCTATGTGATGTCCTTCATCACTAATTAAAATTATAGGGTTTCAATTTCATAGACTCTAACTCATCTGATGTTAAATTCTAGGTTCTCATTGGTGGATCACTCTTCCATTGATTTCCTTTCCCTCTAGATCTTGTCATACTTTAAAAGTCATCAATGATACATATATTATTTCAGGTATCCCAAAAGACTTTATAGTAGAACATATTGTGAATTTTTTTTGACACTTGAGGATTCTTTTTAGAACTGCAACGCGGTCTATGCTATCGAGTTATATATCAAGCAACTTGTCCTTAATAACCACACTATGAGGTAGGTTCAACCAGTTTGAACTTGTTGGGACATAGCATATGAAGATGTGTGATGAGTCCATATCACAGGTCTATTATGGTGACAAAAGTGAAGACATGTAATTATAGTTATTATGTTAACATTACTAGAAAAAATTTCGAAATTATTCATGCTATCAAGATGTCAAAATTCCAGGCATTAGGTGTCAATACTCGTAGCTAATAGATAATAATAATAATATTAAAAAATCACAACTTTATTCTTGAAATATGATTGTTACACATTTGTAACCTAGTTCATGAGTTACTATCACCCAAAGATTGCAAAAAAAACTTAAAATATAAATTAAACCAGCATGAGAATCCAACTAAGGGTTTCTCGACAAAATCATGCCATAACCTGGCATTTTGAAACCCAAATTTGAATCCATCATAAGTAATACAATGCAAACTGAGATGGATTTTCAATGCATGTTTGCATGCTACACTTATTCTCTGTCTAGATATCATTTTTTAAATGGAACCATTAGTCAAGCCCACGGTCCTTTTTATGTGAAAAATTTCAGCTCTATTTGAGCTCTTTTTTGCTCCACCACCTCCATAAACCAGTGTTACACGGGGTCTCGCCCCCCCACCTAGGGGTCTAGATTCCTCGCCCCCTCATGCTCCGGGGTCTTGGGGACTTCTAGGGGACGTTTCCCTCACGCCCCCGCACACCCCCTTTCATGCCCCCTCATGCCCCCTCACACCCCCCTTCACGCCCCCTCACGTCCCCTCACCGACCCTTTTAGTTTATGGTTTCGTTTTAAAAGTTAATGTGCCACTTAGCATATTTGAGAATCCAAGTGATTCTGATTCAGATGGTGACATGGTTGATCCTGATGTATTCGTGCAGAATTTGGATGCAGAGACTAGTGGGGCATTAACCTGAGCATTTATGCTCATTTATCATTATGATGATATCGTTTGATATTCATATGTTATGTTTTATGTTTTATGTTTCAGACATAGCTTATTTGCGTTTAAGTTTTATGTTTCAGACTTGAGTTGTAAACTTCAATTTAAACTCTATTTTGAATCTTGATATAATATGTCATATGATATCTTAAAATTTATTTTCATTGTACATTGTTAGTAGTTACATTAATGATTATATAGTTACAAACTTACAAACTTACATGCATGATTGTATGATGTATGTTTTAACTTTTACTTTTAAATTTGTTTCAATTATATGATTCATCATTCATCGATTTGTAATTTTATCATTTATGATTTATCTTTCATGATGCAAGTGTATGATGACTGTATATACATTCCTTGAAAAAATATAGTTACATTTTAAATATTAAATTTTATAATTTTTATGACCCCGACGTCCCCCCACGTTTCCTGAAAATTGGTAGGGAGATTTTGGATAGGCCGCTCCCACGCTCCCTCGCCCCCTCGCTCCCACCTCCAGGGGACTTGTTGGAACATTGCCATAAACATATGCAAACATATATCATGATCTTGGAATTCCATTACATATGTATGTGCTAATGTTCCATAATCATGCCCAATCATCAATTTAAGAAATTTCCATTGAATATCAAATTATGGAGGGGGGGGACTTTTTGCTACAACATTTGGCTCAAAATCAGGGACCATCTCCGTATGAGGTGAATGAGAACTATAGATATTTGAAGAAGTATATTAGTGCCTTTTCCTCTGGCCATGGAGTCATATATAGTCATCCATCATAGAAATTTGTCTTTGTTCATTCTCACCTTGAAAGTTGCAAAAATTCATGCCCTAATTGAAACGACACTAAATTTGAAAGATATAATAAAAATGCAAGCTAGAAGTGCCCTATTAATACAAAGGGAAAACCTTCCTACCTACCCTAACTGAGATAAATTTTTATTGAATAGGAAACATGATACTGTCAATGGAGTTGATCCAACAACTTGTTAAATGTATTGGACTAAATCATGCATTTGATTTCCAGGGAAACATGCGCATGAAGAGAAAAAGTGCAGAATTAATGGAAAATCCATACATGCCACTTATAAAAACTACACCGAAAGGTCAAAAAATACTTGAGGCCTTAACTTAATTTGAATCCAAAAATGACAAAACAATATTAGTGAAAACACGAGAGTGGTGTGGGTGAACAACATAAATAAAAAGTGAAGATACCTTTCCGCAAGATGCCTTTGTCACCGTTGTATGAAAACATGTTTTCCTTTCCCTTTATACATGCAAGTGAATGCATTATAGGTATGATGTTTTCCTAGAATAGGAGAAGCCTACTTAAATATATCATTCGTGGATTGAATGTTTGGGTGCCTTAATGTGCAATGACATGTTTCTAGGACTAAATTCAATGCAAGGCATATTTTAAACTCTAACTCTGTCTTCCGGTGTCTTATTAGAAATTATTTCAGTTTTCATTTTGTGTTTTCAAGTTAGATATTGTTTTCAAGTTTTTAAATTTATAATTTTATTGCAATGTGGCAGACTAATCAGAGAAGTGCAGGAACAACCCCGAGACGGGATGATCGCGGAAAGAGTCCAGCAGAAGAACATGTAAAGTGCCATCATTGCTCTATCTTCAGGTATTTTAGTTATTTACATAATTGAAATAATATTAATTTTGTTCAAATATGCAGACACCTAGCCATGGTACGCCTGATGATTCCCTCTTTGAGGAAGAGCTTTCTTCATCCCTATCTCCAGTGTTCTTGTTGCAAAAAAAGGCACGAGATGCAAGGTCGGAATTTAATACTTTGATAGATGCACCTCAAACACCTGAAACATAAGAGAGGATACAACATCTTATGAGGCAACTAGAAAGATATCAGGTAATAATAAAAAGTCAAAAGGATATTTTTTTTGTTCTGCATGAGATGAATTGTGATAGTTTGATTTTTAATTTTTATATTGACTAAACTAACAAAAAGTTCTTTTGTATGTAGCGTTTTCTGGCATTTGCTGAACCCGGTGTTGGTGGTAGTGGGACACAAGGGCAAGAGATTGCCCAACAACCCTCTCGTACACCTTCTACTCCTTTAGGTGCTAGCCAAGAAGCACACCCTACCCAAGCTGACACCCAGCCAACTGCTGAACGTGTTGGCAATGATGAGGCTGATATGGCCAGCTACATTATTGCGTTTCCTGGAGCTACACGTGTCAGCTCCACAGGGACCATTAATGGCACGTTGTTGGTGAACGATGAGGGTGTCCCTATAAAGCATGTACAACTCCCAGGTAAATTTTAATATTTTAACTATTTCATGTACTTTATCTAAAACATATTTATCATGATTTTTATTTTTAAATTAATGATAATATCTTTTTTTTTTTGGTTTTATTCTGTGTAGGAAAAAATGAGTTCTACAGGATTTTGGAGAGCCATGCGTTGGTAATTTTTGGCCCAACCATACGTACAGGGTGGAATTCCCAGAATTCCAACCTGAAAAAATAACTTCTAGATTATCTAGAAGCCCTTTTTGGGGTCGGCACATTTGACAGAACAACGGTGGCTCACGTAGCCGGAAAATATTTGAAATATACCAGGGACACCTATAGGATGAAATTGCAATTTAACCCTAGATATGAGCATCCTCTCACAGTTTTAGAGAGTGAGTGGAGAGCACTCATCCATGACGGAAAAGAGAAAAGGGCAAAGAAATAAGGAAAAATGCCAACTGGACCCGCAAGGTAAATTACAACTTTAATTCAATAGCTTTAATTTTCTTTATGTCTAAAATAAAAGTGTGTTATGTCATATTTGACAGTATTTTGACTTCAATATTTTGATGCTAGGTTGCCTGACACCTCAAAGGAAACCAAAGCTAGGATTGAGAAAAAGGGCCATCACAAGCTCGGCCAGGGTGGCTACTTGAAATTAGCTGCAAGAATTGTAATTAAGTAGCTAAACATCTTATAATTAATTGTATCGCCTTCCAAAATTTTTTTAATCCTATCAGATATGATTAAAAATACATAATCATATGTAATTTAGGGTGATGACTTCGGAACACAAACTACAGAGGAAGATAAAAATATCGCTTTCCGTTTTGGCTATCAAGCTGTAGTTGAACGTCGCAGAAGCTTGGGGCAGGTCCCAAGATCCAGAATGCCTGATAAGGTAAAACATTAACCTTTCAATATTTTTGTTTTTGTCCATAAATTTAATGTCTAAAAACTTTTTTTACATCAGGGGAGCAGCACTACCGATGAGGCAAATAACCCATTTTTAGAGCCAGATGTAGATGATCCTCTCGTGCAACCTGATCATTGTAGTGGGGACCAGGCCGACAATGCTGCTATCAGTGAGGGCCGTGACGGTAATTCATTTCCACTTATAATTTTTTCTAATTATACCTTGATGGTTGTCCTTATAACGTTTTTTGTTTAAATGACAGAGAATGTTTCCCTTGAGGATCTTACCACCGGAGAGGAAGACAGGGCAACAGTCCCAACGGCGACAACTGGTGCACCAGGTAAATAATCTCATTGCAATTTTTTTTATTAATATTACCGAACTAGTTCAATGATATTTAAAAACTGACAATTAAAATTTAATATTATCTATTTTGTAGGCGATGCCCCGTCACTGGATGAGACCAGACATCGTGACTACGCAACTAGGTCAGCGCCGACAACTGGTGCACCAGGTAAATAATCTCATTGAAATTTTTTTTATTAATATTACCGAACTAGTTCAATGATATTTAAAAACTGACAATTAAAATTTAATATTATCTATTTTTGTAGGCGATGCCCCGTCACTGGATGAGACCAGACATCGTGACAACACAACTAGGTTAGCTGCAACAACTGGTGCACCAGGTAAATAATCTCATTGCAATTTTTTTTATTAATATTACCGAACTAGTTCAATGATATTTAAAAACTGACAATTAAAATTTAATATTATCTGTTTTTGTAGGCGATGCCCCGTCACTGGATGAGCCCAGACATCGTGAATAAGCAACTAGGTCAGCAGTGCGGGTTGAAAGGCACGAAATAGGAGCAGAGCACGATGATATTGATGATGTAATTAGGAGCTTTAAAAATAGGAAGAAGAAAAGAAAATTTGACAATGTAAAATATTGTATTATTATAAAACAAACGTTACCATACTTGGAACGTTTTTTTGCGTTATATAAAAAACTCATTTATCATACTATTTTTATGTCAAGCATTAATTGCAATGTTTCCTTGCGTACTTTTTGTTCAATTGTTTTTTTATTAGTTATTGAATATTTTTTTTTATGCTCATGAAAGTAAAAAATGAAATATAGATTGGGTATTGGGGAATTGAGAGTGATGTGAGGGGGGGAGAGGGGCCATAAGAGCTTCCACCTTCACGTGGTTGGCCCTGTTTAGTAGAGAATAATTTATTGGAGCAATTTAATCTTGGAGCAAACCTCCCTTGATCCAGCGTAGCAACAAAAAAGTCACCGTTGACTTAGTTGCTACTCTTTCAGATCGTGGGAGGCTTGTTCCAAGTTCATGCGACTCCAATAAATTGTTCTTGAAACGAAGAGGAGCTTATTCGGGTATGTTTTGACATTTTCAACATATGTTCTAACATTATCATAAGAATGCATCTTAGAGTAAAAAATACTACATCAATTACTTGTATTTATTATATAGATAATGATGGATTTTGATTGACTTGGCAGTGCAGGTACAAATCCTCTTGCATCATGAGAAATACAACTTTTCAACCAGGGTCATGTCCAGGATATTTTTGCTTGTGCGCTTGACCAGCTTCGTAATGTCACATTTTGTAAGTTCCTTTACAGTTCATAATTCAATATTAAGCTTGTTCATGATTATTATCTAGGTTTTTTGTATGTGTTTTTTCATCTATTTGATTGTAAGAAACTATGCATGTTTCCTGTTGTTCACTATGATTTCTCCCATTACCACTCCCAGGATGAATTCGACTTTATTGTTACATAGGTTACTTTATTGTTACTATGATTTCTCCATTTACGATTTCATAGGTTACATCATGTAAAGTTGTCAATCTCGGGTTGGTGATGAGCTTTAGTTCTCCAGATTTGGGGCTTTTCTGATATTTTCTCCCTCATGTCATTCCTGCATCACCTCGTTGTTTGAGCATGCCAATTTTCTACCACTTGTACCAATTGGCACATGTCAATCTCTGAGTGGTGCCACATTTCACCTATTTTCGGTGAGAGTTTAGGGTTTCTCTAACATAGCTTCAGAAATCCGATTCAGTGCCTGCTTGAATATTGTCACATAATACTCATGGTTTGGATTGATGAGCATGTTCCGAATGGTTGGTTGATTCATAAGAACCACCCATATAGTCATCTTGAGATATTTCAGAAGTTTTCTCGGGTTTCCTTTTTCATCGTTTCTAGTGGGTGGGATGGTGTGGGGTGATCCATCAATACTGGTGCTCTTGTAGTAGGGAATTTGTTTTTGGGGATATAAAGGAGCATTTGATGTAGATATCCCATTGGATGCATTCATAGATAGGCACGAGAGGTCAAGAATTTAAATTAAAAATATGCAACCTCTAGCATGGCAACCTGAAGGCCGCGAGAGACACTGGTTAAAGATTGTTTTGTGCTGGCCTTAATATAGTCGTGATTTATTTCTATTATCTTAATGCAAATATATAGTCTGGTCTCATTAAAATGAGGATTGTGATTGTATTTATCTTTGGTTGTTTCTCTCTTAATGCTCCAGAAGTTGCCAAAAGTTGCGATAGTTGTTTAGTTTGTCTGTTACAACTTAAAAGTGGTTTTTAGCAATGGGAGTCATGTTTTTTAAGGTTCATACTAATATGAAGATCTTGTAATTCTATATTCAGCATAAGAGAAGATGGCCTCTGCTTTGGGTGGTATGACAACAATTGCCACATCTACCTCATTGGGTAACAATGGAAAGGGGAAGAAGTTGGGTGCGATGTTTGATAATTATGGCAGACAATTGTCTTCTCTTTCAGTTTTTTCACCCATTTCCTTTAATCGCTCAAGCAGAAGAGGGACTCTGAGATTACGCGATAGAGAGAAGGTAGTTAATACAAGAGCTATGGAAAAGGAGTTTTACTTCAACAAGGATGGCTCAGTGACAAAAAAATTGCAGGTTAGAGAAAAAATTATGTTTAAAGGAAGGTCACCTTCACGTGAAACTTCACTGCGGTGGATCTTTCCTTGTCCACTTATATTCAATTTTAATGTGTTATTTTAATTTTTCATGGAGGGTTGTTTTGGAATATGGTCTGGCATTCAATTTCACACTTACTGAAAGCATTTTCAATTTGTCCTGCAGGCGGTGTGAACAAACTTGCTAATCTTGTTGGAGTCACCCTTGGGGCGAAGGGAAAAATGTTGTCTTGGAGAGCAAGCATGGTTCTCCAAAAATAGTTAATGATGGTGTGATAGTAGCTAAGGAGGTAATTTTTAGATGTGTGCTCTGTTTTTGTTTTTAACGTTGTATTAGTTCCCCCTCTTAAATGTCTTAGATTTGGTAGACATAATTTGAAAACTCGAAGGTGAAAGAAAACATATTTGTTACCCAGTGGTCTACTTGGCCTATGGACTAGCCGCATTAGAGTAATGCATAAATATTTTCACAACAATAAAAGGAAAGGGTTATGGCTGAGTCAAATTTTATTGTTATTGACAGTGTAATGAAATGTATCTCAATGCTATGGTTTTTGCCTTTTTATTGGTTGAATTAGAGGACCTAGTTGAAAATATTTGGGCCAAGTTGGTAAGGCAAGCTGCGGAAAAGACAAATGATTTAGCTGGGGATGGAACCACAACATCTGTTGTTCTTGCACATGTTGGAATATTGAAAAATTCCAGAACAATGAATGGAGAATAAATCTCCCTTCCTCTAACATAGAGAAAATAAAAATTTCTTTGACAGGAGACAGAGTTTCAATGCTTTGAAAACAAACTTCTATTCCCTTCAATAACTAAAAAAAAAACTATTACACTACTTCCTCATTGAGAGGGATTACAAAATTATGACTGCTACAAAACGCAGTGCATAAAACCAACTCACTGTCTGTTCAAAACAAACATACTCTGTCTCTAAAACACTCTGCTGTGTTTTTCACTTTCGCACTGCTATGCATACACACTTAAAAAGTTACACTCAGTCTTTCACTTTTTACACACTGTTGTGTAATAAAAAATTTACGTACTGTCTATAAAAAAACTACCAAGCTTTTTTGTCCTTTTTATTTTTATATGTCGTAACATATAAAACATATTATAATAAACCCTCTTTTTAAAAAATAAAATTAAAACTAAATTCTATGGCCCACCTTTCATTTCGCATATGATATATATATATATATAACATATGTTTAAAACATATGTATATATTAAAGCATACATAAAATTAAACTATCGAAACATTAAAGAACCCTTTCCGTCGGACTTCAAAAGTCTGAATAGATTGAATTTCAAACCAAATTCGCGTTCCAAAATGGGATGCTGACGTTTGCCTAATTTTAACTCGAATTCTCAATCCAATGTGCCCTATAAAAAATTCGGGTCCGGTTTTCAGGTTTTCAGATTCCCTTCAATTTCATGCGATCCAATATTAATGCTCCACGTGTCCTCCTTTTGAATTTACAAAACTGTCGGGTAAATTTCTGTTTGTTTAATTTCTGGTTGGTGAATTGCGTTAATGCTAGTTGTTGTGTTTAAATACAATCCTGTACAGAAATATGGCTGCGACCGTCTACAAAAAAAACTTGCAGGAATTTTAAATGCTGAATTAAATTTCTGGATGGCATGCAAGCAACCTCCAAAAAAAAATGTTGCTGCTGCATCCGTCCTTCTGCTGCAGCAGTTGAAGTTAAAATTCAACAGCACGGGGTTTAATAAGTGAGGGTGTAAAGGTAACTTTTTGTCGATAGTACTGGATTAAGATCATCTATTCATTTTTGTAGGGTCTTATGGTGTTTGGTTTTTTAGTTTTAGGTTGGGCTTATTGAGTCTAAGATAGTTTTTGAGTGAAAAAATTGCTATCAGGTATTAAAAAAATTTGGTTCTTTTGTCAAAATTTATGAGCTTGTTAGGAAATACAAAACTGACAATGGTTGTTTCTTAAATTTGTGGAAAATAATTTGAAATGAAACCTTTTTGTTTAGGTTGTTGCAGTAGGTGCAAACCCCGTTCAAATTACTAGGGGCATTGACAAGACAATAAAGGCCCTTGTTTCGGAACTCAAAATTTTGTCAAAGGAGGTAAACGCTTGCCTTTTGAGTATGCTAGTTTTCCTTTTTGTTGATGGTTTGGTGTATCTAATTGAATTACTTGCCTAAGGTATTTTTGGTTGCAAACTCCTTTTAATTTTTCATACAGTATTGGCCTTGTGGAATACATTTGATTGTGTGGTCTTGTTAGATCTACAACATTTGTAGTTGTTTAGTCTTATGGCCGAGGTGCACTTTTATTATGGAAATAGTTGATGAAATATTGTCATTTAATCCTTAATGCAGGGTAGCATGTTGAGAAGTTTCTTGTGAAACATTTGGTATTCAAAATGACACTTGATCCTATACAGCATCATGCACTTGACTTCAAAATTCATATTCAAAGTGTGCAAGACAATTCTTGCAAAATTTCAAATATTTATGTTGTTTTAAACCATTATCTTTTTCATGTATTGGATGATGAAAATGTGAAAAAGACTTTGGTATGAAACCAACTGGTGAATAATTTCCAGCAAAACAACCACTTCCAAGACATGATTTAGAAGTAGAACATATGTACTTATGAAGCATAGAAAGATATCCTTGATGCATTGTCAATGTTTGGCTAGGGTTATTTTGGAGAAAATAACTCCTTATTCCTAGAATAGTGATCTTCAATACAAGTAAATGCCAAAGAAGAGAGATCATCGTGTGACGCAACAAAACTGAAATTGGACCCCCAAGGAGAGTTGGTGTGTCTACAATCGCTCTGTCAGCATTTTCCCTTGGTTTACCCCGTTCTTTTCCTCCAGCCTGAGTCTTAATTGACTTCTTCTTTCTTTGGCTTTATTTATCAAATTCGTAGAATTTGATAAATAAATACTATCCACAATGGTTGGACTTTAATTTATATTCCCGACTTTATATTATCTCCAATCCTTATAACCAATGTTTAACTTTCAACATTTTGTATTTATACTCCACGTTTCTTTTTAAATAAATAACTTGTAATGAACTTTCGGCTCTATATTTCACCACCCACCCTTACAACAATCACGCTCCAGACTTATGCTAATTATATGCCAATCATTTAATTAAAAAATTTCATTATACTCCGGCCCCACCTATATATATCAATAACCAATCAAACACTCGTATCGTACCTGGCTATCCTCCGCACACCTTAGTTAACCTCCGGGAAAGTTCAACGTGCGACCACCGTACGATGGCCCTTCTCCAAGTCAACGACTCTTGGAAATTTTTCTTGGCTTCCAATGTCGGGCTTTAACATGCGATGGCGCAGGTTAAACGGTGGTTTTCTGGGGGTCACTTCGCCACGTGTCGCATTCCCTATGGAATCGCTCGCGAATAGGAAATACCGCCTACTCCGCAAAAGCGGTGCGATATGGGCAACCCACTTTTGTGATTCTGCTCATGGTTTTGGTAGAGGGCTTGACCACAGGTGCAAGTCTAGTTCCGCTATCCTTTTTTTTTTTAACTCATGTCCAATCCTCGGGTCAGGTTCCGAAAGCACAACAATTTTGTCTCTTTATTAAGCAGGATTTTTATATTTGAACAATTTTCACGACCCCAGTTCTTTACACAGACCTCGCCTTCGGGTGGGGTGAGTTCACAGGGTTATCCAACAATTTACGGGAATTCAAAGACAGAAGAATGAAATTATCAGTACCCAATCACCTCACAGTTAAAAAATTCTTCACAATTAGCAGTTCGAGATAATTCAATGGCAACTAAGCTTGGAAATCATTGAACTGGAAACAATTGTTCACACACAGAGGTTTATTGCAGAAATCCCCTCTCTAATCTCCTCTTCCCTCTCTACTTTTATTCATCCGAGGAATTACAATTTATATACATAACATATGGCTCTTTGGTTCCTCTGAGAGGACCTTTCTAGAAATCAAAAGGTCTAATTATAATAATTCAACTAACTGAAACAGTTCGACTCCTACAACTCTAACTAGTCTAAGTAATACAGTCAACTGAGGTATTGACACCTAGCTGTTACAACTCAAATGTTTTTGAACCCTCCTAGCCACAACATGTGGAAAAAACCTCCTACATTGCTGGCTAGTGCCTAATGCCCCTGCATCATCGTGTGACATAAACCTATTAACAAAAGTGAATTCCTTGAATTTCGCCAAATATTTTCTTTGAATTCCTTACTTTTAAAAGCCAATGATATCCCTTATTGTGTTAATGTTACGGAAATTCCTTGTCCTAGTGCCTCACACTCTACTATGAATGTTTTACCAAAAGTAGGTGCAACCGATGTTGGTGTAGAAGACATGGCATCCATTGAAAGAGAGAATGCCAAAGTAGCCTCATCATTCCATATAAATGATATTTTCTTGAAGAGATATGTGAGTGGACTTGAAATGCATGCATAATTCTTAACAAATGATCAATAATATCATGTAAGTCTAAAAAATCTTCTAAGAACCTTGATTTTCTTAGGAATAGGTCATTTTGTAATAGCTTGCATCTTTTGAGGCTCCAACTTCACTCCTTCCTTTAAAACAATATGAACCAAATGCTCGAATTCTTATTTCCCAAAAGCACATTTGGATATTTTTACATAAAAATGATTGTTCTCAATAATTTATATAACTTTTCCACATGTTTAGTGTGGTATTCCCATGATTTATTATAAATATGTGTATTATCAAAGAAAACCAACAAAAATTTTATAAGATGGGATCAAACAAAATTGTTCTTAAGTCGAGCCCGCCAGACTTCAAACGGCGATAAACCATAATTCAAACCAAATTCGCGTTCCAAAATAACCTGCTGACGTCGGCCAATTTTGTGACGCGAAAACCAAATGAATTCCGCCCTAATATTTTTCGGGTCCGAAGTTGGGTTGGCGTACGGAGGGAGAGTTGTGACGTGAATTTCTTATCAAATTCGCCCTAATATTTTTCAGGTCCGGATTTCCACTACACGAGCGGCCCAAACAAAGATCCGCTCCAATCAATTTCTGCCATGTGTCCTCAATAAAAACTTTCCCTGCTCCCGGATGCGGGTGCAATCGATGGTGTTTAAGGCGATGGGACATGGATATGGCAATTTCATATCAATCACATTAAAATTTAACGCTGTTCAATTAAGTTTTCACATAAAATCCGCATTAATTAATTTTTAACACTGTTCAAGATCGGCCTCCACTCCTCTTAGCAATTCCGCATGCTCCAATATGATCCAGCCTTCAGCTCTCATTATTAATGATCAGAGATTAATTATGACGGACGTCCTTTGATTGCATTGCAGTCGGGTCGATAAAATGGCTTTTAGCTATGGTTTTTCAGACGAGCCGGTTGCTGGATTACACTGCCTGCTAACTGTGACGATAAGGAGAAGTGGCCAGCTGAACTGCTGCCTAGACCTTGCAGCATATCTGCATTTCTCTTGGTTCTGTCTCTGTCTGTCTTCCTCTGTTAATTGGAATTCTGCTTCTCCGTCTCCTCTTGTGCCCACTGCGCCTGATACTGCACCCATGCCTCGCGTGCATCATAGGATGTGTTGTCGCAGGGGGAGCACTAGAGGTCAACCCCTGCGGGCTCCCTCCAGCCCCTCAACAGAGTCGACTTCTGGCCAGTCCAGTGATTATTACGCAGGTCGATATCCAAATACTAGCAGTGGGCAGGGTCGGGTTGTAGGATCTGGCCACCGTATGGATTCCCCTGCTCCTCGCTTCCCCACCGCTAGTTCACCTTCTCCCACGACGCGCACTGCACAATTTTACTTTAATTGCTCTCTCAACCGCCCGTGAATCATGGCTTTAGTCACTGTGGTCTTCTGCGAGGAGGCCCAAATGGAGGAAGAATGCACCCGTCCGGCGGGTCTGAGCTCGGAAAAAGCTGGCCAACATTCGGGCCTTCAGGAGGGGAGCCGTGGCATGCATGTGGATGTAGCACCTAGTGATCCTGGACCTTCCAAAGGATGGTGCCAAATCATGGAGGAACCACCGGAGGAGTAGTTTGGTTAATTTGTTTTTCTTGCTTAGCAGGCCCACTTAATTGGGCTTCTTTTAGATTATTTTACTGTGTTGGACCTTTGTGATATTTTTGAATTCTGTAAATTAAACGTTCAAGATTGGTTTCCTCGTATGTGGGCAGTCTTCTTAATTTTTTGATTTTTTGATGACAAATTTTCCATGAGTCTGGCCAGGCAATGTTTTTGACTTCGGTGTAATTTTATTTGCAATGTTAATAGATTAACTTTACTTAGAATTCTCACATGATTAGCGCTTTTCTTGATCTGTTAAAGGATTTTGGGTACTTTAATTTGTATTTGGAACAATGGACATCGGTACTCTATCTGTTGCTTTACTGTTCTACATACTGCTATTTCACTTTCTTATAGATGCCTCGGGCATATTTGGATGCTTTCTCAGATTGTCGATAATATCCATGTGTTGTTTACTTCATATAATATATTCAAAACAACGTTTTTTCTCTTGTGAAAAAAAAATGATTAATGTTTATCACTCTGCCTTCAAAACTAGCGATGCTGGTCTATGTTGCTGGTTTATTGATATGGTCTGATGGTCTTTTTATATTTTGGACATATAACACTCCTCATATCATTAGCGTTTTTCTCTGTTCAAGGATTTTGGGTACTTTAATTTGTATTTGGAACAATGGACGTCGGTACTCTATCTGTTGTTTTACTATTCTACATACTGCTATTTCACTTTCTTATAGATGCCTCGGGCATATTTGGATGCTTTCTCAGATTGTCGATAATCTCCATGTGGACCATTACTGGGTTTTATATCAAGTCACTGTATGTGACATGGGATATTTTTCTATCATTGTCTGGGGTGGGACTTCCACTTTTCTGGATGGATATTTGGGTTCCAATCTTCAGATGTGAAAATGTAATGACTTCATGGACTGTTTTACTTCATATAATATATTCAAAACAACGTTTTATCTCTTGTGAAAAAAAAAAATGATTAATGTTTATCACTCTGCCTTCAAAACGAGCAATGCTGGTCTATGTTGCTGGTTTATTGATATGGTCTGATGGTATTTTTATATTTTGGACATATCACACTCCTCACATCATTAGCGTTTTTCTCTGTTCAAGGATTTTGGGTACTTTAATTTGTATTTGGAAAAATGGAAGTCGATACTCTATCTGTTGCTTTACTATTCTACATACTGCTATTTCACTTTCTTATAGATGCCTCAAGCATATTTGGATGCTTTCTCAGATTGTTGATAATCTCCATGTGGACCGTTACTGGGTTTTATATCAAGTCCCTGTATATGACGTGGGGTATTTTTCTATCACTGTCTGGGGTGGGACTTCCACTTTTCTGGATGGATATTTGGGTTCCAATCTTCAGATGTGAAAATGTAATAACTTCATGGATTGTTTTAGTTCATATAATATATTCAAAACAACATTTTTTCTCTTGTGAAAAAAAATGATTAATGTTTATCACTCTGCCTTCAAAACTAGCGATGCTGGTCTATGTTGTTGGTTTATTGATATGGTCTGATGGTCTTTTTATATTTTGGACATATCACACTCCTCACATCATTAGCATTTTTCTCTGTTCAAGGATTTTGGGTACTTTAATTTGTATTTGGAACAATGGACGTTGGTACTCTATCTGTTGTTTTAGTATTCTACATACTACTATTTCACTTTCTTATAGATGCCTCGGGCATATTTGGATTCTTTCTCAGATTTGTCGATAATCTCCATGTGGACCGTTACTGGGTTTTATATCAAGTCCCTGTATGTGACATGGGGTATTTTTCTATCACTGTCTGGGGTGGGACTTCCACTTTTCTGGATGGATATTTGGGTTCCAATCTTCAGATGTGAAAATGTAATAACTTCATGGACTCTTTTACTTCATATAATATATTCAAAACAACGTTTTTTCTCTTGTGAAAAAAAAATGATTAATGTTTATCACTCTGCCTTCAAAACTAGCGATGCTGGTCTATGTTGCTGGTTTAATGATATGGTTTGATGGTCTTTTTATATTTTGGACATATCACACTCCTCACATCATTAGCATTTTTCTCTGTTCAAGGATTTTGGGTACTTTAATTTGTATTTGGAACAATGGACGTCGGTACTCTATCTATTTTTTTAGTATTCTACATACTGCTATTTCACTTTCTTATAGATTCCTCGAGCATATTTGGATGCTTTCTCAGATTTGTCGATAATCTCCATGTGGACCGTTACTGGGTTTTATATCAAGTCCCTGTATGTGCCATGGGGTATTTTTCTATAACTATCTGGGGTGAGACTTCCACTTTTCTGGATGGATATTTGGGTTCCAATCTTCAGATGTGAAAATGTAATAACTTCATGGACTATTTTACTTCATATAATATATTCAAAACAACGTTTTTTCTCTTGTGAAAAAAAAATGATTAATGTTTATCACTCTACCTTCAAAACTAGAGATGCTGGTCTATGTTGCTGGTTTATTGATATGGTCTGATGGTCTTTTTATATTTTGGACATATCACACTCCTCACATGATTAGTGTTTTTCTCTGTTCAAGGATTTTGGGTACTTTAATTTGTATTTGGAACAATGGACGTCGGTACGTACTCTATCTGTTGCTTTACTATTCTACATACTGCTATTTCACTTTCTTATAGATGCCTTGGGCATATTTGGATGCTTTCTCAGGTTGTCGATAATCTCCATGTGGACCGTTACTGGGTTTTATATCAAGTCGCTGTATGTGACATGGGGTATTTTTCTATCATTGTCTGGGGTGGGACTTCCACTTTTCTGGATGGATATTTGGGTTCCGATCTTCAGATGTGAAAATGTAATGACTTCATGGACTGTTTTACTTCATATAATATATTCAAAACAACGTTTTTTCTCTTGTGAAAAAAAAATGATTAATGTTTATCACTATGCCTTCAAAACTAGCGATGCTGGTCTATGTTGCTAGTTTATTGATATGGTCTGATGGTCTTTTTATATTTTGGACATATCACACTCCTCACATGATTAGCGTTTTTCTCTGTTGTAGGGTTTTGGGTACTTTAATTTGTATTTGGAACAATGGACGTCGGTACTCTATCTGTTGATTTACTATTCTACATACTACTATTTCACTTTATTATAGATGCCTCGGGCATATTTGGATGCTTTCTCAGATTTGTAGATAATCTCCATGTGGACCGTTACTGGGTTTTATATCATGTCCCTATATGTGACATGGGGTATTTTTCTATCATTGTCTGGGATGGGACTTCCACTTTTCTGGATGGATATTTGGGTTCCAATCTTCAGATGTGAAAATGTAATGACTTCATGGACTGTTTTACTTCGTATAATATATTCAAAACAACGTTTCTCGTCTTTTAAAGTTTTTTTTTTTTTTTTTTTTTTTTAAATTGAACCCGCCGTCGGTATACCGACACATTGTAGACGTCGGAATTGCGACAGCTTACAAACGTCGGAAGAGCGACGTCTAAAACGTTGGAAGAGCGACGTTAAAAACGTCGGACCACATTTCTTCGGAATTGTGACATCTTACAAACGTCGGAAGAGAGATGTCCAAAACGTCGAACCACACTGCGTCGGAATTGCGACCGTTTACAAACGTCGGAAGAGCGACGTTCAAAACGTCGGACCACATTTCGTCGGAAGTGCGACCATTTAGGAATGTCGGAAGCACGATGGTTCGTAAGACTTCGGAAGAGTGACGCTTGTTCGGAAGCGACGGAAGAAGTGTCGATAGTGCGACACTTTTTAGGTGCGTCGGAATTGCGACGGCATGACAAACCATGTTTTTTCCGCCCTCAAACTGTCGCTCTTGCGACGACTATGTGTCGGAATAGCGATGAATTGGCCATCGGAATTTCCGCCAAATTTTCTAGTGTCGGTAATGGAGTTAGAAGAACACCACATGTGGAAAGATCGAACATGATTTGAAGGATCTTCTCTAGTAATGCCTTCAAATTTTGGGATGTTGGAAGGGAGCTTTGTCGGCATAGCAGGCCAACTAGTTTCATGGTGTATAGGGTTGTTTATCAACTGGTCAAAATCAGGGAGGTTGAGGCCTGCCATGAAAGGGAGCAAGGGCACAGCCGGGGTAGTGTCTGTTGTGGTCCCACTAGTTGTATTCCCTAAATGAGGGCTGGGGTTAACACTAGCATTAGGTCCTGCACCAGAAATGGTGAAGGTGTCAGGGGGAGAACCGAAGGCGGAATGAAAAGGAGAACCCAAAGGACCATAAGAAGAGTCGGTGTGCGGACTCGGTGGAGGACTAAATCGAATCCTACGTGAAGGAGTAAGTCTCCCTACTAGAAACCGAGGATGAAGGCCAAGAAGTCTCTGGGATAAACCCCTTGGTGGTGCAATGATGACGACGCAAACACGGCACAAAGGAAAAAGAGACTGACAAGGGTAGGGAGGTGCAGGATCAACTGATTACATTGTCGAACCAAGAGCAGAGAGGTGCAAGATCAATTGATTTCAATTTTTTTAGAGTCTTTTCTTGGCAAATTTAACCAAGCCCTTTTTTGCTTAGGATGTGTGTGTGAAAGTGTGTAAATTTTATTTTTTAAACCCAAATATTTGTAGAGAAAAAGAAAAATTGTGTTGTATAGCTGTAAATAAACCTGCAAATGACAATATATAGGCCTGTAAAAAAAGAAAATAAACAGCTAATAATGAAATAATATAAACCCAAGGAGGCAGGTATCTCAACTACTAGTCTATAGGTGAGTACAAAACTAATCAAAACACACTAAAAAATCCAATAGATCTAAGGTAAAGAGGGACATGGATCTAAAGGAAAAAATCTGCTGGAACGTGGTGCAGAAAACAACAACAAATCAGAGGAAAAATTGTTGTAAAAAGAGGTGGCGAAAGGCTATCTCCTAGAGGGAAACAGAGTGATCCCTAGAAGGAAACCCAAACAAAGCTAAATGAGGTGATTTTGATGGATAAAAATTTGATCTGAAGCGGATCTAAAGGTGAGGTATCAGATCTGAAAAGATGGCTGAAGACTCTGAAATTTCAGACAACCTGCAACAGCAAAAACTCTTCCACAAAAAGTGGAGGGTATTGAAGCCCTAGGGGGCTAGGTTGCCACTTATTTGAGAAAAACGGAACAAGTACAGGTCCAAAATGGGTGGAGATGGAGATCATACAACCCTGAACAGAGGCTCAAATAAACCCAGAAAACTTTTTGAAAAATCCTTGCAAAACGTCCAAGTCGCAGTTTTTGACCTGTTTCAGCAGAGGTCGTAGTTTTATAGATGAAAGGTGCATCCTGAGGGTATAGGTTGCAGTTTTTGGGCCAAAAAGTGTGACCTGCACTTTCGACACTCTCTATGGTAGATTTTAGAAAAAGTTGTCGTCTCAGCTGCAGCTGATGTCTGTCACCTGCGCAATAGGTCCAAAAACACATGGAAGTTAGAATTTTTATCGTTTTAGGGTTTTATAGGTTAAAAACAACATCAAGAAAAGAAAAAACAAGGGGCTGAAGTGAAATCCTAGGGTTTGAAGCAGTTGGATATGCAAGGATAAGAAAAATGACAGTGTTCGTAATCATAAAATCATGTGGAGTCGCCAGTTGTTATTATGAATCTTAATTCAGAGCGTACGAAAAAAGACCACTTTAGCTGCGTATAACAGACAGTCCTAACAGTAAAGACCACTGCTAATATCCTCAGATCTATAGTTAGGTGATCAAGATAAATTTTGCAAAAATCTAGATCTATGCATTAGAAGACATTAAGCAGTAGAATAAAACAATATTTACTCCATGCATCCAATAGACAAGACAAGAATATGTTGAATGAATTTTGTATTAATGGCACCTGGGAGGAAAACACAGGAGGGTGTTCCCTGTTCTCCTCAATGGGATGGGTTCTTGTAAGTCCTCAACACTTCAGATCTAAAATTCCTCTCTCTTGATGGTGTAGGAAACCCAGACAAAAATGGTAGCAAAATATGACTATGATGGTGGATTAATAGTCAAACCAAAAGTATAGATCCAGAGTGATCTTTAGGCAATAAAATACTTGATGGTTCCTAATGCTCGTGCCATAGATTTTACCAAGCGATTATCTATAGTACTTGATGAAACCACTTCCAAGGAGGTTCCTAATGCTCGTCCTTATATCGACCACGCCAACACAAGGTGGTTGGCGGAAGGTTGAAAAGAAAAAAAGGAGGAAAGCCTAATTTCCTCTTCATTGTATTTTTATCTGCGGCATACTTGTTTGTCTTTTGACACTACCAGCTAATGTAACATGTAATTTTGTTTTCATTAATAAAATTACGAATTTTTCCTTTGTGAAAAAAAAAAAACATCACAAAAGAATAAATTTTAAAAAAACTCATTTTAAAAGTTTTGCAAAAAATACATAGTTCAATCCAAAACACTTACTTCAAAAAATCTGAGAAAAAAATGTCTTATAAAAATGAAACGAAGCTCAAAATATTTCCTTCCAAGTCCTACAAAAAAATTCCATTTAAAAAGTTAGACAAAAACTCATTTTAAAAAATCATTTTAAAAGATTTACTTCAACCCAAAACACGTACTCTAAAAAAGTGTCACTTCAAAAAATGCCTCCAAAAAATGTCCATTGAAAATTAATTCCAACTTCTTAAAAAATGCCACTTTAAAAAATAATTCAAAAAAGCCTCTAAAAAATATCACTTTAAAAAAAACTTCCAAAAAATGTCCAAAAAATTTCCTTTGAATATTAAGCCTAAAAAGAGTCCTTTTGAAATGAAGCCCAAATCCATACCTTCAAAAACAATGAAAATTAAGCCAAAATCCATACTTTCAAAAAACATGAAGCCCAAAAAACATCCAAAAAATGTATCACATACATCCAAGAAATGTCCTTTGAATATACCTCCAAGAAAAGTCCTTAAACCCAAAACAATATTTTGCAAAAATGTTCTTTGAATGTACCTCCAAGGAAAGTCCTTAAACCCAAAACAATTCTTTGCAAAATCAAACCAAGACCTTTGTAAAATGAGACCAAATGTGCGAAAATATGCGAAAATAATGAATGATTTTGTGGCAATTTATATTGACGCGAAATGTTTTTTTGGAGGGGCTCCGTGGTATTTTCTGGCCGACAGAAAATTGGGTAAAAGTTCGGTCAAACTTTTATGTCGTTAGACTTGAGAGGCCATTGTTGCAAAAAACAATTTGGCCGAAATTTTTTTAAGAGTTCGGCCGAATTAATGCGTCAACAATTACACAGAACCAAGCTCTTAATACGTATCTGCAACTTTGGACTAACTAAACTCCATGAAACATTCTGAATTAACTGTCGGAACCAAGACAAGCATTTTCAGAATTGAATCTACTTTCAGGAAATATAGCTTTTATGGAATTTCATAAATATTTACTAATTTTAATTAATTTTGTAATAAAACAGGTGCAAACAATTTCTGAAGGTCATTATGATTTAGTGAAATCATAATTATGTATCTTCCAAAATACATTGTAAAAAATATTCAAAAAATTATGGTGCATTACATTGGTCCGTCGTCTATAAAGGGTAGTTTTTATATTTTTAGTTTATAAATTATATATTAAGAAATTTCTTGTGTCAGGAAACATATTCAAAATATGTAGTTTTTTCATATTGGACCAGTTCAAAAAATTCTAGTAATTATGATATGCATCCGTTGGCTTTGTAAATATGATGAAACCGAATTAGACTCTATCTAGATTGTTGTAACACATTTTGTTTCTCAAAAACACAAATTTTCAAAGAATACAACATTGCGTATTAACATGACTTCTTATGAATCCTTTGATTGTTAAAAAACGCACACTCAAATAAATGCTAAGTTCACATATCAAATGTATATAAACAAATTCCAAAAAATAAGAAATAGAAAGCTAACAAAATTTCTGACAACTTTTATTTTTATCGCAAAATGAAATTCTAAACAAAAAATTTGTTTTAGCTTGTAGAAAGTTGAAGAACAGAAAAAAATGAAAGTTTTTTCTCAAAAAAAGGCAAAAAATGTAACCCAACTTCACATTTTCACCCATAAGGCACACTAGAAATTTTTTTATGCGATATGTAGCACAACATGTGTGTTTGGATATTTCCAAACTAATAGTAGCCCATTAATTATGCTTAGTATGTGCACCATCTTCTAGGAATCTCGACCAAAACACTCACCTCAATGATTATTGTGTAATCAGCTACATCAAGCTATATTAGGGGAAAGTTGAACATTGAAACACACCACACATAATTTTATTTTTATTTTTTGAAAAAGAAATGGAAAATTAAGGAAATTTTAAATTTTACTATAAAAATTTTAAAAACAAGAAGGCAATAAACAATTCACCTAGTCTCTTCCCATGGGAGGAGGCATGGTTTCCCCATAGAGTGAAAATAAAATTTATGTCATTCTCCAAAAGTTGAAAATGAAATGAATTCACTAGGGAAGATATCGAATCATGTAAATAACATTTTAGAGAAATTAAAATAAAACAATTTCATAAAGGGAGTGAGCATTGATGCTTCTCGGAGGGGTTGGAAGCATAGAAGGAAGGAATTGTGATTATTAATTTCATTCAACTCAATTTTCATAGAATTCCATTACATTAAAATTATCAATTCAGGTTGGTAAGCTTGTGGAGAGTAATGCACAATATATGCTAGGACTTGACTTCTAATCTAATCTAGTAAAATTGACCTTGAAAGTAACTCTAATATATGGAAAGAATTCACTATAGACTCAGTTCTAAAACATCATAAATATTTATGCCCATGTAGATAATTAGGATAAAGATTACAATAAGCTCTTTTAAAGATAGATTATAAATATCTAATGATTTTTTAATTATGAGAAACAATATCTATTCACTTAAAATATTTACTTGATTAGACTTCATTGTATTGCAGTGAGAAAGAAATTGCATTTAATTTTAAAGAAAACCAATTTAATCTCTAAAATTGAGTGATCACGATGTATAAAACTATTCTCTAGCTCTAAAAGATTAACAAATATTTAAAACCATGTGAGCAATAGATAGTAATTACAAAACATAGTATTATCTTTGTAAAAGTAAAAAACTAGAAACAATAAAAATAAACTATTAAAAAGAAATAAACTCATTCAAATGACATAAAACATGTGTCTTAGCACAAGGGGCCTTCCTGGTTGGGTTGCACGTGCTAGAGAAACTTCAGATCCTATGATTCTTAACTAAAATCATACCATTTTAGAGAATTCATACACATTAGTGAGAGATGAAGCATGACCATATTAATAATATGGATTTCTCATATATTTGATCTTACTTTCTATGTTTTTTTATTAAAGGAAATCAATATTTATAAAAAATTTAAAACAATAACAAACTCATAACTTCATTGCTATAATTTAGAACAAAGTAATGATTTTCATATTCATGGATATTAGAGATTGAAATATTGACCATTGTGAGTATTAATTTATTCAGAAATTCATGATGAGAGCATGAATTTATCATCTCATCAGATTTCATCTACTATACTCTACCCTCAATTTGGTACTTTTCCACGTGAACCTATTACACGATATGCTACCTCTTTTCCCTATTGACCAAGTTGTGGGGGTGACATAAATACCATCTGGTTGTGACCGTTAGGTGGCTAACCTTATAAGGAAATTTTACCATATCCTCCATCCTTTAGTTTCACTATATTTTTTCTTGAGTATTCTAACCTATGATTTTTTACATAACTAGAAAGCAACTATGGAATATGTCAATTTCTGCAACTTATTACATTTTAACTTGTTTTGACGAAGAAACATACAAAACAATAGAAAAATTGATATATTATCTTAAGAATCCTTTATTGTAACCTTTTTAACTTAGATAAAATTCGGATGAATAGATGTTATCATTAAAGTATGAAAATGATAGTTATGATGGATTCCTAAAGATAAAATAGTCAAAACTAGGTCAAAAAAGTGACAAAAAGATATAATTCTTTGATCTTGCCATTCCCCCACATTAATGACATTGCATGTCCTCATGCAATAACAAAATTGAAAATTTTTATACTTTTCCTTGTCACAACATTGTTTCAGTGGCTTTGATAAGGATATCCAGGCTGCTCTGAGGTCTCCTCTTCTTCACGAAAATCAACCACCTTGGATTGTTGTTCTTAAGTTTTAAATTCTTGTTATACAAATAATACACTATTTTTATCATCTTTTGATAATGTTCTTTGATAACTTCATTCTAATCCTTGATTTTTCTTTCATAGACTTCTATTTTTGTGATCTCTTGTTTCAATTCTTATATTGTATATTTTTCCTCAAAGACATCAAATGGTGGATTGTATATGGGATATGGTATTGGGCTATGAATTAGAGATGTAGGTAAACTTTAATAAGGAGAATAAGTAAATAAACTTATTACTGAGCTCTATAAATTTCTAGGCTTGCTTTCTTCTGTTCTAGTAATGGTGTCAATGATTAAGGAGCGGAAGCCTTTGATTCCTCTTTACTAACTTTAGTTTCTACAGGAGAACCAAATTCCTCTAACTGTTTAACACTTAGTTTTACTCCTTTGAATTTTGGACTGATTTCTTTCTCAAAATATTTTCCCCTCATGTTCTTCTTTTTTGAGGTCTTCTTTGTAATTGGATATTATTTTTTCTCTTCCACAAGGGCTTTATTATTCTTATTTGCTGGATTTTTGTTTACCCTTGATTCTACTAAATTTAATGATTTCCACTTTTCATTTTTGGCTTGAATATTTTTCCAATTCTAACCTAAAATCCTCTCTTCGACTAACTCATGGTTTAGAAAATCCACACGCTCAAGGTTTGGAATTTACATAGGCTCAGGGTTTTGAGTTTCCCCAAGCTTAGGGTTTGGAGTTTCTAACTAAAAAACCCTAGCATGTGTGTGTTTCCTCTTGGAGTATGGGACATTCATTTATTTGAATGCGTCCTTAAATAACTTCTTAGTAGGAAATCCTCCCACTTGTCTCCCCTTTGGCACAATTATTCTTCTACCTATATTTTTATGAACGCTGAAATGATATAAACTCTTCTCAATATTCCTTGAATTACTTTGTATATTAAATTCCATTTTCTTGAGACTACGGATAATATAGTAGGATAAATTTATTTCATGGCCTCTTTGAAAATGCATCAGAAGGAAAATATGATAGAATAATACCATTCGATACCATGCTTCGTAAGTGTTGAACTTTTGAAGGATGAAGAAAATGTATAACCATTTCTTCATGAACACTGATACATGAATGCCATTTTTCAATTTTGTAACCATATTTGGATTTATGAGAATTTTCTTTCATGAATTATCAATGAATATCTATCATTTAAACCAATTTTCACCAGTCCTCTATGGTTTAATGGATTTTCAAGGAAATATTGTAATTTTAAACTTGATATCACCAATGTCGAATTCTATTCCATCAAATGCCCTGGAAAATGCCTTAGTCACTTCAACATCATGCCCTTGGAATTTCTCAAAGAATTTAAACTATCCCACTTTTTGTAATTTCTTCTTAAACTTAGGATATGCCTCTAAGAATTCCATGCCAAATAGTTCAAACCTTGCAACTGGATCCATCCTATGTGATTAGAAATATAAGTCTTATAATGCCATTATTTAGGCACTATTATTTTAGGGTAATGGTGTGACAGTAGGGAATGATGATTATAGAAAATGAGTGTTAGATAGTGTATGAAATGGAAAAGGTGGCGAAGTGATGGTTGACCTCATATTTCTCTATTTAAGGTGGAAATAATGATGGAAAATATCCATCCCTTATAATCATAGGATTTAATCATTGATGAGTTTGATAAGGTTGTTTCAAGCCTATTCAAAATTATATTCGAGATTATGATCTAGGATATGATAAATGTTAATCAAATATGATGAATATAAAATCAAGCAGTTATGAAATGAAATGCTATCATAATTTAATGAAGAAATGTTTTTAAAGCATGCCTCTTTGAGATTGGGTTAGTGAGAAATTTCCATATATTCTATGTATTATAATTCCTTCTATAGAAAAAAAGTAAAATTTTACCTTTTGTTACCTTTGGAAAATAGGAATGTTGTACTTTGAAATAGTTTCTCAATTCAATTTGTTGTTTTGGTTGGATAATACGTTGTTTGATTCTAAGGATATTGATACCTTATTCAAGTGAATGTTGGAACTAAAATCGATGCCTTTTATTATTAATGAGTTTGATGGTAAAATATACTTTATCTCCGTTGAATATTTAAGTGTTTAGTGAAAATATTTCAGCTACAAAAATTGACAATCCAATAAGAATTTTATTGTAGACTATCATGCCTTGATTTTGAACTAAATATGATGTGGAAATTTGAAAGAATAATATTTTGATGTTTCTTCTCTTGGTTATTTTTCTTCATCTAAAAAAGAAATGAGATTCTACATGCTAGACTACAAGAGATTTCAAAATTTTAAACTTTTCAGCACAACTAAAGTGGAATGCTAACTACTAGAGATTGGTTTTGATTTAGAATTCTTCTATAGTTATGTTGATACCTTGATTTTCATAACTATAATTTTTTTCCATTTTATTATTTTTGAAATAAAGATTAAATTGAGTTAGGTGGGGAAGGAGAATAATTTCCCCTTTTCACTAATTCAATCTGTGAATGTTGAAGAAAAGTTTGAACAAATTCTTCTCTTGTTAGGGGATTATGATATAATTTTAATATATACCTATTAACAAGAAAAATAACACCCTCTTATTCAATATTCTTAACTTTGACTGATCCATTTCCATTGAATAATTCTATTTCACATGGGCCTAATCAATGTGCTTGAAACTTTTCCTAGAAATATTTAAATTCGGAATCAAATAATTGAGTACAATCCCCTAGCTTAAATTTTTTCATCTTGATGAAATTATCATGCCACCTTGTCCTTTGTTGTTGTATGATATTATGTCTTTGCATAAAAACTTGTAAAATTTCATTTAGTTAATTTATTTTTGCTAACCTTTGTTTTGGTGCTTCTGAGATATTTAGTCCCAATCTTGTCATCATTTTGTTTTTACTTGAAAATTTGTATTGGGAAGCATAAATGTATTTCCATAAACAAGTTCATATGGTGTATGTACAATTTAATTCTTCCATCTAGTTTAGTATGGTCATAGTGCTTCTATAATTCTATCTACCCAATCTCTATGGTGTACCTGAATTGTCTTAGTTAGAATGTCTTCAAGAACTTTGTGTTCTGATTCCACTTGCCCATTAGTTTGTGGAGGATATGGATAAGACTTTTGAAGCTTGATTTTATATTGATCCACAATGTTATGGAAAATATTAGATGTAAATTGTCCACCCTCATATATAAATATTTCTCTTGGAACACCAAAATGAGTGTATATATCCTAAAAAAAATTAAAACAACATTTTTAGTGGCATAAATTAAAGGTTTAGCTCCCACCCATTTGGTTACATAATCATGTAATATTCCAAATTTTTAGCCTTCAAGATAAATGGAATATTAGAGTTTTTTCATCACTAGGTAGGTGAATAAATGGGTAGGGAGGCCCATTAACCTCTTTAGAAGGTTCAATAATACTCCTAATGTGAAAGGAGTAAGAATAAGCAGCTAATTTGAGCACCCTTGGGTGTGAACAGAGATGGGATCATGTTGATTCAGTAAAATTTGACTAAGTCAACTAAGTTGTCTAGATACATTGAACCTCATTTGGACAGTGTAGTTTTGGTGGAGGACAACTTGCATGAGCTTGGTGGCACATGTGGATGGGACCCAATGTAGAGAGGTTCACTTTCTATATATGGAGAGGATGGGAGCCTTTGTTAGACATGATTTGTATTTTGATCTTTTGATCTTGTCTGTTTAGAATTGGCTTCCTCTTGTTGTTTAGCAGAGTAGCAGTGTTTTTTAGCACAAGGTGTTACCGAGCGGGAATCCCACCTCTTCCCTTGAGAGGCCTCTTGGGAGAGCTTGTCCTATATTTCTCCACATCCAGGATTAAGGCCAAGGATCATTATTCATTCCCAGCGTTATTTCTGTAGCAGAATATTTTTGAGTTGCAGGGTGTTGCAGTGGAGGATTCTTACACCACTTCCGGGTTTTTTTCTCAGTAGAGGGTGCCTTCATTCTCTTGAGAAATCAGCTAGGAATATTTCTGAGCACATTTCATATCTTGGCAGCAGGCCAAAGTGTTTTTCATCTCCTATGGCATAGTCCCTTGCAGGAATTGTGTCATTTTGCACAGAGCTACTGCAGCAAGGTTAAGACCCTTGTTTCTGAGCTAGTTTCCTAGGGAAAGGGCCAACCCTTGTCCCGGAAAGCTAGAGGAAGGTATCCTCATCCCTATTTTGTATTATTCAACTATATTTATGTAATTTTTCGGTAAGACTACATTTTTAGGGCTGAATATTCAGATCTGCTCTTTCTTGTACATGTGTTTCATGAAACCCTTGCCGGGTTGGCTTTATAATAGAATAAGGAGGTCAGATCTTCATTTTCTTGGCATATTATTCCATATAACTCTAGATACATGCTATTTTATCATTATACTATAGAAACCCTCATAAAATAATGTTTTACATGCTTCAATATTTTCTACATAACTCAAGTCATGGGATTTGGCTATTTTTGAGCTGATAGGAAGCCAGGAGGTCTGTTTAACATATCAAAAGGGATTTATTTCTGACCCAATTTTGTATGTGAGGGAATAACATCATATGCTAAGGGAACCAACCATTATTTCACCCATGAAAAACGCAGATCTTTAGAAATAACATTTTCAAGGTCTAATTTCTGCATTTTCCCCACTTGGCAATGTGTAGACATTCTTATTTTGCTGTTGTTTCACTCATTTAATGGATATGTGTTTTTTAACACATCATATGAGTCTATTTTTTGGATCTCCAAATTAATAATATCTTAATATATTCTTATTGTTGTAGAAAATCCCTATTTTGAGATATTACAGTGGTATCAAAGCTTCAATCTTGGCTCAACCTATGGAACTCAGCCATGCAGATATCAAGATAATGAGATATGAATAGAAATAAGACTCAATTATGTGGAGGAAAAATGGAAGATAAGCTTACAAAGCTTTTTCCAAAATCTGTGCAGTGCATCAATGAAAATCTTAAGAAGATGAGAGGAGAGATGGAATCTCCTGAGGAGTTTGGATCTAGAGCTAGATCTAGATTGGCACATGATACGTGTAAACATGTAGCTACACCCTATTATGCACAACGCAGTCAAATTCCCAGATCTGCTATGAAAGAGATGAAAGAAGAGGAAATTCCAAGGAGGGAAAATCTTAGTAATTTTCTGCAAGAGTATGAGTCTCAAACTGAAAAGTTTAGAGATCATATTACTTTCAAAGAGTTTTGAAAGATCAAGGTATAGAGGAGAAATCTACATGACATAGATAGATTTTCTCTATCTACTTTTGATGGGTCCCCAACTTGCTTAGCCAAAGCTTGGGTGGAGGAGTTATGTACTTATTTGCAGCAACACCAAGTTTCTGAAGAAGAAGCCATCAGAGTTGCAGTGCTGCACTTTGTTGGTAAGGCCTATGCTTGGTGGATGTTTGAGTCATTTTCTTGGAGAAATTTAATACTACTTCTTTTGCAAAGTTCACTAAAATATTGGTAGAAAGGTTTGATAAAGAACATGAGATAATCAAACCAATGAAACTTTTGCATAAGTTGGGAGAACCTGTAAACTCAAAACCACTTCAAAAACCTATTGGAGGAGATCACATCTTGCATGATACCTTGCTAGAGGCAAGATCCTTGTTTCATAACCCTCGACCAGAGGGCATTAAGGTTCCTTTTGTAAAGAAGGATCCACTTATTGAGCAGTTACCTCCTATTCATATTGAATATGAAGAGAAGGTCGGGGGTTACAACGCTGTCACATCTAGTGCATATCTAGTGCCTCATGCAGAGGAAGGAGGAGCACATGCTCCAACGAGGGAATTTCTTGTGTCATTGCAAGAAGTTCCCCAGGGTCTCACATATGGAAGGAAAAGTAAAATCAATGAGCAACATGATGGTGAAATGATATTCATGGAAGGAGAAGGTAGGGAGGAAAGACATCATCATTTGATGAAGAGCACACACCCCTATCTATTTCAGAGAGTTGGTATAAGGAGGAGGGAGACTGGTTTGTGCTGTGAGGACAAGGGCAAGGTTGCCCAACCATATGAACAGTCTTCTCTTGCCATGGATGTCTCACTACATGGAGGCATTCCACTGGGGAGGCCACTAGATTTGAAGTTGGTAAGAGGAATCTTGCCAGTTGGTTCACCACAATTGGATTTTAGAGAGGTGAAGATTTTTGAGGGATACTTTGGCATGGGGGATGTCAAAGTAGCAGGCAGCAGCATGAGGGGAGCTTCACATTCTAGATCACCAGCGCTGTCTCTTGGGAGGATTGATCCATACTGGAGGTCTCAACTCTTGGTAGAATACTCCAAGGATCTTGGTGCTTGCATGATTCTTGATGACCTGGATGGAGATGATATATACATGGTGGATGATGTGGTAATTTATTCTCATGACAGACTCTTCTTGACTAGAGCTTCTAGTCTTAAGGAGAATTTGTTGCATGCAGTACATGAGGACTTATCTTTTATGCACTTTGATGCATATTTTTCTTTTATGGTGGAGTTCATTTGGGAGCGCATTCAGCATGACATATTTTAGAATATGGAGAGATGCATAGCCCAGATGGAGATAGAGAGGATGTCATAACCACTTCCCTACTCTTTGGAGGTGAGGGAGAATTTCCATTTGAGCCATTTCAGCTCAAGACCTCGAGTACATGATGGAAAATGTACAATTTCACTTTATTTTTTGTACTTCTTGTCTTTATATGAGTAGCATATTGCACCAAGGGGGATTATTCCTTCTTTCATATTGTATAATGATGTACTTGAAGCCATTTGTAGCATTGAGATTGGCTATCTCATTGGTGGTTTGTGGGGGAAGCCACATGATTTTTGGTGTGCACCATTGACACCCTTTTTTACTTTCATGTTTATATCTTGTAAGATGATTGTGGTAGCAAAAAATTGGCTGGAAAAGCACTTTTTTTTGTTTGATTTGATGCAGGCAAAAGATGCACTGCACTAGTTCCTTGTATGGGACCTTGATCCACTTTCTGGTTGTCATGTGACAACTTGTTTCTATTGGTTTTTTCTTCCATGTATTATTGATATTTCTATGTTCATGGGAAGCTTTGTTTGGAGAGTGGGATACGAGTTGAAGATTCCCATTGGGAGTACTATTCTCCCTACTTTGCATGATACATGTTTTAGGAGAAGCAATGGGCAGCCCATGTTTTCCAAACTACATCTCTTTTCTTCAGGTGGGAGGAGCCATTTGGAGAACTTGAGTTTTTGTAGGAGGCACTTCATGGTTTATTTTTTTGGTGGGGTAGCGTGGGCCACTCTTAGAGGTCATGAAATTTCAACCCAAGATCAGCAGCAGCCCCATACTTATCACAAATGGAGAGAGAAATCACTATGTTGGGAGTATTCAATCTCTCCATGCAGCCCCAACACATTGTATGAACCGGGAGTTGAGGATATTTTGAGCTAACTAGATTGGCTCATTTCATTTGGATGATAGCATGGGTGTGGGAGACACTCATTGGGAATCATATTCCCCATGATCATCATCACTCCTACCTTGAGGATTCCATTGGACAGCAAGGATGTTTCCACTTACATCTTCCACCTTTCTATGATGTGAGACATATGGTGTTGCATGCTTGGGAGGAAACATTAGAGGATAGATTTGTAGCAGATCATGTTGAGCAGTGGTGGAGACTTTTGATGAGGAGGCCACAAGAAGAGGAGGGGAGGATTTTTTCTCTCCTTATACAGTTTCTTGAGGAAAAGAAAAATTTTGGAGGGGAGGACTGTAATATTCCAAATTTTTAGCCTTCAAGCTAAATGAAATATTAAAGTTGTCTCATCACTAGGTAGGTGAATAAATGGGTAGAAAGGCCCATTAACCTCTTTAGAAGGATCAATAACACTCCTAATGTGAAAGGAGTAATAATAAGAAGCTAATTTGAGCACCCTTGGGTGTGAACAGAGATGGGATCATGTTGATTCAGTCAACTTTGACCAAGTCAACTAAGTTGTATAGATACATTGAACCTCCTTTGGACAACACAGTTTTTGTGGAGGACAACTTGCATGAGCTTGCTGGCACATGTGGTTGGGAACCAATGTGGAGAGGTTCACTTGAAGTATATGGAGAGGATGGGAGCCTTTGTTAGACATGCTTTGTATTTTTATCTTTTTATCTTGTCTGTTTAGACTTGGCTTCCTCTTGTTGTTTAGCAGAGTAGCAGTGTTGTTTAGCACCGGGTGTTCCCGAGCGGGAATCCCACCTCTTCCCTTGAGAGGCCTCTTGGGAGAGATTGTCCTGTATTTCTCCACATCCAGGCTTTAGGCCAAGCATCATTCTTCAGTCCCAACATTATTTCTATAGCAGGATATTTCCGAGTTGCAGGGTGTTGCAGTGGAGGATTCTTACACCACTTCCGGGTTTGTTTCTCAGTATAGGGTGCCTTCCTTCTTTTAAGAAATCAGATAGGAATATTTCTGAGAAAATTTCATATCTTGGCAGCAGGCCAAAGTTCTTATCATCTCCTACAGTGTAGTCCCTTGCAGGAACTGCGTCATTTTTCACAGAGTTGCTACGGTAGGGTTAAGACCCTTGTTTCTGAGCTAGTTTCCTAGGGAAAGGGCCAACCCTTCTCCTGGAAAGCTAGAGGAAGGGATATTCATCCCTATTTTGTATTATTCAGCTATATTTCTATAATTTTTTAGTAAGACTACATTTTTTGAGTTGAATATTTAGATCTGCTCTTTCTTGTACATGTGTTTCATGAAACCCTTGCCAAGTTGGATTTATAATACAATAAGGAGGTCATATCTTCATTTTCTTGGCATATTATTCCATATAACTCCATATCCATGTTATTTTATCATTATAGTGTAGAAACCCTTATAAAATAATACTGTACATGCTTCAGTATTTTCCGCATAACTCAAGTCATCGGATTTGGCTATTTTTGAGCTGATAGGAAGCCGAGAGGTTTGTTTAACATATCAAAAGGGATTTATTTCTGATCCCATTTTGTATGTGAGGGCCTAAAATCATATGCTAAGGGAACCAAGTGTTATTTCACCCATTAAAATTGCAGATCTTCACAAATAACATTTTCAGTGTCTAATTTCTGCATTTTCCCCACTTGGGAATGTGTAGACATTCTTCTTTTGATGTTGTTTCACTAATTTAATGGATATGTGTTTTTTAACACATCATATGAGTCTATTTTCTGTATCTCCTACTTAATAATATCTTAAGATATTATTATTGTTGTAGAAAATCCCTATTTTGGGATATTACAAATCATTACAAACAAGAATATATTTTTCCTTTCTGGATGCTAGAGTAATTTTTCGTACAAAATCAAGATCCCATTTTTTAAATGGATTTAAAAGTACCTAAGGTTGCAGAGGCATCTCATTTTCCTAAAATAGTATTCCCATTCCATGAAAATCATCCCAAATATTGAAATATTTTTTTGCATCCTTAAAAAGGGTAGCCCAATAATATCTAGAAAGAAGAATTTTGCATGCAATTATTTTTTCACAAAATTTCCTCCAAATGGCTCATCATGACATGCTTTCAATATGTCTCAAAATTCATATTCTCTTACATGCATTCTTATGATTAAATCAAGTCATATTCATAAAATTTATCCATCTATCGAGGAGGTACACTGATTTTGGCAACCTTTTGGTTATCACTTAATGATAATAGTTGTGGTAATCTTCATGTGGCCAAATAACTAGAAATATTTTCATAGAAAGGAGTTTTAGTAGAAATTGCAAAGACATGTTAATTAGGAAAATTATCGTCTTTAGGAATTATTGTAATTTCATTTTGGATTCTAGAAAGAAAATTAGAAATGGTTTTCCTTTCCAAGTTTATCAAAAATAGTGATATTGAATTCCTGAAATAATAAGAGTCATCTAGTAATTCTTCCACTAGTTATAGGTTTATTCATTAAACATCTAATTGCATAATTATCAGTAGAAAAAATGTTTCATACCCAATGCTATATTGTTTGAACTTGTTTATGGCATGAAAAACTACAAGAAAATCCTTTTCTGTTACTGTATATTTCAACTTTGAAGGAGTCAAATTTTTTCTTATGTAATAAATAACATAATGAGTTTGAAAATCCTTTTGTCCTAAGACAACTCCTAAAGAAGTATTTGAAGCATACCTGTAAATTTGAAATGGAAAATAAAAATTTGTTCCTCTTAAGATAGGTGCATCAATAAGATTTTTCTTTGGTATCGAAAGCAAATTGGCATGATAGATTCCAATAACATTTACAATATTTAACAAGTAGTTTGAATAGTGGTAAGGTTGTTTTTGTAAAAATTTCTATGGATCTTCTATAATATCATGCATTTCCAAGAAAAAATATTACATCTTCTTTAGTTTTAGGCATTGGTAGTTTAGAAATAATTAAATATTTGAAAAATAAACTCTAATCCCATCACTTGAAATAAAATTCCCTAAAACAATACCTTCAACTAGTAACACATGGAATTTTTCACTACTCAAATAAGTATTTGTTACTTGACATCTAATGAGTATTTTTTCAATATTTTTCATTTATTATTCAAAATAATTATCATAATCTTTAAATATGTCTAGTACAATTCTTTGGAAAGAAGCAAGAGAATTGCATAATCCAAAAGGTAGTACTATGTAAGCATATTTCCCCCACGGTCATGTAAATGTTGTCTTATCTTGATCCTTTACTGCAATTTGTATATGATTATATCCACTAAAACCATCGAGAGAAGAAAAATATTTATTACCTACTAATGCATACAAAACCTAATCAATAAAAGGAAGTGGAAAATAATATTGCAAAGTAGATTTATTGATTTCTCTGTAGTCTATATGAACTTGCCACTTACCATTAATATTTGGAGAAATTACCAATGGTGAAACTCATTGGCTATCAGAAACAAGATAGATGAATTTATATTTAATAACTTTTGCAATTCCTCATTTACTGTTTCCTTCAAATTAGGGTTCATGCATCTTTGAGGTTGTCTCACTGGTCTAACATTTTCCTGTATATATATGATGCATACATGCATTTGGAATTATTCCTCACTTATAAGTATATTCCGATGCAAAATTAGAGACTTGATTTTGTAGCATAAACATTAACTAATTTTTTTGAGATTCTTCCAAGTTAGAATTGGAACTTATGCATATTGTCCTTCACATATTGCAAGATTTGTTTGCACTTCAACAATTAATGTGTTTTCACATGTTAGTTGCTACACAATGTATATATTCTTGTTTTGGTGGTTTCAATGGGTTATATTTGTGTGAATTAGTTTTTATAACCATTTCAACATCAGTCACACTCATTCCCAAAGTTTTAAGAATTGTCGCACAAGTGTCGTCATGGTCGTCACAAAGTGTACCTTTAGTGTCACACATATTGTAAAGTCATCACAAGGTTGTCACATTAAGGGAAATATGTTTTCAATGGGTCCGGATGATCTACGTTATTGTGTTGTCAAAATTTTTCAAGTATGTAATCACAGTCAAGTCATATCCCTATTCACATAAGTCCCTTCAGTCCCACACTTAGCCAATTTTCATAAATTCCCCAAAGACCTAGCCTCATCTAACCTTCCTCAATTATGCAATGCACAGTTCCAACCCTCAAGCTGCATCCTTGTCCCTTGAAACTATGAAGTGCACAGTTCCTGCCTTCTAGTACTCCACACTTCACAAATTTAGTTCTCAAGCCCTACGTTTCCTCCCAAAATTGTGCAATTAAACTCCCCAACTTGGCCTCAACATTGCACTATGCAATATCTAGCCTCAATCTCATCCCTTGATCTCTTGAGCTCCATAGTTGCATAATGGCCCAACCTCCTCTTCCTCCCATAAATATGTGGTTTTACCAAGAAGTTCAAAACCTTGCAGTTGAGCTCATTGAGTCTAGAAGATACACAATTTTCCTCCCTAGACCTTTCTGAACAATGCATTGCATAGTCTCTAGGCTCAATTCTCAACCCTAAGCTATTGAATTGTGAAATTTTGAAATCACATGGGCTTATATTTCCTCCAAAACTGCGTAATTGGCTGAAACAATGAAAAATTCCTCAATTTTTCACCCTGAGCTCCTACACTGTGAATTTTTCCTCCTCAGTCTAGACCGAACTGCGCATTGTGCAGTCTCAAAGCTCAAGCTTCACCATTGACTACTTGATATGTGTAATTTCTCAATTAATGAGCCTCTTTCATATCTTGTCACCCAGTTCTAACTTAGTCAGTGGATCAATATGAACCATATTAGACTAGGGGTTTATCAGAATGATATCATCTTGTCATGAGTGGATTATAGATACAGATACTTTATCATGCTCTGGAAAGATGTTGAAGAAGGATATTGAGAAGGAATACATGATAGAAGACATATATGGAGTTGAAGAGATAATATGATCATTAGGCAAGAAGAAGAAGGAACATGGATCTCTAATAGAAGATGAACATCAATATCACATGGAAGAATCCTCATCTTCAAGTCATGAGGTGGAGGAAGAAGAAGAAAATTTGCCATCTATTTAAGAAGACACAAAGAAATAATAAAAAAGAAGGATATATTGGAACTATCACATCATCATGTAGTCCATGTCAAAAATGCCATGTGATGTCCTGTCACAAGCCCTCATATGCCATGTCATTATTGTGGATCCTATAAATTGTATTCAATATGTATTATAAAGTGGAAGTCCAAAGGGCACACATGGAATAAGAAGATTCATGTAAGTTGAAAATTCATAGGAAGTAAAATAGTCATGAGGGTAGTCAAAGAGTCACAAGTAGGGTGAAGCATCACCCCTTGGTTATATATACACCTTCATTGTATGAGAAAATGAATTTTCACTTTTTCTCCTCTTGCAAGGAATTAGAGAGATAAGCTAATTCTTTTGAGGAGAAAAGATTAGCTCCAATTCTCCACTATTGGAGCTAGTGGTGTTCATTGTATACATGTGTCTTAGAAATTTTACGTAATATCAGAAGCATTATGGTCCAACATGATCTTCATGCATGTATTATGGATATTTGTAAGACTACTCTGTGAATGTTTGTAATTCATGTTTTCTTTCATCTGTGCTAAAGTTGTTGAACTATTTCATCTATTTTGGTACTTATCATATTAATAATGTGTTGTAATTTCTCGTATCATTGTCATGTCCTCATCGACTATTTAGTTGGATATTAGACAAATCTTCCTTGTCATATTGGTTTCAATGACCAGCCCATCTATGTGGAATACTCTACTTGATGTTGTACAAACCCTTCTTGTTCGTGTGTGTCTCTACTAGGGTGGTACTACTACCTCTCTCTTAGAGTATTACTTTTCTTCCCATTCACAGTGAAAGAAATTTGACACACATGCAATTGAAAACTCACCAGGTAGACCCTCCTTTCTTTTTGAAGGCACGATTATACTCCTCTCTCTTACTGACAGTTATAACCAAGGTATATCTATAAGAATACATGGAAATAAAGTTAATATTATGGATAGGGCTCCTACTCCAAATGGTGTGAGGTATAATTTCAACTTCAAATCAGGGAGACCCCTTGGTTGACATATTTCCATCACCGCCAACAATGGTGCTAGAAGTAGGGCTAGATGAAAAGTTGAGCTCGTTGAATCTAGTTTGAACCTCTTATCTAAAATGGATCATCCTCAAATCTTTCTCCTGAGGTGTTTCTATGATTTTTCAATTTATAAATTTTCAATCCCTGATGAGCCTTTATATCACTTGTCTCAGTTAAATTTTGATGGTGAGGAAAGAGCATCCATAACTAAGCACATTTATGATTTTCTTAAATTTTGTGAATCTTATGAATTCAATGATGACAAATTTTCTTGTGTGCTTTTCTTCCTCAACCTTGAAGGTCATGTTAATTTATGGTGGCATACCTTTCCACTTGCTACCATTCATTTTATTTTTCATATCCTTAGGGAGCTTCATCAAGCCTTTGATAGGTATAATTAATGAGATGCTTGTAAAAGAATCAATCTCTTAAGAATGAAGCCTAATGGATGAGTTGAGGATTTTTATGATCGATTCCTTTACCTTTCCTATGAAATTAATAAAGAAGATACGAATTGGTATTTCTTGAAACGAGAGTTTTAGCACTTGGTTCTTATATCTTTACATGGTGAACCTGAATCCCTTGATTTTACTACTTCCCCAACTCTTATGAATCATGAGACATCTCTAATTTCAGAGGAAGAATTTACTGCTCATTTTTTTCTTTGTCCTCCTCCTTTTCTAGTCCCAACGTGGGTGCCTACTTGTGGTGATTGGAAATTTTGGAAATCTGCAAATAAAATTCCTAATCCATATTCTCATTGTTTTTCCACTTTCCATGATTTATATTCAATGGAGGTAATTCTAGAATGGCTCATGAAGCCTACGATGAAGAATAAATCCTCCTTTCTGCAAGATTATGTTAATTTTCATAATTTTAGTCTCAAATCTGATTTGGATTTTTGTTATCCCGTATCATCTACAGGCCATGACTCTTTGTACCATGATCCATGTGAGAAATCTGTTCCACCAACTAGGTTTCCACACTCTTTTGATTTTCACGTTGTTGGTCCAAATTGCAATCAAATAAAAGGAAGTCACATTACATAGGTAGGGGAGAAGGAAGGAGAAAATTCTTTCAATATTTATTCCATGGAAAATTTTAGGGCTAATATTCAAAGGTGGGCTAATTTTCCATGATTTTTCCAAAAAAATATTCAACAATTTCCACATTTTATAAAAATAATTCGCCCAAATTTTACAGTATAAAATTATTTTACCTTAAAAATTGCTAAAATTATATGGAGAGTATATATAAAATAATTATAAATTTTTATAATTTTACAAATACACCAATAAATGTTTTATAGTTTTCATATTAGGGACTAGTGATATTCCCCAATGTTTTTAAACTTCAAGATAATTTTCCATTCTTAAAATTTTCCCTGCTTTCTTCTATTTTCAAAAATCCTCCGTGTGAATATGATGCACTTTCATTCTTGGATGATTTTCAATCTAGTAATCTCGT
The DNA here is from genome assembly GCA_034641835.2 of Pinus albicaulis. NCBI lineage: Eukaryota > Viridiplantae > Streptophyta > Pinopsida > Pinales > Pinaceae > Pinus > Pinus albicaulis. Next base: position 1,235,666 of record MU968411.1, on the reverse strand, counting down.
AGTGAATCAAATGTGATAAATTATTTCGATCAATCCATAGCCTTGGGCAACAATCATTCCAATAATGGTGACTCTATTGATGTATGCAATCACGAATGCCTAGGTGTCTCAGCTGATCTTTAGTTTCTCATGAAGAATTTAATTTAGATCCAGAGTGTGATTCAGTCAAAGAATATGTTCTTATTGAAACTTCCTCTTCATCTCACTATCCCTTGTGCTCTAATGTAATATTCCTAATTAGCCATGAGCTAGTTGGAATACTAATTTTTGCTTTTGCTTCTTAGTTTGTTGAATAAGAGGGTATGGAGACCCATAAATCTCCTTGGTAGGAATAAAATCACCCATAATGTGAAAGGAGGACATATTAGCAACTTTATTAAGCACCCTTGTGAGGGGAAAAGGGGTTGGAGCATGAATATTGGCTCAACTTTGACCAAATCAACAACGTTGTTATGGAGGAGTGGACATTTATTGAGGGACAACACAGTTTTAGAGGGATATCTCATGCATGGAGATAGTGGATTTATTGAGTAGGGCCAAGGGTGAGTAAGCTAATCACTTATATAAGGAAGAGGATGGCAAAAAAGGTTCATTATCTTATGTTATATTATGATATTTTGATATTATGGTTTTTTTTTTTACTTGTTTCTCTCTTCATCTATTTAGCTAAGATTGCAGTGTTGTTTAGCACAGGGTGTTCCCAAGTAGGAATCCCACCTCTATCCTTGAGGAGCCTCTAAGGAATATTATTGCACTATCATTTCAAATTCAGGCATTATGCCAAAGCTTCAGTCTTGTGGTACAACGCAGTTTCTGTTGAGAGATGTGCTGAGTTGCAGGTTGCAGCAGTGCAGAATACATTTGGATGTTTTCTGATCTGTTTTTCAGTGGAGGAAGGTTTCGTTCCATTGGGGGGCTGGTGAGGAAGGCCCTTGAGCTTTATTGGGAATTTTGCATCAGGCCACTTGATCATTTTCCCCTACAGCACAGTTTCTATCTTGGACTGCATTATTTTAGGGAGGAGTTGTAGGGGTGGTTTCAGTACACCATTTGGAGAGGAGGTTTTATAGTGAAGGGATCAGCCTTTCATATAGAGGATCTATTGGAGGAGGTTACATTATTTTTCATATCATATCAGCCACATCTTTCCAGCTATATTGTTGCAGTGAATCTTCAGCCCTTGGGATTTGATTCATATCTTGTATATTGGTGTATTTCTGAAAACCCTCTTAAGTTCTTTGTTGGAGGTTATATAAAGCCTAGATCTTCATTTATTGTACCTTTTGAGGCATATAACAGCCATATATATTTCTTATATTCATTTTTTGTAGCATTGTACCTATGAATGTGCTATAGCAGTCTTCCGACATTTTGATATAGTAGCAACACCTCATTCTTGAGGGATTTCTTTATTGGAGGCTTGTTGTATCTTGTTATATGCTTTGTGGCCCATTATTTTATACATATTTTCTGATGTTATAATGAATAAAGAAGCTCCGTATTGGCGTCATGTTTTCATGTGATGTTTTACATTGCTATTCAAGAAATTTTCACTATATTCCTGCTTTCCCATTTGGGAATATTATAGTGGTATCAAAGTATAATCTTGGCTCAGCCTATGCATCTTAAGCCAATATTTCATCATAAGAAGGATATCCTCTCATAGATAGAGAGAAGAGGTATCTCAGAAGAAGGAACTGAAAGCTTGATTGTACATATGATAAGGAAGACAAGGGTAAAACCCATTTATCAGGAGGAGACGAGGAGAAGGAGTATCCAAAGCTTCTTCTTTGAACTATGCAAGACATTGCTAAAGAAATAAAGGAGATGAGGATGGATAGACACAAGGAATCCCCTTAATGGCTTCTACATGGTGAAGGCTCCTAAATTTCTCATCACTAGAGTGATCAACCAGTGAAGCAATAGAAAGTTTCCCAACACTCTACAATGCCTACATTCTTAGCAGTGAGAAATGGAGGGTTTCAGGAACAATAATATCTTGAATATTATTTCATGGAGTATGAGTCTTAATCTTAGAGATTCAAGGATGTTAGCCTCTCTCATAAAACAATAATAAATCCAAAATTAAAATAAATAAATTAAATATTAAAAGTTAGGAATTTATGCCTAACACTTTAGATTGGGTTGTTCCTCTAAGATAGGAGTTATTTTAGGTAGATCCTATATTGGTGTGTGTTTAATTGAGAAATTATCTCAACCAAGGTGTCCAAGATAGCACGCACTATCTTGAGACACTATCTCCTCATCTATTTAATTATAACACTACATTATTTTAATAATGAGAAAATATGTGAGGAAGCCGTGAGGTTGAAGCCTTTTCCATCAATGTTTTGTATGTGGTTTGTTATGTGTGTTTTATGTATTTTATTAGTGATTTGATTTTCAATATGTGGTATTGGAGCGATAAGTCTTGTTCGGGTTTGAATAGTAGTATGGGTGTTTTCTATTAAGTGTGGAGTTGTCCACAGTTTGACCTTCTTGTGCGTGGAGCCGGTGAAGAGAGCCCAGCATTAGTAAATGTGAGAGAACTTTCTCGTATGTCGTTATTTGAAGAGTTGTAGGTGATAGCTGGGTGAGTTTTCGCGTAGGTTGAGAAAGATGAGTGAGGAGGAGGGATGAGTTGACATCAGTGGATCTGCGTGAGTAGGGCTGCGTGCATTTGAGCATAGTAATTTCTGCGTGAGTAATCCTTGAGCTTGATTGTGAGCCCTCATGCCCCGCTACCAGCATGCTTGTCTTTGTCAGCAGTAGCCTACAATTTATGCTTGGGGAACAACATAATATGATTGAGATTAAGACTGCAATTGTGTGAAGTTGTAGTTTCGTCAATCTGTGATTAAGTGTAAGATCGCGATCCATCGAATTTCTCAAATCGTGAGAGGTGGTCATGGTGGAATTGATCGGGAAATGAAGGAATCGACATGTGTTGTGTGTCTATCAAAGTAGTGGATTATGAACTGTGTTGTTGATTGGTGATAATTTTTTAATATAAGTCGATATACTTCTCAACCACTATGAAGTTGATCTGCCTCTATGAACTTGATCTGCATACACAGCAGTGGTGTTGGCAGGAGGAGTTTATTATATCGAGTCAACCAATCTGCCATCCATCACTCTAGTGAACCTGATAGGTTCGTTTTTTTACCTCAAGACCGATGTGTAGATGCTGCTATTCAATTCAAGACAGTTGTGATAGGACTAGCCAATTTTCTTCTCATTGAAGGCCACATCACAGGCCTAACGATGTTTCAACGAAGTATTAGGCATGTTACCAAGAGAAAACCGAGACAATATCGCTTGAATGGCATAGTTTTGAGATCATCACTGATAATTTTGTCAATTTTTTTTTTATCAGTAGACACTTAGTTGCTACATCACCTCGCCTCCCATTTATTCTTATTCCAAGTATAGGATGATTGAAATCAGAATACTCAGATGCTGCATTTCCATTCGAGTACATGATTAAGCACTATGTTTGTATAAGAATGCAAAAATTTATGTTATTTTAAAATAGGGAGAGGTTCATCTATTTTTCGGCACGAAACTAGCAAGACGATACTGTAACCAGTCCATAGAGAAGTCCAAAATATGAATCAAGTGCCCACCTTGGAGGAGACTTTGATAAGAATCAAACACCTTGAAGAAATTAGATGTAGGCTGCAAAGGAAAAGCCTACGAAAAAATATCATGCTATAAAGGGTTGGAGGAGGCAACAAAACTCTCTCCACTCACAGGTCAACGACATTCCTTACAATTTGCTTATCTCCATTCATTAAATATTTTTTAAATGAAATCTTCAAAGTCACTTTTTATAAATCACTTTCATAAAGTGATTTGAAAATTAAAAAGAGAGACATGTAACTTTGAAGTTACTTTAAAATATGTAAATAAAGTTTTAAAGAGTGATTTTATTTTTTAGAGATGAGGTGGGTTATGTAATTTGGAGGGATAAGAGATAAGGTGCGGGTTTTTATTTCATAATTTTTTTTTTTAGTAGAAAGTTAAAAGTTAGTAAAGTGAACTTTTTTTTTAATGGAGTAATAAGGTATAGGTTATATTATTTTGGAGTAATAAGGGATAAGGTGGATTTTAAAGTTTTTATATATATTTGTAATGGAGAAATAAGGAGTATGTAATTTTGGGAGACATAAGTGATCTTATATTTTTTGGATGAGATAAAGGTGCATTAAATTTTAAATTTTGGAGAGATAAGTGTGCTTTTTTTTTAAGTGGAGTAATAGTTTGTAACTTTCCTGAGAATTGTCTCTCCTTTCAGCTGAAAAACGGGGGGAAATGTCAATGAAATTGACGGTGGTTTTCAGATTGAAAGTATCAACAAAAAAGCAAAAGCAACTAGTGGGTAGCTTCTGTAGCCAGTGGGCATCAAAAACATTCACCAGTGGGAATTCGACAGCAAACCAGCAGTGAGTATTTTTCAACACAACAAAAGCAACAGTGAGTTCTTTTTGACATCATCAGCCAGTGGGCGTTCAACAGATTTTGTCAGTGGAAAAAGGATGCTGATTTCACGCAAAGGAAAGATGGATCCTTTTGCAACTTGGCACGTGATGGAGTTATCAAGAAAAATTCATAGATGAATCAGACATGCAGCTGACTCATGGTCTCTTCAGATTGCAATTTTTCAACATCCAGCTTTGGAAGTTTTTCAGGAAATGTTTTTGACGATCAACATGAGAAATTGGAAGATGGTTCCTTGTTCTTATTTTGGATTTATCATTGAAGGGGGGAATGTTAGCCTATCTCATAAAACAATAATAAATCCAAAAATAAAATAAATAAATTAAATATTAAAAGTTAGGAATTTATTCCTAACTCTTTAGATTGGGTTGTTCCACTAAGATAGGAGTTAGTTTAGGTAGCTCCTATATTGGTGTGTGTTTGGTTGAGAAATTAGCTCAACCAAGGTGTCTAAGATAGCATGCACTATCTTGAGACACTGTCTCCTCATCTATTTAATTGTAACACTACATTCTTTTAATAATGAAAAAATATGTGAGGAAGCCATGAGGCTGAAGCCTTTTCCACCAATATCATTTGTTATGTGTGTTTTATGTATTTTCTGAGTGATTTGAATTTCAATAAAGGATCACTTGATTTTTCAATTATTTTTTCAAATCAATGACAATAGGAGACCCCAACATCATAATGGAGGAGGAAAATTCATTTAGAATCATGATCTACACTGGACTATGGGTAGATTTTTCTTACCCAACTTTGATGGGTTTGTTATCACAAAATTGGATCTGATAGGCTACTTGATCAGTCAACTTCATGTAACTATTTCAAACATGATATTTTGACTGAGGCTTAGCCTCCTCAACCTAGGAGGGCTCTCTCAAGGGTTAATGATTTGGATAAAAATATAGATGGATAACTATATATAGGTAACAAACAAATAAATGATAGATTTAGATTGATAATCACATTAGCATGTATACATTAGGCTTATGGAGTCAAAGAAATTCAGTAATCCAGTGAATCTACTTAACATGGAAGTTGAGGCATATCAGAGTTTTAGTCAGGAGATACACATACATGAAACTGTAAAATCACAGTCAATTCACTTATATAGGAAGTCAGAGCATCTAAAAGATGAATTATGAGTAATATAGGTGAACACCACTGCAATGAAATAATATAAGAGTTTAAATTAGAATAAAAAAAAAACTAAAACTCCTTCTGAATCTCAAGTTGGTCAAGTAGAAAATCTATGTATTAGCTGAAAACCAGTCAATTCACAATAAGCATAGTTTTGCCAAAAATTTCCAACCCCTGCTAATTCGACCCAATGGCCTTTAATAGACATGTTACATCATCAAATGATCTGCCTCTAGGCTAGATACATCGAATTTTTTCCTACTGACACCTTGCATGACCATAAAACATCAAATTTATGACAAACATACACATATCCTACTTGATAGTCCTATTTCAACTAGGATTCAAACTCTTCATTATTATCTTTAACAACCTTATGTACTTAAATAAATTAGATATTTGACAATTATGTTGTCACATGGTCGAATTTAGATGATGATATTCACCACTTTGTGACCACTAAACTGACCTCCTCAAAAGTAGGAAAGAAAACCCTGTTTTTTAGGTAAATGGTCTTCTTCTTCTTTGAATATTTTGGCTGTCATCTGGTCTTGAATTCATGGTCCTTGATTGTTTAATAATGTCTTGACATGGTATTTATCTCTTTCATAACCTCCATATTTCCAAAAAATTCTCCAAAACCTACTAAAAATACTGAAACACAGTGCGCTACGAAAGTAGGCTAGTTTCGTAGCGCACTTTTGTAGTGCTTTAAAACAAGCCTTTATCCTATTTTTTTTTTAACTCTTTCCTTTGCATAAGGTTCCTTATCATCAAACACATCATCAATATAAATTTCATCTTTCAACACCCTCCATAACTAGTCAAAAAGTCAAAAGAGCAGCTATAGTAGTTTCGTAGCACTTTGTTGCCCTTCAAGCCTTGAGGTGCTACGAAACTGCTAAAAATGAAGATTTTTGCATAATTTTGGAAAATGAAAGTTTGTAAGTGCAAAAAACCTGTAACTAACATGTCTTCATATTCCATTAACCATAAAAAAACTCATGTTAGGCTCCTTGAGGTGTCAATCTCTTCTTTCATATTTAAGACATCCTTCCAGATTTTTCCTGTTTTTTCCTAAACAAATAGGTCTTGTAACAGAGCCTATATCTCCTAATATAGGATGTATTTTGAAAAATTGAAGGAGGTTTTTTTATATAAGTATTTTTTCAAGCAAAACCTCTCTTTTTTTTTTTGATACACATTTCTCGCTGTCCCAAAACTTCATTTGAAACACATATGTAAAACAGGAAAATTATGTTTTCTGAAAATAGGGCTTAAATGAAATAATTTTATCTCTCAATTGATAACACCTGTGAGACAATTGAGAGAGGTTATGGTTACTTGATATGTTTTTGAAAAAAACCTCTCTTGGTTTCTTAAAATACCTTTTTTTTTTCCCAGAAACCTCCTTTGAAGTTGACTGCTAAAACAATCATGTACAAGACAGTTTCGTAACAACAGTTACGTAGCGCATAGTAATTCATCAATTTCTGCCACCTCCTAATGAATTTACAGAAAATGAGAGAGGTTTTTTTTATGTAGTTCCATTATTAAGAAAAACCTCTTTCCGATTTCCAAAATTCATTTTCCGTTTCTTAGAAACCACCTTTGAAGTTGACTTCTCAAAGTCAGAAAAAACAGAATTTTGTTGTTTGCGCTACGAAACTATCAGTGCTTTCATAGCGCAAAGTGACTTTTTTCAATGTGATGTGCTATGAAACTATGGTTTCTTGGCTAATTGGGTAGTTTTGATAAAAAAAAATTTGGAAATGAAATGAATCCTAAAATGATGAATGATGTGACATGAGGGAGTTTGAAAGTGAGCGGGTTTAGACCTTAGGGTAAGATTTAAACAAGAAAAATTCAAAATTTCGCTTGACCAAGTAATAAGAAATGAATTATATGACCCTACCATTGACACATGAACCTCTAGGACTTTGTTAACTGATGCTTCATTTTTATGGGTGATAATAGTGGCTCCACTTGGGATGGTGTGCCCCTGTGGTACACCAAAGAACCAGTAGTTCTAGTGCTACTATCCATTTTCTTGGAAATGAAAACTCTGAAATTTATGAAAACTTTGCTAAGATCTTATAGCCTTCACCTCAGGTTCAAGCTTGATGATGACTGTAAAAGAACCAAATCTGTACCTACTAAAAAGATGCTCAGTTAACTTTGAGCTTATTCACACACTCCTACCTACCCTAACAACTGCAATCTCCATTTTTAACTCAATCAACATGAAACTTCCAATGGATCCAGTCATTAATCTGATCTGACACTTGAACGTGTTGACTGCACTTGAACCAACAGTAAGCATGATACTTAAATGACCAAGGCAACATAAAATAGATCTGATCCTCATAATGAAAATATAATTGAAAATCTATACTGTAGAACTCTTCCAGGTAGTCAACTATGGGATCAAAGAAGACATGATCTGTTTGATGCTTCTCATGACATTCTGTAGCTTTGGACAACTCATGTATTCTTTTCTCAGCCACACAAGATTTATGTTGTGTGCTATCAAACTGCTATTCAAACTGATTTTCAAAAACAGTATATTCTTCCTCAATCTCAAAAGAGAAAGGAAGAAAAACCATCTCTTTGTGTTTTGGCATGGAAATATTTTGAAAAGAATTATCATGATCATGAAGACTATATGATTTAATTTGACCTTGTAAAACTTCAATGTCTTTCTCAATGTTCTTAGCAACTTCATCCAAAAATTGAATCTTATCTTTTGTCTTGCATTCAAATGATTTTAGATAAGAAGACAAGGAAAAAAAAAATTCAGCTACTTCCTCATTAATATGATCATCATTCCATTTTTTAAAGCCTTGAATTGAAGGAGAGTTTGTCACCGACTCTATTCTGTCTATCCATTCTTCTAAAAACATAAGCCAAAAATCTGCAAAGGACTTAATAGATCTGATAAGAAAGCTTTCAATCCACTGCTTACATTTTCCTTGAAATGAATCTTAGAACAATATGATGCAAAAATATTCATGTTTTACTCTAAGAAGCTTAGTAAAGTCACAGAAATCCGATATATGCTTCAAATTCAAACTCAAATCTTCTCCATTGAATTTTCGACCATTCCTTAAAAAATATGCATCCTTGGGAAAATGATTTGGGAAACCAAAAATTCCTGAAAAATATATACATGCATACCTTGAAACAAGAATGTAGCATCTGAGCTCTTCATATGTCCAGTGGAATAACCATGAATCTATGAATTTTGAATTCTTCAACAATGGAGTCGCCAAGGTAGTTGCAGCCTCGAACAGATTCTGAGCTCCTGCTACCCTCAAGAGTTCAGCTTCATAATTTTAGGGAGATGTATATCTTCAGGTTCCCGGCAGACACACAAAAATTTTATCAAAAAATTGGATCTAATAGGTTGCTTGGTCAGTCAACTTCCTGTAACTATTTCAAACCTAATCTTTTGACTGAGGCTTAGCCTCCTCAGCCTGAGAGGGATCTCTCAAGGGTTAATGATTTGGATAAAAATATAGATGGATCACTCTATTTTGGTAAAAAACAGATAAATCATAGATGTAGGTTGAGAATCACATTAGCATGTATACATTGGGCTTATGGAGTCAAAAAAATTCAGTAATCCAGTGAATCTACTTAACATGGAAGTTGAGGCATATCAAAGTTTTAGTCATGAGATACACACACATGAAACTGTAAAAACATAGTCAGTTCACTTATATAGGAAGGAAGAGCATCTAAAAGATGAATTTTGAGTAATATAGCTAAAAACCACTACAATGAGATAATATAAGAGATGCAAATAGAATATGAAAACACTAAAACTCCTTCTGAATATCATGTTGGTCAAGTAGAAAATCTCTGTATTAGCTGAAAACCAGTCAATTCACAATAATCACAGTTTTTCCAAAAATGTCCAACCCCTTGCTAATTCGACCCAATGGCCTTTAATATACATGTTAAATCATCACATGATCTGTGCCTAGGCTATATACATCGAATTTTTTCCTATTGACACCTTGCATAACCATAAAACATCAAATTTATGACAAACATACACCTATCCTACTTGATAGTCCTATTTCAACTAGGACTCAAACTCTTCATTGTTATCTTTAACAACCTTATCTACTTAAAGAAATTATATTTTTTACAAGTATGTTGTCACATGGTCGAATTTAGATGATGAGATTCACCACTTTGTGACCACTTAACTGACCTCCTCAAAACTAGGAGACAAAACCCTGTTTTTTAGGTAAATGGTCTTCTTCTTCTTTGAATATTTTGGCTGTCATCCGGTCTTGAATTCGTGGTCCTTGAGTATTTAATAATTTATTGACATGGTATTTAACTCTTTCATAACCTCCATCTGTCCAAAAAATTCTCCAAAACCTACTAAAAAGACTAAAACATAGTGCGCTACGAAAGTAAGCCAGTTTCGTAGCGCACTTTTGTAGCACTTTAAAACAAGCCTTTATCCTAAATTTTTTTAACTCTTTCCTTTTGCATAAGGTTCCTTATCATAAAACACATCCTTCATATCAATTTAATCTCTCAAAACCCTCCATAACTATTCAAAAAGTCAAAATAGCAGCTATAGTAGTTTTGTAGTGCTTTGCTGCCCTTCAAGCTTGGAGGCGCTACGAAATTGCTGAAAATGTAGATTTTTGCATAATTTTGGAAAATGAAAGTTTGTAAGTGCAAAAAAACTATAAATAACATGTCTTAATATTCCATTAACTATAAAACAACTCACTTTAGGCTCCTTGAGGTGTCAATCTCTTCTTTCATATTTAAGACATCCTTCCATATTTTTCCTGTTTTTTCCTAAAAACTAGGTCTTGGAACAGAGCCTATATCTCCGAATCCAGGATGTATTTTGAAAAAATTAAGGATTTTTTTGTAGTTAATTATATCTTGAAGAAAAACCTCTCTTGGTTTTCTGAAACACATTTCCCGCTGTCCAGAAACTGCATTTGAAAAACATGTGTAAAACAGGAAAACTTTGTTTTTTGAAAATAGGGCTTCAATGAAATCCTTGTATCTCCCAACTCATAACACCTGTGAAACAAATGAGAGAGGTTATGGTTATTTGATTTTTTTTGGAAAATAACCTCTCTTAGTTTCTTAAAATACCTTTTTGGCTCAGAAACCTCCTTTGACATTGACTGCTAAAACAGTCATGTACAAGACAGTTTTGTAATAGCAATTTTGTAGCACATTTTAATTCATCAATTGCTGCCACCTCCTAATGAATTTGCAGAAAATGAGAGATTTTTTTTTATTTAGGTTGGTTATGAAGAAAAACCTCTTTCATATTTCCCAAATTCGTTTTGAGTTGCTCAAAAACCGCCTTTGAAGTTGACTTCTCAAAGTCAGAAAAAACAGAGTTTTGTTGTTTGCGCTACGAAACTATCAGCGCTTTCGTAGCGCAAAGTGACCTTTTCAACGCGATGTGCTACTAAACTATGGCTTCTTGTATAATTGGGCAGTTTTGATACAAAAAATTTGGGAAATGTAATGAATCCTAAAATGATGAATGATGTGACATGAGGGAGTTTGAAAGTGAGTGGGTTTAGACCTTAGGGGAAGATTTAAACAAGAAAAAATCAAAATTTCCCTTGACCAAGTAATGAGAAATGAATTGTATGGCCCTACTATTGACACATGAAACTCTAGGAATTTTTGAACTGATGCTTCATTTTTATGAGTGATAAAAAGGTCATCAAAATGAACTACAAAATCATGGGTAGAGAAGCTAGACATCTACTTCTAGCTGAACCAAGTACCAGAGATGGAGGCCATCAAGATAGCAACGCTACACCTTGAGGGTGAAGCACATGATTGGTGGTTTCATGGCTTGTCTACATGGGTTCATGCCAATGTGACTGCATATTCATAGTTCAAAACGGGTTTGGTGGAGAGGTTTGATCGGAGAGACCCAGAGGCACCTTTCATGGGGCTAGCAAAGCTCAAACAATCAGGTAATCTAAAAACTTACATTTCTGAATTTCTAAAACTTTCTGTTATGGTTCCTGATTTATCTATGGAAATTAGGTTCTATATGTTTATTTATGGGTTAGCATAACCTCTTCATGGTTTGGTTAAATCTACCAAGACCACTACCCTTCAATATGCCATTGAAAGGGCTAGAGATATTCAAGATGCCTTGCCAAAAGCAAAGGAAACATTTCAGCAAAAGCCCACTTTTCCATCAATGGTAAAATATGAGAATGCTCCTTTTTCAAAGGAGATCCAAAACAAAGTACCTCTTAGTGATGATGTTCGAAGATATTTTAGGAGAAGGAAGCTTTGCTTCACATGCCGAGAATCATGGGCACCCAGACATAGATGTGCAGTAGGAAAGGCACACTATATAGAGGTCTTCTCAGATGATGAAGAGGAAGAAGGCCTAGAAGGAGGTCACAATTATGTAATAGCAGGAGATGATCCACCACTAGCGGGAGGTGGGAATGGAGAATTTTCTCCCATTGGAGGAGCTCTTGCATCATTGAGAGGAGTACCCAAGTACTTGACCTTGAGGGTTTGAGGTTCCATCTTAGATCAGAGGGCTTCAGTTTTGATTGACAGTGGGGCTACCCACAATTTTATTAATGCCCAACTAGTGCAGAGGAGGGCAATACCCACTGATGATTTTGAGGGATTTTCTGTTTTTGTCCCAAGAGCTAGAACTATGCAGTGCATGCATTATGTTCCATCTTTATCTGTCACCATGGGGGCATATACATTGACTGATCACTTCTTTGTGGTTAACATATCGGACACTAATGTGATATTGGGTGTGCAATGGTTGATTACTTTAGGGAAGGTCACCAAATATTGGGAGACTTTGCAGATGGAATGGGTTGATAGAAAGAGTGGGAAAATTTAGATAATTAGAGGCATGCACACATATCCCTCACAAAAAAATTGCATACAGAAAAAAAATATGGATTTGTGCAGTGGAAGTAAGGACCTAATAGTCCCATCTATTATGCACATAACTTTGGCTCATGAGACATTATTGTTTTGTGGCAAACCACCTGGGAGGCCACCTGATCAGGATTTGGTGAGAAATGTTTCACATCATGGTGCACCACTCATAGATCTAGGAGGAGTAGGGACATTGGGTGGTCATGATATAGCATTGAGAGTCTTGGGTATACTCAAGGAGGAGGGAGAGATTCTCCCAACATCATCATTACCGACTCTCACCTCAGATTTTGTGCTGAGAAAGGAGTAGCAGTCGAGGATGGATAATGACCTTCCAATATGTGAATTTGGCATAGGAGATGTCAAAGAGGAGGACATATACATGACAGATGCTTTCTATGATAGATCATCAGCACTGTCACTTTGGAGGATAGATCCATATTGGAAATCTCAGCTTTTGGTGGATTATTATAAGGATCTTTTCACTTGTATGATACTTTATGACAAAGTTTTAGAGGAGGGATATTCAGTAAAAGATGAGGTCATCTACTATCATGGTAGGATATTTTTATCTAGAGCTTCCAAGCTCAAGGAGGAGTTACTACACGCAGAACATGAAAATTTTCTCTTTAGCCATACTTATTCCATAAGAGCATACCACACTATCATGGATGGATATACTTGGGAAGGATTTGAAGAGGAGATATATCAACATTTGAGGAGATGCATGGACCATGTGGAGATGGAGGAGATACATAAATCTTTGAAGGAGTGATCACAACCACCTCTTTCCTCTTTGGGAATGAGAGGGGATCTATCTATGAGCCACTCCATTTGTATGAGAAGGGTTTATGGTAAGGATCATGTTTATGTGCATAATGATGTACTTGATGATTATTTTCATTCCTGTACCATATATGTGCAGGCCATTGCTCCAAGAAGGAGCATTCTTCCTTATAAACTTCATGGCCAAATTTGGGCCATAAACTATGTTGAGCATGGCCACTCCCTAGGAGGATATAGGGAGATGATTTACCATGTAGGGTGCACTCTGAAGGCACCAAACAATTCTCACATTCTCAAAACATGTGAGAATATTATGGTAGAAATTAAGTGGTGGGGAAAGCACTTACCATATCATTATATGATGTAGTCATGAGATATACTGCGCTCGTTCCACATGTGGGACTATGACCCACCTCCATTTTTACATATGGTTGTTTATGTGTACTTGTTATTGATCCCATACATTGATGATGTTATTATTCTTATTATGGGGATGAATGGAGGAAGGATGGGAGGATTGGATGTGCCCTTTGGGAGAGAGATTCTCCATGTTTCTTATGCTACATGTTTTTGGGAGAACATTGGGAAAACCATGATTAATTCATAGGAAATTTTTCTTCCTTGTGGGATGAGTCATTTGAATCTCATGAGAACTTTGGAGGAGCATGTCATGGAGGGATAGATTGGGAGACACTTGGCTTAGGAGGAGAGTGTATCAGATGGAGGTGTCACCAATGGTGGAGGAGAAGAGTTGTAGCACTCACCTTTATAGTTTCTTAAGGAAAAGAAACATTTGGGAGGTGAGGATTGTAATATTCCTAATTAGCCATGAGCTAGTTGGAATATTAATTTTTTCTTTTGCTTATTAATTTGCTGAATAATAGGGTATGGAGACCCATAATTATCCTTAGTAGGAATAAAATCACTCCTAATGTGAAAGGAGGACATCTATTAGCTTAATTAACCACCCTTGTGTATGAAAAGGGGATGGAGCATGAAGACAGGGTCAACTTTGACCAAATCGACAACGTTGTTATGGAGGAGTGGACATTTATTGAGGGACAATGTAGTTTTGGAGGGAGATCTCATGCATGGTGATAGTGGCTTTATTGAGTGGGGCCAAGGGTGAGGAAGCTCACCAATTATATAAGGAATATGACGGCAACCATAGTTCATTATGTTATGTTTTGTTATGATATTTTGATATTATGGTTTGTTTACACTTGTTTCTCTCTTCATTTGTTTAGCTAAGATTGTAGTGTTGTTTAGCACAGGGTGTTCCCAAGTGGAAATATCATCTCTATCCTTAAGGAGTTTCTAAGGAAGAGTATTGCACTATCATTCTACATTCAGGAATCAGGCCAAAGCTTCAGTCTTGTGGTACAACATAGTTTCTGTTGATATATGTGTTGAGTTGTAGGTTACAGCAGTGGATAATATGTTTGGGTGTTTTCTGATCTTATTTTCAATGGATGAAGGTTTCCTTCCATTGGGAGGTTGGTGAGGAATTCCCCTGAGCCTTATTGCAACATTTGGCATCAGGCCACTTGATAATTTTCCCCTATAGCAGAGTATCTGTCTTGGACTGCGTTATTTTAGGGAGGAGTTGCAGGGGTAGTTTCAGTACACCATTTGGAGAGGAGTTTTTCTAGTGAAGGGATCAACCTTTCATCTAGAGGATCTATTGGAGAAGGCTACATTGTTTTTCATATCAGATCAGCCATATCTTTCCAGTTGTATTGTTGAAGTGAATCTTTAGCCCTAGGACTTTGATTCATATCTTGTATATTGGTGTATTTATGAAAACCCTCATGGGTTCTTTGTTGGGGGTTGTATAGAGACTAGATCTTAATTTATTGTGCCTTTTGAGGCATGTAACAACCATCTATATTTTTTATATTCATTTTCTGTATCAGTATACCTATGACTACATTGTAGCAGTCTTCCAACATTTTGATATAGTAACATCACCTCATTCTTGAGGGATTTTTTTATTGGAGGCTTGTTGCATATTGTTATATGCTTTGTGGCCAATTATTTTATACATATTTCTACTATTATAATGAATAAAGAAGCGCCATATTGGTCTCATGTTTTCGTGTGATGTTTCACATTTCTATTCAAGCATTTTGCACTATATTCCTGCTTTTCCCATTTGGGAATATTACATCTAATGTTTGTGATGCATCTACTTGCGATGAAGATACTGCATGTTCTTCAAGTCCTTCATCTGATGATTCAACCTCTCAATTGACACAAAGTGGTGAGATCATCCATGATGAAAAAAATGAAATCATTGAGTACTCTTCCCACCCATCATCATATCTTATCTTGTACAAAGACAACACTTCAAATAAGTTTGCGATCAGAAGAATATTTTGACTTGAGTAATCTTGTTGTTGAAGTTAAAAAATATGGTAAAATCAGCGAGAGAGATGGATGTCATTAGTGAGTAGTGGCCTTCTTTAAAATAGTGGTAGAAACTATCCTCAAACCATTCATGATCTGGTACGATATTTAAAATACAATTTTACACTTGGAAATTTCCAAGACTTGCCAAGGAGTCGAGGCACTTAAAATTATGTTGATGGTTATGTCAGGATATCGTGACTTTGGTAATCTCCCCGAACTAATTAAGATCTGGCTTCTCTCATGCAATCCTTCTCTTTGCATGGTTTCACTCAATGCAAATCTCTTTTCGAAGGATATTTTTTATTTCATATGTAATATTTCAAACTTTCTATATTTTTCTTCTGACCGAATTCAAGAATCTTTTCAGTTGATTCATCTTCATGCGAATCTCTCACATCAAACTAGGGTTTGGAATGTGTATCTCTCATAGAGTCATGGAATTGAGAATTTGATCATTCCAAAAACCATATTTGGCTGAAGGAATCATATCTATCATATTTTTTTCATGATGAGAAACTCCTAGCTTTCCTTGTGAATGACATATTATCCCGAATATTTTTCTTTGTTGCACCTGAAATCCTCTCGAGTATGAACGAATTCACTATTTATTGCACAAATCAAATTCTTATATGTTCACTATGTCCTGAATAGTCTCATGTATTTGTTGTGCTAACATCCCTTTTAAATTATTTTGATGATCACGATTCTTGTATAGGTTGTCACTTGAGTTATAAAAAATGTTTTGTCACATTTGTCTAGCAAGGAAGTCGGCTCAATTTTTTAGAGCGTTCAAAAAAATGTTCAAATTTATTTATCTTCATTTATTACAAACTCAGAATCTGATGCTTTAATCATATCATATGATCATTATTTTGTCTTTGATGAATTTCTTTTGTTTTATAATTTTCTCACTAGTATATCCAATGATAGTTTTTTTACATCCTTCAATATTCATCGTTCAACATCTCAATATTCATATTTTTTCTAAGTGGTTGAGGCACTGTAGACTTCATTGATGGTTATGTAAGGTCCTCACTATCTCGACATGACTACTAAATATGATCATATATATTTTCTCTCACAATATTTTCATTATAATCCGGTGCCTCTAATTGAAAATCCATCTTTTCAAATATTTTGGGGTTTCAAGAGGATAATCATGAATTTTATGATCCAATCGTTGAATGGTTGGAGAAATGTTACTCAAAAAGCTCCATTGCAATAAACATGTTTCAAACTTTTATCACTTTTGTTAAACAGGATGTCGCAAAATGAGGTGCATTCACAAGAAGTATTCATGATTTTTATGATTATGATTTGTGTTGAAAAGGTAAGAATGTGAATTGGATGAAAGTAACGGTTGTGACACATATTTCTGCCCATAGGAAAGAACTTCCTCTTTTTTTAAAACTTATTCAAGCTCTCATATTTTCTCTTGCACACTACTTTATATTTTTTTTAATCGATCGTATGTTTTTCATTGTAGGTTGGAAACAAATACGGTGGCTTCACTTGAAATTTCATTATATGTGACTCCGACCTTCCAGCTATTAGATTAGGAGTAGGATTAACTGCATCCTAGTTTTCCCTTTCTTGCACTCATCTCCTGCTTGTTCTCTTTAGTCTCTTGTCTTTTCTTAATTTTCTCTTGCATTATGATTTAGTTTAGCTTATTTTGCTTGTGATTTGGTTTTTATTTTTTGTTGTGTCGTGCCTTTTCCCATTTTTCATCGATAAGAACTTGCATGAATATGCTTCGTTGGATTAGAAGGGAATGTGGAAAAATAGAAAATGACTTTTTAACATTGCAAAATTTGATTAATTTTTTGTCCTTCATCCTTTTTAGGGTTACATATTTTTGTCGATGATGTTCTAATGGAAAATATGATCCTTGCGTTAAGAAAGCCTTATGTCGAACATGACCTCCATGTCTATTCTAGAAACCTCATGCCTACACTCATATTTTTATGTTTCGGTGTTTTCAGGCTAACCCAATCAAGTATAGAATGACAAGGAGAAAATATAAACCATAAAACCAATATTAGAGGTATTATATATGCTTATATGAAGGGAAAACCTCTCATTCTATCAATAATTCATGATCCCTCTTCTGCCATGAAATAAATAATTTCCAATGCACAATCCTATATAAATAAATAAATAAATAAAGGAAAAATAAGAGAAAATATTCATGCACAAAGAGGTGAAGCAAGCAACTCCACTAGGATACTGTCCAGAATCACTAAAAGTGGAGAAATGTTTGTGTCCTTGAAGTGACTCTTTTGGGGTACATTATAGGCCTACTGGAAGCAAAGCAACACAAAAGATGAAAAAATATACTCTACAAATATAAATCTCACAAACTTCATTACCCTATCCTTATTAGAAACATTGTAAGCTCTCTGATATTATGTTTTTGTTTAACTGAGTAAATAAATGAAGGGTACAATGTTTATGCATGAAATAAGTGGGGAAGCCATGTTAATATGAGAGACGAATCAATAATTCCTGAAGAACTAGACCGTGCACGAAAGAATTGACCAAGGCAGAGAAGCTGGAGTTCTGCCAGTGTGTCGCCAAGTGTTGTCGCTACGACAAACACCCTCCAAAATTTTTCGTACACTCAAATTTTGGAGCCTACTGTGGATATTACAATCAGTCATTTCATAGTCACCTGTTGGTAAAATGATGCTTTTAAGCTCCCTTCTTGGATCAGAAGTTTCTAAGTCACTTACTCACACAAGCTCAGTCCGCAATAGGTTCATGAGCACATTTTTTTACGCAAGCATGGAAATGCATAACACATTCCATGAAGACTGTGTATGTGCAATTTTCAATCCATGTTGAAAGTGAGTATGCACTGACAATGACAATATCTCACATTATAGATACATTTGTACTTCTATTTCGGTGAGTTTTGAAAACGTTCACTCCCAAGCACCCTTTTTTTTCGTGAGTGTCGCTTTCATGTTTTCGGATGTTGCTTTCACTTGATTTCATTCTAACTAGTGTCATTTTCATTGTATCTTTTCTCTAGCATGTGTCACTTTCATTTTCCTTCACATGTTAGAAGAGCTATTTTCACTTTAGAAATTGACGTATTTTTGCATGTTAGCTGTTGCATAATGTATGTATGCTTGTTCTGGTGGTTTCAAGGGGTTATCTTTGTGTGAATGAATTGTTTTAACCATGTAAACATCAGTCTCACTCATTCCTAAATTTTTAATGTTAGGTCCCTATATTACTAGTGTATTCCCTTATTGTTGTTAGTGTAGCCCTCTTATTGTTATTTTTGTACCCTTGTAGTCCCCATATTTTTATTATTGTGCCCCATAAAACCCCACTATTGTTATTATTGTGCCCTTACATTATTATTGTTAGGTTGGCTAGGATTATATTGTGACCCCATGGACTCCTATATATAGAAAAGAGGTTTTCTCATTTGTATCATCTAAGAATAGTTCATTTATGTAATGTAAAGGAGGTTGTCCCATTGAAGTGGTTGATTTATAAGGCATTAATTCTCTTTTATTCTATTTTTGGAGCTGGTTTCATAACATTTGGTATCAAAGCTTTGGATTCTATGGTTTTGATTCTTCAAACAGTTCATAATGGAATTTTTTATATAACTTTGTTTCTACGACGATTCAGATGCTAAAAAAACCCATTTGCGAAGAAATGCTGAGTAATTTTGTGTAAAAATTTCAAATCTCGGTTTGCAGAGATATGATCTGTGGAAGTTATGGTTTGTGCATGCTCCCGAATTTCATCTCAAAGAGGTGACCTTGGGAAAATTGTCATAAATATCTCTTTGAGCATCAGATTGGAATTCTGTAAAAATTGGATGAATTTAAAGGGAATTTAGTTTCTTGTGTATCAATTTCAGAGCCGAAGGACGAAACAGTGACACGTGGCATGCCATACAAGTCCTCTCTATTGAAACACTCCATAATTAGGTCATTGTGGGAGATTGGGCATAACTTTGCGTTGAAGAATCCAAATCAGGTCTAACCTATGGAATTGGAAAGAGGAATCATAGGGGATAATACAAAATAGAAATTTAGATATTTAATATCCGAAATAACATAGATAAATCAAGTTCAATATAAACCTCCTAAAAGGAATAAAAAGGTGTGTATTTTTTAAACAAGTTTGCATAACATTTGTTTGAAAAATCAGCTTATAGTTATTCTAAGGGAATATTGAAGCATAGATATAAATATTGAGTTATATAATGCCTCCCAAAAATAATTCCACACCCATTAAGCCCTTAGAAATCTCTAATATGATGCGTGAAGAGGAATAATTGCACTATGATATATCAAAATTATGGTACCGAGTGCAACAAATTTTGATCTTACAAAGAGCAATAAAAGTTTTCATAGATGGTTTAAAAGAAGAAATGAAGGCTAAGTTGGATGGTTTGAAGGATCAAATGAAAACTAATATGGATAATAAAGTAGTGTAATATCACATCGAGCATCAACAACAAGTTCTCCAACTCTCAAAGGATAACTTAACTTTGGTGCAGAATTGAATGAAACAACTGGAAGATCAACATCATAGCGGAAGAAGTTCTGAAGCAGTCACAGAAGCACGAACTCAAAAACTACGAAATAGATCAATTTTAGAGTATCTTAGCAAGTGGAAGAACTTTCCCGTTGAAGATTCCACATGGGAGGATGATAATTTTATACAGAAGCATGAATAAATAATTAAGCGCTGAGGACAACAATAGTTTGAAGGAGAGGGGCATGTTAGGTCCCTATCTTACTAGTGTAGTCCATTATTGTTGTTATTGTAGCCCTCTTATTGTTATTTTTGTACCCCTGTAGACCCCATATAAATCCCCACTATTGTTATGATTGTGCCCTTACATTATTATTGTTAGGTAGGCTAGGATTATATTGTGACCCCATGGACTCCTATATATAGAAAGGAGGTTTTTTCATTTGTATCATCCAAGAAATGTTCATTTATGTAATGTAAAGGAGGTTTCCTGTTCTAAGTGGATGATTTATAAGGCGTTGATATCTATTTTCTTCTATTTTTGGAGCTGATTTCATAACACTTAAGCACTTTCGTATAAGTGTTGTCATGGTCATCACAAAGTGTGTTAGTGTCGGTATCTTCATCCCTCCTTCAGTGATCAAATTCTTTTGTTGCATTGCATAATAGGTGTCTTGCACAATCAGCAGCACTCCATTAGGAGCATGGATCATCTAACGGTAGTGGCTTGTTGTACATTTTCCCTCATGTCCTTTACTAGCTGGCCAATTTCCATTCATCAAGATCATCTGCAGTCACTTTTTGTCTTTAAATTTGCAAAAGTCATTTCTAGGGTTTCAGTTTCATTAGGTCTAGGGTTTCATCAAAAAATGGCCCTCAAATGTCCATACCACCATCAAGAAAAGGCATGAGGAGTGTTGAATGTGTGTTCTGTGATTTCAACAAATTATAATCACATGCTCAGAGCAGAGTATTCTATGTTTTGATGTATAAAATTTGATGTGATTTAAGTTTTTCCCATGTAAGAAACTTCATTGGAAACCCTGGTCACCTTACCAAGCTTCAGCAACTCCATCCCCTGCAAGGCAAACCAAAAAAAAAAATCAAATCATTCAGTTCATCAAAGGTAAAAATGAAGCAAACTGCCCAAAACAGAGTTGAAAGAGTAGGTCACAATGAAAACATTATAAAAGTGGGTTTTATGAGTGAAAAATTAAAATCTCTTGTATATAAAACCTTTGGTCGTGTTCAAAGAGCTCATTGAAATTCAAAGAAGAAAAATTGAACATAGAAATTCGTGTTGGAGAAAGGGAGCGAGTTTGAGGGAAAATTGTGCAAATTTCAAGGGCGCGACACGTTGGGCTTGAGGCACGGCGCATAGAGCAGGCGCGACGCATTGGACTGCTCTCCACAGTGCAAAACAAATATAGGCACGGTGCATTAGGGAGGCGCGACGCACTGGGTTTGAGGCGCGGTGCACAGAGCTTCAAAGCCCGATTTCACCATAAACTTTCCCGAATTTTCAAATTTGCTCAAAATACGTGGTGCGCAAGTAAGTTAAGATCCCTTTCATTGCTAGTGAAGAATTTTTCTTAAGATTTATGGTGGTTTAGTGTGATAAAATTCAAACCCTACCTCCTTCCAGATTTGCTCAAAAACAATTTCCTAGGGTTTGGCTTTGTGTTTTTGCTACCAAATCCACTCCATCATTCCTTCACCTTTTGACTCCTCCATTCATTTTTCACTTTCATCCATTCATTCCCTAACTCCCATTTCCATTAAATCCCACTATCCTAAACCCTAATTGCTATCCCTAAGCCTACATACTATTCCCTAAACCTCCATTCCTAAAAAAATTGTCCATATTATTTCCAAAATCCCTCGTACCCTTTCCATCCACAATCCCTCATAACATTTTCATCCTTCGTAGCAGAAAACTAAAAACACCATAAACCTCTCCATACTCATCAAGAAAAATTACACATTAGCACACATGGAATCAAATTCCTCCCATGACCGAGATGAGGAGACACACAGTGATTCTCCTACAGAAATGCATGAACCAAGCAGACCTCACAAGGGTGGTAAACATGTACGAGAGGAGCCTACTTCACTTGCCGAGCTGCAGGCCTGCCTTATTGCTATCACATGCTTCTAACACCAATCCTGTTATTAGTTCTGTGAGATGGTTGCTAGATTCCAGTACCATCATGAGTTGGCCAGGTTGTTTGTGCTTCATCTACATAATGGCCAAGTCACTCTTGTAGGTGCAACATTCACCTTGACACCGGAATCTATTTCTCTAGAAACTGGCATTCCAAATGTCGGTGAGTAGTGGAATAAAAGGTAGCAGATTGATAGAGAATAGTATGAGCCTTACATAAAGCCTGGTTATTTGAGACAACTCAGTATATTTTTTCCCTTTTGGTACCTGAAAGACTCATATTCTTCCTTGATGAAACTCATAATTAAGTATTTCAGCTGTGAGGGCCAGTTTTCTAGCCTATATGCCTATCACATCAAATTGTTGATGCACTTTACCAGGGTGAGAATGATGAATCCCCTACTTCATGTGCTAAAATATTGAAAATTTGACCACCCTAGTGCAAAAGAAAACTCCTCGGCAGCAGTATAACAATATATATCATTTTGCACTCATCAAAATTGTGGTCATGCATCAGCTTGGTTTGCAGGACATCTCATGGGAGGATTTCATTTCTCATGAGTTCTTCACCACTCCTTAGGTACCTCTAGAAGCTTTTCATGAGACAGGTGGAACTTCACATCAACAGGAGGTTCATGAGACAAAGACTGCTAGTGTGCCAATATTTGTTACCTACCAAAAGGGCACTAGAAGGTTGTTTGCAGTAGAAAAGAAAGTATTATCTCCACCCGGGGTGGAAGGGGTCTCACTTCCTCCATCAGAAGAGTAGGTACAGGACAAGGGAAAGTCGCCATTACATGATGAGGGGCCTTCAGGAGGGCAAGAGACAAATTTCATTCTTATTCAGGATGATGACACTGATTTGGGCTCACCAATCTCAAAGCTTAAAGAGATCATTCAGGAGCAATAGGTGGACATTAATGATTTGTCCCTCAACCTAGAAAGAGCTAAGTGGATAATCAAATACCTTGATCAAAGAAACAAGCAGCTAGAAGATCAGCAAACCATTATGGAGCTGCAAAACATACGAGAAAACCGGCAAGCTGCCAAGAGGAGGAAAACCAAGTTGACACCACTTGAACAAGAAATTGAAGCTGATCATGAATCATGGCTTAAAAGGATAAACATACATTTGGAAAATATTCTAGAGAAGGCAAAAAAAGAGAAAAACATGTTGAGGCACATGGCCGACCATTACTGGGCGAAAAACCATGTGTGCAAAGCAAGAATCAGGAACTTGAGGGCCAAGTTGAAGAAGGTATCAAAGAGGCGAAAAACAAATGATAGACTCCAGATATAGGCTGAGTCTTCCTTGTCTCAATATAGCTCTTAAGGGAGGACACTCAGCCCAAATTTCAAAAAATTTGGGACACTTATTTCAATTTTGAAATTTTTGGCTCAAAAAACTGACTTTTCTGCCCAATGCGTCGCGCCATCTGGCGCTCGCTTTTGATGGGGGACTCCTTTTGATTAAAACTAAAATTTTTTGGATTTTCCATGGAAAAATATGCATTCCTACCAATTTCCAAGAAATTTTGACAGGTTTTGAGCCCCCAAAAAGGTCAAAAATACCCAAAAAATGACCTTTCTGGCCCTTTTTTGACACACAGGAAGCAGTCTTGGGAGAACTCAGTTTTGGAGAGGAAAATGGAGGCCAAATTTAAAAATTCCACTTGTGATGGAAATTATACAGTCAAAAATTTCCAGCAAGCCCACTTGGAACAAATTTTGACCCCGGGAAGGCCTCCAAAATCAGCTGCAAAAACGCGCTACGTATAGGGAAATCAACGCAGCGCATTGGAGGAATTTTGCTCATTTTTGGTCAAAAACTCTGTTTTTCGCCTAGTTTTTTCATAGTTTGACTTTTTTCCTTCTAATTTTCAAAACTCATGATGTAATTTAATGTAATTTTATGGATATTGATGTAATTATGTAGTTTTTAGAGGCAATTTGTTCCACTGCCTACTTTTTAGCTCATAGTTTAGAATTTGTTGGAACAGCTCCTAAACTCCTGAGCTCGACCCCTAGAGGCTAGGATGAGTTTTTGTTTGCCTATATCTTATGTTTTATCAATAATTAGCATGGTTGTATTTTTGTGAAAGCTTGGAGCATTATTGTACATTCATCTCTGCAGTTTGGTAAAGGAATAGACCAGGGTTTGCAACACTTTATGGGATTCTTGTGGCATCTTGATTTGGTATTGTGTTTCCCTCTGTAATTGCAATTTTTACATGTTTTTTATGTATGCCATATATCTATTTATTTCATCTTAACTAAATCAAACAAATTTATAGGTAGAATACATTGAAAGTGTAGTGATCTACCTTGGGTTTGTTTATTTATTTATGTTTTCAGCTGTTTGAAGAGGATCCTTGAGACTTTCATGCCCTCTCAAACTCCTCATCAATCTAAGAGATCTCCATCTCATTCAAATTAAAGTACCAAACCATTAGCCTACCTCACCCCATAGAGATCTTCGCAAAACTGAGCCTCATTCCCCAGACCCAAATCTGCCTTTCCATTTGAGCTAACAAAACATCATTAAATTCAATCAAACTCTTTTGCACACATACCTAGCCTAAAATAAGTCTTCACATAAAGTCATCTCAAGCCTCATTGATCATTTTTTGCTGAGATTGACAAGGAGAGAGCCCTCTCTTGACCTGGTAAGGCTAGCTACCAGGTTAAGCGTGGTTTGATGTTACCCTAGATTCTGCCTTTCTGATCCTGAGGTAGATTTAGGCCCTACCATAGTGGCGAATCCGCTGGGGATGAAAATCTTATTTTTTTTTTAGTGTTCTTCATTTTATAAACTACAGACGGAGCCTAAAGTTATGCCAGGTAGCCTTCGAAATGCACATTGCTTTGCAAGTGCATAAGTAGACAAATGCTTCTTCAATCAATCTCCAGTCTAGTCTTATAAACATAACACCTGACTTGAAAATTGCCCCAGTAGATCAGATAACTCTATACTTTTTGATGATGAGTTTAGAATATGATAGGCTAAACAAGTTGATTTTTTTCGTTTGATTTTTTGAATAATTCAACACACTAGCTTCCAGACGACACACCAGGGCAAATCCGGTCTTGATCCACCTCCTGTGTATGAAAATCCAAATCTTATTCTGAGAATCCTTTGTCGAGAAAGTCCTGTGATTCCCGTGTTTAAATCTCATTCATGTCTCGTTGTTTTTGGGCATCTTGAAGATCTTGAGTTTGACAAACAATTTGAGATATCATTGTTTGAGACCAAGTTTGAAAGTGTTGTTGATTATACTGCTCTAAATCCAGAGTTTGTCAAAGATCTTGAAATTGAAAAGGCCAATAGATCAATTGACAGTTATATCTTGAATCTTCATACTTCCATTGTGGCTACAAACATTCCCGAATTATTAGAGTCTCCACCTGCAACTCTTGGGTCATCCACAATTTCATCTAGTTTAGAAATTCCTACCGAGCCTCCTTTCATTCCCACCATTCCCGTGCAACCTTCTCTCTCTGATAAAAAATATGTAGTGGTGTCACCTCCATCCACACCACATACACCTCATACATCAGTTGCTCTGACTCCTCCTATATCCCCAAGACCGGTTGTAAATCCACCTAGAGCAATGGCTGCCTGATTTTCACCCCTTGTGTTGCCTCAAAATTTGGATAACATGCCCGCTGATTATCAAAGAAAAATTCCATTTTTTTATGGCACTCCTCAAAGTGTTACAGCTCAGCAACATGTGGATAGGATGGTAGATTTATTTGACCTTCATGAGATTGATGTGGAAAATGTGACAATGAGACTGTTTGTACAAACCTTTGGAGGTGAAGGGAGGAAGTGGTTCAGAGCTTTGCCAGCTGCAAGTATTACTACATTGACTAATCTTCAGAGAAAATTCTTGGATCGATGGGAAGTGAAGAAAAATCCTCTTTAGATCCTTTCCGAATATGAGAATATCAAGCCAAATGTTAGTGAGTATGTTCAATATTATTGTATTAGATTCAATTCTATTTACAACGCAATCCCTGCTGATATAAAGCCACCTATGGGGTTGGATTTGATTAATTTTCCGTATGTTTTCGATCCTGATATGGCCTATCAATTAAGAGAAAGAGACCCAGCCACTTTGGAAGACATGCAGAAAATTTCAGTCAGTGTTGCAGCAAATTTTCTTGCCAGGAGAGCTAGAACGAAAGATGAAAAGAAAGTAACAAAAAAGGGAGAGGTTTCCACTCCAGATCAAGTGCTCTGTAAGATGGAAAATATGTTAGACATATTGACAATTACCAATTCTAAACCGAAATTCAGAAATCCTAACTTCCGTGGCCAGCAGCAACCACAATTTAGAATCAAGCAAAGAGAGCAACAAGCACAAGACCAAGCAGTACAACAGCAAGTGAAGACACCCTTACAACAGAATTTTGTACATGGTCCGGAATCAAATGACGAGGAGAATGTAATTGGAGAAGAGAATAATTTCTTTACACCTGATGATATGCCAATTTTTATCACTGAAGACAAGGAGTATTCCGAGAACTCAGCTGTACAAAAAGACGAAAATTTCATCTTGGTGAATGAAACAGTTCTTGAAAAAGAGTCTGATGAATATCATAGGGGGTACATGAATGCTTTGATAGCCCAACAGCAACAATATTCACTCAGAAGTAGAGATGTACCCATTAATCCAATTCAAAAAATAAAGGAGGAGACAGTACCAAAGAATGATCCACTCGTTGTGCAGAAAAAGGGAAAAGAGACAGTTGATCCCACCACTAGCACATCTCCATCAGCAAATGAAAGATCCAATAAGCCAAATATATCAAAGGAAAAAAATAAAAAGAAGGATGTCCCAGCTAAAGAGGTAGAGAAAGCTTTAGTTTTCAACTTAGAAAATGAAATTGCTAAGTTAAAAGTATCCATTCCTTTGATTGAATTGATGAAGAATAGTAGCTATAAAGGTCAGGTGTCTAATATTTTGAATTTAGATCCACTATCTGATATGGTAAACATGGAGGATGATCGACCTGAGTTGATTTTTGGTCCAGCATTGGAAGGTCTATCTCAAGATAGTGATGTACCTCCTTTTTACATCAGCCTTAGGGTGCATGACTATGTGTTACACAATGCTATGTTTGATTCCGGAGCCTCTCATAATCTCATGCCTAAGGAAATCATGGAGAAATTGGGATTGGATATCACCAGAAATTATCATGACCTTTACTCTTTTGATTCTACTAGAGTAATATGCATTGGCCTTATCAAATATTTGGTGGTTAGTTTGGATCAGATTCCGGCTAAAAATGTTTTTATGAATGTGGTTGTGGCGGATATTCCTCCTAGATTTGGCATGCTTCTTTCCAGATATTGGGGAGAAAAACCTAAAGGGACATTGTCGCTTTATTTCTCCTATGCTACTATTCCCGTGTTTGGTCAGATGAGGAAATTATACCTGGAGCAAAATATTAAGTACATGATCACTAGCAAGGAGAAACCGGTAAATCATCCAATCAACTATGTACATACTGATTTAGAATCATTTTTTTAATATTCAAATAGCTTTAATGATGTAAATAGCCAAGTAATTGAAGTAGAAGAAATTCCAAAAATCACTGAAAATTTCAGAGAGGTCTTAAAGCAAGAAAGACAAAGACTTGATAGTATCGCTGAGCAATCAACCTTCCGACAACAGCAAAATATTGATGGACAACAAGGAGAAGTAAAAGAGAAAACATAATTTTAGCATTTGGAAGAGGACGAAGCTGGTTTGTGGACCATGGATTTTGATGGTGCAGTGGGAAGGGAAGGTGTTGGAATTGGCATTTGGATACACAGCCCTGTTTTCTCCCCAAACAAAGTAACAAGTAATGTAAGGGTCTTTTCTTATAAATTGGCTTTTGAATCTTCAAATAATGAGGCTGAATATGAGGCTTTAATTGCTGGTTTGAAAATTCTTAGAAAGTTAAATTCCAAAAGGATTTTAGTGTATGGCGACTCCGAGTTAGTTATCGAGCAAGTGAAAGGTGAATACCAAGCTAAGCATCCTCGAATGCGGGCCTACCGTAATGCGGTGTTAGATATCTTGGGATTTTTTTCAGATTACACTTTGACATGTATCCCTCATATTTAGAATGGAATTGCAGATGCACTTGCAACAACAGAAAGTAATTTGAAAATTCGGATGAATTCAAACAACAAGTTTGAAATTCATGTGAAGCATCGCCCGACTGTCCCTAACAATCAAAGGTATTGGCAAGTGTTTCAAGATGATAAAGAAATCGATGAATTTCTGCAAAATGAAGGTAAATTCAAAGACACCTCTATTGATGGGGAGCATGATGATGGTGAGGCGGAAGTAGAAGTCAATCATATGGAACTTTTGCAACTGAAGGATAATGTCATTCCGAAAGTTCTAATATCTTTAGAGGAGCTTTTCGACCAAGATGATGTAGCTTGAAAATCGAGCTTGCTGCCAACCGATAAAGGAGTTGAGGATGTGAACATTGGATTAGCAGAAAATCCTAAAATGGGGAAATTATCAAAGGCGTTGCCCCCACAGGTAAAAGAAAAGTATATCAGTTTATTATCTTCGTTTTCTGATGTATTTTCTTGGGATTATTTAGATTTGAAATCATCTGACACAAGCATAATTCAGCATATCATTCCGATCAAGCCAAATCAAAAGCCCTTTCGACATAAGTTAAGAAGAATAAATCCAAAGATGCTACCATCAATAGAGAAAGAAGTGAATTGGTTGTACAAAGCTGGTATCATCGTCCCCATAATATTTTCAGATTGGATTTCTAATTTGGTGCCCGTGCGCAAGAAAACAGGTGAGATTCGCTTTTGTATTGATTTTAGGAATCTGAATAAAGTCTCTTTGAAATATAACTATCCATTGCCCAAAATGGATCACATACTTCAGCGATTAGTTGGAGCATCTTGCATGTTGCTACTCGATGGTTATTCCGGTTATAACCAAATTCTGGTCCATGAGGATGACAGAGATAAAACAGTGTTCACCACTCTGTGGGGAACATTTCACTATGCCAAAATGCCTTTTGGATTGAAGAATGCTGGTGCTACCTTTCAGCAAGCAATGGATATTACATTTGCTAACGAAAAATATGTATTTCTAGTTGTTTATCTTGATGACTTGACATTTTTTTCTAATTCAGATGAAGAGCACCTTTATCATTTGAATATTGTATTTCAGCGGTGTAGAAAATAGGGCATATCTCTCAATCCAAAGAAGATTCTGTTTGCCATGGATGAAGGCAAGATTCTCGGTCATATTATATCAAAGGATGGCATCCACATCGATCCAGCTCGAGTGGAAGCCATTCAAAAAATTGATTTTCCTCGAAGTAAAAAGGAGATCCAATCATTCAATGGTAAGATGAATTTGTTATGTCACTTTGTGCCCAATATTGCAGAACATTTAAGGGAAATCACAAACATGCTCAAGAAATATAGTGTAGTGAAGTGGACTGAGGAAGCAATAAAGTCTTTCAATTTGGTGAAATTGGCACTTTCTTCAGCTCCGGTTTTGATCAGCCTGGACTATACTCAAGATTTCATTTTGTTTTCATTTGCCTTGGATCATACTATGGCAGCAGTCTTGATGCAGAAAAGAGACCAACTTGAGAAACCAATTGCATTTTTCAGTAGAAACATAAGATATGTAGCTTTAAAGTATAATATTATTGAAATGCAAGCTCTGGATTTGGTAAAGGAATTGAAATATTTTTGAGTTTATATTTTTCATTCTCACATCCTTGCTTATGTTACTAATGCTGCTGTTAAAGATGTCTTAGTGCAAACAGATCCAGAAGGGAGACGAGGCAAATGGATTGCTACCTTGCTAGAATATGACATGGAGATCAAACCAACAAAGCTCATCAAAGGACAGGGGCTGGCCAAACTAATGGCTGAGTCAAATTTGCATTCCTTGGAAAATAATCTCATTACCGCTATGTCTGAGGAAGATGAATAAAGTTCTCCTTCTCAGGTATCAGAAAATTTTCTTCTTTCTCCTTGGTATTCAGACATTATTTATGTACTCCAAAATCTGTCACCATCACCTGGAATGGCTAAGAACAAAAGTAGGACACTGAAATTGAAGGCTGCCAAGTTTTGTATCATGAATAATGTGCTCTATTGGAAATATCCTGGTGGTGTCTTGCTCAATTGTTTGGTTGAAGAAGAGGAAAAACAGGTTATGGAAGAATTTCACAAGGGAGATTATGGAGGTCATCTTTTCTAGAAGACAACTACCAACAAAATTTTGAGAGTAGCATATTATTGGCCAACTCTCTTTGCTGATGTGTAAAAAATTGTTACAAGCTTCCAAGAATGTCAGATTTTTCAAGGTAGGAGAAAATTGTAGCCTTTACCGCTCAAACCCATTGAAGTAAGTGCTCCATTTTAGTAGTGGGGTTTGGAATTCATTGGAAAAATCCATCCTACTTCTTCATCACAGCATAAATGGATCCTTACAGCGACGGACTATTTTACCAAATGGATTGAGGTGATTCCCACTAGGCAGGCCACTGATTCAGTAATCATTTCATTTCTTGAAAACAATATTTTGTCTCGTTTTGGCTGTCCAAACAAGCTGATTACTGATAATGCAGCAGCCTTTAAATCTAAAAGAATGATTGAATTTTGTAATAAGTATCAAATTAATTTGGAGCACTCAACTGCATATTATCCACAAGGCAATGGATTGGCCGAATCCTCAAATAAATCCTTGGTCAATATTATCAAAAACCTGCTGGAAATGAACAAGAAGAGTTCGCACAAGAAACTTGTTAATGCACTTTCGGCAGACAGAGTAATTCAAAATAAATCTATAGGTATGTCCCCTTTTTAGCTCGTGTATGGTGTTGACACTGTATTCCCAACATCTCTCGCATTTCCAGTGGTTAAAATTCTGCAGGAAGTTGGTAGCGAGGATGATCATTTGCAATGAAGAATCAATCAAATGATCCATTTATATCAGACTAGAGAGGAGGTTTTTCAGAACACTTTCAGCCTACAAGAGAGAATCAAGAATATATATGATCAAAAGGCAAAGGCAAACAAGTTTCAAATAGAAGATGTAGTGCTAACATGGGACGCAAGAAACGAAGATAAAGGTAAGCATGGCAAGTTTGAGAATATTTGGAAAGGACCTTTCAGAATTGCTGCATATCAAGGCCAAAATGCTTTCCTTTTGAAAGAAATGAATGGAGAAGATTGTCTAGGTGGGTCGGTCAATGGTCGGCTACTCAAACGGTACTATTTTTGAAATGTTTTCTGTTGTCATATGTATCACTGTACATACTGGTTTGTTTAAATTCCATTGCAAGTGTGTATTGTTTTCATTCTTTCAGTTTGGGGCCCAAGGTGAAGGCTATAAAACTGAGGTTTGATTTCAGTTTTGGTTTGGTTTGT
The DNA here is from genome assembly GCA_034641835.2 of Pinus albicaulis. Lineage (NCBI taxonomy): Eukaryota > Viridiplantae > Streptophyta > Pinopsida > Pinales > Pinaceae > Pinus > Pinus albicaulis. The sequence continues at coordinate 1,203,792 of MU968411.1, read as the reverse complement.
TTGAGTCAGGTCTTTCAGTCGATTTCAGTCTTGAGTCAGATTTCAGTCCTGAAATTGAGTCAAGAGTCTGGTTTTTGTTTGTCGAAGTTATTGAATCCATAGCCCAATGGAAAAATGCACTTCCTGCTTTCCCAGAGAACTGTAGTTCTTGGAACCTCCAAGTAGCTACCATCCCCATTGGAGCCAATGTTAGTGTCAGTATCTTCATCCCTCCATCAGTGATCAAATTCTCTTGTTGCATTGCATATTAGGTGTCTCACTCAGTCAGATGCATTCCATTAGGAGCATGGATCATCTTACGGTAGTGGCTTGTTGTACATTTTCCCTCATGTCCTTTACCGGTTGGCCAATTTCCATTCATCAAGATCATTTCCAGTCACTTTTTGTCTTTAAATTTTCTAAAGTCATTTCTAGGGTTTCAGTTTCATTAGGTATAGGGTTTCATCAAAAAGGTCTTCAAAATGTCCAATTACGGTCAACAAGCACATGACGAGGTTGAATAAAGTTCCAGTACCAATAAATTTCATAATCACATGCTCAGAGACTTATTTTTCCTCAAAACCTTGTTTTGAGGAAAAAAGAGTATTCTATGTTCTGATGTATAAAATTTGATGTAATTTCAGTTTTTCCCATGTAAGAAACTTCATTGGCAACCCTGGTCACCTTACCAAGCTTCAGCAACTCCATCCCCTGTAACGCAAACCAAAAAAAAAATCAAATCATTCAGTTCATCAAAGGTAAAAATGAAGCAAACTGCCCAAAACAGAGTTGAAAGAGTAAGTCACAATGCAAAAATTATAAAAGTGGGTTTTATGAGTGAAAAATTAAAAGCTTTTTTATATAAACCCTTTGGTCATGTTCAAAGAGCTCATTGGCATTCAAAGAAGAAAAATTGAACAAGAGAAATTCGTGTTGGAGAAAGGGAGCAAGTTTGAGGGAAAATTGTGCAAATTTCAAGGGCGTGTCACGTTGGGCTTGAGGCGCGGTGCATAGAGTAGGCGCGGCGCATTGGAGTGCCATCCACAGTGAAAAAACATACAGGCATGGCGCATCAGGGAGGCACGATGCACTAGGTTTGAGGCACGACGCATAGATCTTCAAAGCCCGATTTCACCATAAACTTTCCCGAATTTTCCAATTTGCTCAAAATACGTGGTGCGCAAGTAAGTTAAGATCCCTTCCATTGCTAGTGAAGATGTTTTCTTAAGATTTATGGTGGTTTAGTGTGATAAAATTCAAACCCTACCTCCTTCCAGATTTTCTCAAAAACAATATCCTATGGTTTGTCTTTGTGTTTTTGCTACCAAATCCACTCCATCATTCCCTCACCTTTTGACTCCATTCATTTTTCACTTTCATCCATTCATTCCCTAATTCTCATATCCCTTAAATCCCACTATCCTAAACCCTAATTGTTGTCCCTAAGCCTACATACTATTCCCTAAACCTCCATTCCTAAAAAACTTGTCCATATTATTTCCAAAATCCCTCATACCCTTTCCCTCCACAATCCCTCATAACATTTTCATCCTTGGTAGCAGAAAACTAAAAACACCATAAACCTCTCCATACTCATCAAGAAAACTTACACATTAGCAAACATGGAGTTAAATTCCTCCTATGACCGAGATGAGGAGACACACAGTGATTCTCCTACAGAAATGCATGCACCAAGGATACCTCACAAGGGTGGTAAACATGTACGAGAGGAGCCTACTTCACTTGGTGAGTTGCAGGCCTACCCTCTTGCTATCACATGATTCCAACACCAATCATGTTATCAGTTCTGTGAGATGGTTGCTAGATTCTAGTACCATCATGAGTTGGCCAGGTTGTTTGTGCTTCATCTACATAATGGCCAAGTCACTCTTGCAAGTGCGACATTCACCTTGACACCAGAATCTATTTCTCTAGCAACTGACATTCCAAATGTCGGTGAGCAGTGGAATAAAAGTAGCAGATTGATAGAGAACAGTATGAGCCTTACATCAAGCCTGGTTATTTGAGACAACTCAACAGAGTTTTTCCCTTTCGGTACTTGAAAGACTCATATGCTCCCTTGATGAAACTCATAATTAAGTATTTCAGTTGTGAGGGCCAGTTTTATCGCCTATATGCCTATCACATCAGATTGTTGATGCACTTTACCAGGGTGAGAATGATGAATCTCCCCTACTTCATGTGCCAAAATATTGAAAAGATGATCACCCTAGTGCAAAATAAAACTCCTCAGCAGTAGTATAACGGTATATATCATTTTGCACTCATCAAAATTGTGGTCATGCATCAGCTTGGTTTGCAGGACATCTCATGGGAGGATTTCATTTCTAATGAGTTCTTCACCACTCCTCAGATACCTATAGAAAATTTTCATGATATAGGTGGACCTTCACATCAGTAGGAGGGTCATGAGACACAGACTGCTAGTGTGCCAGTATTTGTTACCTACCAAAAGGGCACTAGAAGGTTGTTTGCAGCAGCAAAGCGAGTATTATCTCCACCCGGGGTGGAAGGGGTCTCGCTTCCTCCATCAGAAGAGTATGTACAGGACAAGGGAAAGCGGCCATTACATGATGAGGGGCATTCAGGAGGGCAAGAGACATATTTCATTCTTATTCAGGATGATAACATCGATTTGGGCTCACCAAGCTCAAAGCTTAAAGAGATCATTCAGGAGCAACAGGCAAACATTAATGCTTTTTCCCTCAACCTAGAAAGAGCCAAGTGGATAATAAAATACCTTGAGCAAATAAACAAGTATCTAAAGGATTAGAAAACCATTATGGAGCTGCAAAACATACGAGAAAACCGATAAGCTGCCAAGAGGAGGAAAACCAAGTTGACACCACTTGAACAAGAAATTGAAGCTGATCGTGAATCTTGGCTTGAAAGGATAAACATACATTTGGAAAAGATGCTAGAGAAGGCCAAAAAAGAGAAAAACATGTTGAGGCACATGGCCAACCATTACTGGGCGAGAAACCATGTGTGCAAAGCAAGAATCAGGAACTTGAAGACAAAGTTGAAGAAGGTATCAAAGAGGCGAAAAAAGCATGATAGACTTCAGATCTTGGCTGAGGCTTCCTTCACCCAACATAGCTCTTAAGGGAGGACACTCAGCCCAAAATTCAAAAAATTTGGGACACTTTTTGCAATTTTGAAAATTTTGGCTCAAAAAAGAGACTTTTCTGCCCAATGCGTTGTGCCACCTGGCACTCGCTTTTGATAGGGGACTCATTTTGATGAAAAATCAAAATTTTTGGATGTTGTGTCATCAAATTTTTTCAAGTTTTTTATCACAATCAAGTCATATCACTGTTAACATCAGTCCCTTTGGTCCCACAGTTAGCCAGTTTTCAGAAATTCCCCAGCAACCTAGCCTCATCTGACCTTCCTCAACTGCGCATTGCATAGTTCCAAACCTCAAGATACATCCTTATCCATTTACACTATGCAATGCACATTACCTCCTTCCACTACTACACACTTCGCAAATTCAGTGCTCAAGCCCAACCTTGACTCCTGGAATTGCGCAATTCATCTCCCTAGCCTAGCCTCAATGGTGAATTATGCAATATCTGGCCTCAAGCTCATCTCTTGAGATACTTGGCTGCATATTTTCACAATGGCCCAGCCTCATCTTCCTCCCAGGACTACGCATTTTTCCTAAGTAGTGCAAAACATTGCAGCTGAGCTCATAGAGTCCAGAAAATGCACAGTTTGTCTCCCCAATCCTCTCTGAACTACACACTGCATGGTCTCAAGGGTAAAGCCTCAACCCTAAGCTCTTTATCTGTGCAATAGCACAATAATTTGGGTTCATATGTTCACCAGAACTGGTAAATTGATTGAAATAGTGCAAAATCCCTCATCCTATCACCCTGAGCTCTTACGCTACATAGTTTTATTACTATGCCCAGCCCAAACTATGAATTACACAATATTAAGGCTCAAGTTTCATCCTTGATTACCTGATGATATGAATGAATTATGTTAGTGTTTTTGTGCTAATTCCTCTTTCAGATTTTGTAAAAAGTTCTTATATGTGCTTTAGGGTTCAAGTTCTCTTGCAAGTGATTGAGTCTCCTGAGTGGTTTTTATGTTATTTTTATGAAAAAATGAACATAAAATAAAGACTAAACAACATCAAATAAAATTACAGTAAATCACCATACAACACATCAACAAAGAGATTTGATGAAGGAGTTCACCCCTCGTGGGCTACATCTCCTTGGTCCATCTTCCATGGCTTGGGCCTCTATATTATGCTCAAATTTGAAAAAGGATGTGTTTACAATGCTTTTATGCTCCTGAAACCTACACCAATGAGTTCATAAATGCCCAAAAAATGGCCATCTATCCTCTTTCTGGTCCTCATTTGGTAAAAAACTCCAAAATTTATGACCTTCTCTAGTTTTTCCACATTTTCTTGCCTAAATTTAGCTAAATGGAGCTAAATTTGGTTATCTAATGCTAAAACTGGCAGTTCCACTGGATTTGATGGATCACCATACTAATCCGGTCTAACTTAATTAAGTGCAGTTAATAATAATTAAGTGTGTTTAGCGCTTATCTATTCTTAGTGACAAATTTCATATTAGCGTTAATAATGAGGATTAGTTTTAATTAAAATCTATATTAACGTTACTTTGTGCTTAATGATAGGCTTGACCGGTGGTCTTTGGACCTCGGTTCTATGTGCTGGGAGTTGGCCCCCTCACCCCTCATCGACAAAACTTTCAAAACTTAAATAAATGCGGCAAGGTAATATAGTTAAGATCTTCAGTGTGGTGTAACTGTGGCATGTGGTGCTGGTGGGGAAAATTTCCCATGTTAGACCCCCTCCATCCCTTATGATCCCAAGCAATCATTTTACTCCACCATTGGGGGGGGCACGTGGTAGCCCCAAGTTGCACCACGTGTCCTCTTGCTATTACTTTGAATCTTAACCATTCAAAACTTGCCAAATCAACCATAATTTCAAACCAATTATATGTTGCCACTTGGAAGTCCCGCACTTGCTAGAAGAAAATGACCAATTTCGACCCAACCGAGTCAGCATGCCACGTCAACAGTATGGACTACTAACTAGGCTACCTGTCTGCCTTTTTTTTTCCAATTTTTCCTTGTTTAGCAAAGAGAACAAAATTCATTTCTGGGAGCATATAGATTCCATTTCATGTGAAACTAAGTGTGATAGATTCAAAACGACAATAACTACATGATTGTTCAGGTTTTGAGCCATTATGAGAACTTTTATTTTTGAGCATAAAACTGGCACCTGATCATTCCTCCCCACTGGAAGCTTTTGGAACCAAAAATATCATATTGAGTTGTTTAAAAGGTGAGGGTAAAGTTCCCTCACCTTCCCAATTTCAATCCATTTGGATTTTGAAGGATTTTTTCCTTTAAGCCCCACTCAAAGATAGTCAAAATTTCCTCTTATCAATGTTCTTGTCCTTCCGTCAAGTATGGTGTCTTGCTGAGCTCAACAAAAAAATCTAGAGAAAAATCTTCAATAGATGGCAGGTGAACATTATCTCCTTCATATTAAATCAAAGGAGGCTCATACAATCTCAAATTTTCAAAATTAACAATTGAGTAAATTTTCATGTATGAAGGAAAATCAAGCTTGAAGGCATTGTTACCAATATTTTCCAGAATTTTGAAAGGACCATAATAGATTGATTTCAGCTTTTTACCTTCTCCTTGAAGCCTTTCCTTGCTAATGTGAAGCAAAATTTCATCACCAACTTGAAACTTATGATCCACGCGATGTTTGTCATGCCTTGCTTTGTACTTTCCTTGAATTTTTTCTAGTTGATCTTGAACTATTTGATGGATCAACTGAATTTTCTCTATGAATTTATTTGCCTTATCTATGTTTCTATGTCCATTGATAGCTACATCCTCTCCATAAATGAAATCCAATGGTGATTTTGGAAGGTATCCAAGACATGCCTCTAATGGCAATGTTTGAGCAAAGGAGTGCTTAGCACAGTTGTAAGCATGTTGAATGTAATGCAACTATTTATCCCACAACTTAGGATGTTTGCTACAATATCCTCAAAGAAGATGAATGACTATTATGTTGACCACCTCGGTTTGACCATCTATTTTTGGATGAAAGGTTGTACTCTTCTTAAACTTAGTGTCCATCAAGTCCCACAAGGTTGACCAAAAATTCCCAAAAAAAAACGATAATCTTGATCATTTACAATAGATGTAGGCAACCCAAAATGAACCCAAACATTTTGAAAGAAAAGACGAATTGTTTGTTCAGTTGTAACTTTATTTTTACATGGCATCAATATATACATTTTTCTGAACCTATCCACAACTACACAAAAATAATCATGACCTTTTCTGACAAAGGAAAACCTCCTACAAAATCCATATAAATACTCTCCCATGGACGTGAAGGAACGGGAAGTGGTGTGTACAATCCTAACTTACTATTAATAGGATTACTAGCTACACATAATGAACAAAATTTAATAAAATGTGACACACTTTCAAGCATACAAGGCCAATAGAAATACCTCTGAATATTTTTCATGGTTTTTCTTACACCAAAATGTCCAGAAATAAGAGAAGTGTGTGCTTCCCTTATGAAATTCACTCTATCCCCTGGTGGAATTCAAATCTTTCCCAAATGATATAACAAGTTATTATGTACATGGTAATCCAATTCCTCAACTTCATGACCTCGACTCAAGTTTACATAAACATCTTGAATGTCATCAGCAAATGCATATTGTTCAATGTAACTTTCATGTAAAACAAAAGTTTTCTTGAGTAAAGAAGTAGCACTAATAATAGGCCTAGAAATCATATCAACAACCTTGTTGTATATACCTTTCTTATACCTGATGACCAAGTGGAATTTCTGCAAGAAACCCATCCATCAAAAGTTCCTTGACTGATGTAATTTAGTTTGTGATTGCAAGTATTGCAATGGTTGGTGATCAATGTGAATGATGGTTTCCTTTCCCATCAAATACTTTTTCCACTTCTTCACACTTTGAACCAACACATATAGCTCATCTTCATATGTAGGATAGTTTATCACTGCACCATTAAATATTTTTTAATGGAATGAAATGGGCTTACCATGTTGTAAGAGAAGTGTGCCCATGGCATAGTCACTTACATCGGTTTGAATCTCAAAGGGTTCTCTCAAGTCCCATAGTGCTAGTATTGGGGCATAACTGATATTCTCTTTCAAAGAATCAAATTAATTTTATTGATTGCCTCCTCACTAGAAGACCTTCATAACACTAGTCAATGCATGTAACAGAGCCGCAATGGAAGAAAAATTAGCAATGAACTTCCTCCAATATTGTGTTTCTCCTAGAAAACTTCTTACCTCAGTGACTATCTTGGGTGTAGGCCAATTCACAATGACCTCGAACTTAGAGGGGTCTATCTTTAGCTCACCTCCTCCAACAATATGTCCTGAATACACTAAAGAAGTTTTACCAAATTCACATTTTGACATCTTTAAAAATAATTATTATTTTCAAAAGACATCAAACACCTTTCTTACACGCATGAAATGCTCATCTCATGATTTGTTGAATATCAATATATCATCTAAGTATACAATGACAAACTCATCAAGAAATGGTCTCAATACATCATTCATAACTCTCATGAAAGTCGTTGGGGTGTTGCAAAGACCAAAAGGCATAACAAGCCACTCAAAAAATCCTTGTTTAGTTTTAAATGCAATCTTCCATATGTCCTCTTCAACTATTATAAATTGATGATAACCACTTCTTAAGTATAACTTAGTGAAATACTTTTCATACCTCAATTTATCAAGAAAAACATTAATTCTTGGAAGTGAATAATTATTCTTTATCATGATTTTGTTGAGCATGGAAATCCACACATGCGCCATGTTCCATCCTTCTTGGGCACCAACACAATCGATGAACCACATGGCGAGGTAGATGGATGAACGATACCTTTATTCAACAATTCTTGGATTTTCTTCTTGATTTCTGCACTTTCCATTATCAACATGGGATACGTGCCAATGTTAGGGAGTGGAACATCCTACTGCAAATGTATCTCATGTTGGATTCCCCTCTTGGGAGTTAACCCCTTTGTTCCATGAAACATCTCGCCATGAACACTTACCACATGAAAAAAATCATATTTTAATTTATAATCACAACCTTCAAAATATTCATACTCATTATCATTAACATTATGTTGTTTGATCATAATAAGCACAAATGTTTTTCTTGAATTTACTAGTCTCTTCATTTTCCCAACATTAACTAAAGGGAGGTTTAGATTTTTATGATGAGCTCTCATAATATATTCCACTCCATATTTGAAAAAATGGTAATTGTTCTCATGGAAATAGAAGATTTCATTCTTGTCATAGAGATAGGGACTACCCCAAAATATTCTTGATATGTCATGCAGTACAACATCTAACTCAACTTCATCAATAAAGTTTGTGGTAATTGCAAACCGGAAAATACATTTTCTTGTAACCTTTAAATTTGTATCCTTGGTTATCCAACCCAAAGGGTATGGCTTGTGATGAGTTAAGGTTTCAAGATTAATCTTCTTGACGAAGTATTCATATATTAAGTTCGTTTGAGACCCTCTATCAAATTGTGTGTCAATTTGTGTATGTTTTGAGATCACTCTTACATGAAACAATTCTATTCTTGTTTCTTCACTTGGAGTGTTACTGTGAAAATTTGATGAACTAGTACTTGCTATGGATTTTTTTCCCTTTGTGACCATGGCTTCAATTTTAGTCTCATCTCCTGAGTCGAATCCAAGATCTCGTTGTGTGGAATCGGTTTTATTTTGTTTCACCTTGTTGTTGAATTTCTTAGGCATCAATTCCAGATGAAGCTTCTAACAATGGGCCTCATCATGACCATCTTTGGAATAGTGATTACATGTGGTTTTATCCCCTTCTTTTTTAATGGATGCATTTTTATTTTTTTTACCCTTGAAACCCTTTCCTTTTTCACCACCCTTAAATGGTTTCTTTTTACCCTCTTCCTGTACATTTTCCCCTCTTTCCTAAAGGTGTGTAGCTTGCACACATACCTCATATAGACTAGTGGGATTAAACATGAGGATGGTATGTTTCAGGTAACTATGAAACCCCCCTATGTACTTCAACAAAGTTTCTTAAGAATGTGAATTAACACCTACCATAAGAGATCTTATCCTAAATTCATGGGTGTAATCTTAAACACTTTGACCTTTCAATTGTCTAAAATTTTGTGAGACCACAATATATTTTTTCATGTAAGCTAGAGGATAGAATTTCATTTTAATGGAAGCAATAAAATTTGACCAAGACATTGAGATCTTACTGTTTTTATTAATCTCATCAGATGTCTTTTCTTCCCACCATACAAGTGTTGCACCCTCCATTCTCAAGGAATAAAATTGAATCTTGATGTCATCCTCTTGAAGGTTCTGAATTCTACAATTACAATTGGTGAATTCAATTGTCTAGCTTCTCTGCATTAACTTCACCATTATACATTAGAAGCTAAAATTTAACATCAATTTTAAGTAAGGGTGATTTACCATCTCCTTTTGAATTATGTGTATGAGCAGATGGAAGGGTTGTGGTAGTGGAAGATGATGAAGAGGAAGGTGAAGATGATGGTGAGGATGATGGTGGAGTGGATGGAGGCTTCTTACCATCTCCATGGTCTCCTCCTCTTGGAGAACCCTCTCCTCTTGGAGGCCTAGAAATTTCTCCTTGAATCCTTAAATTCCTCTCCTCATAGAAGACCTCAACCATCTCAGTCATATCAAAACATGCTTTTCTGAATGCTCTCTCATCTTCTTTCATGGTAGGTTCTCCTTCATGAGACATGTTCACTGAAGATTCAACTTCATATTGAGGATGTGTTGGTGTTGAATAATTTGGCAACCTTTCCCTTCTTCCTCTTGACCCAATTATAGGGCTTTCAATCAGCTTCCCTTCTCCTCTTTTGAGTTTTAACCTTGTAATCATGACACAAACTTGCAAACAATTAGATCTTTTATTGCACAACAAAACCTAAATCTCTGATACCAAAAACGTCCTGAATGAAGTATGCTAGTGTTTTTGTGCTAATTCCTATTTTAGATTTTGTAAACAATGTCTTATATGTGCTTAAGGGTTCAAGTTCTCTTGCAAGTGATTTAGTCTCATGGGTGATTTTTATGCTATTTTTATGAAAAATTAACATAAAAGAAAGGTTGCACAACAATAAATAAAAGTATAGTACATCACCATACAACACATCAACACAATGAGTTGTTGAAGGATTTCACCCCTCCTAAGATACATCTCCTTGGTCTAGCTTCCATGACTTGGGCCTCCATATTATGCTTAAATTCGCAAAATGATGTTTTTACAATGCTTTTATGCTACTGAAACCTGCACCGATGAGTTCAGAATTCCTAAAAAATGGTCATCTGGACTCTTTCTACTCCTCATTTGGTCGAAAAATCCAACAGTTATGACCTTCTCCAGTTTTCCACAATTTATGGCTTACATTTAGCTAACTAGAGCTAAATTTAGTTAGTTGGCACTAAAACTAGTAGTTTTTCCAGATTTGGTAGACTGCCAAACTAATCCAGTTTAACTAATTAAGCGCAGTTAACAATAATTAAGTTTATTTAGCACTTAATACACGCTTATTGGGAAATTTTGGATTAACGTTAATAATGAGGATCAGCGTTAATTAAACTCCAGACTAACGTTAACTCCATGCTTAATGATAGGCTCCTTCGGTGGTCTTCGGGCCTCAATTCTATGTGTTGGCAGTTGACCCCATGAGGCTGGCCCCCTCTCCCCCCATTGATAAACCTTTGAAAACATAAATAGACGAGGCAAGGTAATATGGATAAGATCTTCGACGTAGTGTAATAGTGGCATGTGGTGCTAGCGGGGTGGAGGTCCAGTGTTCAACCTAGGTCGGCCCTTCCGATTCCAAACAATAATTTTACTCTACCATTGGGGTGCACGTGGTGGCCCCAGGCTACACCACGTGTCCTCTCCCCATTAGCCCGAATCTCAATCATTAAAAAATTTCCAAATCAACCATAATTTCAAACGAATTAGATGTTTTCGCTTGGCAGTCCCACACTTGTTGGAGGAAAATAACCAATTTCGATGCAACCTATTCAAAATGTTGTAGAGAACTTGTAGTTCTTGTGATTAATACAAAAATTCTCTTCTTGACAACTACTTGTGAGCTTGCTTATGTATTTTCTTCTTTAACTTAGTTAATCATTCATTAAGTCAGTTACCAATGTAATTAGTCAAATGTGAAGAAAAAATAATTTACACTTGTAGCAAAATATTCTGGAATATGGTTAGGAAGGTAAATATCTTATTTACCTTCCTTACTAGCCTATCTTCTTACAAACATTATATTTGTATTTAACAAACTCATATTCCTCCGTAGACTGTACTCTTTAGTTCCTTCAATAATCTGCTTCTTGTATAATCTAGAATCTATATCTTTCTATTACACTTACAGTTGTCCTTTATTTTTGCATTCAAACTCAGAGTAACCTGAGATAGGTCCGCAGTTAATACTATGTCCTAAATCTACTCTTTTATATGCTATCTTATCCAGTTTCAAAACTGTCTAGGATTTGCTCCTTTCTTCGCTCTCCAATATCAAACTTATCTGCAATCAATTGTCTACTATATAACCTTATACTTAACCGCAAATATTTTCTCCTTTTGCAAGCTATATAACCTCAGTTATGACAACAATTCTTGCTCCCTTTTTCCACGCTGGTTCACTTCAACCTTGACTATAATTATTCCTCGAGATATCCGCACTTGCTCAGAGATGAGTCCACAAATCTATGTGTAATAACTGAACCGCAGTGTGGACTTATATACATAGGACTTAGACAGCTCATAGGCCGACTTCATAACCTTAACTTGGGCCGGCATGTAGATAGTTTCTTTGGCATATTAATTCACATATATTTCCAATATAGTTGAAGGATGTTTCCGCCATTTATGAGTTTGTTTTCAAACACCTTTTGGAGGGTTGTTCCATCTGATCTGGATACTTCATGACTTTGACACTTAGTCCTTTTTACACTTAGAAGATAGGAACCTAATAGACATCAAGAATAAATCTATCTACATAAAATATTTGCTCATGAAACCCATGAGACAATACATTTTTATTACCATTGTATTTTTCATAGTTACATAGTTAGTATGAAGACCGACCTAGTTACATTTCACAACAATCCCTCTTAACTAGGGAGGTATTCATATAGCTACATGATCAATTTCAAACTAAATAATATCATAAGAAAAATTGGATTGGTAATCACATTTGTATAGCATCATATCTACCAGCATTGTACTAGTACAAGGCCTTGAATAACATCCCCATCTCTTCAATGAGACAATGGGCTTAAATGCTGGTGAGACACATGACTTATAGACACCTTTTTCATTGTCTTTCCAAGGTACATACTCCACTTGGGTGTTCCCAAAGTATGGCCTTCTTAGTCTATTCTTCTCTTGGGTAGCTATCCCTCAAAGAATATCGGTCCCTGACTACTCTTGTCTTGAATGCCTGATCACATTCTCAAAGAGTATCGTATGCCAGATGATTACCCAATCCTCCATTCTATCTTCCCAAGACCAAAATGATGTGTCTATCTCTCCCTCCCATAGAGGACCTATTCCACAAGGGAATGTACTCATCCTTATACAAAGAATATACCTAATCTCATCCTCAGGAATTACCACGTTTCTTCCAAGTAAGAAACTTACCATCAGGCTCCCTCTTAATCAAGGACCTCCAGCAGCAATGGTGAGACATCCAGCTGCTCATGAATAATTATTGTCCTTGATGTCATGGATTTTGGTATTGAAGAATCTCCATCTTTTAGCTTCATAGGGCACAGATAATTCATCACTTCCATCCTGAGTCTTGTCAGCTATCAGAGTGATTCACCAGACTTCCTTATTTGGTCCACTATTGTGCCATGTTGCTTTCCTTCAAATCATCTTCAAGGATCATACATCCTTTCTCATGATTAGCATCCCTGCACAAATTCATCTAGATAAACATTTACATATGAACATTTTCAAACAAAAGTTACATTAGTGATGATATTTCACCATGAAATTTTCCTGTAAGCATCGACATCCTTCATACAGATTGAAACATCTCCTAATGATATGTTTTCCAAGGGTCTTCTTCTTTACCAGACTTCCGTTAGAGTCTACATATCTCTCTAGGAGATCTCCTAGTCACATATTATTGGCCTCCGGATGATAATTTCCTCTTGACATGGTTGCATTTCATGATCTCTTCCTCTCTGCACATTCTTGATTCCCAAGAACGTATAACTTTCCTAGTTTCTTGTTCATATACAACCACCTCATATTCCATGAGGACATATTATGTTGATTTCATCTGTCTGTGCATTGAGAGATACTCCTCCATGGATCATATTTCTAAGCTCAGAATTCCATTACCTGCAACCACATGACATGAATTCAAAACATCTAATGTCAACATATAAATATATACATACCTCATATATTTTTCCCTTGAGTCATCCTGTAGCAATTTCTCAAGAATGAAGAGCTTCATTCCCTTGGCCTGCTTCATCAATATGTCATCACATCCAAGTAAATTTGTTTCCATGATGACCTTTGTTCTTGATGACTGATTTACATTAGTAATGTTCATAAGTCTCTTACTTAAACTTTCCCTTTTCTTCTGTGAATGTTTCAGTCTATTATCCTTCAACATTTCTACATAGAATAGCTTATCATGTATTTTCTTGGTGTCTTGAATTCTTCATAGATAGGGGGATGTAAGGAATTTGAATGAATCCATAAGAATCCTTTGAGCCCTTCTATCCATTTCCATATATTCAGATAAATCTTGATATTTATTGACTTTTGATGAATTTACTTTCTTCGAGGACTGTGAATGTCCTTCTTATGTAGGGATTCTTGGTAGCCCAACCCACTCATAGATCTCCCTGCAAAAACAAAGTCATTTAACCAAATTATATAATAAAAAGTACTTACTCGGTTCCTTGTACTCAGATTATTTTCAAGCTGGTTCTTTGGACTGACAATTTTGATTTCCATGGATTTTAAATTCTCTATGTGATGACTGAGTTTTCTTTATGTGGTAGGTACATGAAAGTTTGAACTTAGTTTCACATGTTAACATCTCAGATTATATTCGCACCAAAAATTCTATAATTGACCTCAAAAATTATGTATTTCCTCATACTTATACTTTGCACTCCATATCATGTATTGATCGCATTGTATATTACACTTCTTCCGCACGATATGTTAGGTAATGTCTGCACTGTGTATTACATATTAAAATTTCGCATTTCCTCATACTTATACTTCGCACTTCATATCATGTTTTGACCGCACTGTATATTACACTTCTTCCGAACGGTATGTTGGGTAATGTCCGCAATATGTATCACATATTGTCCGCATGGTGATGTATTATATTATCCACACTATATTAATTTTATTATCCGCATTGTATTCCTTGTATTATCCTCACTGTATGTTACAGAGATCACCTTTATGTTTCAGAGTTGACTGTATTGCATTTGACCGCATTGCACTTTAAGTGGCCAATTTTGTATTTTGCGGAGTCCTTTCTAAGAGATCCACAATTTTCCTTCTTTCCACACTGTCATGATACACAGATATCTTCAATTCTTCAAGTGTTATACGTATGTTCCTTCTATGCCTTTTCATAGACTTGTGTTGTCACTGAAAATGGTGGGACGGTATCCTGGAAAAGATCCAAACTTCTTTCTTCTTCATACTTTATGTCTTTAATATGGCGAATGGAATAGCTCACTAGAATTTTCAATTCATCCTTTAAAGATACTTTAAAGTATTAGCCCAGAAATGACCTTGGTATCTTGATCTTTTTCTTTAGTGCAAACAGATCCTTTCACTGAGACTGCTTCAAATATGGATGAGTGCTCTTAAAACTGCCATAATATTTTACCATAGCTCTGATCCCATGTTGAGGATTTATAGGTCTTGTCATTAATACAAAAATTCTCTTCTTGATAACTACTTATGAGCTTGCTTATGTATTTTCTTCTTTAACTTAGTTAATGATTCATCAAGTCAGTTACCAATGTAATTAGTCACATGTGAAGAAAAAATAATTTACATTTGTAACAGAATATTATGAAATATGGTTAGGAAGGTAAATCTCTGGTTTACCTTCCTTACTAGCCTATCTTCTTACAAACATTATCTTTGTCTTTAACAAACTTGTATTCTTCCGTAAACTGTACTCTTTAGTTCCTTCAGTAATCTGCTTCTTGTATAATCTGCAATATATATCTTTCTATTACACTTACAGTTGTCCTTTATATTTGCATTCAAAATCAGAGTAACCTCAGATAGGTCCACACTTAATAGTGTGTCTTAAATCTACTCTTTTATATGCTATATTATTCGGTTTCAAATCTGTCTGGGATCTACTCCTTTCTTCGCTCTCCAATATCAAACTTATCGGTAGTATATTATCTACTATATAACCTTATAATTAACCACAAATATTTTCTCCTTCTCCACGCTGTATAAGCTCAGTTATGACAACAATTATTGCTCCCTTTTTCCATGCTGGTTCACTTCAACCTTGACTGTAAGTATTCCTCGAGATATTCACACTTGCTTAGAGATGAGTCCAAAAATTTGTGTGTAATAACTGAACCGTAACGTGGAATTATATACATAGGACTTGGACAGCTTATAGGCCGACTTCATAACCTTAACTTGGGCTGACATGTAGATGGTTTCTTTGGCATATTAATTCACATATATTTCCAAGATAGTTGAAGGATGTTTCCACCATTTACAAACTTGTTTTCAAACACCTTTTGGAGGGTTGTTCCATCTGATCTGGATCCTTCATGACTTTGAAACTTAGTCCTTTTTACACTTAGAAGACAGGAACCTAATATACATCAAGAATAATTCTATCTACATAAATTATTTTCTCATGAAACCCATGAGACAAAATTAAATTTTTATTACCATTGTATTTTTCATAGTTACATAGTTAGTATGAAGACCAACCTAGTTACATTTCACAACACATGCCACATCAGCAGTACGGACTGCTGACTAGGTTACCTGTCTTCCTTTTTTTTTCCAAATTTTTCCTGTTTAGCAGAGCGAATATAACTCGTTTATGGGAGCATATAGAGTCAATTTAACATGAAAGTAAGTGCACCAGAGTTAGAACCACGAGAACTACATAGTCGTTCAGGTTTCGATCCATTCTGAGAAATTTGATTTTGAGTATAAAAAGGAGCACTTGATCACATGGGTTGCTCAATTGCTCAGTTACTGAGCCTATTTCCCAACTTTTCACCTGGTTCTGGGTCAGTCATTGTATCAATATGCACCATCTTAGAATTTTATCAGACTGATGTCATGTTTTCATGATTGGATTACAAATGTAGTTACTCTATCATGCGATGGTAAGATGATGAAGAAGGATATGAAGAAGGAGGACATGCTAGAAGACACATATGGAGCTAAATATATAAGATAATCATTAGGAAAGAATACGAAGGAACATGCAGCTATAACATAATATGAAGATCAAGATCACATGGAAGACTCCACATATTCAAGTCATAAGGAGGAGGAATAAGAAGAACATGTACCATCTATCCAAGAAGACAAAAATAAAGAA
Source organism: Pinus albicaulis (assembly GCA_034641835.2). Classification (NCBI taxonomy): domain Eukaryota; kingdom Viridiplantae; phylum Streptophyta; class Pinopsida; order Pinales; family Pinaceae; genus Pinus; species Pinus albicaulis. Next base: position 1,187,041 of record MU968411.1, on the reverse strand, counting down.
GCATCAATAAGGAAAACTTGGAATTGTTACATCATCATGCAGTCTATGTCACCAGTGCCATGTCATGTCCTATCACAAGTCATCATATGATGCATCATTATTGTGGATAACGTAAATTATATTCAAAATGTATTGTAAAGTGGAAGTCCAATGGACATGCATGGAATATGAAGATTCATGTATGTTGAAAAGTCATAGGAAGTCAAATAGTCATGAGGGTAGTCAAAGAGTCACAAGGCGGGTGAAGCATCACCCTTATATATATATATATATATATATATATATATATATACCCTCATTGTATGAGCAAAGTAATTTTCACCTTGGATCCTCTTGCAAGGAATTAGAGAGATAAGATAGTTCTTTTGAGGAGCAAGGAGTGGCTCCAACACTCCACTACTGGAGCTAGTGGTGTTCATTATATACATGTGTCTTGGAAATTTTACTTAATATTAGAATCCCTATGGGCCAATGCATTCTTCATGCATGGATTATGGATATTTGTAAGATTATTCTTTGAATGTTTCTAATTCATGTTTCCTTTCATCTGTGCTAAAGTAGTTAAAATATTTCAATTATTTTGGTACTTATAATATTGCGAATGTGTTGTAATTTCTATTATAGTTGTCGGATCCTCATGGAATATTCCACTAGATAGTAGATAGATATTCCTTTTCATATTGGTTTCAATTATCATCGTATCTATGTGGACTACTCCCCTAAATGTAGTACGGACCCTTGTTGTTTGTGTGTGTCTCTACTAGAGTGGTACTACTACCTCTCTCTTAGAGGCTCACTTTTCCTCCCCTCCGCATTGAAATAAATTTTACATGCATGTGATTGAAAACTGACCATGCACACCCCCCTTGCTTTGCGAAGGCACATTTTCACTCCTCTCTCTTGTTGATAGTTAGAACCAAGGAATATCTATAAGAATACATGGTAACTAGGCCGGTATTCTGTATGCAGTTCCTACTCCAAATGGTGTGAGGTCTAATTGGGACTTCACATCGGGGAGACCCCTTGATTGATGGATTTCCAGCATCATCAACACTAACCAAGGGCTTCCTAATATTAATGGATGTCCTCTCAGATCAGATTTAGGTGTAAGAACCATAAACTCAACCAAGGAATATTTTATGCGATAATTTTCCATGTTTTTTCCAAAAATGATATTCGCCAATTTCTATTTTTTCTAAAAACGATTGTCCCACATTTTATAGTATAAAATTATTTTACCCTAAAAATTACTAAAATTTTATATGCACTGATATAAAATCATTATAAATCTAATTATTTTAAAAAAATATTTCCAAACATTTTAAAATTTGCATAGAAGGGAATAGTAATATTCTCCAAGGTTTCTAAAATTTAAGATAAAACTCCATCCTTAAGATTTTCCTTGAAATCAACTAGGTATTCCCATGAATCTAAAGATATAAGAACATATTCTAATACTCCTCCTAGTTTTATAGGTCTATTTTCTAGTTGCAACACAGTTGGTGTATATTGAATAATATTTAATTTTAATTCATCCATAATAATATTTTTCATCACATTTATAGTTTCTCCTAGATAAATCGATGTAATTGGAATTACAATATTATTGATATGGATTTTCATAATGGGATTTCCTAGGTGTAAATATTTTTCTATATAATTTCTTCCCATTATTATATATGCTAGTTTCCCAATGATATGTACTTTATGAGGATCTTTACTTTTCTTTTGGGTTTCTTTATGCATAATTATTTTATTGTTTTCACATATATAGGAATATATTTTATTGCTTGCAATAAAGGAATTCTAATATAAACATTCCTTAATTCATCCAACATATCATTGTTTGATGATATTAATTTATTTTCTACATTCTCATTTATTTTTAATATTTCTGGAAAATTTGGAGTTTGAGAATATATAGAAGGTTGATTTGTTGGAGGAATAGGGGAACGTTGTATTATTACTGTATCATCTATTTTATTAGGAATTTATTCATCATTTTGTTCTTTGATGATTACAGGAGAATATTTTTGCAATACTCTTCTTGATCTAAGATGAATGTCATTTATATCAAGAGGGGAAATCATATACATTTGAAAATTTTGTATCTTAGCTTTGTAAGTGGGATGAGTTACTTTACTATTTAGATTTAGGAGTGGTTATGCAGAATGTAATTGGAGATTTTGGCTAGAAGTAAACTATGGTTGTAGTGGAGGAGGTTGATATGATTGTTGGGGTTGATATTGAGGATATTGGGGATATGATGAATAATATTAAGCATTATTTCCCCCATATGATCCTCTCCAAACTTGTTTCCAAGGTTGATTTTCAGCTTGAGGTTGCCATGGTTGCCAACCTAATGTTTTATTCCAATTACTTTGTGGAAATTGTTGATAAGCATGAAATTGTTGAGTAGGATAATGCATGGTACCTTTTTTTCAGTCTTGCGAAGGTCTTTTTGGTGCTACAAAGTAAAGTTGTTCAGAATCTTCATTTTATCCATTATCCTCTTGATAAATTTTTTTAGTCTTGGTAGATATGGGAAATAAATTTTTGCATGCTTTTATGCACACATAACACATATTTCAATGTTATCCAAGGTACATTCTCTCAAATGATGTTATTTTATACTTCTAGAAAAAAATATAGATAATGCAACATTTTCTTCCTTTTGTTATTTGAACTATTATCATATCAATTTTTTCACTTAAATGTCCAAGAATATTAGTTTCAAAATTTTCAAACAAATGACCAATTTAAGCTCTACTTATCATACCGGATGAATATTTACTTACTCTAGCCATTGTTGGGTCTTGAGGAACTTTATATATTTTTTCTCTTCCTCATGATATATGCTTGCATAATTAAAAAATTTCTTCAAAAGTAAGCTAAGATGCATCTACTTTAGCCATAAAATTGAAGAGATTGATCCATTCATCTCTAATCCCCCGAAGTAAAATATTTTTTAAAGTATCAAATCCTAATTATGTTTCTTTGCCATTTTAAAATTATAGACAAATATTTCCACAAAACCTTCAAGCTTTTCATTTGTTTTTTGACTCATTTTAAAAATTTAATCCTTAAGATCATGTTCAATGCAACAATCTTTATATTTTTCTGGAAAAGGTTTTCTCATTGCATCCCATGATCCTAAAAAGTTTTCTCCTAATCGCATGAACCATCTTAAAGCCCAATCTATTAATGTAGTTGGAAATAAAAATAATTTTTTGAGCATCTTGCAAATATTTAAAACTTCTAAAAATCACTTCAAACTAAAAGTAAATGTATCTTGGTCCTCAATTCACATACTTCAAAATTTAAAAGTATTGATGGAGAAATATTTTTCATGTTGACATCAACATCAATATCTTGAATAGAAAAAAAATATGCATCTTCTTCATTATCATCATCTCCATCTATTCCTCTTCCTCCTCTAGTTGGATGCCTTTTATCACCTCCCCCTCCACCTAATATTATTTTTCCATTTCCAGTTCCATTAGGAGGTATTATATATCCTTCTCCTTCAGCAATTGATTCTTCAGAACTAAGAGAGTATGCTTCTTCTATCATATTTTTCTCAATTGGTTCTTCAATTATTGGTTCTCCAAATAATCTTCCTTCTTCTTCTTCTTGAGTAGGTATCTCAAGCTCTTGTGCAAAATATTGTTCTCATATTGAACAAAAAAGAAAGATAACTTCTTATGTTGAATATGTTGGTTCTTATCTAGCTTTGATTTCATATCTTCATACTTCAGGATACCTTCTTATACCTACGATAATGGGAATATGTGATGTGGATGTTGATGTGGTTCTTACTGAACCACTTGAACTAGTGGAGGTTGTAGTAATCATGTTAAAGTGGTTCTACCTCTAATAAATCTACCTCTTGAATCTCTTTCTATATACATGCATTATAACTTATGAAACTAATTATAATGCAACAAATAAGGTTTTGTAGAAACATCACTATGGTGATGCGCAAGTTCTTACCTCTCGCCTTACCATTTATCCTTACCAAAAGTTGTGTAAAAATAAAATAAAATTAAAATATAAATTCTATGTACACTTCCCCAGAAACAATGTCAAAAATTTTAGTCCATTCCTTTTTCATTGAATTCCATTACATTAAATTTATCAATCCATGTTAGTAAGCTTATGAAGTGTAATGCACAATATAAGGATAATACCTGGCTTCAAATCTAATCTAGTAAATTTTCATTTGAAAGTAACTCTAATCTTTTGAAAGAATGCAATACAGTCCTAGTTCTAAAACCTTACAAATATTTATTCCTGTGTAAATTATTGTGATAAAGGTTATAGCAAGCTCTTATAAATATAGATTATAAATATCTAATCAGTTTTTAATTATGAGAAATGATATATATTTACTTGAAATATCTACTTAATTAGTCTTAATTGTATTGCAATGAGAGGGAAATTTCGTTAACATTCAAAGAAAACCAATTTAATCTCTAAATGTTATCACCCAAAAAGTGATCACCTAGCCATTATCGACTAGGATGATCGTAATACACATGTAGTATGAGTTTTACACATTAAAACCCACTTTCACCTTAGGAAACAATTTAGGAAACTAATTTTCTTAAATGATTTATATTTAATTAATTAACTGAGTTGAAAATAACCTATAAATTCATTTAATTAGTTTCATGTTATTTTCATATATACCCATTTTTTGAAATTATTTTTAAAAAAAATCATTCATCCATCGGAAGAATTAAATAAATCAATATTTATTTATTATTCCTTAATCATACACTTTTATCCCATGAAATAATTATTAAATTTATATCTAATAATTATTGCTAACTTATTTTGAACTTATTTTGACCTTATCTCCTAGAAATAATTAATAAATCATTTTTATTTATTAATTATTTCACCCACTTATCTTAATTAACTCAATTAATAATTATTTTTTGAGTTAGTTAAGTAAATAAATATTGTTTACCATTTCTCTAATTTTTTTCTCTTCTAAAATTAATTAAATACTCATAAAAGTTAGATATTTATCTTTTCAACCAAATATTTTATTATTTGACTAGATCTAGATCTGTCCTAGCATTTATTATAAATAGAGAGGTTTTTCCTCACCTTACACACATGCTCACTATCATCTTCACCACTCTTACCACATAACTCTTGATCTCTCCACATTGAGTTCTAACATTTTTCTTCTTTTGCCCACATGCAACCAGAAGAGTGAGAAAGAAGTTATCTGGAGCATAGGGAAACAAAAGAACCCTCTTACAAAGGAGGAAATTAAGGACCCAAGTCATTTATCAAATGCTCTACAGGTGACATCTTTGATTAATAAAAAATTAAAATTTTCTTTCCATTAGTTCTCTTGTGCAGTTTTTGACGTATATTTTTAGGTTCCATAAGCTTTTTGTATGTTTTTTCTAATATTTTCCATAGATTTAAAGATAATTATTGAGGATTGAAGGGTTTTGGAGCTCCTTTTTTTTTAGGTGGTTTCGTCACTAGCCATAAAGAGTATATGTTTAGAACATCTTGTCCAAGTTTTTACACCTAAAAAATGGTGAATCCACTATGCTAAATATTCAAATTCCTAGTGACTATGTTTCTATTTCTTTATTTTCTCTTTTTAATTTACTATTTTTATCTTCTAGTGTTTCTTTTGGAAAAAAAAATTCATTTCCGTGTTTCCATCTTTGTTTCACAAGTTAAAGGTACTAGCCACACATGACATAGAAGGATCTAATAAAACCTTGGGAGTGGGAGTATATGAAATACAAAAAAAAAATTAGGGGATAAAATACGATGTTCCAACGCAGGAAATGTGACACAACCTGCACTGTAACAAAAGATAATGCCATTTTCCGCACAACCCATCATTTTTGCAGTTTTTTATATTTTGTTCTATTTCAGTTCTGGTTGTATGTTGGGGTGATTTTACTCACTCATTCAACATAACTTAGGCCTCTATCTCTTTAGTTTTACCACTTTTAGTAGGAAAGAAAAAATTCCTCTAGGGTTTGAAGTACACCTCCACCAACTTAAAAAGGTTTTTCTGATCTGGTAGTCTAATGTTCAGAGCCGCATACCACTATTTTTACAGTAGTTTAAGCCTTTTGTTTCAACCTATTTTTGGAATTTGAAGTTATAATTGAGCCCCATTTAGGCCTTTGTTCCATCATCATTCAAATTCCTTCCTAGGTTCATTTCATTAGTTTGTTTTTTTTGCATCTCAGCCTAGATTTCAACCTTTATTTGTTGATTTTACTGCAAAATTTAGGAATCTTAACCATAGATCCCAACCTGTTTTTGTTATTGATCTCTTTATACCCATTTTTGTTTCCATATTTTTTCCATTTTTGTGTTCTTTTTACCCTCCATAGGTGGGAAGTACAGTGTGTTTGGATTTTTTTTACTTTATATTCATTTTAGTTAAGTTTTCAATTTTTTCATTTACTTTTCCGTAACACATTTTACATTTCATGAAAACCAATGATATTACACATATTTTCACACACGTTTTACACCATAAGTGAACATGATATTGGTTATCACCTCCAACCCAAGACCATAAAATCAACCACTTAATATAACCAACATATATCTAAGCCCACTTGGGCACCAAGAAAAATAATCTAATAGTTAGGTTAGGGTTGGTCGGGTAGGCATCCCAATAACACCCACCAATTGTTTTACATTAAGAAATAGTGGTTTTCCTCTTAGGGTGCTTCAAATAGTCCATAATCCAATGGTCCAAAGCCAGTGCTGAGTAAAAACATGTTAATGGGGTAAGGCCTAGGTGAAGAATATTGGTGGTTTCCCTTGTAGATCCCACTTCTTGGCTAGGAATCATAGTCCATGAATAACACCTACAAGTTGAGATTCACTCACCCCCATTGGATAGAGGTAAACATAATTTCCTTTATTAGGATTAAAACACCCTATATGTGTTGGTTGTGGAAAGAAACCATACCTTTACCTTACCTTTCACTCAACACTCTACTTGTGAACATCAAACCTTGCAAGTAGAAAATTGTTTATAAGTCCAACAAATCATAGACTGGTATTTGTTTGAGGTGTATTTAACCTTTAGGATAGGAGTCATTTTAATTTTTATATGATGATTTTTCTTGAATTACAGTAGCACGGAATTGTAGTTATCTTACACTTTTCACCATTGCACATAGTGTTTACTTGCTCTTTGTTGTTCTTTTTATTCGTCATTTTCCTCTATCCTTTAACATTATCTTTGTCTTAACAGCATTGTGCTCCCTAGGCGTTTACCACAGAGACTCCATGATATTCATTCTCAATTTTTGTTATGACATCCATTAACACTTACTAGATGAGTGATGGTCCCTTTCCCTAGTCCATGTTTAGACTCTAGTACTTATGATTCATCCAGTTCTTCCTACGAGTCTGAAACCTCTCTACCCCGAGTTATTACCATGTCTAGTGTTAAATATGGTGGTAATACCGATCCCAACGTAGACAACAACAATAGAGGAAATACTGGCAGAAATGCTAGTAATACTCAGGGTCCCCCTCCTGGAGATAACATTGGCACCTCACAAGGAATGACTATCAATTAACCATTTCTTCCCTAAATGGCCAGTTTGAATCTCCCTGATTTGAACTAGCTCATTAATGATCCTCTTCAGCATGATCCTAATTAGCCACCCGTGCCAACCAATCTCCTGTACGATATCCCAAATTTTGAAGGAAACTCTAGGGAGGATCCCAATAGCCACATTCGATCTTTTCACATGTGGTGTTCCTTCAATTCCATAATGGAGGATTCCATTTGTCTATGCCTATTTCAACACACCCTCACCAAATTTTACATGAAGTTTTATTTAGACCAACACCATGCCTCCCATGATGTACTAACAAACCTTTCCAATGCATTTTATCCTACTTTCACTTACCTATATGTTACACTAACAGCCCCTAGATTTTGATGTAATATTCCCAATTTTCCACCAGTTAATTGGAATATTAGATTTCTTAATTTTATTAATTATTTAAGTAAATAAAAGGGTGGAGGGAGCCATAAACCCCATAAATGAATAAAATTCACTTTGTTGTGTGAATGTGGGTTAATTAGATAATAGATCAACATTATGGAGTAGTGGAGCAGCTTAATAATGAATAATGAGTGGAGGTCATAGAGCATTAATGATGAAGATGATGGAGATAGTGGAGGAATAAAAGTATTATCATAAAGAATTAATGATACAATGATGGATGAGGTGGTGCAGTAAATGCACACATGATGGAGGGAGTGGAGATTAAATTCATAGATGAGGGAGATCATGGAGAGACAACACAACCTTCATGAAGCCTAGTGGCCACATGTGCAACACAATTATGAGGTGGGCCAAGGCTAGGGAAGGCTTACAAAAATATAAGGAAGATGAGGGAAACAAATCAAATCAGTCTAGAATTTGATATTTTATTTTCATTTGACATTTCTTTGCATGCTTCAGTTGTTTAGCTAAGTCTTTTGTGTTGTTTAGCACACGGGTGTTCCTGAGCGGGAAACCCACCCTTACCCATAGGGGACTTAGATTTCATACTCTAGGAATGTTATTTTGAGCATCCATTAATCATCAAGAATTGGTTCCACATTCATCCCCTCTCTTTTTCATATATAGCTTCAGAAATTACACATTCTTGTCTTAGGGTTTGAGAGGAGGAAAGTAGTTTCTAGCATTTCAGCTAGGAAACCAGTGGAGGATTCATCCTTTCATCTTGCACTTACATTTCAGTATTCTAGTTGAAGTATTTTGATATCTGGCATCAGGCCATCATATTACACATCCATGTAGTAGCAGTTCCTTCAAGAATTGCGCAGTCCAATCATGAAGATCTAAGGGAGGGAGGAAGTTCCAAGTATTTCAGCTTGGAATCCTGTGAGGGGTCTTTCCCTCACTTTGGAGAGATCATTTCCATAATTTTTGAGCTATATTCCATCACGTAGCAGTAGGATATAGCTTCATCCCTCTTGATAGTGCAGCTCATTCCAGCAGTTGTGCAGTGCGCAACTGCAACTGGAGCAGAGGAAGGAGGAGTTATATCTCAAGCTTCGAGCTTGGAGATCAAGAGAAGGGACCAACCCTTCATGTATTGAGTTGATTGGGTACCATTACAATAATTATATCATAAATTCAGCCCCATATTAGCAGATACCCAGGAGGAGTTCGTAATTTATCCAACAGGGGTGCAGTTGGCAACACAAAAAGGACCAAAAATCCAAAGTTAGAATCTGGCCAAACCATTTCTAGGTTTTTCTAGTTTTTTCGATTAGTATTCGTGGTTAAAATCCCAGATCTTTCTGAGCACTCTAGCAGCCTCCCACACATGGTTCTTTTTCATAGTAGCAATAGTTTCCAGCAATAGCAACACAACATTTCTAGTGATAGTTTTCATTAGTGTATTTTAGCCACTTCTTGTTGGCTTGAGTGCATTTTCTTTGGAGCACTGTGTAATTTATATTTGATGTTATTTATAATGATATGAATCAGAGTTATAATGTGTTGATGTAATTTTCAATTGCAACATATTTTCGGCATTTTCTAGATTTTAGCTATATTCTTGTTTTACTGTATTTGGAAAGTTGTAGATGTTCTATACTCCTATATTTTCCATTTTGGAATATTACAGTGGTATCAGTGCATGATATTTGGCTCAACTTGTCAGAAATACATTTCATGAGATCAAAAGAAGAAGTAGAAAAAGAAGAAGTCTTCAATAGCGAAAGGATTAAGTTTTACCACGCTTCTCTTTATATCTATGCAAGATCTCTACATAGAGATTAAATAAATGAGAAGGGTAAGGCACGGATAAACCTAAAGAGGGTTTCAGAATGAGGAAGGTCCAAGCACTTCCTATCAGCGGCATAAACAACCGACAATGCAAAGAGCTCCACAACACTTTTCTATGTCCATTTTCCTTTCAGAAGGAGATGAATGGCATGGATATGGAGGATACTTAGAGAATGAGACTCTGAGTAATTATCTTGCAGAGTAAAACTCTCAAACTAGAGCATTCAAGGAGAATCTGAATCTCGTACAGTTTTTCCATATCAAAGAAAACTGGAGACACCGCAATAGTAATAGGAGAAAAGGGCACATTTGTAATAGATTTTTCTTGCTTACATTTGATGGGTCATCCACAAGCACAAAAAAATCTTGGATGAATGAGTTATATGATTTCTTCTAGCTACACCCAGTAGCAGAAAGAGAGGTTGTTGAGATTGCAGCACTACACCTTGAGGGTGGAGCAACATGCAAGAGTGACTGCTTATGTAAATTTCACTCAAAGGCTAGAAAATAAGTTTGATAAAATAAAATCGAAGGTAATTCCCATTGAGACATTTTCCGACATTGATGAGGGAACACATGAGGAGGAAAATGAATATGTTAGCATGTAATATCCCAAAATGGGATCTGCTAGCAAGGCATGACTGGAAAAAGAATTTTCTAGGAATGGATGCTACAAGATTTGAATCCAGGACCTAGATCCCTTAGATCAATATATCTAAGACCGAAATCCAAGAGGATGCTCAAAATAAATCCTTCTAGGTGGGTTAAACAGATCTCCCACACCTAGTTGTCTTGAACATGTGCTCGATGAAGGGACTGCAGCAATGTATGAACATACAATGGAACAACAACGTTATTTTATAACCCAGAACACATGAATATCTGAATAGCTAAAAAAATTATAGTATAGAAAAAATTGTATATAATTATTTGAGGAATCAATCACTCAAGCTAGGCAATGAGAGCCTCAATAGAACATGTATGAGAAATTAAAGAACACTGCTACGTTGAATTTACACAAGGCTAAAAGGACGCAGTTTATAAGAGACACTGCATCATACTGAATAATAGTAGAAATATATAACAATGTATGGCTCAAGAAATGAGGGGGATCAAGCTCTCAACCCCAACAAACAATAATACATCAATCCTTAGAAGGATTGGCTGAAATCTACAAAAAATAGAAAATCTGCAGAAATGTCGGAGTTGCAGGGTAGCAGCTGCAACTCAGGAACTGGGAATGAATGGAGAAGACTAAATATGTTGCATCTGATGATAATACCTCCTCCAATGGATCTTCCAAGTGAAAGGCTGATCCTATCACTAAAGATATCACCCTCCAATCAACACTACAAACCCTCACTGTAGGTGCACACTGAAAATAACGCAGATACTAAGGGAGACTGCGTTGTAGGTGGAATAGAATGTGTTGGCCAAGTTACAAGATCTAAAATGAGCCCTGAATCCTTCCTTACTGATATCCCAAAGGAAATAAGGCTCCCTCCTCTGAAAAAAAAGACAAGGAATGGTGTTGTGGAACCTCCACTACAACACCCTACAACACAACGTTATACTTGAGCGGGTATTTTGTTGTAGCTGAATGAATTGGCTTTGGCCTTGAGCCTAGATGTGGAGAAATGAAGCGCAATCCCTCAAGAGGCCTCTCAAGAAGGATAAGGAATCCTAAACAAGAATCCCTCGTGCTAAACAACACTGCAACTCAGCTAAACAGCCGGAGACTGCAAATAGTCTAAAGAGACAAGAAATCAATAATCATATGCATGAGTAACAATGGATTCCTTGCCCCCCTTTAAAAAAAATCAAAGCTCCCTATCCATGGGTCCCAATCTTTAGGGTTTCCTCCATCAAGGAAAATTCCCTCCTCTTTTACTACGTTGTCCCATAAGATGATCTCCACCTTCTACCACTGCGTTGTTTGACTTGGTCAAATAGGCCTTGTCTTCATGCAAAAAGTCCATTTTCACACTGGAAGGGATTTTATTCCTACTCATGGGTCTCCTCACCCATTTTATTCATCTTGTAGATGACATAAAAAAAATCAATGTTCCAATTAGCTTCATGCTAATTTTGGGAACATTACAGTCCTCCCCTCTCAAAGATTGCTTGTCCTCACGAAATTGCAAAGATAGAACTGAGGGGTCTTCTTGAGGCATATGGCTGAATATGAATTGGGATCTTCCATCCCCATATGAATCTCCCATCCCCCAAGCAATCATCCATACAAAGTGAGTTACCTCCCAACATGGCAACTCATGGAAATCTCCTTCCACCTTGAGCTCTGGAAATGAAGGTGGGTTGAAAATATAAATATGGTAAGCATCAGAGCCTACCCCATGTTGTCCTTATCTCCACTCATGATTAGTGTAGAGTTTGTGCTGATCCTAGGCTGAAAAATTATTTCCCTCAAGTGGCAAAAGGAAGAACAATCTTCCAAGGATCTCTCCTCCAACATTGAAGAACAAGCTGGCCCAAAACATTTCATCCATGATGAATAGGACATGGTCATCATAGAGTATCCCAATGAGAATTTTGCTACAGGTTTTACATGATGATTCATGATACAAAAAATATCTCAAGAGGACACAACACAGTCTCATCCACTGCAACTTCAGAAAATAGTATGGCAAGTAACATACAAAAATCATCACAACTACTAATGAATAGTAAATGGCTGAATGTGTCAACAATAAATGATCAAATAATTGCCCATGGTTATACAATGGATGGATATCAAAATCATGGCCCACCCCAAAAGAGAAAAAATAGGTGGTTGTGGTGGCCATATCTCCTCCCATGCTCCCATTAGAACATGTAGTGCAGAAAATGTGGGAATTATCTCCCCTCAAGGACACATCCAACTCATGTGTCAATCTCACAATCATTTTCTCAACAAGAATAGAAAAAATATCAGCAAATGAAGGCATGATCAGTACAAGAATGAAGGAAATAATGATGGCTTCATGTGATGCTTGAAGGTACCAACAATCTCCTAAGTATGTATAGTGTAGTTTTACAAACTGCTGCTTCAGAAAATCACAAGGAAATTTTTTTCTTGTTACATAGTTAATCATGTATGTCATCATATGGTAAGTGTTTGGGTGCAACAACTGAACATACATGTAATGATAAAAAAATTTCCCAAGGCCACATAGAATATGGATGCCTCCATCATATAGTTTGGCCCAATTTTGATCATGGAGCAATGTGAAAATCTTGCCCTCTTGTGGAGCAATGCACTGCATAGTAATGGTAAGATTATGCAAATAAATAGATGTAAAAACAAACTTCTTACCATATTCCAGAAGTAAGATGGTACATGGATCCATTAATAAGTCCTCCATAGTGTTTTGGCATGCTATGAAGATGAATGAACCATGTGCTGCAAGAAGATCCTCCTTCTCATGCTTGGAAATCAAAGTCAAGAAGAATATGTCATAGTAATAGATGTCTCCATCCACTACTCTATCATCCTTACCTCCTCCTTGTTCACCAAGTGCATCAAATTTGAAGTGATCCTAGGGACATTCCATCCATAAGCCCCTAATCCAAAGTGACAGCACTGTGAGCTCATGAAGATAGGCTCCTGTCAATACAAATCTTTGTTCTTTGACATGCTCCTTGTCAAAGACTCCTCTAGTAATGCTGCTACAAATATGGAATACCTCCCAATATGGAAGTGATTCCAAATCATCTAAGGCCAAGGAGTAGCCCCTTTGCACCATGAGAGTGCCCTCTTCTACTCATACAACATCACACAACATGTGAGAGAAATTTTTTCCTTGATCTCTTAAGCACAACTCAAGCAACCAAAGTGCTTGATGCCTCCTTATGCTCCCATCATACAACTCATGTGATGAACACACAATGAATGATATGAATGTCACATAAACACCATGCATCCATACTCCATGCTGCCCAATGATGCAAGCATCCTGCCATCTTTCCTCCATCCCCATCCCCTTAAGAAAAGGATATGCCAAGTGATGACCAAACTCCTTCAAGAGGAGCCAACGCAGCCAAGCCTCCTGCTGCTTGGTGTCATATATTTGCAAGTAGCCTCCCAACTCCTTGATCATAAACCACATCCACTCAATCATTTTTGGATGTCTTCTCCTTCTCTTCCCCTTGGTACTCCTCTAATGAGGGCTACCATCCTTCCAAACCAAATCATGGGTAGTTTGAAATGAGAAAACTTAGCAAGAGTAGACACTCTTGCATGGCTTAATTGGATGAACCACCAAATGTGAGCTTCACCTTCTAGGTGTAGCACTGAGATCTCAACAGCCTCTTTCTCCACTACAGGATGTAGTAGGAAAATTGCTTCCAGCTTCCTCACCCAAGTTCTTGCTGCAGATAATCCATCAAATGTAGATAACAAAAATCTATTGCCTTTCATTTCTCTTTTATTGCATGGTCTCTTCTCTTCTTTCAACTGGATGAATGGTGGAAAAGATAGAGTCTCCTTGAAGGCTCTAGGTTGAGATTTTTACTCAACAAGGTAATCACTTAGAATTTGATGATCCAAGTATCCTTCATGCTTGTTTTATTCTTCTTCATGAGAATAGGAAGTGCATGGTACTTCCTCTTCTCTTTGCTCCTCCTATTTGGAGAGGTTCTTCTTAGTTCTGAACACTGATGAGAGTAATCTCATCTTCTTCATAATTCTGATCTTCTTTTATCTCCTTGGGCTGGAACTCACAAGATGAACCAAGAAAGAGGCTCTAATACCACTGTAAAATCCCAAAATGGGATCTGCGAGCAAGGCATGACTGGAAAACGCATTTTCCAGGAAAGGCTGCTGCAAGATTCGAAAACAGGACCTGGGTCCCTTAGATCAATATATTTAATACTGAAATCCAAGAGGAGGCTCAAAATAAATCTTTCTAGGTGGTTTAAACATATCGCCCACACCTAGTTGTCTTAAACAAGTGCCCGATGAAGGGACTACAACTATGTATGAACATACAATGGAACAACAACGCTATTTTTATAACCCAGAACACATGAATATTTGAATAGCCAAAAAATGTATAATATATCAGCAATTGTATACAATTATTTGAGGAATCAATCACTTAAGCTAGGCAATGAGAGCCTCAACAGAACATGTATGAGAAATTGGAGAACACTGCTACATTGAATTTGCACAAGGCTAAAAGGACGCAGTTTATAAGAGATACTACATCATACTGAATAATAGTAGAAATATATAACAATATATGGCTCAAGAAATGAAGGGGATCAAGCTCTCAACCCCATCAAATAATAATGCATCAATCCTTAGAAGGATTGGCTGAAATCTACAAAAAATGTAAAATCTGCAGAAATGTCGGAGTTGCAGGGTAGCAGCTACAACTCAAGATCTAGGAATGAATGGAGAAGATTGAAGATGATGCATCTGATGAAAATACCTCCTCCAATGGATCTTACAAGTTAAATGTTGATCCTATCATTGAATATCTCACCCTCCAATCAACAATGCAAACCCTCACTGCAGGTGCACACTGAAAATAATGCAGATACTGAGGGAGACTGCACTGTAGCTGGAATAGAATGTGTTGGCCAAGTGCCAAGATTTGAAATGAGCCTTGAATCCTTCCTTACTGATCTCCCAAAGGAAATAATGCTCCATCCTCTGAAAAACAAGCCAAGGAATGGTGTTGTGGAACCTCCAATGTAACACCCTGCAACACAACGTTATACTTGAGTAGAAATAACGTTGTAGCTGAAGGAAGTGGCTTTGGCCTTGAGCCTGGATGTGGAGAAATGAAGTTAAGTCCCTTAGGAGGCCTCTCAAGAAGGAGAATGAATCCTAAATAGGAACCCCTCATGCTAAACAACATTGCAACTCAACTAAACAACCGAAGACTGCAAATAGTCTAAACAGACAAGAAATAAATAATCATATGGATGAGTAACAATGGTTGCCTTGCCCTCCTTAAACAAATGAGAGCTCCCTCTCCATGGGTCCCACTCTTTAGGTTTTCCTCCATCTAGGAAACCTCCCTCCTATTTTACTACACCGTCCCACAAGATGATCTCCACCTTCTACCACTACACTATTTGACCTAGTCAACTAGACCTTGTCTTCATGCAGAAATTCCCTTTTCACACTGGAATGGATTTTATTCCTACTCATGGGTCTCCTCACCCATTTTATTCATCTCCTAGATGACATAAAAAAAAAAATTGTTCCAATTAGCTTCATGCTAATTTTGGTAACATTATAATGTGTACTAGCATTGATGAGGGAGCACATGAGGAGGAAAACGCAAAATTGTTTATTATTGTTGCAATCCCTCTTTGGGACATTTTTTAAGGAAACTAGGTGTGGGAGATCTATTTAACCCATCTAGAAGGATTTCCTTTTGATACCCTCTTGGATTTAGGACTTAGATACTCAGATCTAAGGGATCCAAGGTCTAATTTCAAGAGTTGTAGCAACCATTCTTGAAAAATGCATTTTTTAGGCATGCCTTGCTAGCAGTCCCGATTTTGGGATATTACAGGTAGATGTGTGCATAAAAATTCAGATCCATATCAAATCCATGCACTAGAAGAGCTCCTCTTTCAGATCCCCTTCGAACTTTGGGGTTTATACAAGCATAAGCAGTAGATCTGCAGAAATATTCATAAATGCTGAAGTATTCAAAATATGCAGATCGGATCATAAAAGTACAATGTGTAGATCTCCTCCCATGAGGGCTATCTCTTGAGGAACAGAAAACAATGAGGAGGGCTATCTCCTCCTCTTCATCTACCACATCAAGGCATGCCTGAAAAACATATTTTTCAGGAATGGCTGCTACAGCTCTTGAAATTAGCACTTAGATCCCTTAGATCTGAGTATCTAAGTCCTAAATCCAAGAGGATATCAGAAAGAAGTGGTAGGTGACGAGGAAGAGATATCCCTCCTCATAGGAGGAGATATCCTTAGATACTCAGATCTCCTCCCTCATTCCTCCTCACTATCTCTTGAGGAGATTTGTACCAGCACTATGATAGCTTTGGAGGAACAACCTTCAACACCTGTAGTTGAGGGAGTCAACATTGTAGAAGAAGGAACTCTTGCAGCCATACAAGATGTTTCCAAAGCCTATCAAGGTATGATTGAGTTTCCACCTTCTATTATTGCAGCAAACCTTTTTGAGGGTTGTGGAAACCTATTTTTACATGACCCAGAATCATCACTTACTGCTAATTTAAAGAAACAAATTTGCATTGCGTTGTCCAAGAGCAGGAGTAAAGAAAAGAGGACCCATTCGTCATGGGAGCACTAAAATGGCAGCTTCATTCATGAAGAAATGGAGGAAGAAGTGGTAGATGGTATACATCTTGAAGTGAGAAATCCTTTCTCCTTTCTGGATGACCCTTTCTCGATGAGCACTCCCCAGCTCAAAGAGAAACTTCTACTTGTAGAATATCCAGAGCCTTATTGGTTTTGGAAGGCCATGCATTAGGAGGAAATCTCATGGAGAGATTTCATTGGAGGTGCACTTCAACACATCATGAAGTGAAAAGTTCTTCAAGATTCTGAGGAGGCTCTTACCTTCTCACACTTGGATCCTCATGGATTTAAGGAGGAACAGATAGATAATGGAGGACATCTTCAGATGGATAACATCTCTCATGTTTATGTTGGACACTTCTTGAACCACACACATCATGATGGGAGGCTTTTTCCTACCACCTATTTGATTCCTTATGGGATCAAATTGATCCTTGAGAATATTGCATTTAAAAATCCCATGAAGTGCAAAAATCTGATTTGGGATGATGGTAGCCCTCATGGGAGGAGTACCAAGATGGAGTGGATGTGGATGGAGAGCAAGAAGTGGGTGAGCTACTTGCATAATTATGATATTGGGTGGTAGGAGGCTTGGTTGCGCTGGTTACTCTTGAAGGATTTTGGCCATCACTTGGCATACACTCTTCCTAAGGGTATGGGGATGGAGGAGATGTGGCAAGATTATGGCATCATTGAGCATCAAAGAGTATGGACGCATGGTGTTGATGTGACATTCATATCATTCATTATGCCTTCATCACATGACTTGTATGATGAGAGCATGAGGAGGCAGCAAACACTTGTGTTGTTGGGGTTTTACTTGAGATATCAAGGGTAGATTTTCTCTCACATGTTGGATGATGTTGCGGGAGAAGGAGATGGCACTATCATGGTGCAAAGGGGCTACTCCTTGGCCTTTGATGATCAGGAAGTACTTCCATTTTGGGAGGAATTTCCAAATTGCAGCAACATTGTTGGAGGAGTATTTTACAAGGATCAAGTCAAAGAAATGAGCTATGTGGAGTTGGGGCAGCCAAGGGACTCTATGCAAGAGTCATTTTAGCCATCTCTTCTTTATTTTGAAAGAGGAGAAATGTCCATGCACAACTCCATGTGTATGATTAATTTTGATGGTAAAGAATATGTTCATGTAAAGAAAGTTTATTTTTTTGTTTGTACATGTTCTTTTACCATTTGTATGCAGGCCATGACTCCTAAAAGGAGCAATGTATCATGTAAATTTCATGGAAATTGTTGGGCCACTAAGAGTGTTGAATTTGGCCACTCCCTTGATGTGCAAAGGGAGATTTATTTTCATGATGGGTGCTTCCCAGAGGGACCAAATATAGCTCACATTTTCTACAATAGTGAGATGACTTGGGAAGCAAGTAAGTGGTGGGAAAACCACTTACCACATCTTGGTTTGATGTAGGCAAGGGATGCTTTGCACTGGTTCCACATGTGGGACTATGATCCACCTCCATGTACACATATTTCCGTTTACTTGTACATTGTCTTGATCCCCTATATTGATGATGTGTTTGTACTTTTCATGGGGATGAACGGAGGAAGGAGGGGAGGCATGCATGTGCCCTATGGAATGACTACACTCCTTGTACTTCATGTTTTGTATTTGAAGGAGGGAATTGGGAAAACCATGGTTGTTTCATGTGATTCATTGTTTCCTTATGGGAAGAGTTGGTTGCATCTCATGAGGACATTGTTGGGACAATCATGAATGGATGGTTTGGTGATCACTTAGCTTATGAGATAAGCTTATCCTTTGCTTGTGACACCAATGGAGGAGGAGATGAGTTGCAGCATTCACCTTATCAGTTGCTTGAGGACAAGAAAAATTTTGGAGGGGAGGACTGTAATATTCCTAATTAGCCCAAGCTAGTAGGAATATTCCTTTTTGTTTTCATTTTCTTGTTCAAGAATAAAATTGTAAAGGAGGAAAAATTAAACTCCTAAAACAGTGAAATAAATCAATGCCCATATGAACGAGGCTAAATAGTAAATCTGGGTTGCTTTAATGAAACTCATTCATGTGTGAAAGGGGATTGTGACATTTGACTGGGTCAATAGGACCAAATATACAACGTTTTCTAGATGCAATGTACCAAGATAAACAACGCTGATCTAGTTGGAGACTCCAAATGTGAAAGGAGCTAAACCTTTAAGATGGTTTAGGGTTTTGCAAGGCTTTCATCCTATAAATGAAAGAGGAGAGCAACATGATAGGGGTTTTTGAACATATTACCTTGGAAGGATTTTTTTGTTTAGACATTTCTCATTCTCTGGCTGTTTAGCTGAGAGTAATGTTGTTTAGAACTTGGGTGTTCCTGGTTGGGAATCCCACCTCGTTCCTTGAGGGGCCTCTTGGAAGAGTATTGCATTTCTTGGTCCACTATCAGGCATTTGGCAAAGCTTCTTATTCCAATTTCAATCAGATCCTCTTTAGGATTTTTTTGTCTTTGTAAGCTGCAGCGGTGGAGGCTAGATCTATTCAGATCTAGTCAAATCTAGTGCCTCTTCTCAGTGAGTGTGTATTTTAAACTCCTGGAAGAGTGTATGGGAGCATTAGAGCTGCATTTTCAGATCAAAAAATCAGGCCTACTCATTACTAAAGCTAAAAATGCAGTTTTTTCCCCAAATCTGTGTTATTTTGCAAGTGAAGAGTTGCAGGGTGTTTGGCAACTGTTTGGAGGATAGATCTCTGGTGTAAAGGAGTCTTCCTTGCACTGTGGTGATCCATGGATTGGCAAACCAATCCATGTATGTTTCAGATCTGATTAATTAATTACTATATCTACTTTAGAATTTCTGAAGAATTCTACAGATCTACTACAGTAGATCTCAGATCTACTCTTTGTGCTTCATGTTTTGCTAAAAACCCCAAGGGGGATGTAAAATAGAGACAGTCTAGTGTACAGATCTAATATAGATCTAATATTTTGTACACAGATCTGTCCTAGATCTGAATTGTAACCTACAGCTACTATTTTTCCATAATAAAACACTATCCAGCTGGTTTAGTCATTTCCTATGGTTGAAGTACCTCATTCTTGAGGATTTCTTCATGTATTCTCTTCATGTAAAAGAGGATTTTTCTATATTTCCTTAAATAATCTAATGTAATAAACTTATATCTGATATTGATTCCATATTGTACCTAAAACCTTCAGAAAATCACGTTGTATATGCTTCAGTAAATTTTTGTTGAGTTAAGTCTTGGGGATTGGGCCTTTTTTAGCTATATCGGGACCGAGAGACCTGTTTAACTTAGCTAGAGTCATTTTTTTTTTCTTAATTTTGGTATGTGAGTCCAAAATTACCTAAGATAAAGGATCCCACCATAATTTCCCCCTAATTTTACGCAAATATTAGAAAATGACGTTTTTAGGGCCGAAATAGCTTTTTTTCCCCATCTTTTGGATCATGAATCAGAATATAAGTTGTTGTTGTAGTTCTGATTGAAGGATATGTGTTTTAAAACATCATATGAGCTTATTTAATGATGCATATCCATTATTGTCTTTATATATTGCTACAGTCCTTCATTGGGCACTTTCTCAAGGCAACTAGGTGTGGGAGACCTGTATAACCCACCTAGAAAGATTTCTTTATGATATCCTCTTGGATTTAGGACTTTGATAATCATATCTAATGGATCCAAGTGCTAATTTCAAGAGATGTAGCATCCATTCCTGAAAAATGCGTTTTTCAGGCATGCCTTGCTAGTAGTCCCAATTTTGGGATATTACAAGAAGATCTGTGCTTAAAAAGTCAAATCCATATTAGGTTCGTGCACTAGAAGAGCTCCTCTTTCATATCCCCTTGGAATTTTTGGGTTTACACCAAGCATAATTAGTAGTTCTGAGATCTAAGTAAGAAAATCTGCAGAAATATTCAGAAATGCTGAAGTATTCATAATATGCAGATCAGATCTGAAAAGTGCAGTGTGTAGATCTCCTCCCATGAGGGTTATCTCTTGACGAACATATAAATTTTCCTCCTCACTATAAATTTTCTGACATTGATGATGGAGCACATGAGGAGGAAAACAAATATGTCAGCACTATCACTCCGGAAAAGGAGAAACTACCACCACCACTATTTGCAGAAGTACTTGCATCAGTAGAAGGAGCACTTGCATCTTTGAAATATGATCCAGAGCCTTTGAAATTGAGAGTCCCATGCATGATTTAGGAGGTGCATGAGGAGGAGGAAGTAGATACCAGTGCTAGTGTAGCAGTAGAGGAGAAGCCATCACCATCACCAGTGGTTGGAGAAGCCATTGCCCCAGTTGGAGGAACTCTTGTAGCTTTGCAAGATGTTTCCAAGTTTTAGATGATCCAAGGTTTGAAAAAATTTCCATCCCATATTATTTCAGCACCTCAATTTGATTTTTGTGGTTTCATGCCATAAGGGAAGTTTCCTAACCAAGGGTTAGAGCACCTTGCTAATTTGAAGTAGAAAACTATCACTACATAGAGGACCCTTGACTTGTTCAAGGAGGATATGTATAGCCATCCCATTTTGACATTGTTGAGTTGCACACAAAACTTTTTGTTGAAGTGTGGAGTTTCATAGGATAGGATGAGCATAGTCTTAATCAGTACAATGCAGGACTATGAGTTCATCATTGTGTATGGCCATGAGACAGCAGATGCACCATCATGGAGATCAACAACACTTTCACTGAGGAGCAGTGATGAGTTGGGGGGGGGCAATTATTATTGGAGCATTCTGATGACTACTTCACTTATGAAGCATTGGATGGCCAGATGGTAGATGATAGACATCTTGTGATGGATAACATCTTCCATTATCAGGATAGATATTTCTTGATGAACACCTCACAACTCAAAGACAAAATTTTGCCGACAACATATTTAGAAACTCATAGGTTCTATTAGGCCATTGGTGAGAGGATCTCATGGAGAGACCTTGAGGAGGTTGCACTTCAACATATCATAGAGTGCAAAGATTGGCATTAGATTGAGGAGGATGATGTTCTCCATTGGTTGGATACCAAGTTGGAGCATGACAGGAGTCATCACCCACAGTTGGATGGATGGGGTAGGATGAAGAGAAAGTGGTTGAAAGGCTACTTGCAAGTCTATGACACGTGGCAGCAAGAAGCATGGATGCGCTAGCTGCTCTTGGGTGACTATGGTTACCACCCAAAATTTCAAATTGGTATGTTCCATGCCTTGCACAATATTGAGGTGATGCAGCAGTAGGAGGCATTGATGCACTGACTAACTTTGAGAGTGTTTGGCCATCACATGACATATCCTATGTCAATGGGTATGTTATTATTTGGGAAATTGCATGACACTTACATGATATGGCAACAGGGAGATTGGTTATGTTGGGTTGACGTGACATTCTACACGCTAATCAGTATGTTGTTGCTCCATGACTTGCATGATGATGATGTGAGGTGGAAGCAAGAGTCATTGCTACTTTGGTTACTCTTGGGAGAGTATGGGATGATTTTCTCCCATACCTTGCATGATTAGGAGGGGGGGTGGCAACATGAGGCCTTATTTTTTTGGCTTCTGTTAGGAGAGTATGGCCACCATACTTGGTATGATGATGGTGCGGTATGCCAGCAAGAGGCATTGTTGCGGTGTTTGTTATTAAGAGAGTATGGTTCGACATTTCACATGTCAACCCATATTTCTTTGTTTCCTATTTTTCATAGTGTTGAGATGATGTTTCGAGCAAGCAAGGCTAATGATGGGAGCATGGATAGGTACATCCTACTCCATCTAGCATGGGTTGGAGAGATAGTTCATGAGTTGGGACTTTCCTTTGGGGGGAGGAACCACTTCACTTCATATGTCTCATTCAGAGAAGAGGCTTTGGAACATCAAATGGTTGCCACTGGGAGGTTCAGTGATGAGGAGAGATATCTAGCTATACATTTGGAAGCCATTATAGACATTCTAGAGAGCCAACTATGGAGCTGGGAATTCATTACACATTAGAGGATATGGGGAGACCTTCCATATGAGGATGCCTCTAATATTCCCAATTTTACACAAGGTAATTGGAATATTAAAGTTCTTAATTTTCTTAAATTAATTAAGTAAATAGGAGGGTGGAGGGACCCATAAACCCCAAAGATAAATAGAATCCTCTTTTGATGTGTGAATGTGGATATTTCAGATGTAAATCTACATTATGGAGTAGTGGAGCAGCTTCTTAATGTAAAAGGAGTGGAGATCATGTCTCATTAATGAGATAAATCATGGAGGTTGAAGCAATCAAGTAAGATCATGGATATTAAATGTAAAATCATGAGGATCTTAGAAGAGGTCAACTGAGATCATAGTGCATTCAAAGTAATATCATAAAGCACTTATGATAATTTAGTGGAGGAATTGATGCATTTAATGAACGCATGATGGAGAGGGTGATCATCACACGTAGACATGATGGAAGACATGGAGAAAAAATGCAGTCAACCATGGAGACTTATAAGTTATGTCCACATGTACAGTGCATTTTAGAGGCAGGCCTAGGCTATGGAAGGCTCACAATATATATAATGAAGGTGAAGTCATAATAGAGGCCAAATTTTAGATTTGATTATTTTCTCTGATCTGTTTAGATATGGATTTGTCTTAGGACATTTATATGCATGCTTATGCTATTTAGCTAAGTCTGCAGTGTTGTTTAGCGCAGGGTGTTTCCAAGGGGAAATCCCACCCTTACCCATGGGGGACTTCGAGTGGCTACTATGGGAATTTTTTCTATTGAGCTTTATTCCTTATCAAGCATTAGTGCTATCTTCAGGAGGTTATTTCTATCATTTAGCTAGGAAACCGATGGAGGATTCGTCCTTCCACATTGTTATTCATATTCAGTCTTCTAGGAGCAGCAGATTTATATCTGTCATTTAGGCCATTTTATTTTACCTTCATGCAGCAGCAGTCCCCTCAAGGATTGCATAATTCAGTCCTATAGATCTATTGGAGGAATGAATTATTTAGCATTGTAGCTGGAAATCCTATGAGGGATCATACCTCACATTGTATCCATTATTTCCATCATTCTGAAGCTGATTTTCATATCTTAATAGCAACTTATTGAGCCTCCCTCTCTTAAAGTGCATTTTTCTAAAGTTTTTGAACATTCAATAGCTATTTTTAGTGGAGGAGATTGGAGGAGCTAGATATTGAGCTTTTAGCCCAAGGATCTAGTGAAGGGATCAACCCTTCTTGCATAGAGTTGATTGCACATCATTGCAGCCATCATATCTTCAGTTCATGCAGAAGATCTGCATACCCAACAGCTACATAGTGCAAGACTAAGAGGGTGATTTTATTAGATGCATAGATCGGATAAATCCTTTCTGTGTTGGGTATCCATCATAGAGCCCGAATCTCTATTTTTAGCATCATCAGAGCTCCCAAAATGCCTAGATATAACTTTATATCTTTCTGATAGTTTTATTCCCAATAGTTGCAGCAGGGACAACGCAGTTTCCCTTCCAGTAGTTCAGCATTTATGAAGTCCCTCTTGTGGGATAATTCCAGGGTCATTCTAGGCAATCTCTTTGGCTTGAGTGTCTCATATTTTGAGCATTGTTGTACTAGTTTATCCACCTCCATAATAATAAAATGGATCAACTATTCTGTGCATTCTGATGTGTATTTAGATGTATTGTTTACTTTGCTACAGTTCTCATATTGTGTTTTAGTATTACTGCATTCTCCCTTTTGGTCGAAGTGTAGAGTTTCAGAAGATGGGATGAGCATGATCATATTCTTTACAATGGCTGGCTATGAGTTCAAAATTGTGCCTTACGATGAGACAACACATGTATCACCCTGTAGACATACACCACTATCACTTAGCAGTGGTGATGAAAAGAGGGCTCGATTATTATTGGAGCATTTGGAAGGAAAATTCACTCATGAAGAAATGGAGAAAAGGATGATAGATGTTAGACATCTTGAGATGGGAAATATTTTCCCTTTTCAAGATGAATCTTTCTCAATGAGAATATCACAGCTCAAAGAGAAACTTCTACCTACAGTAGATCCAGAACCTTTTTGGTTTTGGAGGGCCAGTGATGAGAAGATAATCTCATGGAGAGATCTCATTGGAGGTGCACTTCAAAATATCATGGAGTGCAAAGTTCTTCAATAGTTTAAGGAGGTTGGTGTCCTACAATGGGAGGATACCAAGCTTTTGTAGAATGAGATCCATCACCCACATTGGGATGAATGGTTGATGATGTGGAGAAAGGGGTTTCCAAACCAGTTGTAGAACTATGAGATAGGCCAGCAAGAAACATGGCTGCGTTGGTTGCTCTTGGGTGAGTTTGGTTACTACCCAACATCACATATTTTCATGGCCCATGCCTTAAGCAACACTCATGTAATGAAGAAGGAGGCATGGCTGTGCTAGCTGCTCTTGGGTGAGTATGGTTACCACCCAATCGCTCATGTTCCTTTGACTCATGCCTTGTGTATCAATGACAGAATGCAACAAAAGAAGGCATGTTCACTTTGGTTGAGAGATTTTGGCCATTACATGACATCTCCCATGTTTATGTGTTTTGTATTGTTTATGATATGGGATAGTACTCTCATGATGTGTAATGATGGAGTTTGTTTGTATTGGGCTCATATGACATTCCACGTGTCAATAATTATGTTTACTCCATTATTTACATTATAATGTAAAGAGGCAGCAACAGATCTTGTTTCTATGGTTACTTTTGGGAGATTTTGGCTTGACATACTCCCCTTATTTGCATAATGATGATGGAGGATGGCAGCAAGAGGCATTCCTCTGATGGATCTTACTTGGAGAGTATGGAAACCATACTTGGTTTGATGATGATGTGGTGGGGCAACAAGATGCATTGTTGTTGAGGCATCTCTTGAGAGAATACAGCCAACCCACTTGGTATTTTTATGGTGTGGTGTGGAAGCAGGGAGCATTTCTGCGGTGGTTACTATTGGGAGAATATGGTTTGACATCTTTGTCTACCCATATGTCTCTATTTATTCTTTTTAACAATGATGGAATGGTGCTTGAATCCAACAAGGCCCACAGAGCTAAGGATGGAGGCATGAAGAGCTTCTTTTTACTTCATGTAGCATGGGATGGAGGTACACTTTGTGATTTGGAGGTTTCCTTTGGTGGAAGGAACCATATATATTTATGTATCTCATCTATTATGGAGTATGTTGGATAGCTTATGGTTGTCACTTAGAGTTTCATGATTGAGGAGGGACATATAGCTACACAATTAGAGGTTACTATAGATATTCTAGAGAGGAAACCTTGGTATTTGGCATGCACGAATGATTTCAAAAAATGGGAATACCTTCCTTGTGTGGATGCCATTTGGAGGGGGAAGATTTCTCTAGCATCTACTTTTGCTGTTGCTTGAGAACAAGCAACATTTTGTTGGGGAGGACTATAATATTCCCATTTTTCCACAATATAATTGGAATATTAAAGTTCTTAATTTTCTTAAATTGATTAAGTAAAGAAGAGGGTGGAGGGATCCATAAACCCCAAAGATAAATAAAATCCACTTTTGATGTGTGAATCTGGATATTTCAAATGTAGATCTACATTATGGAGTAGTGGAGAAACTTATTAATGTAAAATGAGTGGAGATCATGTCTCATTCATGAGATAAATCATGGAGGTTGAAGCAGTCAAATAAGATCACGGATCTTAAATGTAAAATCATGAGGATGTTAGAAGAGGTCAACTGAGGTCATAGTGAATTCAAAGTAAGATCATAAAGCACTTATGATAAGTTAGTGGAGGAAGTGATGCATTTAATGCACACATGATGGAGAGGGTGATCATCACATGTAGACATGATGGAGGACATGGAGAAACATCGTAGTCAACCATGGAGACTTATGTCCACATGTACAACACAGTTTAGAGGTGGGCATAGGCTATGGAAGGCTCACAATGTATATAATGAAGGTGAAGGCACAATAGAGGTTAGATTTTAGATTTGATTTTTGTCTCTGATTTTTTAGATATTGATTTGTCTTAGGACATTTCTATGCATGCTTATGCTATTTAGATAAGTCTATAGTGTTTTTTATCACAGGATGCTTTGAGAGTCTAATCTGTGAAGGTTTTCTATTGAGATTTATTCCTCATCAGGCATTGGTTCCATCTTCAGGATGTTGTTTCTAGCATTCAACTAGGAAACTGGTGGAGGATTCATTCTTCCACTTTTTTATTCTTATTCGGTCTTCTAGGAGCAACAAGTTTATATTCGGCATTTAGGCCATTTTATTTTACCTCCGTGAAACAACAATCCCCTCAAGGATTGCGCAGTTCAGTGTTGTATATCTATTGGAGGAAGGAAGTTTTCAGCGTTGCAACTGGAAATACTATGAGGGATCATCTCCTCACATTGTATTCATTGTTTCCATCATTCCATAGATGATTTTCAATCTTAGCCGTAGGTTATTAAGCCTCCCTCTCTTACAACATATTTTTTTGAAGCTATTGATCATTCAACAACTATTTTCAGTGGAGGATATTGGAGGAGCTAGATCTTGAGCTTTTAGCCCAAGGATCTAGTTAAGGGATCAACCCTTCTTCCATAGAGTTGATTTCACATCATTGTAGCCATCATATCTTCAATTCATGCAAAATATCTGCATACCTAGCAGCTACATAGCGCAAGCCTAAGATGGTTATTTTCTTAGATTCATAGATATGAGAAATCCTTTCTTGGCTATCTTAGGTATCCATCATAGAGCCTGAATCTCTATTTTCAGCATCATCGGATCTCCCAAACTGCCTAGATATAACTTTCTATATTTCCGGCAGTTGTAGTCCAAATAGTTTCAGCAGGGACAACAAAGTTCCCTTCCAGAAGTTTAGCAATTATGTAGTCCCTCTTGTGGGATCATTTCGGGGTCATTCTAGGTCATCTCTTTGGCTTGAGTGTCTCATATTTTGAGCATTTTTGTACTGGTTTATCCACCTCTATAATAATAAAATGGCTTAGCTATTCTGTGAATTTTGATGTGTATTTAGATTTATTTTTTACTTTGCTGCAGTTCTCATATTGTGTTTTAGTATTACTGTATTCTACCTTTTGGGATATTGCAATGCCATTTGGAGGGAGGAGGATTGTTGTAGCATTCAATTTTGCAGTTGCTTGAGGATAAGAAACATTTTGTCAGGGAGGACCGTAATACTCCCAATTTTCCACCAGCTAATTAGAATATTAGAGTTCTTACTTTTCTTAATTAGTTAAGTAAATAAAATGGCGGAGGGACCCATAAACCCCTAAATGAATAAAATCCACTTTTTTTTGTGTGAATGTGGGTTAATTAGATATTAGATCAGAATTATGGAGTAGTGGATCAGCTTAATAATGAAGAATGAGTGGAGGTCATAGAGAATTAATGATGAAGATGATGGAGATAGTGGTGGAATAAAAGTAAGATCATAGAGCATTAATGATACAGTGATTGAGGAACTGGTGTAGTAAATGCACACATGATGGAGGAAGTGGAGATTAAATGCAGAGATCATGGAGATCATGGAGAGACAACGTAGTCTTAATGGAGCCTAGTGCCACATGTGCAGCACAGTTATGAGGTGGACCAAGGCTAGGGAAGGCTCACAACCATATAAGGAAGATGAGGGAAGAAAATCAAATCAATCTGAAATTTGATATTGTATTTTATTTTGACATTTATCTGCATGCTTCAAGTGTTTAGCTAAGTATGTTATTTTGTTTAGCACATGGGTGTTCCTAAGCGATAATCCCACCCTTACCCATGGGAAACTTCGAGTGCCTACTCTGGGAAGGTTATTTTGAGTAGTCATTCATCATCTAGAATTAGTGCCACATTCAACCCCTCTCTTCAGAATATACAACTTTAGGAATTACGCATTCCTGTCTTAGGGTTTGAGAGGAGGAAGGTAGTTTCTAGCATTTTAGCTAGGAAACTGGTGGAGGATGAGGATTCATCCTTTCACCTTTCACTTCCATTTCAGTCTTCCAGGAGCAGCATTGTGATATCCAACATTAGGCCATCATATTACACCTCCATGCAGCAGCAATTCCTTCAGTAATTACGCAGTCTAGGCAGGTATATCTAAGGGAGTAAGGGAGCTCCAACTATTTGTAATATTCCTAAATTAACATGCAACTAATTGGAATATTAATTTTTCTCTTATCATTTAGTTAGTTGAATAAATGGGTAGGGAGGCCCATAAAACTCTTTAGTAGGCATAAAATCCCTCTTAATGTGAAAAGGGATCATATTCATAGCTGGAGTATGCACCCTCATGTGTGAATAAGGGCTAATGCATGTGGACAAGGTCAAGTTTGACCAAGTCAACATTGCTAGTATGGAGGGAGTGGATCATCAATAGAGACAACACAATGTGAATGGGAGGAAGAATCCATGATGGTGGAAACCCTAATGAGTGGGACCCAAGGTGAGAAGGATCAATTTGTTTATAAGGAGGGCAAGGCATTCATAGTGGGTCATGGTATTGATTATTGATTTTGTGGTCTGTATGACTTCTTGCATTCTTCAGCTGTTTAGTTGAGCTTACAGTGTTGTTTAGCATAGTGTGTTCCCGAGCAGGAATCCCATCTCTTCCCTTGAGTTAGCCTCTTGGAAGATTATTGTAACACCATTTCCACACATTTTACATTCTGGCCAAGCTTCAGTCTTCAGCTACAGTGCAGTTTCTGCGGAATATTGTGTTGTGTTGTAGGGTGTTGCAGTGTAGGGTTGAGAAACCTAGTTTCTGAGCTATTTTTTCAGAGGAGGAATAATTCCTCTCTTTGGGAGATCATAAAGGAAGGTTCTTGAGCTTTATTTCACATATTGGAACCAGGCTAACCTATTCCCATCTTCTACAACACAGATTCCCTCTTTGACTTCATTATTTCAGTGAGAATTTGCAGTGGAGGTTTTAGTGCTTAATTTGGAGGGTGAGATCTTCAGTGTTAGGGTAAGCCTTTCACTTGAAGGATATATTAGAGGATATATATTAGTTATATTTATCATATACAACCATATTCATCCAGTTATTCAGTAGCAACTACTATTCAACCCTAGGGCTACATTCTGGCATTTTGGTATTTTGGGTATTTCCAGAAACCCTTTTTGGGTTGACTTGGAAATGTTTTTGGGAGCCTAGACCTTCACTCCCAACATTGTTTGAGCTATCCATCAGAATATCCACCTTTTTATATCTTTTTGTAGCATTCTATGCCCAAAAAATGCATTTTCATGGCTCACAACACTTGTATAGAAGAATTTCTCATGTATTAACATATTTTCCTATTGAGGCATGTTTCCCATTGCTTGAGTGACTTGATCCTCAAGATATTGTGCTTAAATGTTTGCTGATATATTTAATAAAATGGCTATACATTTGTCTTATATCATGATGTATTGACTTTTTCACTACTATTTCCATTATTGTGTTCAAATGTTGTTTCTTCCCTATTTGGGAATATTAAAGTGGTATAAGAGCATAATCTTGGCTTAGTTTATGAGTTTCAACCAATATGCTATAAGAAGAAGAAGAGAAGAAGAAGAGATCTAAAATGATGGAAGAAATGAGTCTTGTCTCATCACTTTTCAGATCTATGAAGAACCTCTCCAAGGAGGATAAGTAGATGAAAGAGGAGAGATACAATGAGACCTATAGAGGGTTTCAAGAAGAGGAAGGCCCATGTAATTCTTATTAGCAGAAGAAAATGGTGTTGCATAGAGCTCCAAAGGAATACACTATGCCCTTTCCTTTTGAGGAAGAAGACAAGAGGCATGGATATGGGGGACACTTGAAACATGAAATTCTAAGTGAATACCTGACAGAATATAAGTCTCAACCTATAACTTTCAAGGAGAATCTAACTCTCCCACATTTCATTCATCTCAAGGAATAAAGAAGACTTTGTAGCAATAGATTCATATTACGTGCATTTGATGGGCCATCCAAATGTACATCAAGAGCTTGGGGAATGAAGTTAGATGCATTTTTCCTACTACACCCAGTAGTAGAGAGAGAAGTTGTTGAGATTGCAGCACTACACCTTAAGGGTGAAGAAAACCTTTGGTGGTTCAACCATATGAGTCATGCAAGAGTGACCTACCTCAAGTCCAGCGCTGTTGTTCATAGAGAAGATGGCGCTCCCCTTTCCTTGCTCCAGCAAATCACAATCCTCTCGCTTGCCGCGATCGAACAGTTGCACACACAAGAAACATGACAAACACAAGTGTAAAACCCGATATATGCAATTATGTATCAGTTAGAGAAGACACAACTCATGATAATAATGAACAATACGAGTGGAACCATAACCAATAGTCGCTTATCATTAATTCATACAAAGGAAAATACAACCAGGCTCTGACGCTGAACCTTCCTTCATCAGGTCGTCAGCAGAATACTTCTCAGTAAAGATTATCGGGAATGGGGACAAGCCTCTCTCTTCGATCGTCAATCTGCTTGCTATGGATTTGGCACTATGAGGACTATCAAAGCTCTTGCAGCATTCTTTAGGCTATGAAGGCTCTTGGAGATTCTTGGAGACTCTTGGAGACTCTTGGAGACTAGCTTGCAAAGGGAAATGGAAAGCTTATATAGATGGTGGAAGAGGAGTTGGGATCCCTACAATCATGGGATTGGCCCTATCCTCAAGGAAGCTTCCATGAGAGGTGGCAAACTACTTCCTCTACATGGAAATCTAGAGCCAAACGTCCCAAATCAATTTAGAGACCAGTTTAGGAGTTGGTTGGAGTCAATATTCCGCCATTTATTTTTTTTAAACACCCTTTATTAAGCATGGCGTGAGTGCGACTCTAAGACAAAGCGCCAATTGGCGCGCCCTCTTTGAAGGATTTCCCCATTGGCGCAGGTATAACACTGTCTAGTTGCGTCAAGGATGAAAAGGATATTTTTTAGGGTTTTTCACAAGGAGATGTCTTCAGGGGAATGAAATTCCATGTCTAGGGGAATGCCATGAAAGTGTTTTCAGATCATGTCACTGCTCACAAGTCACGGAATAAGCCCTCCAATGTGCGGGACGGGGAATTGTAGGGACGGTGACAAATTTTTGTGTAACAATGGTGAGCAAGAGGTTGGTGAGTCACCTACATATCTATGACATAGGGCAGTAGGAGGCATGGCTACGTTGGCTACTCTTGAAAGAGTTTGGTCATCATATGACACATTCCATTTCAAAGAGTATGTTAGTGGACGGGATTTGGTATGGCCCTTGCATCATATGGAAGTAGGGAGTTTGGGTGCAATACGTTGATATGAAATTCTTCATATCAATCATCATGTTTTCATCTCATGATTTTTATGATGGAGGTGTGAGGAGGCATGTTAGGCAGATAAATCGTTCTTGCAGACAAGAAGGATCTCCCTAGTATCACAAGGATAGCTAGAAACAAACAAGACAATTTGTAAACTATTTTCTCTAGATTACATATGATTTAGAATTTTATATGATGAAGAAAGTACCTACCTGTGGTCCAATGCTACTTGATTTCTTCTTTCCCGTTGCTCCAAGTAGTCACCTCTTAATATCTGTAAACAAAGACATAGAAGAGGATCAACATCACCTGCAACATATACTAATTCAGAAATCACAAATCTATCTTAATGATCAAGGAATTTAAGAAATAAGTCATCCAAGTAAACACATAAACAACTTATTGAGAAAACAGGATCTAATTGTATTACCTTTAAATAAAAGGAGTCTTACAACTGCGTTTGCCTTGATGTCGTATAGGTCCTTTCGGGGGTCTAGAACAAGGGTTTTCCTTAGGTCTGACAAGCCCTTCCACTCTTCGAACAAGCCTAACTACGATTATGTAATCATTCCCACAGTTAGCAAAGAGTATGTTTCTTCAACAATTCCCTTCTCTATTGTAGTTACCAAGTACAAAGAAAGTACTAAGTGTCTACCAAATGTATATAGAAGTTTTACATATGTGAGCATGTACCCTTGAGACTAAACCAAAGATTCAATTTATAGGAGAAGGAAAGTGGTTGCAACTCCAAAATGGAAGGGATAGAGTCCCCTTATCAAGGGATTAAGTTCCAAAATCCAAGTAATAGGCTCCTCTAATGAAGGGATGAACGTTGATGATAATGGAGGGAGTAAAGCTTCGACTGGATAATGCATTCTAGAAGCTTCCAGCTGGGAGAATATTCGACCAGCTGGGCTTCTAGAATTTACTTTCGCCTTCAATTTACCTTTTACAGGGGTCAAGATTTTTAATGAAGAAAACGTGTGGTCGGATCCATAATATCTGGATCAAAATAGTGCGGTGCCACAGGTAAGACTAAGGAAAAGTGCAGTACAAGTATTTTTATGATTTTTACAAGCTTTTCTCCAAATTCAGGACTTGGTTTAGGAACTTTTAGGGTTGTAGACTTCTAAGGGAGCGTTATATAGGTATTGATGAACCCATATATACATCAAAATGTCATGGTGACAAAATAATGTGTAAGAAGGAAGCAAGAGCTATTGTTTATTTGGCTACTCTTGGGAGAGTGTGGGCTATATTTCTCCCATACTTTGCAGTGTGTTTTAGGAGGAAGAAATGGCACAATCAAAGTGCAAGGAAGATACCCTTCATCATTGAAGGATCAAGAGATACTTCCACATAGGAAGGAGACTCCCACACATGGTAGAATGATGATGGATGACTTTGGAATATTGCATGTTAGAGGGTGGAGTCATGGGATGGAAAGATCCTTATCCTTAAGGCCAACAACATTGTCACTTGGGAATATATTTCTATTGATGGAGTGTTCCAAAGGGAGTATGCATCCCTTCATTTTGTAGAATTTTATGAGGAGATTATCATGGGAGAGCTCATCTATGGAACTCACTTTCAGCCTACTCACAATTCATGGTAAGAAATTTATTTATGTACTTATTTACCATTTCCTAAAGTGTTTGCATTCTCTCACCATCTATGAACAGTGCATTGCTCCACAAGAGGGAAAGATTATCTTTGGGTTTCAGGGTCACTCTAGGGCCAACATTTGTGATGAAGATAGCCCTTCTTTGCATGAATTTGGGAAAATGTGGTGTTATTCTTGTTATGCTCAGCTTATTTATAATGCCATTTACTACCTCATAGTTTATGAGCACACATGCACAACTAGAAACTTGTTGGGAGACAAATTGCCACATGATGTTCCAAAATAGGAGTTCTAAAAACTGCGCTGTATCCACTGGAGAAACCATTGATACCATATAAATTTTCACAAAACCTTCAGCATTTTTCTAATTTGGATACCATATGGTGGTGATGTACCATTCAATTTGTATGGGATGGTTTGGGCTCATGAAACTAGAGGAGGGGTATTTGGAGATCTAGTTGTCCTTTGTATCTTAAGGACAAAAATATTGCAACCCAATACCAGCAAAAACTCTACACTTTCCATAAGTGGAGAGAGAGACAACATGGGGTATGCAATTTTTTCTACTATGTTCAGTTATGCAGCCCACCTACATTGCGGGAGCCAAAGGTGGAGGAGATTTTTCATGAGCTACCATTTTGGAGGATGGCTCATTTTGTATGGATGATAGCTTGGGGATGGGAGATTCACATGGGAATGATAGTTCCTGATATGCTTAAGATTACATGCCTCAAAAAGGCCTCTAGACAACAAATTTTTTCCTCCATGGGTGTTTTACTTCTTCATGACGATAGTTATTTGGGATGGTTACCAAAAGCTAACTTGCATACTTGGGAGGGGCAACTTGGAGATTTATTAAGGAGACAAAATCTTGTTCCTTGGAGGATTTTATCATATGAGGATGCTACATGAGGAGGATAGGAGTCCCTTTAGTTCTATTCTTACAGTTTCTTGAGGACAAGAAACATTTGGGAGGGGAGGACTATAATATTCTTAAATTAGCATGCAGCTAATTGGAATATAAATTTTTCTCTTGTCATTTAGTTAGGGGAGGACTATAATTTTTCTCTTGAGCTTTATTTCACATCTTGGCACTAGGCTAACCTATTCCCATCATATACAATGCAGATTCCCTCTTTGACTGCGTTATTTTAGTGAGCATTTGAAGTGGAGGTTTCAATGCTTAATTTGGAGGGTGAGATCTTCAGTATTAGGATCAGCCTTTCACTTGAAGGATATATTGGAGGATATATATTCATTATATATATCATATATAGCCATATTCATCCAGTTATTCAGGAACAACTGCTATTCATCCCTAGGGCTGCATTCGGGCATTTTGGTATTTTGGGTATTTCCGGAAACCCTTTCTGGGTTGTCTTGGAAATGTGTTTGGGAGCCTAGATATTCACTACCAACATTGTTTGAGCTATATATCAGTAGATCCACCTTTTTCTATCTTGATGTAGCAGTTTATACCAAAAAAATATGATGTCATGGCTCATGGCACTTGTCATGTATTAGCATATTTTCCTATTGGAGGCTTGTTTCCCATTGCTTGAGTGACTTGATCCTCAAGATCTTGTGCTTAAATGTTTGCTGATATAGTTAATAAAATGGTTTTACATTTTTCTTATATCATGATGTATTGACTTGTTCATTGATATTTCCATTATTGTGTTCAAATATTGCTTCTTCCCTATTTGGGAATATTACAATATTTCAGCTTGTAATCCTGTGAGGGGTCTTTACCTCAACTTAGAGAGATCATTTCCATCAGCTGTGAGCTATATTCCATCACCTAGCAGCAGGCTACAACTTCATCCCTCTTGAAAGCGCAGTTCATTCCAACAGTTGCGTAGTGTGCATCCGCAACTTGAGCAGAGGAAGGAGGAGCTAGATCTCAAGCTTCTAGCTTGGATATCAAGAGAAGGGACTTACCCCTCATGTATTTATATGAGTAGGTGCTATTGAAGCAATTAAATCATAAATTCATCCCCATATCAATAGTTACCCAGGAGGAGTGCATAATTCAGCCAACAGGGGTGCTGTTGGCCACCCAAAAAGGGATGAAAATTGTAATTTAGAATCTTGCCAAACAATTTCTGAATTTTTTGGGTTTTTTGAGTAGAATATGTGGTTAAAATCGTAGAAATTTCTGAGCACTCTAGCAGCCTCCTACACATGGTTCTTCTTCATAGTGGCAACAATTTCCAGTAGCAACACAACATTTCTAATGCTAATTTTCATTAGTGTTTTTCAAACACTTCTTGTTGGATTGAGTGCATCTTCTTTGGAGCACTGTTTACTTTATATTTTTTTTGTTTATAATGATATGACTCAACATTTTCTGCTCATAGTTATAATTTCTTGATGTAATTTTCAGTTGCAGCATATTTCTGACATTTTCTAGATTTTAGCTATGTTCCTGTTTTTACTTTATTCTGAATGTTGTAGATGTTCTATATTCATGTATTTTCCATTTCAGAATATTACATTTGACCTCCTTTCATAAAACCTTTGTGACCCAAATTTCTGACAGTGTCCAATGTTATACCAAATCTATGACTGCGAATAGAAGTATCTTCCCTATACTGGGTGGCCTAGCCTAAAACAACATAAATAAAAAGAAGCTATTTTTTCCCTTGAAGTAAATAGGTAATGGTATGTTTCCTACCTCTGATCTGTCATATGCTTTGATTCTCTCTTGCCTTGAATGCTCCAATTATAGCTCTAGTTACTATAATTAGAACCTACACAATCAAACAACACAAGCCAATGATCTACAAAATCTATTTTGCATCATATAAATACTTCATTCAATGGATCAACATGGCATCGAAATACATGAAATCATAATATCATATATAGGAAAATAAAGAAATATTTGAATTAATAGAAATGGAGTAATATATAATGAAATATAGAAGTTGATATTATAGAAGAGCTCCTCCGAGTTGACTTGTTACTTATTTGCCACAAAGTGCACCTCTAATTACCCTAATGCATGGAATAATGACTCTTCATAATGACAACATGAGGGAAGAATCTATCTCCAAAATCCAACCCCTAACTTGTGGATGGACACAAATATATATGAGAGGATGGTAAGTTGGGAGTTATTATCCATTTGCCAATATAGGCTTGAAATCCACCCTTGATGGAAGTGTGGGATCAAAGGATAATATATGGAAACTCCATGGTAAGATAGGATATGATTTGAGAGTTTTATCTAAGGTAAGTAGTTGTAACAACTCTTGGTATCTTATAGAAGAAGAGGCTTTGATATTCTCTCACATTTTCCTAAATTTCTAGAATCAACGCACCCGAACATGGAGAAACTTTATGGTGATCAACCCTGTCTAGCATGGAGAAACTTGTTGGTGACCGCAGGTCCATAGGCATATATATTACATTGGTGCTTAAAGAGGTTGATTTAAGGTTGTTTTAAGAATAAAATTTTGGATTAAGGAGAGTCATGATAAGGGCTTTGTGCAATGATGATGTAAAGGGGTAAAATAATTTTTATTGATTAATTTTATAGGTCGACTGATCGGATGTGACAAAATGGCCATTAAAAAATTTACCCTAAAGAGTAAATTCATAAATGGTGACTAATGAAATAAGTGCTTGACCCTGTGACAATAAAGGATCAAGAACAATCGACGAGATCATTTTTTTTTACAATACATTCACATCATGATATTTTTGTTGAGGGAAGAATACCCATATTCAACACTTAAGAAAAAATTAGATATACAATGATCAGAAGACAGGTCCACTGAGGAAAAATGGTGGACCCATGACTGGATGACCATCTGAGTGATCATAGCCATGATATATAGTTATCTTGTCTTAATCTTGAAATCACAACCCAAATGGAAGAAACTAGATCCATGGCCTTCTATCTCATACACATGACCATCCAAATGTACAAGTATAAATATGTGAATCAATGAGTTGGAGTTGAACAGGTTATACACCATATGATTACCAACCAATGATGTAAGCCATTAACATACATGAGATAAACCATTGATGATGTTAACAGATCTCAAAATACTGTAGTACATTTTGTATGGTGTGAATGAATGAGTTGAAGTTGAACACCACACTGAATATTTTTGTCGAAGGCCATTGATGTAAATCTATCATCGAGAGCAAGGAAAATTTCCATTGATGTATGAAAGCACCAAGGTACCAAAGGGTTGTTTCTACGTCAACTTCGTGGATAATGAGTTGATGTTGACAGGAAGCGGCCTGTCACAGGATGGCCTTGATGTATCCCCCATCAAGGACGTCAAACATGTATCATGATTTTAGACATAATGATGTCAATACAAAACTATATAAATAATCATAGAGATGAAATGAAGGCTTAAGGGGATTTTAGAAGATAAGAACAAAATGACTTCTCTTGAACACAACGGTGACACTGAATGGATTTGGCAGCATTGACCCAAAACAAAAAATGGAGGCTTTTAAAATGGTATGGTGAACCAAAATACAAGTAGATTGTCCAACCCAACAACCACATAGATGATTTGGAAGAGTGTTGTGTTCAAGAGAGACTCGCTGCCATTAGAAAATGGAGTACCTCGTTTTCCCAATTTCCCCAACCATACTAGTCAGTACATATTTATTTTTTAACAAGATTAAGGAGGATAACATGTGCTTGAGTTGTAAGTTCATCCTTCAAAAAAATCCCTCTGAGTATGTTTAACAAACCTTTAGAAGGAGTGGTTCAGTCTGGTCAAGTTCGACAAGTCCACTATTTTTTGATGTTTTAACGAAGTCCAGCAAAGGTAAAACTAGACATATTTTTCATGTTTAGAGAGTTTGAAAAAGAGGCGAAAATGAAAACTCCATATATTCATTTTCGTAGATAGTCCCTTTAGTGCGAAAAGGCAGAAAACAATACCCAAGATAACCTTTTAGCCATGTTTGACTAAGGTATTCATTTTTCGTAATTAGTTTATCTTAATCCATAAAAGGGTTAAACTTATACTTAGTAGACGTATTTTGATTTACTTTAACGAGTTCAAAAAGACAAGTTCTCAACAATATTTTCATATTTTGGGAGTCCTAAAAGAGATGAAAGAGGACTCCACTTGGAGGAACGAGTGGTATGAAGGGTAGCAACTAGTTCTAGCCATAATGGAATTACTCAAAAAATGTAAAGTTCAACAGACTGGCTAACAAGACCTCGCATTGTAGTTGTTCCTCAGGAAAGGATAAAGCAACCAAGTGAAAGAATATGATCAGCCAAACTGAAAGTGAAAATGGAATGAGAAAACTAAGGTGCATCTATAATAAACAGGCTCAATATGAGGTACATTCCCCAGAAGCTTCATTTCATTCACCTAAGTAGAATACTAGATGCTAACAAGTGGATATAATGAAGGCCCATTTATGAGATCAAGTGAAAGATTTGAATGTGAATTTATGAGATCGAATCAAATACTCGCATTGGAAGGGGATCTATTTCATTTTTTAACGAGCTTGACACATGAAAATAGCTATGCTCAAGACACCTTGTTTCATTTTTAATGAGATTGACACATGAAAATGAATTGTGCTTTATGTCCTTGTTTCATTTTTTAAGGAGCTTAACACAAGAAAAGTAACTCTACTCTGAAAATATTGTTTCATATTACGAAGATCCTGCCACAAGAAAATGAACTTTTCTCTGACGAATCCAAAATGGTGATGGATTCTAGTAGGTTCTCATCGGATGGGGGGAAAACACTATGGAAGGGATACATATCAAGGGATCTAATACCAAACTCCAATTCCCCTAGTAGATGATGCACCATATAACCTACTAGATATAGGTAGAAATAAGTTGAGAAAATAGTGAAACACTCCCCTTCAATAGTAGGTAAGGGAATGAGACATGTCACCACATAATTGACATGTGGTAACAAAGATACCACTTGTATATAAGGACCATTTAGGGAAGCTGATTTATTGGGAGTCATATTAGGACCAATGAATGAAATCTGGTCAATGGTCATGATTCTTCATTCATGCAAGAAATACATCACATGAAATAGTGAAGAGACAAGAGCTCCCATGACATAAACATAGTCACACCCAAGGATTAAATCAAAACCCAAAGGGCCTTGGACTACCATCGCGTCAATATAGAAAACCTTTCCTCCCAAAGTAATAGGAAACTTAGGAAGGATTCATAATTATTGATTGGTTCCTTTATTAAAATCAAACATATTTTAGTTACAAGCACAAGTTATGAAGAGCTAAAATCTTGCCAAGCAGTTGAGGACGAAATACTAACATATGCACCTTAATGTATGATACTTCTAGGTACAACCACAATATAATCATGTACCATGATATGGAAGGGAATGTAAGGAGGAGGATGATATCCTACCGGTCGAATCCAATCAAAGGAAGTGACCACACTACTTGGAGGGGTTGTCATGGGAATAGGATAATTTCCCCCTGTAATGTGGGAATGGGAGAATTT
This sequence comes from Pinus albicaulis, assembly GCA_034641835.2. Classification (NCBI taxonomy): domain Eukaryota; kingdom Viridiplantae; phylum Streptophyta; class Pinopsida; order Pinales; family Pinaceae; genus Pinus; species Pinus albicaulis. The sequence continues at coordinate 1,146,468 of MU968411.1, read as the reverse complement.
CTCCCTTGTACTATGATAATAGGAGGATTTCCCCCCTGTTCATTGGAATATGAATAAATGAGAATAACCTAGGTGGTATGAAGTTCACTCTCTACGGGAAAGGTATGATCAACTGAAGGTGAAATCAATTCAACCATTTTCTCAACCATTGGTTGGTCAAGAAAAAACTCATGGGATCCACATTTAGAGAGAGTGGAATTGACTAGATTCATATAATGATCAATCACTTCATCAACTAGTTGGGGGTTGGGAGAAATATTTCAATAACCAGCCAGAAGACGAGGCTAAGAATCTATAAGGTTTTCCACACTTTTGAGGCTTCATCCATATAAGGAAAAAGGTGAATATGATGATTCTCTTCACATAGATTACAAGGAAAATTAACTTTAACCTTTTTCCCATGGACCTTACTATCACTAGTAGATGGTTTGTCACCAACATGATCTCCAGAAGCTGAAAAAAGGTTGATGTGAGTCTATGGACCACACTTCTAATACCTTGTGAATACTAGGACAATATATAATAAGATGGTCACCCTTACATAAATTGCAAGGGAATTTAATTTTGAGGGGATAATTGGAATATTTATCCATACTAGTTGTATGGGTAGCAATGCCTTCTTTGTTTTCACACTTCTTATTTTGATTCCAATTCTTCATCCTCCTCTTCTTCTTCTTCTTAGCTTCACGGTTACTAGAATCAATACTTTCATGACCGATGAGGAAGAAAGGGATGAAGAAACAAAATATGAAGAAGGAAAATTTTCAACTTTCGGATCAACATCAAGTTGATATTTTTCAGGTGGAGAATAAATTGGTTGAGGAGTAATTTGAACATTCAAAACCATAGTGGTAGAAAACAACCAAATTGGAAAACCAATGGTAAATTAGTAAAGGGACAATGTTTCCATATAAGGAGCACTAATATTTCCAAAATGAGGAAAGGGACTAGGATTCCCATCAGAGGGGTTTCCTTTATTGGTGTACTCAGGAACTTTCGTCATTAGTATCAACCTAAGATACACTAAGGAGTTATTCCATGGGGAGGATTTTATTCAGTGGTCAATTAATTGGTTTAAAAAATTAACAACAAAAATAAATCAAAGAGGTTAATATAGGCATAAAGGTTTACCAAGCAATGGTGAAATGCAATATGCAACTTCATAACCAAGGACTTAATGTACGTGCACGTGATCTCCTCAAATTTTGTGTTCGGTGTATCATGGTATACAAGGCGGTCGATTCGGCTACATATGGCAAGGATAACAACCTATTGTGTACTTCCAAAATATACTCGATGGTACGTGTAAGTTCAATCCGTAGTATTGTTTTCTAATGCATAAACATTCGATGAGAGCGTTCCCATATACTTATCATGCGTGGAGCGCCATCTGATATACCCGAAGGTACACAGAGTATGATCCTATACACTTACATACGTGGAATGAGATATCACCCTCGGGGTGCAACACTAACAACAAATGACAACTCCTATGTTTAAATATGTTGGAACATGTATCTATCCTAGACATCTATGTGTGTCATTAAGTTTCAAATGATCCTGAGGTTAATTAAAATGAATTTTAGAGTTGACCTTGAATTATTTTTCAATTTCAAGGATAAAAACTTGATGTCACCTGAACACACCTATGATGAAAATACTGTGATAAAAATAACTCTTTTCATTTTCCTTTTAACAATTATGAAAGGCCTAACTAAGTAGGAGAAGAAGAAATCACTCAACAATGCAACAAAAATGTGATGCAACAATCGATCTCTACAAAATGTTTCTAATCAAAATCAAATCCCTATATGTAATGCATGATGCATAATAATTTTCTTTTGGATTCCACTTAATTTAAGATGAAAATTAAGATGCATGTATAATCATTGATAGAAGAAAGTATTCAAAATGATGACTAAAACACCAATTCTTACAATCACTCAATGATCAAACAATTCAATTTTCTAATGACCTAATGAAAAGAAAAATGGAAAATATGAAAAAATTCTTATCAAAGGCACTCAAAAACAAAAGAAAACAAGATGAAGGCTTATTAGATACCAGGACACACTCAGGGACACAAGGAGGACCAACTGGAACAAACTTAGTCAGAGAGAAAATCACAAAAAGCTTTTTTTTCATCAAACAGGGATCATAGCAAGTGCTAAAAGGGATAGGGTGCACTACAACGTAGGTGCAGAGAAATCTAGGGTGCACTGTAATGCATTGTAACTAGACCATAGGGTGTCGTGATCAAGGAAAGCCAAGTTATGACATAAAAAATGCAAGTAAAGCTAAATGAAGGTCTCACTAGAAAATTTGGCCCAATTTCCGACGGCCACTTCGTTGCTATTCTGAGACATAGTCGTTGCAAGAGCGATAGTTCGAGGACGGGAAAAACGTGGTTTGCCATTATGTTTAAATTCTGATGCACTGACAAAGTGTCACACTACCGACACTTTTTCCATCGCTTCCAAACAAGCGTCTCTCTTCCGATGTTTCCCAGACCATTGCGCTTCCGATGTTTGTAAACTGTTGCAATTCCGATGAAATGTGGTCCGATGTTTTAAACGTCGCTCTTCCGACATTTTTAAACTGTCGCAATTCCAACGAAATGTGGTCTGGCATTTTTAACGTCGCTCTTCCGACGTTTTTATATTGTCGTTGTTCCGACATTTTTAAGCTATCACAATTCCCACACTGTACAAAAGTGTCACAAGACTGATGCATTGCAAAAGTGTCTCAAGACCGACGCATCCCAGAAGTGTCGCAATACCGACGCATTCAAAAAGCATCGCAATACCAACCCTAGGAATAACTGTCGCAATATCAACGGACGTCACAAGACCGATGAAAATGGAAATCGTTCAATACATCAGAAGACCGACGATTACAAAGTGTCGGTATACCGACGACGGGTTCAATTTAAAAAAAAAATGAAACTTTAAAATAGGACAGTAAATCTCCAATATTTGTTATGGATTATGGGCATTCCAATGACCATGAAATATTAATATAATAAACCACCCTGCAGCGCTTCGACTATAAACAATCATATAAACATGGCTCTGTATTTCCAAAAATAGGTTTAAAATAGAAATAGGGCAACATTTTTTTTTTTCCAATTGTTATGAATATAATTCGACCATGAAATATTAATATAATAAACCACCCCATAGCACTTCGACTCTAAACAATATTTTTTTTTCACAAGAGAAAAAATGTTGTTTTTAATATATTATATGAAGAAAAACAGTCCATGAAGTCATTACATTTTCACATCTGAAGATTGGAACCCAAATATCCATCCAGAAAAGTGGAATTCCCACCCCAGACAATGATAGAAAAATACCCCATGTCACATATAGGGACATGATATAAAACCCAGTAACGGTCCACATGGAGATTATCGACAATCTGAGAAAGCATCCAAATATGCCCGAGGCATCTATAAGAAAGTGAAATAGCAGTATGTAGAATAGTAAAGCAACAGATAGAGTACTGACGTCCATTGTTCCAAATACAAATTAAAGTACCCAAAATCCTTGAACAGAGAAAAACGCTAATCATGTGAGGAGTGTGATATGTCTAAAATATAAAAATACCATCAGACCATATCAATAAACCAGCATCGCTAGTTTTGAAGGCAGAGTGATAACCTGTCAACACATAAAATAGTATCATAAAGTGGATATAGGAAATGTGCAGAGACATGTACTGTTGATATACACCTCACACAAAAAGCATCCATGATAGAGAAAAAATATGTATAAACCCAGGGTCGATTGTATGTTCTGGCTCGCTTGTTCCCGGAAATAAAAACCATCTGCAGAAACCCAGGCTCGCTTGTAAGATTAGGCTCGCTTGATTCCAAAATTGGTAACCATCTGTTGCATCCGAGATGTAAGGTTCAGGCTCGCTTGTTTCCATTAGTAGCCCGCTACAACATCCACCTTGTTCATAGAAAAAAGGTTCCTGTAGATATATAGAGAAAGAATATAATACGTAGACCATATAAACATGGCTATGTATTTCAAAAAACAGGTTTAAAATAGAAACAGGGCAACATTTTTTTTTTCCAATTGTTAGGAACATAATTCGACTGTGAAATATTAATATAATAAACCACCCTGCAACACTTCGACTATAAACAATAATATAAACATGGCTCTGTATTTCAAAAAACAGGTTTAAAATAGAAACAGGGCAACATTTTTTTTCCAATTGTTATGAACATAATTCGACCATGAAATATTAATATAATAAACCACCCCACAGCGCTTCGACTTTAAACAATCATATAAACATGGCTTTGTATTTCAAAAAACAGGTTTAAAATAGAAACAGGGCAACATTTTTTTTTTCTAAGTAAAGTTAATCTATTAACAGTGGGAATAAAATTACAGCATGACCGAAGTCAAAAGAATTGCCCAGACTTATGGAAAATTTGTCATAAAAAAAAAAAAAAAGACTGCCCTCATACGGGGAAAACAGTCTTGAACATTTACAGAATTCAAAAATATTACAGAGGTCCAACACAGTAATATAATCTAAAACATGCCCAATTAAGTGGGCTGTGAAGCAAGAAAACCAAATTAACCAAACTACTCCTCCGGTGGTTCCTCGACGATTCAGTACCATCCTTCGAAAGGTCTAGGATTTCCAGGTGCTATCTCCACATTCATGCCACCGCTCCCCTCCTGAAGGCCCGAATGTTGGCCGGTTTTTTTTGAGCTTAGACCCGCCAGACAGGTGCATTGTTCCTCCACTTGGGCCTCCTCACGGAAAACCACGATGATTGAAGCTGTGATTCGTGGGCGGTTCAGAGAGAAATTAAAGGAAAAAAGCGCAGTGCGCGTCGTGGGAGAAGGTGAAGTGGTGGGGAAATGAGGAACAGGGGAGCCCATATGGTGGCTAGATCCTAGAACCCGACCCTGCCCACTTCTAGTGTTTGGATAGCGACCTGCATAATAATCACTAGACTGGGAAGATGAATCGATTGAGGGGCTGGAGGGAGTGCACAGAAGTTGATCTATAGTGCTCCCTGTGTGGCAACGCATCCTTTGACACAAGCGAGGCATGGGTGTAGTCTCAGCAGTGGGCACAAGATGAGATGGAGAAGCAGGATTCCAAGAAACAGAGGAAGACAGACACAGACCAGACCGAGAGAAATGCAGATTTGCACCAAGGTCTAAGGAGAAGTTCAGCTGGCTTCTCCTTCTTGTCACAGTGAGCAGGTAGTGTAACCTAACAACCGGAGAGCATCTGCAATTCAAAGGTTGCGGCTCGTCTGAAAAACCATAGCAAAATGCCATTTTATCGACCCGACTGCAATGGCATCGAAGAACGCCCATCATAAATCTCTCATTGATCAGAGCTGAAGGCCGAAGCATATTAGAGCATGCGGAATCACTAACAGGATTGGAGGTCTGATCTTGAACAACATTAACACTTAATGCGATTTGATGTGAAAACCTTGGAACTTAAATATTGGTTGATTCAACAGCATTAAAACTTAATGCGATTGATATGAAATCGCCACATCCATGTCCCATCGCCTTAAACACCATCGAATGCACCTGCATCTGGGAACAGGGAAAATTTTGATTGAGGACATGTGGTAGAAATTGATTGGAGTGGATCTTTGCTTGGGCCACTCGCGCAGTGGAAATTCAAACCCGAAAAATATTAGGGCGAATTTGATAAGAAATTCACATCACAACTCTCTCTCCGTACGCCAGCCCAAATTCGGACCCGAAAAATATTAGGGCGGAATTCATTTGGTTTTTGCGTCACAAAATTGGCCGACATTAGCAAGCTATTTTGGAATGCGAATTTGGTTTGAATTATGGTTTATCGCCGTTTGAAGTCCGACAAGCTCCACGGCTAAAGGGTTCGTTTGAAGTTTTGACAAAGGTTTTGTTATATGTTTTTTATAACGCGCGGCGGAATAGTTTTATTGTTTTTTAAGGTCCCACTCAGTGATCAAATTTGAAGGGCAGTTCCGAATTTCAATTAGAAGGGCATATATCTATGTCTCCCTTCCATAATGAAAAGCTTTAAAAAAAAAACTTTTCAATTGACCACAATAAATTATTTTTACATTTGATTTTCAGAAAGACAAAACCATCAATATTTATATTAATAAAATACTATTACATATACAACAATGAAGAAGGCTCCATCTTTCATTGCTTAAATATCTCATTGGAAATGTCAACATAAGTCTTGAAGACACTATTATAAGAATTTGGATACATACCACCAGGATATAGGAGATTCTTATTTGTGAGATTGTGTAATGCAATTTTGACTTTGTCTCACAAGGAGCAGCATCATGGAGGTCTGGATTTTTCTTATAGAACTTTATTATTATTATTTGAAACATTGTTTATAGATATGAATACAACAATGAAATTATGAGCATGGTGGACAATTAGTCAAGCTCATGATGCCAAACCATGATGATGTAAGTTTGGAATTTAACATTTTTACATGTTAAAGACAAATAGTCAAAATCACTGACAACTTAGTACGCCATAATTAATAATCATTCCCTGTTCACTTTTGTTAATAGGTTTATGTCACATAATGATCTCTCTTCTCTGGCATTTACTTGTATTGAAGATCACTATTCTAGGAATAAGGAGTTATTTTCTCCAAAAATAACCCTAGCCAAACATTGAAAATGCATCGAGGATATCTTTCTATGCTTCATAAGTACATATGTTCTACTTCTAAATCATGTCTTGGAAGTGGTTGTTTTGCTGGAAATTATTCACCAGTTGGTTTCATACCAAAGTCTTTTTCTCATTTTCGGCATCCAATACATGAAAAAGATAATGGTTTAAAACAACATAAATATTTGAAATTTTGCAAGAATTGTCTGGCACACTTTGAATATGAATTTTGAAGTCAAGTGCATGATGCTGTATAGGATCAAGTTTCATTTTGAATACCAAATGTTTCACAAGAAACTTCTCGACATGCTACCCTGCAGTAAGGATTAAATGACAATATTGCATCAACTATTTCCATAATAAAAGTGCACCTCGGCCATAAGACTAAACAACTACAAATGTTGTAGATCTAACAAGACCACACAATCAAATGTATTCCACAAGACCAATACTGTATGAAAAATGAAAAGGAGTTTGCAACCAAAAATACCTTAGGAAACTAATTCAATTAGATACACCAAACCATCAACAAAAAGGAAAACCGGCCTACTCAAAAGGCAAGCGTTTACCTCCTTTGACAAAATTTTGAGTTCCGAAACAAGGGCCTTTATTGTCTTGTCAATGTCCCTAGTAATTTGAGCGGGGTTTGCACCTGCTGCAACAACCTAAACAAAAAGGTTTCATTTCAAATTATTTTCCACAAATTTAAGATACAACCATTGTCGGTTTTGTATTTCCTAACAAGCTCATAAATTTTGACAAAAGAACCAAATTTTTTTAATACCTGATAGCAATTTTTTCACTCAAAAACTATCTTAGACTCAATAAGCCCAACCCAAAACTAAAAACCAAACACCATAAGACCCTACAAAAATGAATAGATGATCTTAATCCAGTACTATCGACAAAAAGTTACCTTTACACCCTCACTTATTAAACCATGTGCAAGAACAACAGATGTTGTGGTTCCATCCCCAGCTAAATCATTTGTCTTTGCCGCAACTTGCCTTACCAACTTGGCCCCAATATTTTCAACTGGGTCCTCTAATTCAACCAATAAAAAGGCCAAAACCATAGCATTGAGATACATTTCATTACACTGTCAATAACAATAAAATTTGACTTAGCCATAACCCTTTCCTTTTATTGTTGTGAAAAGCTTTATGCATTACTCTAATGTGGCTAGTCCATAGGCCAAGTAGACCACTGGTTAAAAAATATGCTTCATTTCACTTTTGAGTTTTCAAATTATGCCTACAAAATCTAAGACATTTAAGAGGGGGAACTAATACAACGTTAAAAAGAAAACGAGAGCACACATCTACAAATTACCTCCTTAGCTACTATCACACCATAATTAACTATTTTCGGAGAACCATGCTTGCTCTCCAAGACGACATTTTTCCCTTCGCCCCAAGGGTGATTCCAACAATATCAGCAAGTTTGTTCACACTAACTATAAGACAAATTGACAATGCTTTCAATAAGTGTGCAATTGAATGCCAGACCATATGCCAAAACAACCCTCCATGAAAAATTAAAATAACCCATTAAAATCAAATATAAGTGGACAAGGAAAGATCCACCGCAGTGAAGTTTGACGTGCAGGTGAGCTTCCTTTAAACATAATTTTTTCTCTGACCTGCAATTTTTTTGTCACTGAGCCATCCTTGTTGAAGTACAACTCCGTTTCCATAGCTCTTGTATTAACTACCTTCTCTATGTCGCGTAATCTTAGATTCCCTCTTCTTCTTGAGTGATTAAAGGAATGGGTGAAAAAACTGAAAGAGAAGACAAATGTTTGCCATAATTATCAAACATTGCACCCAACTTCTTCCCCTTTCTATTGTTACCCAATGAGGTAGATGTGGCAATTGTTGTCATACTACGCAAAGCAGAGGCCATCTTCTCTTATCTTGAATATAGAATTACAAGATCTTCATATTAGTATGAACCTTAAAAAACACGACTCCCATTTCTAAAAACCACTTTTAAGTTGTAACAGGAAAACTAAACAACTATCGCAACTTTTGGCAACTTATGGAGCATTAAGAGAGAAACAACCAGAGATAAATACAACCACAATCCTCATTTTAATGATACCGGACTATATATTTGCATTAAGATAATAGAAAGAAATCACAACTATATTAAGGCCAGCACAAAACTATCTTTAACTAGTGTCTCTCGCGACCTTCAGGTTGCCATGCTAGAGGTTGCATATTTTTAATTTAAATTCTTGACCTCTCGTGCCCATCTATGAATGCATCCAATGAAATATCTACATCAAATGCTCCTTTATATCCCCAAAAAAAAATTCCCTACTACAAGAGAACCAGTATTGATGGATCACCCCACACCATCCCACCCACTAGAAACGGTGAAAAAGGAAACCCGAGAAAACTTCTGAAGTATCTCAAGATGACTATATGGGTGGTTCTTATGAATCGACCAACCATTCATAGCATGCTCATCAATCCAAACCATGAGTATTATGTGACGATATTCAAGAAGGCACTGAATCGTATTTCTGAAGCTATGTTAGAGAAACCCTAAACTCTCACTAAAAAATAAAATATACTCAGCAACAAAATGATCACACTCTAGGTAGCCCTGGAGGCTATTTGGGGGTGATGAGTCCAATAGGTCTCAATGAACTGTTTCCCTCGCCGGGTAATACTATTGTAGTGTAATTTGATACTATTTTGGATTTTGAATTCCATGATCCTAATCGAAACCAATACCTTCAGCTCCAGTACCTGTTCACAAAAGAGGGCGCCATAGTCATTAATGCATGCAGAGAGGGTGAATTGTAGGCATTGCAATAGGAGGTGTTGTTGTTGTTGCATTGGCCACTAGATTTTTTTTTTGGTTCTGTTACAAGCACATAGTATTGAAAAGGACAGACAAATTTAGTTCAGATATTGTGAAATTGCCTTGGAAATTCACCTACAAAGAGCTCAGAAATGCTACAAAAGACCCTTTTTGAATGTGATTGATAATCAATAATTGCAAGCAAGGGTAATCCCCTTGTGAAACCCAAATTTCTGAGCATTTTCTAAAACCTGATGACAGAGTCATTGTAATGAACAAGCGCCTAGGTCCATACTACATCCAAATCTACCAAGCACCAAGATCTATAAAAAAAATCCACAATATCTACGAACTAAGAACAATAGGTAGAAAATGTATTCTGCTTACTTGTTCAAATAGTGGTTGGGGTTTACGTCACGACAAAAATTTGACAGAGCCCATGTATCATTTCTTATCATTGAAATTCTGTCAGTATCATTCAACTGGGCAAGCACCTGCCTCAGAGCTCCATGACTGAGGGAAATATCCCTAAATGTTGTAGAGTCTCCAGCAATATTTCCCAAAGCCCAAAAAACCTTACACGAACACCAGTTGAACTCAAAGTTGGGTACTAGTTTTTTAAATCAAATTCCAAAATCACAGACATATAAAGATAGTTGGGAAGAATAATTTTATGCATCTAAAATAAATGTGCTACCTGTTCTCGAACATTATCATTCCTAGAGGTAAGAAGTTCCACAAATATAGGCAGTGCCCCATAATCAATCACAACCTTTGTATTCTCAGAGGTTCCTGAGACTATATTAGTCAAATCCAAAGTTGCTTCAAACTGCATTATCAATCACAACGTATCACCATCAAAGCTATAATTTTAAGATAACAATTTATCTACCATTGAAACTATAATTTTAAAATAGATACACCTAGTGATATAGACACCTAGTGAGAGTAGAGGTTAGGAAATTATAATAAGAATTATTACAATATATCACTCACAGTGCAGTTGATTGTTCATTTTCTGTTGTAACTATAATTTTAAAGAAGACACACTTAGTGATATAGACACCACCAAGTGAGAGCAGAGGTTATGAAATTATAATGAGAATTATTTCAAGATATCATATTACTCATAGTACAATTAATTGTTTATTGTTTGGTGTAATCATTGTTTATTATTTATAAACACAATCAAACATATTATGAGGGACGATGATGAAATTGACAACGGTCTCATAACAAACCATAACGGGCACATCCCCTAGCAAGAACGAATCTGAATAAGAAAGAAAGCAAAACAAAGTGATTACTTACAGGATCATAGGCTTCTTGAAGAACAAGATCCAGAGAAGTATCTGTAACCCCTAAAGCAACACCTCTCTCTGCAAGACGAATCGCTACATCTTTCATATGTAGTCTAGCAAATTTTCTGAGCTCATCATGAGAAAGAGGATCAAATACAACTATCTCATCAAGTCTATTCAATAGCTTTGGCCTGAAATGTCTTCTAACCTGCAAAAATATTCAAAGGCATGTCAAAGCACTGTAGCCAACTTCGTGATAAAATTATATGAAAAATATGCATACACAGAGTCCAGGAGAATGAAACGGCAGGTGTATTGGCAGTTGCCGAAATGCAGCAACTAAAACGGCAGGTGTATTGGCAGTTGCGAAAATGCAGCTACTAAAATGGCAGGTCTGTCGACGGTTGCAGGTGTGTGGATTGTTGCTGGCATTTTCAAACCGATTCCATGGAAATATACTGGAAACCAGTGGTATGTCAAACCTAGAAGGTAACCCGAGAGACTGTGAAAATCAGATTAAACAAGTAACAGGTGTCGTGCCTAGATAAGAAGTTTTGACGAAAAAAAATTGATCTCTTTCATAACAGAAGGCCTATCAGCCTAAATATCTAGGACATGTGGAACTCCATGATAAAGACACATGGTGTGTGGATTTGAGTTTTTTAGGTGGTCAAGTGGGCCGAAAATAGGTGAAATGTGGCACCACTCAGAGATTGACATGTTCCAATTGGTACAAGTGGTAGACAATTGGCATGCTCAAACAACGAAGTGATGCAGGAATGACATGAGGGAGAAAATATCAGAAAAGCCCCAAATCTGGAGAACTAAAGCTCATCACCAACCTGAGATTGACAACTTTACATGATGTAACCTATGAAATCGTAAATGGAGAAATCATAGTAACAATAAAGTAACCTATCTAACAATAAATTCGGATTCATCCTGGGAGTGGTAATGGGAGAAATCATAGTGAACAACAGGAAACATGCAGAGTTGCTTACAATCAAATAGATGAAAAAACACATACGAAAAACCTAGATAATAATCATGAACAAGCTTAATATTGAATTATGAACTGTAAAGGAACTTACAAAATGTGACATTACGAACCTGGTCAAGTGCACAAGAAAAAATATCTTGGACATGACCTTGGTTGACAAGTTGTATTGCTCATGATGCAAGAGGATTTGTACCTGCACTGCCAAGTCAATCAAAATCCATCATTATCTATACAATAAATACAAGTAATTGATGTAGTATTTTTTACTCTAAGATGAATTCTTATGATAATGTTAGAACATATGTTGAAAATGTCAAAAAATACCTGAATAAGCTCCTCTTCATTTCAAGAACAATTTATTGGAGTCGCATGAACTTGGAACAAGCCTCCCACGATCTGAAAGAGTAGCAACTAAGTCAACAGTGACTTTTTTGTTGCTACACTAGATCGAGGGAGGTTTGCTCCAAGATTAAATCGCTCCAATAAATTATTCTCTACTAAACAGGGCCAACCACGTGAAGGTGGAAGCTCTTATGGCCCCTCCCCCCCCCCTCACATCACTCTCAATTCCCTAATGCCCAATCTATATTTCATTTTTTACTTTCATGAGCATAAAAAAAAATATTCAATAACTAATAAAAAAACAATTCAACAAAAAGTACGCAAGGAAACATTGCAATTAATGCTTGACATAAAAATAGCATGATAAATGAGTTTTTTATATAACGCAAAAAACGTTCCAAGTATGGTAACGTTTGTCTTATAATAATACAATATTTTACATTATCGAATTTTCTTTTTCTTCTTCCTATTTATAAAGCTCCTAATTACATCATCAATATCATCATGCTCTGCTCCTGTTTCGTGCCTTTCGACCCGCACTGCTGACCTAGTTGCGTAGTCACGATGTTTGGTCTCATCCAGTGACGGGGCATCGCCTACAAAAATAGATAATATTAAATTTTAATTGTCAATTTTTAAATATCATTGAACTAGTTCGGTAATATTAATAAAAAAAATTGCAATGAGATTATTTACTTGGTGCACCAGTTGTCGTCGTTGGGACTATTGCCCTGTCTTCCTCTGGTGGTAAGATCCTCAAGGGAAACCTTCTCTGTCATTTAAACAAAAAAATTTATAAGGAAAACCATCAAGGTATAATTAGAAAAAAATATAAGTGTAAATTAATTACTATCATGGCCCTCACTGATAGTAGCATTGTCGGCCTGGTCCCCACTACAATGATCAAGTTGCACGTGAGGATCATCTACATCTAGCTCTAAAACTGGGTTATTTGCCTCGTCGGTAGTGCTGCTCCCCTGATTTAAACAAATTTGTTAGACATTAAATTTATGGACGAAAACAAACATATTGAAAGGTTAATGTTTTACCTTATCAGGCATTCTGGATCTTGGGACCTGCCCCAAGCTTCTACGACGTTCAACTACGACTTGATAGCCGAAATGGAAAGCGATATTTTTATCTTCCTCGACATTTTCTGTTCCGAAGTCATCACCCTACATTACATATGATTGTTCATTTTTAATCATATTTGATAGGATTACAAAAATGTTGGAAGGCGATACAATTAATTATAAGATGTTTAGCTACTTAATTACAATTCTTGCGGCTAATTTCAAGTAGCCGCCTTGGCCTAGCTTGTGATGGCCCTTTTTTCCATCCTAGCTTTGGTTGCCTTTGAGGTGTCAGGCAACCTAGCATCAAAATATTGAAGTCAGATATGACATAGCACACTTTTATTTTAGACATAGAGAAAATTAAATCTATTGAATTAAAGTTGTAATTTACGTTGTAGTTCCAGTTGGCATTTTTCCTTCTTTCTTTTCCCTTTTCTCTTTTCCGTCATGGATGAGTGCTCTCCACTCACTCTCTGGAACTGTGAGAGGACACTCGTATCTAGGGTTAAATTTCAATTGCGTCCTATATGTGTCCCTGGTATATTTTAAATATTTGCCGGCTACCCAAGCCATCGCTGTTCTGTCAAATGTGCCGACCCCAAAAAGGGCTTCTAGATAATCTAGAAGTTCTTTTTTCAGGTTGGAATTCTGGGAATTCCACCTTCTGTGTATGGTTGGGCAAAAAATTACCAACGCCTGGCTCTCCAAAAACCTGTAGAACTCATTGTTTCCTACACAGAAAAAAAATATATTATCATTAATTTAAAAATAAAAATCATGATAAATATGTTTTAGATAGAGTACGTGAAATAGTTAAAATATTAAAATTTACCTGGGAGTTGTACGTGATTTATAGGGACACCTTCATCGTTCACCAACAATGTGCCATTAATGGTCCCTGTGGAGATGACACGTGTAGCTCCAGGAAACGCAATAATGTAGTTGGCCATATCAACCTCATCACTGCCAACACGTTCAATGGTTGGATGGGTGTCTGCTTGGGCAGGGTGTGTTTCTTGGCTGGCACCTAAATGAGTAGAAGGTGTATGAGAGGGTTGCTAGGAAATATCTTGCCCTTGTGTCCCACTACCACCAACACTGGGTTCAGCAAGTGCTAGAAAACGCTACATACAAAATAACTTTTTGTTAGTTTAGTCAATGTAAAAATTAAAAGTCAAACTATCACAATTCATCTCATGCAGAACAAAAAAATATCCTTTTGACTTTTTATTATTACCTGATATGTTTCTAGCTGGGTCATAAGTTGTTTTATCCTCTCTTCTATTTCAGGTGTTTGAGGCACGTCTATCATAGTATTAAATTCTGACCTTGCATCTCATGCCTTTTTTCGCAACAAGAGCGTTGGAGATAGGGATGAAGAAAGCTCTTCCTCATAGAGGGAATCATCAGGCGTACCATGGCTAGGTATCTGCATATTTGAACAAAATTAATATTATTTCAATTATGTAAATAGCTAAAATACCTGAAGATGGAGCAATGCTGGCACTTTACATGTTCTTCTGATGGCCTCTTTCAGCAATCATCCCGTCTCGGGGTTGTTCCCGTACTACCCTGATCAGTCTGCCATATTGCAATAAAATTATAAGTGTAAAAACTTGAAAAAAATATCTAACTTGAAAACACAAAATGAAAACTGAAATAATTTCTAATAAGACACCAGAAGACAGAGTTAGAGTTTCAAATATGCCTTGCATTGAATTCAGTGCTGGAAACATGTCATTGCACATTAAGGCACCCAAACAAGAGACGAGTTAACAATGAATACCTTATTGAATATATTTTTGGAGAAACTTCTATTAAAATTGTTGTGAAGACCTTGAGCACATTTTTGGAGCAACATTGTCGAAGCTAATGGTATAGCATTTTTGGAGACGATCTTGAAGGGCCTTGAAGTGAAGCTTTTGGAGCAACTATTGAAAAATCATTAGAGCATTTAAGTAAGGCACTTTCTATCTTCCATCAAATTTTTCCTTTCAATATCCTTTAAACGATTTTTTCGATATTTAATGTTTGAAATCACGTTATAATTCCTTGATTATATGTGTTTGGGGACTTTCCCTTTGAAATTACCCAAAAATACCCTGGCAATTTTATCTTCAAGATGCATGTCTGACCCTATTGTTCAATATTTTGATTGATAGTAGTAAACATAGAGAGTTGGGGGGCTCTTGACTTGGTTTGGTTGGGCCATTAGATCCCTAACATCTACTAGGGAGAACCCCCCTGGAGTTGGAGGAGAGCTAGCCCGAAGTGAAAAGAGGTTGGTGAGGTGGCAATGGGGCTATTGAATTACACATGGTATCACACTTTAGCTTTAGGAATTTATCTTGAGAAGTGCGAGATTTTGCTATATCAATTCTCAAATTGTTTACAACACTATTGATAAGAACTAATAAGAAGTGATGTTGAGGGGTTTTTGGGTATAAGAAACAATACCATTTAAAAACTATGGTTCTCAGTCCTTGGCATTCCTTCACCTGGGGCTAGAGGCACAAGAATAATTTCACACTAAACCATGCAAACTTAAAAGTAACTTAACAGATCCATAAAGTAATAATAATCATAATTCCTAATTTCCTATTGTACGATATAATGCAAATTATTCAAACATGAAGCAATGAATACATGCAATTTCTTAATTTCAAGATTGATGAACCAATACAAGAAGTTAGAAACTACAACTTCGATTCAATACTATGTGTCCTAACTCCAGGAAGGAATCTAGTTTGTAGTACAGAACATGCATCGTGTATTATCAATTCTTAATTGACAACAACTAAATGTCATCTACCTCATCAATTCCTTCCCATTTTGTGTTTTTATGTTATATTCCTTATAAAAGTGTCAAATTTCTCTCAAAGTAAGCAACCACTGAATAAAATAAAAAATATTTGAGATATGATTGAGAAATGGTCATTTATTTCTTGAAAGGATCTTCACGATTTCTTTGGTTGTTTTTCATCTCAAGAAACAAGAAATGACCTAAGAAACTATCGTGATGTAATATAATAAACAACACGGTGCAATGGCCATTTTCAAAGCCAAATGATGTCCATTGAGAACATGGCCTTTATTTGGTTCCTATTTCATAGGAGTTTCGGGTAGAAATGGAACTTTGTTGTACCATTTCCAGTAGTAAAAAGGGAAAACCTTCTTTTTCCATGGGAAATAATTTACCTTTCCTTTTTCAAGATAATCTAAATCACAAAAAATATGAACTATACTGCACACATTATTGGATAATGTGAAAGTGGAAAAGGAATACCCTACACAAGTGATGCACAAATGTACATTTGAACACTAATAGATTTTTGTAGTTGAAATGAAATGCTTGTTTTCATTTAAATGTAGGGTTTTTAAAGCAGGAAGAAATAATGGCTGCCAATTTAATAAGTGTTTCTTTGGGAAAAATTTAAATCTTGTATTGGGTGATGAAGATAATAGAGGGTATTGAATCTTGATTCTTGAAATTGTGTTTAACTTGAATGACTCAAATGATTATAAATATCAGTGGATAAGTTCTTTTTTTCAAGTATGTCACTCAAAAATCTTATGTCAAAGCATTGTATGATGGCTAGCATTTTCTTGTTTCCCTTTCTTCAGTTCAATGTAAAAAGTATATTAATATATTGGAGTACGAATGATAACTACAATTTTTTTCTCTGCAGTATACCCAGCCCCAAGATTATGAAATTTTTTCTCAAGTGGAGCTATTGGTTATTGATGAAGCAGCTGCAATTCCATTGCTTGTTGTAAAGGCTCTGCTCGGGCCATATTTAGTGTTTCTGTGCTCTACTGTAAATGGGTAATAATTATAAACGAGCCAACCACAATCACAGATTTTGTAACCATTCGGTTTCCATGGATAGTGATGATGATATTAACCCTATATATCAGTGACCTATATCTATATGAGAATGATCTCAACATTGACCTTGATATGGTTGTATGGATGTGACCTTTGTTATGTCATCAGAAAATCCCCAAATCTGGAGAACTAAAGCTTATCACTTTCGATCTGGAGTACTAACCTTGTGATAAAGTTGATGACTTTCGATCTCCCATTCTCTACCACTTTGCACTTCACCTTCAATATAGATCACACCAAGGGAAATTCGTTGCTGGGTGTTGATATGGATAAGTTTTTCGAACTAAAATCCATAGCTTAAACATCATGAAACTACTGGAGTCAAATTCATGCAAGCACAAACACATCTTACACATCCTCTTTGAAACTCATCCGAAATAACATTGGAAGACATCTAGAGAGAACCCTATAGCCTAACACAATCCAATGGAATTGACCAAAAAAACCCAAATAGAGTCAACCCTACTATAGGAGGAAGGGCCTGCAGTAAGAACTTACCATTTTGCAAGATCTGAGGGCAATAGCTGTTCTGCAAGAGCTGAGGGCGAATGCTGGGGGAGAATGTTGTTCTGCAGAGATGAGGGAAAATGCAGGTTGAATGTTGTTATGCAAGAGTTGAGGGCAAATGCTGAGGGTGAATGTTGTTCTGCAAGAGTTAAGGGATAATTTTGAGGGCGAATTCTTAGGGTGAATGTTGTTCCGCAAGAGCTGAGGGCGAATGCTAAGGGAAAATGTTGTTCTGCAAAAGCTGAGGGTGAATGTTGAGGGCGAATGCTGTTCTGCAAGAGCTGAGGGCGAATCTTGTTCTGCAAGAGTTGAGGGTGAATGCTGAGGGAAAATGTTGTTCTTCAAGAGCTGAGGGTGAATGCTGTTCTATAAGATCTGAGGGCGAATGCTATTCTGCAAGAGCTGAGGGTGAATGCGCGTGTGATATTAGATGTTAATGTAGTTTTTAATAAAATCATTTTTATGTAGTGCGCATATACGTGTCGTTATACCGACGGCAGCCAAAGCATCACTATTGCGACAGATGCCTCCAAACGTCGCAATTGCGGCACTTAGACATTGTGTCTCACTTGCGACGTTTGGAGGCAGCCGTCGCAATAGCGACGCTTTGGGGCATAGTGTCACAATTGCGACGTCTTCCTCCAAACATCACAATTGTGACACTTTGTCTAAGTGTCATTATTGCAACACTTTTATCTAAACGTTGGTACAGCGATAGTTGCAGGCAGGATTGAAAAAAATTGGGGAAATTTCTGACATTTGGTCAAAAGCGTCGGAACCAAGTGTCAGAATTTCCCCCAAATGTACTAGTGTCTTATTAGGTCTGTTATTGACTAAGTATAACAATGAAGGTCTAAATAATAGGTAGAACACACACTAAGGAAAAATAAACCACCAAGGGCATACATAGATACCTGGTTTGGTCACTAATTTCTTATAAAGAATCAATGACTATGGACAGAAGTATATTCCCTAGACTAGGTGGCCTATCATAAAACAACAAAAATACAAAGAAGATAATTTTTCCCTTGAAGTAAATAGGTAAAGGGATGGAGCCTACCTATGATCCGTTGTATGCTTCACTCCTCCCTTGGATTGAATGCTTCAATTATAGCGCCAGTCGCTATAATTATAACTTGCACAATTAAACAACACAAGCTAATGATCTACGAAATCTATGTATCATCATATAAATACTTCATTCAATTGATCAACATGGCATCGAAATACATGAAATCATAACATCATATATAGGAAAGCATAGAACTCTTTGCATTAATAGAAATGGAGTGAGTTTCAACCAAATATAGGAGTTGATATTGTAGAAGAGCTCCTCCAAGTTGACTTGTTCCTTATTTACCACAAAGTGCACCTCTAATCACCCTAATGCATGGAATAATGACTCTTCATAACAATAACATGAGGGTAGAATCTATCTCCAAAATAAAACCCCTAGCTTGTGGATGGCCAAAAGTATATAGGAGAGGATGGTAAATTGGTAATTATTATCCATTTACTAATCTAGGCTTGAGATCCACCCTTGATGGGAGGATGGGATCAAAGGATAAGGGATGGAAAATCCAAGGTAGGATAGGATAAGATTCAAAATTTTTATCTGAGGTAAATAGTTGTAACAAATCTTTGAAGTTTATTGAAGAAGAGGCTTCGAGATTCTCTCTCTTTTTCCTGAATTTATAGAATAAATACACCCCAACATGGAGCAACCTGCTGGTGATCAACCGTGTCCAGCATGGAGCAACCTATTAGTGAATACAAGTCCATAAGCATACAGACTGCATTAGTGCTTAAAGAGGCTGATCTAAGGTTGTTTCAAGAAGAAAATTTGGTATTAAGGAGAGTCATGCTTAGGTATTTGTGCAATGATGATGTTAAGGGTTAAAAGGATGTTGATTGATCTATTTTATAGGACAACTAACTAGATGCGACAAAATCACCTATTAGGAATGGTGTAGAAGGCATATCTGATACAAAGCTTCAGAATTTGAAGATCTATATTTCTTGGATTGGTTCTTGATATCCATCCTCACATAAATTGGTAAAGATGTTGCATCCACTTTCCCTCAAATAGAAGAAGAAGCCGTTCAAAATAATTTTCAGTTCAATCTAATCTATGCCCAATTAGGTTATGTCTACATCGTTCTACTCGACATTCCTCAACCCGGAGCTTATTTTGCACTAGGAACATCTCATGCTAGAGATGGTGTGGTAAAATTAGTCTCTTACCAACATCCTTCTCCAAGGAACTATGGGATATGGCCAACCTTGGGGGGGGGGGGGGGCGCATTACCATGTACACATATCCTCCCCTTGACACTTTGATCGTTAACTCATACCAAGGAACAAGTGATTCTTATGAAATTCCCCATTCACATCAATTTATTCCAAAACTAGTTAGAACTCAACCTCGTTACTAGAATGCAGCCACTAATCCATACTATCCTTATGCACTACTTAGTGCTCCGGCCCTCTTTCCACCAACACCTTAGTCTCCTATTCCAAACCATCCACCACCTCTGAAATGGTAGGTGTACGCTTAGAAAAAAAAAATCATCCCTCTAATTAGAATAAAAGTAATAAATGGAAGGGTAACCAAAATAAACAATCTTAGGGAAACAAATGAAACCAAGGTTGTCAACCTAATGCCAACCAGGATGACAAGTCTAACACTGCTAACAAACAACAAGGAATCCAACCCAAGCAGAAAAATGCCCTTGTACCAATAATTCTTATTCATTATTTGTGTTGGCTTGAGGGCTCCAGACCCAAGTTCAAAGTTAAGGATAACCAACAAAACCCTCTTACTACTGGCCCTTTCAATAGTGACCTACTTTCCCAAGTCAAACTCTCACCTGAAACAATATGGGGGGGGTTGAAACGATGTTTCCACACCCTGAAAGAGAATTAAATGATGTGGGTGTCTTCAGATCTTAAAACAGCTATGATCTAACCTTCGCAATTGAAGCCCCAACCAGAAACCCTAACCAGGAAGATTTAGGTCAATTACACAGAATATCTTGTGCAGGTGCTAAAAAAGATTCCACAACTCCTTAAATAGTCCTTAATACATATTATTAAATCTGGTCAGTAATAGATCCATTCATTTATCATTCATCTAAATAAGAAAACAGTTGCACGACCAATATGAACACAGATAACACAATAAACATAACTAACAGTAAAAAACAAATCATAAATAAAATGACATATGCATTTGACACTCAGATATCATCCAAAACATTACTTTACTCATTCACATATCATATCTTCATTACAATACTTTCATTCTACCCATGCACATATCCAGCGGGGTCTCCATGTACACAGCCAACAGGAGCCTTCTAAACCTAGAAAAATTCGCCTCTTAGCTCAAAACATCAAAACATATTCCATAATTCTTACATCATTTCATCTATCGACTTGATCTAGACTCCTATTTATACTTTTAGCCTGTGCTCATCTAAGGTCCCCAAACTGTGGTTTGTGAACCCTAGTTCTACCCTTTTACCCATTACAACTCTTAAGGGGCTTTGACCCACTCCAAAGCCCATTTAATTGTGCTGCGCATGACTAAAATTAGAAAAAAATACCATATTTTTACCCAAAAATTTGTCCTAAGGGACCCCACTCCAAAAGGGCCCTAAAAAAATCTTGAGACTCGTCCTGAGTCAGAGCGATGCTAGGTTCTTCATTTTGTTTTGTAGTTCTTCATTTGCAGCAGCAAAGGGTTCCAGGTCATTTGCGCTCTGAGCTGCTGCACTATACACCATGTCCACCAGCTTCTGTGGCTAGATTGATACTTTGCAAGGTATGATTCAGGTTCTTAACGACTGCATCCAGGTCTTAAGACAACTTCATTGCCTCGTTTGCCCACAAAATCATGTGTTTTGTCACGATTTTTTTCTTCCTGTGTAGCTCCTCTAATTCGTTGCACATAATTTGACTTTTTTGCATGGCGACCATGCTGTGAGCAGGGACAAAAGTGGGAAAGGCCTCCTGGAGGTCATCGAATGCCTGCTCCTTGGTGCGCAACTCCTGAGAGATATTCTTAACTAGTGGGTTTGTTTGCACAGAGGTCCATAGTCCCATTTTTGTTTCGAGTAGCGTAGAGACTTTGTCAACATTACCAGAGATCATTTATGATGCTTCCTTTACCAAGGTTGCCCGCTGCATGCACACCTCTAGTGGAGTCTCTAGTTGCAGCTTAACTTGTAATGCAATGATGTGATGCTAAAATTATGCCTTAAAATGGTCTGCACATTTGACCGGGATGCCTTTAACGCTGCAACCAAGATTTCAATTTTTACCTATGGCATCGTTGATGCAGGAATGGATACCTCTGGGAGGTCACCACAAAACCTATCGATAAAATGTTCCAACTCTGTACACTGAGCCACCACTTCCTGTTGCATTGTCTGTGCCAAGAGTGATTCTTCGATTTTAGTTGTAATTGTCTGTTATGCACCACTGAACTGTTGTTTCACACACGCCTCCTTACACTATAGCTTGTTGGAGATGATAATTTGGATAGTGTGTATCTTTCCACTTTGCAATTTGGATAGATCGATTCCACCTATGGGCAAGTCTTCACCTACGTGTGCAGGTTCGGCTACTCCAATGTGGCTGATGTGCCTAGGAAGGGGCAGATTCTATAGTCTGTGTTGGCGATTTTCATTGCTGTAGGTAGGCTCGCTTGAATCAGCCTCTCTTGATTCATGCTTGATTGTAAAGTGTCGGTCTTCAGCTGAAGTACCTGCAAAACAAATTGCAATGCCTCAACAAATAGGTCACTTCCATGGTGGTCCATCCTTCATCATACTCAGATGCGATGACATCTGCTATTTTTTCCAGGTCATATTTAGTTAAAGTGACCTCTTTAGCACCTCCATATTTGGATCCTTTTCACTTCTTTCGTGAACGATTGGGTGTTTATGCACCACACTTCATGTCACACGGGGATTCAGAACCAATACTGTCTAACCCATCGAGGCCTCCAGGGTCCACATCATATTCTCCTCTAATATCATGCTCCACGTCCTTCATAGCTTCCTACTCGGGATCCTTCTTAGCTTCCTTCTTTGGATCCTTCTCACCATTCTTTTCTGCGCTTGTTTCTGCATCCTTTTTAGTGCACAGCTCGACATATTTTTCTTTATCTCTTGGAGTTGTTTCTTTTCCTAAAGTAGATGTTGTAACGGGCTGGGTGGAGCCGAGCCCAAATTTCCACACTTCTGGGTAGGTCATAATGACTTGGTCGACCTCCATTGTAGTCACCATGAAAGGCAAGTTATACCACACAGGGTCATTTCTTGCTCTGATCTGCACATGGTGCATTGTTATCTAAAAATCGACAATTATCTTGTACTTCTCATATATTTTCAGGGATAGTCTCGGTTGAGAATGTATTGCAGCAGCCACTATGCCCTCAAATAGAACCCAAAAAATATTGTATTCCTTCACCTGCCTTAGGTTGGAGGAATCCCACAGATTGGAGTAGCGTGCCCCCATGCATATGCCAGGCTCAAATTTTGGGAGGATCGCCTCTTCTGGGGTCTCCCATGCTATCAGAGCGATGAGAAATAACAACCAAGAATAACATAACTTCTTTCCTTCTTCTTGCACCTCGCGCACATTGCTCAACAACTCTTGACATAGATATTGGGACTAGTTGTGGCTGACCCCCTTCTCGCATTTTCCTGCCAACGCAATGACGTGCCCAAGGACTATTTTTGGTTGATACTTGCGTATCATATTGTAGCTGAGGTATAAGGTCCCTAGGCGCACTTTCAGATTTGTAATTGTGTGCACCAGGAATCTCGTGGTGTCCCATCTGACCTGGTAATATTTCTTTACATTTGCAGTGACCTTAAGCTCATTTCTTTTTTTGAAACTTGTCATAGGCTGAGTCCCCTTCTTGGGCAAGCCAGTGATCCAGTGGATTAGCATGAAATATATCGGAATCCTTCCCTGAATCCATAGGAATCCTTCATGCAACAATGCTAACAATTTCCATACGCATATGGTGGTGATAGGATACCTCCCAAAATGAGGAATCCTCTACAAATTGAGGATCCCAGCATTACTCAGCCCACGCGCCCATGACATCAACTCAACCTTCACCAAATCATCATATAGCACACACTCTGGGTAATATTATAGTGCCAACTCAAGAAATGTATCTTCATTTACTAAATCAAAGTATTCGAAATTAACATGAGGGATTTTTCCAAACATATCGTCGGTTAGGGGCATGGCCTGCGGGACTAGCGACATCTGCAGGTAATCCCTCACCACATCTATGTTCTTTGACAAATGCATAGAGGGTCTATGTGGCTTAACATATGGTTTCCTCCATGAGATTGGCTCAACGAGCGCAACCTCCCCAGTGGCACTCATTTGTATCTTCGTAGGATCGCCCAGAGGTGACCTATCCTTACTAGCTTGACCCGGGGAACTCACTTTCCTAGGAGAGGTTCGTGGCTTGGAGGAGGACCCATTCATCAATTTTCCCCTTCCTTTAGCCGGCGTAGACACAATTTCTTCAACCTCAAGGATCACTTCATGGACATCATATGACCTCAGCTCAGTTGATGTAGTGAGAGGCGTAGAGTGCTCCTCAGCAGGTGCACTCTCCAGATTGGTGGCCATCATCCTTGGGCGAAAGATAAACTCAAAATTACTTACGTTAGATGTGAGCATTGTATGTCTCGACCAGACATACAATGCTCACAAACAAATTTACGACAAAAATGATGGATAAGCTCAGGGCACAATGTACTAAAAAATCAAAGGAACCATTTGTGACCTGCGCCTTTCCTTTTATAGGAAATCCAAGGTGAAAATGGTCATATCTTCATTAAATGCAACTTAACTCTGTAAAGACGGTCAAAAATCCTGTAAGATCACCTCATTAAATGCGTAAAACCTGCTCCATCCAATGGTAAAATCACTTTTTCACCCATTTTCATTGTTCCAACAGCTAGTTTCTCCACCTACGCATTACCCCTATGCTCATGTCGCACCTATCTGTGTGTTCCTTTTGCACTGCGCGTGGATAGATATATTTTTGTGATCTAACCATATAGTGATTTGGTGGGCACATGGTTGTCCATATATGGCTTTAGATGGCTTAAATTGAAATACCCAGGAAGGTTCTCTCCACGCAGTGTCACCAAGCACACTGCACCTCCATCAGTGATTACCTTCACAACGTATGCCCCAACCAATATTTCTTGAACTTCCCTGGGTGGCGCACAAAATGACTGTCATATAACAAGACCAACTCTTCTTCCTTGAACACCTTCTTTGTGATGTGCCTATCATGCCAGGCTTTTTTGTGTGCCTTCTGCACTTGCTGATGGAAGTTAGCAATGAAGTAATCCTCTTCTAAGTCAACCAATAGCGCTAGCCATTTCTCCATGATGTTAGGCTCAGTCATATTAGTGAATGATGTGATTAACATGCTTGGGATAATATGCTCCATTGGAATGATCGATTCTTTCCCATAGACCATCCTAAAAGGTGTTTTCCCAGTCAAATTTTTGCATGTGGTCCTATAAGCCCATAAAACCTGAGAAGGGATGCACACTTCCCAATCATTTCAATTTTCATTACAGATGTTTGTGACCACATTCTCCAAAAAAAATTTAAAAGCCTCTACTTCACCATTTTCTTATGGGTGATAAGGGGTACTCTTCTGGTGATGGATATGAAATTCCCCCGTTAAAGCTTCAATGGTTTCATTGATAAAGTGCGTACCTATATCAGTCATCAATATCTTCGGACATCCAAACCTAGTCAAAATATGTTCAAAAATTAAATGTGCAACAATATCTGCTATAAAATCCTTAACTTCCTTAGCTTCGGCCCATCTGGTTACATAATCGTGGTAGTGATGATATAGTGCACTCCAATCTTCTTCCTTGGAGGATTGATCGGTCCAATAAAATATATAGCCATTATATCAAATGACTACAGGGCCATTTGTGGCTGCAAGGGAATTTCATCTCTGCGAAGGGCTTCCCTATTCTCTAGCATGCATCACAAGCTCGGCAGTATGCATGTGCATCACTATGCATTGTGGGCCAGCATAACCCAGCACACAAAAACTTCTCTGCAGTATCCTTCCCAGCATAGTGGCCTCTTGCCACCCTGCCATGAGCCTCAACTAAGATATCCTACCTCTCATGTTCCAACACATATCTTCACAATACTTCATATGCTCCCAGCTTATACAACTAACCAGTAATCATGGTAAAGTCAGTTGAGTGTGCAACCAACTCCTTCTTTTGTTGCACCGAATATTCAGCAAGAACGCTTCCAGTGGTCAGAAAGTGAATAATATCATAAAAATGTTCATCAACCACCTTGATAGAAAATATTTGCGGATCAGGTAACCCCTCCTCTAGACTAGTTGTTTCTTCCCCATTTTCGATGTGTGACAAATTATCAGGTCCATCATTTAGTCTTCTAGGATTCACAATGATTTCAATGTCATACTCCTGAAATAACAACAACCATTTTCAAATCCCCCCCCTCCCCCCAACATAGGCTTATTGAATAGGTATTTCAAATCAGAATGGTCATTAAAAATTTTGAAGTGTCCTCCTAGTAGGTAGTGCTTTTATTTTTGTAGAGCATAGGCCATGCTCAATCCTTCCCTCTCTATGGTTGAGTAATTGTGCTTTACACTAGAGAGCTTCCTACTGGCAAAAGCAACAGGGTGGTCAATGTCTACTTCTCCTGGCTACGTTAGAACAACCCCAATTACTATACTAGATGCATCCACATGTACATGAAAAACCTTAGACCGGTCTGGAAATATCAGAATAGGTGTAGTGACTATTTTCTCCTTCAGCAGCTCAAAGCTCTTTTGACATTCTTCATCCCAAAATAATGACACATCCTTCTTTAGTAACTTCTCCATTGGTGCAGTGATCAGAGCATAGCCTTGAATGAACTTCCTGTAATATCCGGTGTGTCCTAAGATGGAGCACAACTATCTCTCATTAGTGGGAACTGTTAGGTTGATGATAACTACTATCTTGGTGGGATCGACCATCAATCCTTGCTGACACACTATATGTCCTAGAAAAATTCCAAAAGGCACGTAGAATATACATTTCTTTAAGTTAAGAGAAATATGGTTCCTCCTACAAGTGTTAAGCATCATGCCTAGGTTTGACACATGTTTCTTTACCAATCCAAACATTTTCCAGTCATAAAAATGCACCTCCAAAAATGTATACATGAATTATTTGAACACAACCACCACTACACACGAGAAGATCACAGGTGCATTCTTTAATCTGAAAGGCATGATAGTATACCGGAAAGACCCCCATTCTATTGCAAAGGTAGTCTTTCTACGGTCTTCAGGAAAAATTCTGATCTGATGATACCCCGAGAATCCATCAGTAAAATAATAAACCTCTTTTCCTCCCACATTATCCAGGATATCATCTGAAAATGGAGTAGGGAAGGGGTCATGCACACACGCATCATTCAGCTTTCGCAAATCACACAAATCCTTATCTATCCTTTGGTAATATATTCTTCAACCATCATTGGGCTCTCCCAATCATACTGCTCTACAGGCTCAATGATGCATGCAACCACCATATTCTCTAATTCCTCTTTTACCTTCTGCTTATACTTGGGATTCTATAGGCACGATCGCTGCTTTACATGGCATGCATCTGGTTTCAAATTGATCTTCATAACACCTAGGTCTCCTAAAACTCCTTTGAGCTTAGCGAACTTCGTGGGAAATAGGTCCTCATACCCTATTAGTAGCTCCACAATCTTCCCTACTGTATCATCATCCCAATAATCCTCGATTTTGGCCGAATTAGGTTTTTCTTCTGTCCCAATGTTGACTTCTTTTAACTTAAGAGGTTTAGTCATGTCTACTGTTCCCAATGAGGGCCCTACAACTATGTGCTCCCCTTCGGACTTGGGGATGTTGACATTTCATGGATCATCTTCATTATCCTCTATTGACAGATTCCTTCAATTGACAATGTCATGCATCTGCGCATCCCATGCTAGTGCAACATATTCCCTTCGAGGTTGGGAGTCATCAAAGATAAGAGCATATATATCCTACAAAGCTTCATCCAATTCTTCCAATCCCTCAACCAAGATAAAGGTTGATTAGAAATCATCAATCATTGTAATCCAATGGCGAGCTCCTTGGTGTAGCTCCGTCTCCAGATACCAAGGGGTAGGTACTGGCCCCAATGAATTATAAGCATATGAACCCACTTGTTCCAAGTATTTTCCTTAAAAACTTCCACCCACATGGCCAGGTGCTTGCACAGGTCTCCCTCACCATAGAAAATCTCAATTGGTGGCGTAGCAAGAGGCTCAAAGCACAATGTCATCATTTTTATACATTCCTCCTAGTCCTTAGAAACTCCCTTGTTATTATCCCACCAATGCGTTGGGTTCATGCCCATAGCTAGATCAAGTGCCCAGAACCTTCGCTCTTCTAAGATGACCTTTTCCAATTCTTTCATAAATACTACGACACTACCAAAACCATAAAAATAGGGTAGTTCTCTTACCTCTGAGGATATGCATTAGAAGTTTTTAGTGATCTTAAGACAATGCAATGCAGAAACATCATGCAACCGATTCTACCAGTTCTCCATCTCCCCATCCGAATCTGGAAAACACGAACTATCCTTCTCCCAATTCAAAATTTCATCAGCTTTAGGGTTGATCCAATCCTCTCCTTGAGTAATCAGCCTGTAAATATAGTCGCCATCATCTCCTTCACACACTGGCTCTGTATATATTTCCCCTTCTACTGGGTTTAGTGGTACTATTACCTGCGTATTGTCATTCTCAAAGATCATGCTTCTATGATTTAGGTTGATTATGCCTTCCATATCAATGGTGCAATATAATCCTAACAGCACAGGGTAGGGGTCTGCATCATCTACAATTTGTATCACTTCAAAATATGTGCATACCTTTACTCCAACAATGTCTACTATAACTTATGGAAATCTTCCAAGCAGAATTATCTTCTGTTGATTGGCCATACGTATCTGAATGGTGTACCATTCCAGATTTGGTTCCCCCATAGTTTTCCAGGTCTTATTAGGTAGAAAATTTACATCAGACCTTATGTCCAGGATGACCTGATCCATCTCATACTCTTCAATTCGCACAACCATGCACATCTCCCAACCAATTCTCTTCTTGTTCTTATAAATCTTGTTCACAACCTTAGTCTTAGTGCTAGGTACTTCCTTTTCTGTGCAGCTATCTATTAGGGCTTGAATATTATCTAATTCCTTATGATTGTGTAAGAACTTTATACAGGCCTTTAGGAATGGCTTCAATTCATCATCAATCTTTGATTCCATGATAGACTTTGATGTGGACGCCCCAGCAGTAGAAAAATAATTCTTGGCTTCAATAAAATTCTCCTTTTCCTTCTACAGGTTAAGTCCTTCTTTCTTGTCAGAAGGCTTCCTGATCATTGGCTCTGCATCAACTTTCTTTTCCTCATCTCCTCTGGTGGCATCACCACTGTGCTTAATTACTTGGACCATCATTGCACGGTTTAGATTTAAACATTTGTATGCTTTGCGTAGGTGTTTGTTGTTTCTGTTCCTGCATTATAGCAATTAACATAGGACAATATTCAATTACATGGTCAAATTTCCTACAATATCTACAAGGTTGTCACGCACGGTTTGGGAAGTGACATGCATAGTGTCTGAAGTCTCCGTAGTTATAGCATATTAATTGTCCTCTTCCCCTACCTTCACCTCCACCTCTTCCCCATCCCCTTCCTCTTGTTGGTGATCCTCTACGTCCATAGGGAGATGCTGGTGAAGATAGGTTGACCTGCACTCTATAGATATTAGCATTATTCATCATTAGGTTGAATGTTTGGTAGTGGTGCTCATCATGACCAACTGAAGAGCAAAACCTGCACTGTTGCTGCTTCAGCTCTATCACATAGCTTCCTAGTTGAGAAAAATCATTTGTATCATGTCCTGTAGCTACCCTACAATCATCGCACCATAGTGTGGGTGTACCACTTGAACAAGCATCATCCCTGGGGTGTAGGGGATTCAGTCCCCCTACTTGCATGTAATATGAGAACAGAGTGCACTAATATTTAGTGTGGTCTGAACCCTTACATCATATGCACCATACATCTACGCTAACTTCTTTACCCCGATCTCTATGTAGGTTCTAAATTTCTAGGTTCATAGCCTCAAGTTGAATTTGAATTTGTAGCATTTCCAATTGATCATCTACTATGGGTGCAACTTCCAATTTCATAGCAACTTCTAGCTTCATCCTAAGAATAAATATTTTATTGACCCATAGGCCCGCATAGATGTAGTAAGAGCATGGCAATGAACCATTCTTTATGATGCTTATCATCGTAAAAAATAATCCTTCGCTAATGGTGCGATTCAGTCGTCGATCAGATTCCAAAACCGATTCCATCGGCCCATGTTTGATATCTTTTAATTCTATCACGCACTGTGAGTAGGACTTTAGCTTCCAGAATTGTTGTTTCAAATCATCCTTAATCTACATGACAGTGGGATCAACATTATGAGCTATATATCCCATGAACCAATCTAACGAGCAACCTTTGAATGCCATAGCCAACTAAGCTCTCTTGAAAACATCAGTATTAAAATTTTGCACATTCCATACTGCCTCAGCCAAAAACTAAAACCTATTCATGTCCTCATCTCACACACCATTAAAGGTGGGTAGCTTCATATACGTGGCCATATCTTCTGCAAGTGGCGATGGTTGTGGGGTAGGATATGTCTTACACCTATGTGAGTTTGACTGTGGCATGGCAGGAGGGCTACCTTTGATGTGCACAACCTCACTATTCTCTATTTTAGGTAAATTTCTCAGAGGTTTTTATACAGATCTATCCCTTATCTCATTGACCCGATAATATTTTTCACTTCGCATAATTCTTTCTATATTATTAGGGGTCATTCACTTAGGTGTGGCTACACAAAAAACCCTTTTTACACAATAACATCTTAATCAGCAGAGGCAGAGAGCGTATGAATTTAACCTCTCAATCCATTAAAAAAATATCCTTTCAGCTTTAGAATACGACACAAACTGATCTACTGTAAATTATGTCACAAACCCACCCAATATGTTGTCAACCCAGGGATCTACAGTCCAGGTGATAGAAATATCAGTTTTCTCCAACTGTTGGATCAATTCAGATGTCCACTATGTGACCTTGCTTGGAACTCTGTTAATGTTGACAACCACTCCTGTAATTTGTTCACAAAGGTCACAAAGAAGATCTCGTGAGCCTCTATGAAAATATGCTTTTGTTTCCAATATTAGGTAGATATCTTCTTCCTTCTGTTTTCCTTAAGGGAAAATTCTTGAATTTTCTTCTAAAAAAATTCCTCTATTTCAGGCTTCGATGGATGCCACATCACCCAATCTCTCTCAAAATGATCTCGGTCCCAACAATGAAATCATTTGTTGGCCTGAGGGGTCCTGACCCAGGTTTGGAGTTAAGGTTAACCAAAAAAACCCTCTTACTACTTCAGTAATGACCTACTTTTGCAGGTCAAAGTCTCACCTGAAGCATTATGGGGGGTGCTGGAACTAGGTTTCCACACCCTGAGAGAGAATTAAATGATGTGGGTGTCTTCAGATCTTAAAAAAGCTATGATATAACCTTCGCAATGGAAGCCCTAACCAGAAACCCTAACTAGGCAGATTTAGGTCAATTACATAGAATACCTTGTGCGCGTGTTAAAAAAGATTCCAAAACCCCTTCAATAGTCCTTAATACATATTATTAAATCTAGATAGTAATATATCCATTTATTTATCATTCATGTAAAGAATAAAATAGTTGCACGACCAATCTGAACATAGATAACACAGTAAACAAAAATAACATGCAAAAACATATCATAAAGAAAATGACAGATGCATTTGAAATTCAGATATCATCCAAAACATTCCTTTATTCATTAATAGTTCAGATCTTCCTTACAATACTTTCGTTCTACCCGCGCACACAGGCAACGGAGTTTGCACATAGCAGGACTAAGGTCTCCATGCACATAGCCAGCAGGAGCCTTCTAAACCTAGGAAAATTCGCATCTTAGCTCAAAACATAAAAACATAGTCTAGACTTCTTACATCATGTCCTTTATCGACTCAATCTAGAATCATATTTATAATTTTAGCCCGTGCTCATCTAAGGTCTGAAAATTATGGTTTGTGGCCCATAGTTCTACCTTCTGACCCATTACAACTCTTGAGGGGCTTTAACCCACCCCAAAGACCCTTGACAGTTGTTGTGCACGACTAAACTTACACAAAATACCATATTTTTATCCAGAATTTTGTCCTAAGGGACACCGCTCCAACAATCTGGTACCTATGGTCATTACATTGATGACTATTCCTTTCTCCCTTAGATGCAAAAAGCATGGAAAGAATAAGAAATTTCCTATAGAGGAAAACAACCTATGCCTTCATCCTCAACTCCCTGTATTCAACTGACAATGCTCTGGAATCCTTTCCCTAATGAAGGATATGTGGTGACCTAGGATGGAAAAAATCCTTCCCCCCCACATCAAATAGGGAATTGATCTTGTCAAATCCTAATGATGAACTCTGAGGAAGTCAAGTTTCAAAAACAGTCACGCCAATATGGTCAAACTTCTAAGGGACAACTGAAAGTCTCCAAAAGGACTACTTCGTCACCCAATAATACCTTACATATCCCTCCACCTAAGGTAGAGGCTCCTCCAAGGATCACCAAAGATACATTACGTGGATGTGCTGCCAACTCTCAGGTTGCCGATACCTATAACACAATAAATGGCATGGCACGGTCTCATGTTGCCATGTTAAAATTGAAATTTCTACAAGAATTCCCATCAAAGTGAAAGCATATATTATCTTCTTTGGGCTTTATGGACCCTTTAGAAGATCACATGATTGTCTTTGATGTTGACAAATAAAATCATCCTTGTATACCCAAATCTATTGCATTCTAGATACCAGTCTCCATCAAGAATGTCATCGTCCAATTGTGTATCATTGATGAATATGTTGTTAGGAAAAATACTAAGAGTGGGGTTGAATCAATATTTTAAAAACTTGATTTAATTTTCTTATTTTTATTTCTGTACATGACTATTCTGAGGTAAACCTGTGTATGTACGCATATTTAATGCAGACAACTAGTGTATATCAAATAAACTTAGTTTTTTAGTCAATTTATCTTGAACTAGTATGTTAGTACTTCATTAGCATTAGATATACAATAACCATGTGAATTAAGAATAAAATAAAGCATCACACATAAGCAACACATATGAAGACCATGATTTTCAGGTGGAAACCCAATGTGGGAGAAAACCATCGTCGTTGTCGTCTCTGTCTTCTTTTTATTATGATGAAATAATTCTTAGAGTCTTGTACTAGTGTAGACACATACTAACATGCAGGCACCCACCTACAGAAGGATAAAAACCTCTCTCATTCTCCAAAACCCACTGAAAAGGAGCTCCAAACCCTTGATTCCAAACATCACAACTTGTAGGCCATGTTTCATTAAATTTTCAGATTGGACCCACTACCATTATCTAAGCCCAAAACCAAATATCAAAACTGAAACCGATCACTATAACAAATCACCCAATCATTGAACTAACTGAATCAAACTATCACTGAACCTACTGAGACCCAAATCAATAAACTTATTATCAAACAATCAAAATAGTTAGATCACTATAACCAGAATATAAATACTGCACAAAAGCACTCCATCAATTCACTAAACTAATTAAAAACCTTCATCAATAAAATGTCAGAATATATATGCTACTTTAATTTATAAAATCTGTGTGTATACACGACTTCCTTGAAGCATACCTGTGTACGGATATCAAAACAATGAATCCTGAAACTGAATCACTGTCATTCTGAAAAAAACACTGAGCTATACCATGAACCACTAAATTACTCTGAAATAATCATAGAACCATCATAGATCTTCAATCATATAAAACTATTAGGATCATCATTCTTTAATAAATCAATTCATCCTAATAATCATCATTGTTAAGCCCAGATCATCAAAAAACACTTCATTGACATACAATAGAGACACAGTAAGACTCATTATACTGATCAAACATATTATTCAAAAAAACCCTAGCTCATATATGCACTTTCTACAAACCACTTCCACATGTATACACGCTCTTGAGGAATCAGAACTACATACACATCTGTCTAAAGTGGAGGGTTGACACGCGACTTACTAGCATGAAACTCACGTGTACACACCTTTCAGCTTATCAAACCCACACATGCACATGCCTTCCAGCTTAAGAAACCCGTGTACATATCTGCAAATATTTACTTATAGCTATTGGAAATATGATGCAATATGTTTTCCTTGATGGCAAATTTCTTTATGAAGTTTTCCTCGATGGAAACCTACTTGATGAGTTGCCTATGATAAGAAACCTATGTGTTAAAGTTGTAAAAATGATGTTTCGACAGGTTAGTTTAGATGTGATAGAGAAAGGAATTCCAGTAAGTGCTAGAGAAATGAAACATGAAATATTTCTCAATGTATATGCAGGTTTGATGAAGGAAACCCACGTATGGATGCAATGTATACGCTACTTTTATGAAGGCAACCTGTGTATACATTCAGGACTAGTATATATGCAGTTTCTATGACATGAATTCATGTATACACGCGAATAAGAATGATCCAAGTCGTATATTCCTTTTGCACTATAAAATTATGATACCAAGGGGCATTACCATGGTATTAGCGCACAGTTTTGAGCGTTGTGTTTTCTAATTTATTCCATCCAAATAATACCATCAGAAATTTTGTGGTATTGACTCACGGTATTGATAAAGGCTAAATCGATATAAGGAGAAGAAGATCATAGTTCATGGTGTGCATGTGTAAGGGTTATCACTAATATTTCTCTCTGAAGTATATGTGCGTAAGAAGAAATATGTTTTATTGATAAATTTGAAGTTATGATGCACTCTTGGATAGATTGATGGATCAAGATATCTAGATAATATTCTTGCATGATCCATTGAAGAGATGATTAGATCTGAGACTTGGTGCAAGATTGCTGAAGATAAGTGAAGAAATCTGGGTAAGTTCTATAGATCTGGTTCATTCCACAAAGTTTATATTTACAAATACATACTCTAGTTTGTCTCAGTAAAAGCGTGTATATACATGGGTTTGCTTCAGAAAAGTCGCGTATGGAAGTTAGGTTTTTCTGAAGCTTATTGCAAAGGTTTTTTTTTTTCTTTTCTGCTATTTGTTTGTTGTCTGTCAATGAAGTCTTCATACAAATATCGGTTACTTAATTTCTATATACGCTACTAAGATGATTATAAACAAATATGATCAATAAGTGAGATAATATGGGTTATGATGACTAACTGATCAAGGGTCCTGCAATTCTGAAAAAAAATATTTGATTGAATGACTTTGATCTGAATCTGAGACAGATCATATTCTGAAAAGAAGTATTCACAGATCTATATGCAGGTTGGTGTGAAGGAAATCGCATATACACGCGAGTTCAGTAAAGCAAAGTAGTGTATGAATTTCAAGATGATGAATGTTCAGGGTTAAGTTTGATATTTCATATTGATTCTGAAGTCTAGGTTATTTATGAAGTTCTGGTTACAGTGGTCTCACTGTTCTGATTGAAGTATTGGGTAAAGTTTATGATTATTTATGTTTATGAAGAGTTGTGTTGATGATGTTTGATCGAGTATGAAAATTGATGAAATGTGGTCTGCAGTGTTTCTGAGGGTTGAAGCCTTCAGTAGGGAAGTAGAAGCTTCCTGCCAGTAGTAGCTGGTGTTCTGATCAGGGGGTTGAAGCTCCCTTCTAGGAGTGACTGGTAAACAAGAAACAAGGGGGTTGTAGCTCTCTTCCAGTAGCAGCTAGAAAATGAGAGAAGGTTGTAGCCTTCTACAGGTAGATGCCTGCGTAATAATATGAGTTTGCATCAATACAATATTGTAAAAAATTTTCTGTATAATAAATACTAAAGATAGAGGACAACAATGGTGGTTTTCTCTCGACTTGGGTTTCCACCTTAAATATCAGTGTTCATGTGTGTTGCACTTGTGTGATGATTTATATTGCTATTACTGCACATATTTACTGATTGTCTAACATATTCAATCGAAACGATAGACCCTTCCCGAAAAAATGCTCAACCTGAAATTTGATAAGGTACATACGCTAGTTTCCTTTAGTATATGCACATGTATACGTGAGTTGGGTTCATCAAAGCCACATATGGAATTATGTAAAGGAAAAATTAAAAATATTTTCAGTAAGCTCTAAATACTGATTCCCCCCCCCCCCCCCCCCCTCTCAGTATTTTTCCCAACAATTGGTATTAGAGCAGGTCCTTATGAAGAAGCTTAATCGCAAGAAGGAAGATTAGCTAAGATGAGCAATCAAGATGGGAAAACATCTATCAGGCCTCCTCTCTTCAACAGAAACAATTTAATTTTCTGGAAGACAAGGACAATATCCTATCTTCATTATCTTGGAGTAGATTTATGGGCTATAGTTGAAGGAGGTTATCAATATCCAACATTAGTTCCAACAGATGTAGCAGAAAGCTAGAACTATAAAACCAATGCAAAGGTGGTCAATGCATTATTGGGAAGTCTGACTGAATCAGAATTTGTCAAAGTCATGTAGTTGAATACAACAAAGGAGATATGGGACAAAATAATTCTAAGCTATGAAGTTGATACCAAGGTAAAAAGAGCTAAACTCCAAACTCTTAGAATTCAATATGAAAATATCAGGATGCATAATGAGGAAAGCATTGCCAGTTTCTTTTTACGCCTAGATGATATTGTAAATCGTATGAGAAATTTGGGTGAAACTATAACTGACACTACTCTGGTAGAAAAGGTTTTAAGATCTCTAACTCCCAAATTTGAGTCAAAAGTGTCTGCTATTGAAGAGAATCAAGATATTTAAACACTTAATATTGTTCAACTTCATGGTATTTTGACTACTTGTGAAATGAGAAAAGGGGGTCCATCTGATGTCAAAGAAGTTTCCTTTAGAGCTGTCGCAAAAGGAATAGAAGAACAAGAAGGATTAGGGTATGTTTCAGAAGAGGATGAGATAAATTTTGTAAAGAAGCTACAACTTGGCACTGGAAGGTTCAGAGGTAAGTTTCCTTTTAAATATTTTTCTTGTGGAAGAGTTGGTCATTATGCTACTAAGTGTCCTCATAAAGAAAAACATGAAAAAGGAAAGGAAGTGGAAAAGGAAATAAGAATCGGTTTATCAATAGAAAAATTTATTATAATCATGAAGATAGTGATGGGCTATCAAATAGTGAGGAAGGTGAATCTAATCAAGATTTAGACTACTCATGGCTTTTGAAAAAGACTCTAGTGAGGCTAAAGATACCTTTATGGATGCTCTAGAAGAAAATTATTTTCTTGAAGAAATTAATCAGCTCAAAATATGTTTGGAAGAAAAAAAAATTTGCCATAGATACTCTAAAGAATCAGCTTATAGAATAGGAGAATCACAATGATAAATTAGAATGTGAAATAGTAATTCTAAGAAAGGAAATTGAGAAAGAGAAAACTTTAAATCTTAGATTTTCTAAATGAACTAAAACCTTATATGAAATGATCAAGGTTCAACGCTCTCATTTTGTAAATATAGTTCTTGGATATATCGGAGAATCCTCTCATTCTTCAGCACCAATTTATCTAAATGCAGCTAAATCCAACCTACAACATCCCGTCACTCAGCAAGAGAACAGAGAAAATTCACAGGTAAAGCATGACCACTTCAATACAAAGAACAATAGCAAAAATATCAATCAGAGAAATACCAATCAGAAAGTAAACACAAATAGAAGGTTTCATGATTGCAGGAATTTCTTCTTTTAATGGGCAATGTTTCTCATGTCATAATTTTGGTCATAAAGTTGTTCAATGTGTTGCATACAAAACCATAATGACCAAAGAATCAAGAAAGTGAAGAAATGATATGGGAATAAAGAAGAATACTTATAACAACCTTTCTCCTCTTCAAAATGAAATTGGCTGTGCTTACTGCAATAACTTTGTTCATGAAGAATTTGAATGCAAGAGAAAACTTCAACTAAAAGAGCATATACCTTCAAATTCCAAGGTATGGAGAAAGAAGGACTTATAGGTTGAGAACTATGGCATAGCCTTATTTGCAGAAGGGGAAGAAAATCAATGGTACATTGATAGCGGATGCTCAAAACACATGACAGGTGATAGAATTAAACTCCTTGCATACAATGCTCTAGAAAGAGAAAATAATGTTACCTTTGGAAATGATGCTCTTACTGTCATTAAAGTAAAAGGTTCTATTTTTCTAAAATAAAAGGTAAAAGATAACAATGTTATGTATGTGGATGGATTAAAACATAACCTGTTAAGTGTGAGTCAAATGTGTGATCAAGAAAATGAAGTTGTATTTAGTTCAAAAGAATGTGTGGTATGCGAACTTGACAACGGAAAAACAGTAATAAAAGGAACTAGAACACCAAGAAATCTGTATGTATTGAAAGGTTGCAAAGAACAATGTTACTTGGGTAAATCTTCACAAAATTGGTTATGAAACAGAAGATTGGGGCACTTGAGCTTCTCTCAAATCAACAAATCTAGCAGACTCAAAGTTATTCATGATTTTCCCAACATCACTCTGCCTAAAAATACCATATGCAAATATTGCCAATTCGGTAAGAAAACCAAAGTGAAATTCAATGCAAAATAAGGATCAGCAAGTAAGCGTCTTGAACTCATACATAATGACTTATGTGGACCTATGAGGAAAAGTTCACCCTGTGGAGAAAAATACTATATTCTATTTATTGATGGCTTCTCTAGAATGTGTTGGATTGGGTTACTAAAACACAAATATGAAGCATTTGAAAAAATTCAGACCTTCAAAGCCCTGGTTGAAAGTGAATTAGATCTAAAAATCAAATGTTTTAGATCTGATCGAGGAGGGAAATATATATCAGATGAATTCTTTAATTTCTGTGAACAACATGGCATAAAAATACAGTTTTATGTAGGTGGAACCCCACAACAAAATGGAGTGGTAGAAAGGATGAATAGAATAGTTCAACAAATGGCTCGTGCTATGCTTGATGATTCTGGAACACCTGATACCATTTAGGTAGAAGCAGCGCATACCGCAGTAAATATTCTTAACAAGGCTCATGTTCATGTGAACAATGATAAAACTCCTTATTAGCTCTGGTATGGTAATCTTCCAACTGTAAAGCATTTTAGAGTTTTTGGAAGAAAATTTTTTATCAAGAACAATGACGAAAAACTTGGTAAATTTTAACCAAGAGCAGATGAAGGATTTTTTCTAGGCTACTCTTCAAGAATTAAAGCATATAAGTGTTACAATAAAATACTTCGGAATATTGTTGAATGTATTGATGTTGTAATTGATGAGTATCTCTTAGCTCATAAAAGGTAAATAACAACAATAACTGAAGATGATGATGATGTATATTATCCTTCATCAAATAGCAACAATATAGAAGGTGAACCCAATGAACAACCATAAGAATATCTATCTGGAAAGGCTCCATCCAGGAATTTTCAAAAGAATCATCCAGAATCTCAAATTTTGGGAGAAAAAGGATCAGGTGTTCAAACAAGAAGAACTCTTGCAGGATCCCTTACCTATCTAGCATTCTTATCCACTATTAAACCACAGAATGTAAATCAAGCCAGTAAAGATGAATGTTGGATTCAATCCATGAATGGAGAACTTGACGAGATTGAAAAAAATCACACTTGGGAATTAGTTCCAAGACCTCATGATAAAAATGTTATTGGAGCAAAATGGATATTAGAAAACAAGTTAAATGAAAATGGAGATGTTATTAGAAACAAAGCTAGGCTTGTTTGTAAAGGGTATGCTCAACAAGAAGGTATAGACTTTGAAGAAAAATTTGCTCCTGTAGCTAGACTTAAAGCCATAAGAATGTTTATTGCATTTTCAAACTTTTAACAATTCAAATTTTATCAAATGGATGTTAAATTTGCTTTCCTCAATAGTGATCTAGAAGAAGAAGTTTATATAGAACAACTAGAAGGATTCATTTTGGGAAATGATGAAAAACTTTTTTTCAAACTTACAAAGGCTTTATATGGTCTCAAAAAAGCTCCAAGGGCATGGTACTATCGCCTTGACACATATCTTCATCAATAAGGTTTTTCAAAGGGATCTACTGATAGCAACTTATACACAAAAATTTAAAATTATAAACTATTGATTATAGTTGTATATGTTGGTGAAATCATTTTTGGGAGTGTAAACACATACAAGGTGCATGGGAAGATAAAACACACAAATAGGAAAGATAGGCATTAGTTTTATTTTACCATTGATATGATGTACATTTATAATACAATGAGGTGACTCTTGGATTCATCTTCCAAGGTCACTTGGACTCCTTTGTGACTCTTCACCTTCCACACCTACCCATAGAGGATTAGGTGTTCAACATTCCCCCCCTTAATCCGAAGGGGTATGTGTGAGTCCAAGAAGAGAGTTGTAATACAAATCTGCAAAGTATGCATGGCAGCACTTAGGCTGAATTAGCTCACTAAAATGTTGGCATAAAGAGGTGGTTTAAGGATGACCACCAACACTGGAACGCAATGCTTATTACAGTTCCGGGAACTCGTTCAAAACTGGCAAGAAGCTAAGAGCTTCTGCAAGAGGAAGTGTCCCTCATATTTGAAGAGGGAGACCTTCAACCTAAAAGAAGGGAAGTATACAACCTGTGATTGTTTATGGATGACCACCAACACTGGAATGCTTGATGCAATTCCTAGAACTCTACGAAGGCTAGCAAGAAGTTGAAGTCTTCTGCTAGAGGAAGTGCTTTGAATTCTTTGAAGAGGAAGAATATGAACCTCACATGGATGGTTTAAGGTTGTCCACCAACCAAAGGCATGCTCATGGGCATCTGTGTCTTTGGCTACAACTCTAAATTTGGAATGACGAATTGTGGCTTAGGCTCGCTTGAACTGTTGTGTCTCTAGCTACAACTCTGAATCTGGAATGAGAAATTGTGGCTCAAGCTTGCTTGATGTGGCTTTGAAGCTTGTAGATGACCACAATTTCCCCCCTGTCAGGTACAAGGTGAGATGATGGAAAAAACTCAACTAGAAGTTTTTCAATATTCAAGAACAAGTTTTGACATGCGACTTAAACATCTTCTTGGTTGTTGATGCCCATTGCTAAGAAGCGATCTATCCAAGATGAATCTTTGTTCTTGCAGGAGGCTTGTTTCTGAAGCATCTATGTGAAGAATGGGTGTGCCGACCACAGTGCTTGCATGGGTGAACATCGAAACAGTGATATTTCATATGGACAACTCGATCACAATGTTGGCATTTTATAATCTGTTTTTGCTACTATGGAAGCGGAGACGGATCTGAAGCAGCTGCAAGAGAACTACCATTAATGAATCCGACACTCTGAAATTTGATGGGCTTGGAGTAGTCCGGAATATGAAAGTACAACTCCTTGTCATATCCAAGACTATTTATGTGCTTGTTATGGACAAGCTCTTCCCAAGGTATAATCATGGGCTTGGGAGGTGTAGACTGAGTTGCTGCATCTGCGTGTAAATCTGCTCTTGTACAAGGAACTAAATGTGAATTGACTGCAACTTTATATTCTTGCTTCTGATGGGAGTCCCTCTCAATTTTCTAAATAGAAACATGTTCAGAATGATGACTCTTTTGCTGAAGTTCATCTTGCTGAAGCTGAGACTCCAACTGCAAAAACTCAATCTTGTCTTGTGCATCTTGCAAGCAAGTTTGAATATTAAAAAGAGCATTCTTTCTCATTTTTACCATACCATGAACAGTGGAATGAATGAGGTGTTAGAAATTTACCAGAGAAATAATAAATTTACATAAAATAGCTAGTAACAAATCGTAAACATAAACAAATATGTTTATCTGGGAAAACCCCCAAAGATGGGACAAAACCCAAACAATGAAATTTCATTAAGAATTGGCCAAAACCTTGGCCAAGTGAGCCTTCACCGCTCACCTCCAGGCCTACATTACAATGAAGTATTCCCAGCCTTTTATAGGCTCCATTACATGCAATACAATGGGTTGAAAACCATGGGTGCACAAT
Organism: Pinus albicaulis; assembly: GCA_034641835.2. Lineage (NCBI taxonomy): Eukaryota > Viridiplantae > Streptophyta > Pinopsida > Pinales > Pinaceae > Pinus > Pinus albicaulis. The sequence continues at coordinate 1,104,576 of MU968411.1, read as the reverse complement.
ACCATGTGCCCAAAAACCACTACTATTTACCCTAGTCAACATTGACTCTATCCCTATTCAAGTTTACCTAACAATTCCCCCCTTAAAATTGACTTGGGGTTTCTTGACTAAATCCAGCCAAAATTGCTAAGTGAAACAACCCTACTCACTCTAGCTCTTCCCCCCTCAAATTTTTTTTTTTTTTATTACCTAGGTAATTGTTAACTTGACATCCCCCCTATCACCTTTATATAACCCAGACTTTACAAGTGATTACCCAGGGGTACGCATGCCATACCAATTCTCACAGCAGTATGCCCATTTACATGTAATAAATTAACTCCATTATAATAATTGTCTTTGTACATATGAAATAAATGTCCATATAAAAATAACCCATCTACCGGATTACATGGGTCACCAGCCTCTGTAATCGCCAGTCCTCTAGGAGTTCTCTTCGGATACATGGTTCATTAATTAATTAATCCACGTGCACATATTTTTCTCTCCTAACTCAATGAAATTCAATGGCTCTGATACCATTTGTTAGAAATTTACCAGAGAAATAATAAATTTACATAAAATAGCTAGTAACAAATAATAAACATAAACAAAGATGTTTATCCGGGAAAACACCCAAATCTGGGACAAAACCCAAACAATGAAATTTCATTAAGCATTGGCCAAAACCGTGGCCAAGTGAGCCTTCACTGCTCACCTCCAAGCCTAAATTACAATGAAGTATTCCCAGCCTTTTATAGGCTCCATTACATGCAATACCATGGGTTGAAAACCATGGGTGCACAATACCATGTGCCCCAAAACCACTACTATTTACCCTAGTCAACATTGACTCTATCCCAAGTCAAGTTTACCTAACATGAGGTTATGCAACAACTCTAATGCTTCATTTATTTTAGCCATTTTTCTCAACAACTCAAATTTACACTTGAAACACTGACTGCAATTATGAACTAAGAAACAATACCCACTCATAATGTCAGTAAAATACAATGTCACTGCAAAATATTTTTGTAAATGTGCAGCAAAAAGTCACTTGTAATAACTTTTTAACGTAAATGATTTCTCTATTCTTCAAAGAATTTTTTTACACCAAAAACTCTAATTTGCAGAGAACGAACCTCCAATGAGAAATACTCACCGCTTCATACAATCAAACTATTTGTATCCCTTCTTTAATGAACGAGAAGAATTGTAAACATGGACCAATGGTGTCCAAATTTTACTGAATTCACTTCACACATTGATTTCTCAAAGCACGCACGACTGCTCACTAAATAGAATGGATGCATATTATGAGTCACCACTGGAACAATAACCAGCTTCCAACTCTTAGATCCCAATGTGGGGAAACTCATCTACAGTCGATGACACTTCCGCATGATGTTTCATTTTCAACGGATTTTTTTTTTTTTTTTAAATTTAATCTTGACCGAGGTAACTCCACAAAACTCAATTCTGGTTTCAATTCTGCAAATAAAAATTTGTAAAAAAAATTTGGGAAAAAAATTAGAGGTGTTATCTAAGGGAGGGTTTATTTGGGGGAGGTATTTACTGAGGGAAGGAGGAAGTGGGAAAGGTATTAACTAGGGGAGGTGTTTACTGGGGAAGATATTTTATGGGGGAGGCCAAACTGTAAAAAAAATAAAATTAAAATTAAGAGGCCGAAATAAAAAGAAACACAAAGAATTTGTGTGGAAGGGGAGGGATAGTCAAGCGGTCGTGAGAGGGGAGGGGAGGGCTGAGCGAGGGAGATGGGGAGAGTGGCTGTGAGGGGAGGGGGTCGTGAGTGGGTGGGGAGGGTAGGGGTGAGCAGGGTGGGGTGCTGTGCAGGAGTGAGCGGGTGGGGAGGGTGAGGGGGTGGGGAAGAGAGGTGCTGAAGGGGGATGGAAGGGTAGGTGAAGAGGTAGGGAATGGAGTGTGCGGGGGAGGGGGAGTTGTGTGAGAGGGGAGGGGAGCTGTGCGGGAGGGAGGTAGGAGTGAGGTGGATGGGGCAGGTGAGGAGGGAGGGAATGGAGTGTGTGGTGGAGGAGGAGCTGTGTGGGAGGGAGGTAGGAGCAAGGTGGATGGGGGATGAAGGGGGTAGGGTGGGTAGAGAGGGCTAGTGTGAGCAGAGAGGGAGGGGGTGGGGATGTGATAGGGGAGGGTTGAAGGGTGAGGGGAGGGGGAGCTGTGTGGGAGGGGAGGGGAGTGGGTCTGTGAGCGGGGAGGTGAGTGTAGTGAGGGGTGAGGGGGGACGTGGGGAGTACGGTGAGGGGATGGGTGAGAGCATGTGAGGGGGTGTGTGGGAAGGCTGAGGGCCGAGGGATGATGGGTGAGAGAGGGTAAGGGGGATGTGTGTTATGAGAGGTGAACATAAAAAAAAGAAAATAAATTGTATAGTAAATAAATTTAACTGTACAATTGGAGAAATATTCTAGGAGTTCCAAAATTGTAAAAAAAATTGCAGAATTATTCCAGGAGTGCCAGAATTGTAAAAAAAATTGCAGAATTATTTCAGGAGTGCCAGAATTCTTGGAGCAGTAAAATAGAAAATTGAATCTCAACTTCAAAGCCACAAAGAGGGGGAGTGCAGGTGAGAAAACTTGTAGAATTTAAAATGCATAGACTTTCAAATTCAGGAATATGGCAGTACATAGCTCTTCGTAAAAAATAATTTGTGAACATAGCAACAAAATAATTTCTGAATGCTGCAAAAATGATTTCTGAATGCTTCAAAAATGCACAGGATTTTTGCAAGTTTACACAGGCCACAAAAACAAGTGGCTCACACAATATTGAGCTATTTATGAACATATCAGCTCTGATACCATGTTAAACACACACATGGTGTATGAGAAGATAAAACACACAAATAGGAAAGATAGGCATTAGTTTTATTTTACCATTGATATGATGCACATTTATAATACAATTAGGTGACTCTTGGATTCATCTTCCAAGGTCACATGGACTCCTTTGTGACTCTTCACCTTCCACACCTACCCATAGAGGATTAGGTGTTCAGCAGGGAGTAATGAAGAGTCCATGAGTCAACTATTTTCTTTTTTTATGCAGCAAGAATTTGAAATGTATTTACTTGGGATGGAAGACTGCAAACCTATAAGTACACCAATGGTAACTGGGTGTAACCTCAATTCTCATGATGATTCTCCCACGGTGAATCAACCAGTACATATCCATGATTGGAAGTCTGTTCTATCTAATCGGGACAAGACCTGACATTATGCATGCAGTTGGGATTGTTGGATGATTCCAAGCTAATTCAAAATATTCACACCTTCAGGCTATAAAAATAATATTCAAATATCTACGAGGGACTCAAGAATTTGGTCTATGGTATCCAAAGAATGTTTATCTCACTTTTCATGCTTACACAGATGTGGATTGGGATGGAAATGTTGATGATCGAAAAAACACTAGTGGTGGTGAATTCTATATGGAGCCCTGATTAGTATCTTGGTTCCACAAGAAACAAAGTCCTATTGCCTTATCTACAACAAAAGTAGAATATGTGGCTGCAGCATCATGTTGCACACAACTACTTTGGATGATGCAGACTTTACAAGACATTCAAATCAAATGTTCACCTCCCATCTCCATTTTATGTGATAATACAAGTGCCATTATTATCTCAACGAACCCCGTTATGCATTCCAAGGCCAAACACATTCCTATCAAGTATCACTTCCTACGTGAACAAGTGCTTGAACAAAAGGTTAAATTGGAATATGTTCCCTTCAAAGACCAAGTTGCTAATATATTTACTAAACCCCTTTCCAGGGAAGCATTTGAATATCTCATACAAAAGCTGGGAGTTGTCTCTGCCTCTTTGATAAAATATTCTTAATTTCAGAAGATTAAATTCAATACGTGGGTTCCATAAAGAATAATCTCATATATATGCGAGATTCTCTGCATAAAACAGCTTATGGGTTTTGCTGACAGATATTCTCTGGGTTATCATTCAAACCAGATGTGATGTTGTTGGGTAATCTATTTTTTGATCCAGTCTTCATCTTTATGCATCATTCTCTGATATTTATCTTCTTGATATAGATGATTTGATGAATTGGTTGTTGAAAGTGTTCAGGATGCACCAGCTTAGGGGGAGCCCCCGCCTTGTTGAAGAGGATTCATTGTTGGCATTCTGATTTGGTTTCTGATTTATGATTTCTCTCTTGAGATCTTTTGGTCCTGGTTATGAAAATCCATTTATGTCATTTGATGAAAAATTAAATGTTGATACTCATGATTTAAATTATTATATTTAGTCATGTAGGAATTTGTCAATTTTAAACCCACTTGGTTGGGTAGTTCAGTCAAATATGTAATTCCACTTGGTTAGATCATTGATGTAAGTATGAGTCATTAGTGATAGGAAAGGTCATACTCAGTTGAGTTATAGAGTCATGTACTTCATTGAAAAATCTATCTAAAGATTCAGCATGAACTTAGGGGGAGCATGGTCAATATTGTGCACATCAGATTTGTAGAGCTCTTCTTTATACAAGGAAAGAAAACCCTTGTTTTGGTGTTCATTCACCCTTTGCCCTTGATGAAAAAGGGGGAGAGTATTTTGGTGTTTGAATAATGTTTATGATTAATGTGTTTGAATAATGGTTATGATTAATTTATTTATCTATTGTGGTGATCAAACACCATCATGGTTGCCATCAAGTCCAAAGGGGGATATTGTTGGAAATATGATGCAATATGTTGTCCTTGATGGAAACCTACTTGATGAAGCTGTACTTGATGGAAAATTACTTGATGAGTTGCCTATGATAAGAAACCTATGTGTTAAAGATGTAAAAATGATGTTTCTACAGGTCAGCTTAGATGTAACAAAGAAATGAATTCCAATAAGTGCCCAAGAAATGAAACAGGAAATATTTCTCAATGCATACGCAGGTTTGATGAAGGAAACCCAGGTATGGATACAATGTATACACTAATTTTATGAAGGAAACCCACGTATACATTCAGGATTAGTATATATGCAGTTTTTATGACGCGAAGTCGCATATTCCTTTTGTGCTCTAAAATTATGATACCAAGGGGCATTACCATGGTATTAGCCCATAGTTTTGAGCATTGTGTCATCTATTTGATTATGTCCAAAGAATACCATCGGCAGTTGTGTGGTTTTGATTCATGGCATTGATAAAGGCTAAATCTATATAAGGAGAAGAAAATCATAGTGCATGGTGTGCATGTGTAAGGGTAATCACTAATATTTCTCTCTGAAGTATATCTGCATAAGAAGAACTCTATTTTTATTGATAAATCGGAATTTATGATGCACCCTTGGATATATTGATGGATCAATATCTCTAGATAATATTCTTGCATGATCCATTGAAGAGATGATTAGATCTAAGACTTGGTGCAAGTTTGCTGAAGATAAGTGAAGAAATCTGGGTAAGTTCTATGGATATGGTTCATTCTGCAAAGTTTATATTTACATATATATACGCTAGTTTGTCTCAGTAAAAGTGTGTATATACGTGGGTTTGCTTCAGAAAAGTCATGTATGGAAAGTTAGGGTTTTCTAAAGCTTATTGGAGAAGTTTTTTTTTTTTTTTTATACTATTTGTCTGCTGTCTGTTAATGAATTCTTCATGCAGATCTGGGTTGCTTAATTCTTTTATATATTGCTAAGATGATTATAAAAAAATCTGATCAATGAGTGAGAAAATATGGGTTATGATGACTCACTGATTAAGAGTCCTGCAATTCGAAAAAAAATATTTGACTGAATGACTCAGATCTAAATCTGAGACAGATCATATTCTAAAAAATAGTATTCACATATCTATATGCAGGTTGGTGTGAAGGAAAGCACGTATACATGCGGGTTCAGTGAAAAAATGTAGCATATGCATTTTAAGATGATGAATGTTCAGGGTTAAGTTTGATATTGCATATTGATTCTGAAGTCTAGGTTATTTCTAAAGTTCTGGTTACAATGGTCTCACTGTTCTGATTGAAGTATTGGGTAAATTTTATGATTATTGATGTTTATGAAGAGTTGTGTTGATGTTGTTTGATCTAGTATGAATATTGATGAAACATGGTCTACAGTGTTTCTGAGGGTTGAAGCCTTTAGTAGGGACGTATAAGCTTCCTACCAGTAGTAGTTGGTGTTCTTATCAGGGGGTTGAAGCTCCCTTCCAGGAGTGACTGGTAAAAGAGAAGCAAGGGGGTTGTATCTCTCTTCCAATAGTAGCTAGAAAATGAGAGAAGGTTGTAGCCTTCTGCAGGTAGATGCCTGCGTACTAATATGAGTCTACATCAGTACAATATTGTAAAAAAATTTCTGTATAATAAATATTCAAGACAGACGAAAACAATGGTGGTTTTCTCCCGACTTGGGTTTCCACATTAAATATCGGTGTTCATGTGTGTTGCACTTGTGTGATGATTTATACTACTGTTACTGCACATATTTACTGATTTTCTAACAGATGCATAACTGGTAAACTGAGTTAAAGATTGTTCCTGAAAATTTTTCCTAATCTGTAAAATTATATCAGTATACGATAGTTTCCTTGAGTATATGCATGTGTATATGCAAGTTGGGTTCATCAAAGCCGCGTATGGAATTCTGTAAAGAAAAAGTTAAAATATTTTCAATAAGTTTGAAGACATCTACTGCTTCTCTCCTCTTCAAGATTTTTCCCAACAATAGCTTCGCTGTGCATCAAACCTTTAGAACAAACCCATTTCTTGGCATACATTGTAAATCATGCATCAGACATAATATCATAGATCAAACCAATCCATAAACTATAGTAATTTCAAATCTATTGGATCTGATCAAATTCCCATGTGCATACTTTGTTTCAGATCAAAAAATTCATTAATATCCCATTACATGCACACTTGTTTCATATATAACTATTCATGAAATATTCATCACTTGCACACTCTAATCACTTTGATCTTCGTCTCCTTATATAGCTTAGCCCTTAGCCAATACCACAGGTCAAAACCACACTAATGTTGATGGTATTATTTGAAGGGATCAAATATCCATTGTTGGGATCAATACTATGGGCAAATACCATGGTAAAGACCCTTGGTATTTATAATACCATGGTGCGGAAATGATATGCAGCTTTTCTTCTTCATACTCGCATGTGTACATGGATTTTATTCATAGAACCCGTGTGTACCTATCAAAACATCCCCTTCATCATTCCTCTATCTCGAAACTGATATGACTTTGTCCAAACTCTCTGTCACATATAGACACATCCATTGCCATCAAAAGACAACTCATCAAATAGGTTTCCAATAAACACTACACATTAGTCATAATGCTAACAATCTCCCCCTTTGGACTTGATGGCAACCACTATGGTGTTTGGTCATCACAACCTATAGATACCTGTAAAACATATCAATCTAAGCACCAAGCTTCTCAAACACCAAGTTATTCTCCCCCTTTGACATCAAGGGAAAATGGCTGACCAATGTTGGATGAAGGCTTCTCTTTCCTTGCAGATATATGAGCACTTTTGATTTGCACTATATACTGACCGTGCTCCCCCTGAGAACATGCTAAAAATCATGAAAGATTTGCAATGAAGTACAAAACTTTATGAATTAACTGGACATGATTTTTCCTATCATGAAGGACTCAAGCTTACATAAATCAACCAATCACAGTGGGGTTAAAAATTTGACTTCATCATTATGTCAACCACCCAAAATGGGATTACATTCATAATTCATTTGATCCCAACAGTTCAAACACGGCTTAATATTAAAACTATTACAATAGAGGTATTTACATGACCTTTACATCAAGAGAAAAATATGGCATATATAATCAAGACCAAAGATGCCTAAAAGAGTGAGTTAGAAACAAAAACAATTATATGAGTAACTTCAGCAGCATAATCAATAATAAGCATCATTATGTACCAATACATTTGTAAGCAATATAATTCTAGAAATGCAAATTCTCCTCTTGAACAGGAAATGTCAGTAGACTATACTCAACCAATTCAATGTGACTATACCATATGCATTGTTAGTAATAAAAAGGATGGATATCAAAAGAAACCATGGGGATCATAATCAAGACAATATATACATTTCTCCCCCTAAACTTGAAGGATTAATCAGAATAATTAACATAATGATGAAGTAGGGACCATTCCTATTTTATGTCTAATATATTCAAATGTATCACATGGAAGTGGTTTTGTAAATATATCAAAAACTTGTTCTTTTGAGGGAACATATTCCAGTCTGACCTTTTGTTCAAGCACATGTTCTCTTAGAAAATAATATTTAACTGGAATATGCTTGGCCTTGGAGTGCATAACAGGATTTTTTGAAATATTAATGGAACTTGTATTATCACATAGAATGGAAATGGGTGGAGAGTAATTGATTTGAATATCCTGCAATGTTTTCATAATCCAAAGAATTTGTGTGCAAAAATATGCAGCCTCAACATATTCTACTTCTGCAGCAGATAAAGCAATCGAGTTTTCTTTTTTTCTAAACCATGATACCAAGCGAGGACCCATATCAAATGGTCCTCCACTAGTTATTTTTCTGTCATCAAAATTTGCTGCCCAATATGCATCTATATAAGCATGAAGAGAAATATTTTCATATTTGGGATACCATAAACCAAAGTCTTGAGTGCCTTGTAAATACTTGAATATTTTTTTGACTACTTGAAGATGGGTTTATTTCATATTAGCTTTGAATCATCCAACAATCAAAACTGGATGCAGGTTGTCTGGTATCGTTCCTGTAAGATAAATTATACTTTCGATCATGGCTCTATATTATGGTTAGTTGACTTCGGGGAATCATCATGCGAACTGAGACTACATCCTATCACCATTGGTGTGCATACTAGTTTGAATTCTTCCATTCCATATTTCTTCAAAATCTGCTAGAGGTACTCTGTTTGTGAGAGAAATATGCCATTCTTTTCTTGTTGTACTTGTAAACCAAGAAAGTATGTTCACCAAGTAAAGACATTTTGAATTCTTGATGCATGAGAGAAGAAAACCTTTGACTCATGTATTCTTCATTGATACCAAAGGTAATGTCATCAACGCACACAACAATAATTAAAAGCATACCATCATCCACCTTTATATATAGGCTGCTATCTGCAGACCCATTAATGAAGCATTGTTGTTGAAGATACACGTCAAGGCGATAATACCATGCATGAGGGACTTGCTTTGGCCCATATAATGGCTTCTTGATTTTGCAAAATGTTTTTTATCATTTCCTAGAATCAACCCTTCATGCTTTCCAATATAGACTTCTTCTTCTAGGTTACCATTTGAAAATGCATATTTTACATCCATTTGATGACTTTGAAATGATGAAAGCTTGAAATGGTAAGAAACTAGTTTGTACACCAACTTCCTTTTAACATAGAATTTGAGATTCTGGATGATTTTTCTGAACATACCTGAATGGAGTCTTTTATGATGCTTTGGCATTGTTAGTTCCTTATTCTAATGCTTCACTAATTTCTTCCCTTACATCCCTTTGTATTTTTGTGGAAATACATTTATCATGTGTTGGTGTTTCCCTTTTGGAACCTGTGCATCCTTCATCGATTACAACATCAATATATTCAAAAATATTTGAATTTTTTTTATTGTAGCATTTGTATCCTTTACTTATATAGGAGTACCCAAGTAGAATTTCGTCATCTGCTATATGTTCAAACTTGCAAGGATTATCATTATTATTCTTTGTGTAACATTTACTTCCAAATATTTTAAAATTATTGACAGCTATAGACTTAGTGAACCAAAGTTCATGAGGATTTTTATCACTATTTACACGGATATGAGATTTGTTGAGAATAGTTACCAATGTATGTGTTACTTCACCCCGGAAGGTATGAGGTATCCCACACTCATCAAGCATGGCACACACCATTTGTTGAATTATTATTTTTAATGTTTCTGCTACCCCATTTTGCTGAGGAGTCTTAGCTATAGATAACTACCTCTTGTTTCCATGTTGTTCACAAAAGTCAAAAAATCATCTGATATTAATTCTCCTCCCTTGTTAGCTCTGAGACATTTGATTTTTAATTATAGCCCATTTTCTACTGAATATTTTAAGATTTTAAATTTATCAAATGCTTCATCTTTATGTTTTAATAAACCAATCTAGCACATTTTAGTAAAGTCATTAATAAATAAGATGAAATATTGTTCACCTCTAGGTGAAATTTTCCTCATTGGCCCACACAAATAAGTATGAATAAGTTCAAGTGGCTTACTTGCAGAACCTTATTAGGCATTGAATCGTACCTTGGTTTTCTTACCGAATTGACATGATTTGTATATAGTACTTTATGGTAGAGAGATGTTGGTAAAATCACGAACTACTCCTAGCTTGCTTGACTTATGTATTTGAGTAAAGCTTAGATGTCCCAATATTTTTTTCCACAACCAACTTTATTATGCTTTGCTTAAGCAACATTGTTCTAGACCACCTTCCAAGACATAGACATTACATGGAGTTCTTGTTCCTTTTATTACAGTTTTTCCTGTATCAATATTTCAAACCACACAATTCTTTGATATGAAAAAAATTTCATTCCCTTGACTAACACTTAACAAGTTATGCTTCAAGCCATCAACAAACAAAACATTTTCAGCTTTAACTTTTTATTTTAGTAAGATAGTTCATTTTCCTTTGATAACATCAGGTGAATTATCTCCAAAGGTTACATTATTTTCTTTCTTCATTTCATTAAAAGACATAAACTTATATTTATCACATGTCATGAGTTTTGAGCATCCACTATCAATGTACCACATGTTTTACTGATCTTCTGCATATAAAGCTATACCATAGTTCTCATATTCAATGGTCTTCCTTTTCAGTACCTTAGATGTTGTTGCCATTTTCTGATTTTTAGGTATTTATTATCCTTTTACCCTACAATCAGATTCATTATGCCCAAATTTATTGCAAAAACAACATTTAGTTTCATATTGAAGAGGAGAGAAGGCATTGTAAGAGTATTTATTTACCCAAATCTCATTCTTTTGTTTTCTTTATTCTCTAGTTAGTGTTAGTCATCAGTAATTTTTGCATGGGTAGGTGACTAAATGATTTCCCTAGATTTCTAGAAACAAAGTTCATGAACATTGTGAGTTCTAGAAATCTCACTACCTTCATCATACTTAAGATAATTTTTCACTATTTCATCATCCCATCATGTCAAGCTCAACTCACCCACCCCAAAAGACCCATTATGGGCTCATGTCACTCTTCTTGTCTTTATTGTGTCACCTTTGGCCTCAATGCTCTACTTTTTTTTTAGCCTGAAAACCACTCTACTGCTACCTAGGGCCACCAAACAACCATCTCTCCTACATCTCCAGAAATTCCTCAAGCATTGATGATCTCAAAACTGTCTCTGTAGACTCTTTAGATTAACCAAGTACATTGGATTTTGGATCTTCAATACATCAGTCTATAAAAACTCTATTTTACCCTAAAGATTCCAAAGCCTAAGTTTTCAGTCAAAAACCAAGTCCAAGGAACCTTCCACTATGTCACCTAGGGTTTCACAAGTCATAGGGTGGATTTGGTATCCTAAAATATTTGATTTATCTGTATAAGGAGACTACTTTCAAATAATAATAGGGATAAGTAACTTTGTCCAAAACTTATCAAAGGGCCATTCAAGAAATTTCTCCTTGGCCTAGAGCACAAATTCTGCAAGGGACATATGCCCTTGTTCCCATTTCTACAAAAATGATCAAGGGTGCCATTAGCATAAGAAGAGGTAAGGTAACAGGGGAAAATCATTACAAGAATACCATACACATCAAAGAGAAGGGAAACAGGCCCGTGTTTAAAGAAAATCAGGGTTTTGGTGACTAATTCACAAAACTGTGTTGCCAAAGTAGGAAGCCAGTACAAGGAAAACAAGGAAATAAGTCACCTCAACTCCATCAAGTGCACATTGAATATTTTTAGAAATAATAAATGAGTTTTGAAATGTTATAGAGAACTTAGAAGACAACATTGTTTACTTTTATCTAGAAAACCCCAAAACCTAGGATTTTGGAGAAATGGACAGAATAGGTCCAAAGAAGATGATAAAGCCTCCTTCTTAAGAGAATAGGGCATTCAAAATATATCCAAGGTTTTCTCTAGGGTATGTCCAAGGAAGCACTGTTTCACCTACACTAAAGATGATAAGGCCTCCTTCTTAAGAGCAGAGGGCATTCAAAAGATATCCAAGGTTTTCTCTAGGGTTTGTCTAAGGCAGCACTGTTTCACCTACACTAAAGAAGAAATGGAAAATAATATCGGTTTAAAGGGGCTAACTTCCCAAATTCAGTAAAAGTTCTTCAATGTAAAAAAAATAATGCAAGAATAGGGTTAAGTATCAAAGAGAGAAAACAAGTTGAATCATGAGGTTACAGTTTAGAAAATGAGGTATTAAAATTCAAAAAGGCACTAAGGGATCAAGGGAAAATGAAATATAGGTTCCTGCACAAAATCAGAAATGGCCAAGTGAAACCAATGTCCTAATATGATTTGTTTGAAAATTTTAGCAAAATATACCTGTTAGTGCCTTAAAATAAAAAGAAAGGTAAAGAGACATTCTTCAGGTCACCAGCAATCAAAAAATGCCAAAAAGGATAAAAGACAATGTTTTCAGTTTGTCAACAACATGGATAAAACAGCTAGAATAATTTCCCAAGCTTACAAAGGGTAACAAGGATGAAAAGGACACCTACATCCCCTCAGTTAGCCAACATTACAAGAGGAGAAATATTCCTTGATAAAGTTTTCAAAATCTTGCAAAGATAAAGGTATCAGTAAAATGAAAAAAAGGGGTTGAAAACACAGTAATGTGGGTTTTTAAATTTGAATTATTTCTCTCAAAGAGTATTAAGGTCCTTTTTTTTCACTTTAAATTCACTTAGCCCTTGGAAGAGAGAAAAAACACTTAAGGAAGAAAAACAAAGCTTTTCTGGTCATTTTTGGTCAAGTTTCCGAGCCCTGTGCAAATCGAAGGCACTACGCAAATATAATTTTCTCCTGTTTAAATTTACAGGCTGTTGCGCAAATAACCCTCGGTGCTGTGCTAACCTTGGGCGCTGCGTAAATGCAGGCCTGACTCACCCAGGACACATAGGCTCGACACTTTCACACACAACACCCGGGCGCTATGCAAACTGATCGCTCGACTCGCCTAGAGGACATGCAGAGGCTGCCTATCTCACCGGCGCTATGCTAACTGCCATGCAGACCCTGCTGGCACTGTGAAAATAGCCCGACCTGACAAGCACGGGTATAGGCGCTGCGCAAATTCTAGAATAGTGCAAAAGTCAAAAACCCTTGTCCTAATGCAAAATTTCATCCTCTGAGGTGCCTCCAAGGTTGAAGAAGGTCCAAGAAATTGGTAAGTGGTATATTCTCCTAATCTCCAAGCAAGTTTTCAAATCAATTTTGGTTTTTAATGGTGTTTGAACTAAAAACCCTAGGAGGATAAACCCTAGGTCATATACATAAAGGAGCCCCTGTTCAAAGCCTTCTTGCAACCAGTTTAATGTCATAGAAGGGTGGGTGAGTTAAGGTGTCTACAAACACAGCTACGAAGGGCCTCATTAAAAGTTCCAAAGGCACTAAAACCCTAAAACCCTAACATCCATACCCCTTATTCACCAAAGCTTGACTCCATTCCTTTTCACCTTGTTTCATCAAACCCCTAATTTTCAAACCAGTGTCTCCCATCACCATGTCAGAGACTAAAAACAATAGTGGTAGTGAAGGTGGTCAAAGCCTTGTAAGACCAAAGCATAAGGGAGGGAAATTGAATACGTTGGAACTCAAAGCATAGTATCCATCACCTCTTCTTCTAGGATCCTGTCATGCTTTCAGAATACAAGATGCTTTCAATTTTGTGAAAAGGTCAAACAGGTGAACAACCATCCTAAACTTACAAGGCTCATCATTCTAAGCTTGCACAACAAACACTCAAGCCTTTCAGGAGTGGATTTTGAGATTTCAGTAGGTACCATCTCTGAGGCTACAGGTATCCAAGCTACGGGTGAAAAATGGTTTAAAAAGGGAAATTTATACAAAGATTTCTTTGAGCCCTTCATCAAAACAAGGTATAGAGGAGGCAACAAGACAGTTTTCCCATTCTCACACCTCAAGCACAGATATGCCTCTTTGATGTTGGTTATCATGAAGTACTTCACCTATGAGAGGAGGTACCCCAGGCTATATACCTATCATATTAGACTCCTCATGCATTTCACAGGGGTTAAAATACTAAATTTTCCTTACTATCTCTATAGGAGTATGTAGAAAATGTCTTTTGTTGTCTGGAGGAGGAATCCCACACAACAAATTCATAGCTTATTCCATCATTCCTTGATCAATATGGTGGTCTTACATCAGTTGGAGCAGCATGGTATACCTTGGGATGTTTTCATAAACCATGAAGCCTTTACAAACCCACAACCTCCTCATCAATCAAATTTGCCTTCCTCATCTTCACAAGTTCCCTCACCACAGGAAAACCTCCCTTCCTCTCCTTCTCTTGGTGCATTAGGTGAAGTAGGAAGTGGAAATGAAGAATCACATGAAGATCAGGGTGAAGGTGAAGAAATCAGTGAGGAAAACACATAGATTAATGAGGAATTGCAAGAGGGAAATGAAGAAAAATATGAGGTAAAAAATCACAGAAGTGGTGAAGACAAAAGAATTGAGTACCTAGAGGAAGGCAATAATGGTAATGCTACCAATGATTCATCTCAAAATGAAGAATTTGATAATGCAAATGATGAACAAAGTAATGATCAAAGTGAAACTGATGAGGGTCATGATGAGGCAGAGTACATGGACAGAAATGATGAATATGAGGATGAGCCATCAGCTAGTGGGCAAGAGGTAGAAGACATGGAATATGATGGAGGGAATGATGATGAAAAACAAAGTAGTGAGCATGGCCATGATGAACAGAATGCTGATAGTCAAGAAGAGGAGATCAGTGAGGCACAAACAGAATTTGATAAAGGAGACAATGATAAAGAAAATTTCACTAATAGGACAGTCAGTGAGGAAAGAGACAGCAAAGGAGATAGTCATGACAGTCATGAAAATCATGACACTAATCAGTCTCTTGGTGACAATGAGAATGAAAGAAACAGTGCAGAGAATGATGAAGAAAGGGACACTAATGAGTAACAAGGTCAAAGTGAGTCAAGTGCGAAGGTTGATGATGAATTTAAAGACCAAAGTGACAACATAGAAGGTAGTGAGGAAGATAATGATGATGAAGGTGTTGAAGGTCAGGAAAGTAGTGATCAAATGAAGCATGAGGAGACTAATGGAGACCATAGTGAAAATGGGGGAGCTAGTGACAACACCAAGGGTCACAGCCATGATGAAAACACTTTTAAAACTTCCGTTACACCTCTTCCATGCACATATCAAAGGGGGTCAAGACAAGTGTTTGCTGCCTCCAAAAGGAAAAGGGCCTTGTCATCTGCACCAAATCCAAGGCTTGATAAGGGTAAAGAAAAAATGGACAAGGTTAGGAGGAGAAATAGAGGCAATAAAACCACTCAAGAGCCTCAATTTATTGACCTAGATAGTGACACTGAAGATAAGGATATGGCCACTAGATTGTTACTCCAAACCAAGGATGCTAAAATCAAGGAATGGGAGAGGGATTTTCGTATGGCTCAATACATCATACAGTATTATAAGAATGAGCACAAACACTTCAATAAGATAAAAATAGGTCTAGCCCTCCAGAAGAAGATGACAAAATATTATCCAAAGAAGCACAAGCTTGTCTGTGCCAAACTGAAGGAAGCCCTCCATGAGGCCAAAACCCTAAAGTATGAAAAAGAGCATGAAATCCATGGATTTTTGGCTTAATTTTCTCATAATTTTTCTAATACCACTTAAGGAAGGTCTCCACCAAATTTGAGAGAATTTGGAGCAAATTTTGTTTTTTGAGATTTTTGAGCCTCATTTGCGCAGCGCCACTAGTGCTACGCAAACACATGGAGCATCCCCAAGAGGAGAACTTGAAATTTTTGGATTTATCTCAAATTTCACATCATTTCACCAAATTTTAGAAGATTTGGAGCAAGTTTGACCCCTCAAAAGGTAAAGTAAACCTCACTTTTTTAACCTTTCTGCCACTGTTTTGGGCCTAGAACTGCGCAAATTTCAGTCTAGGGATTTTTGAGTTTTTTACTAGCCTAAAAGAGTTATATAATGAAAAAAAAAATCATTTCTATAATTTAGACTCATCAGGTTTTCCAACGAGCCATCACGGAGCCAAATCCGACATCAGGAAGTGGTCCAAAACTTGATCACATAAGACCCTATTTTCTGTTGAAAGTGGCGCTGCGCAAATCGACTATGTAGTGTGTTTTGGACCAAAAGTCAACAAAACACACTCATTTATTTCAAAATGATATTTTTGAGTTTTTTGAGGAAAAACACTCTAGAATTAGTTGCAAATAGTTATCATGGCATTTATTTCTTATGATATTATGTGCCTTGGGCCTTGCATGGTCTCTTGGCCATAACTGACATTTATGGATGAATTTGACATTTTCCTACCTTATTTAAAGATTTTTACCTCTCTTGCTAAGATAAATAGAGCATGAGGGTTTCATTTTAAATTATGGCTTTTGATGAACTTGGAGAGCAATACATGTTTGTTATGAGCTTGGAGAAGAAATTGATTTGTGAAGTTGATGAATGGCTTACTTGGATTGATGATGGAGAAGCTTGTTTGCAGGATTCATAAACTTGGTTAATGGTGATGTCTTCTTAATTTGTCTATGTTTTCTTGTTATCATTGTGTTTCACTCTTCTTAGTTTCTATACAACAGAAAAGTATAGGTTGAGAAATGCTCTTTGAAGCACCTTAGTCCTCCTGTTTGCTATGGCCTTGATGTTTTCCTCTGCTAGGTGTGTTTGAGGAATTCTTAACTGCTCCTCAAGCCTCTCCATTCTTGTTTGTTTCAATTATGGGTTAGTATTCTGGTTAAAAAATATGATTCATGGTAAGCCCTGCTTATTTGAGACTATCTAAACTCTGCCTTGGAACCTTTATTTGAAGTATTGTTTTCTAGGTTAAGTCAAAGAGGTCTTGTTCTGATCTTGTCGTTTGTCCATGCCTATCAGCTTGCCTTAGATTTCTTTATAGCTTTATCAAAAAATTTTAGGAGATCCCTCTTTTCTTGATTAAAGTTATTGTGCTATCTTATATGTTTTCCCAAATTCTAAAGGTGAATTTACTAAAGTTATAAGCTCTTATGCTTTCTAAGTTTCACTGGAATGTTTATCTTGGATATTTATTGGTTTAAAATATTATCAAAAAGTAAATGGTTTTCCCTAGCTCATGCTTAGTATCTTGTCCTAATCATATTTAATACCTCCTTGTTCATAGGTAAATGAAAAAGGATACTTCACTTCCCTTTTCCCTACCTTGTTTTTCCCAAACTTGATGTCCACCTCACCTCAAACATTACCTTAAGGATCCATTAACCTTACTATATTGGCCCTACAACATAGTCTAATTCATCATTGAGACACTCATGACTTTCATTGACCCCATATCCCAATGATTTAAAGACCTCTTACTCCATCTATTCCACTTGACCATCTTACCCAACCAAAACAATCAACAAACCCTACACCTAACAACTAGCCTAAAATCAACCATCTAAAGAAAACAAGAACAAATTATTTGCATCTAATAGAGAGATCCCTCTCTGAGTCTAGGAAGGCTAGGTCCTGGGACTCCAAAGACTGGTTCCGTGTTGCCCTATCATTTGGTATACCAATCTGCCAAATCACGAGACCCCAACAGTGAGGATAGTTTTTTAAGCAACACATTGAGTAACTGTATGACCTAAAATATGAGAAGAGAAACATTCTCCATTAAAGTAGAATTTTCTAGGAGTATAGTACCTTCTAGTGTTTTTTTTCCTTTTTATTGAACCATGCATAATTTTCCTAGTAAATATTTTTTCCTTTATTATTTTTCTGGAGGTTGGAGTTTTGTTAATTGCTTCTTTTTACTACATTGAGATAGCTTCCTATTTCTATATAAGAGTTTATAGCCTTTGATGTTATTTCAATAATCCAAGAACTGCCTTTATAATAGGAGAGCGTTGAACTTTGATGATTTCATCTAAGGTTTCAGATCCTTTACCAAATCTAATATTGAGACATTTTTTTTTCTCAACTTCTTTCATTAGACTTACTATTTCACATTCTAGATTTTCATCATGCTATACCTTTTTTATGATTTGTTTCTTCAAAGTTTCTTCTACTAATTTAGATTCTTCTAAACAATATGAAGCTGAGTTTTTTCTTCAATAAAATATCCTTTTCTTCTAGGGAATCCATGAAATTATCATTAGAATCATTAATAATTCTATCTTCAAATACCATAAGTAATTGATATTATTGATCAGACTCACCTTCTTCATGATTTGAAATACCATCATTATCTTCATGTGTATACAAAATTCTCTTGTTTTCAACCCTTCTCCTATTTATTTTTGCATCTTCTTTCCCCTTCTCATGATTTTATCTATAGGGACACTTAGCAGCATAATGACTAACTCTACCATAAGAAAAAAAATTGAAGGGAAGCTTACCTATGAATCTTCTAGTACCCACTTGGAGTTTCTTTACGAAGTTTTCCACTTCTTCTGATACATACCTTGATTCTTCCTTTTCTTTTCCTTATGCAGTATCTTTGAATGCAACTTCTCTGATATTTGAGGGACCCAATTTTCTCATTTCATAGGCTGTTAGAATCCCATGAAAGTTCAATAGTAAGATTCTTCAAGTCCTGCATTTATTCTATGGTAGGAAATTTTCAATCAAATTTGTGAGTTAGAGACCTTAATATTTTTTCAACCAGTGATGATTCTTTTATTTATTCACCAAGATTTCTCATAGAATTCTCGATCTCATCTACCCTAAGAAGGGAACTTATGATACATTCATCATTGTGCATTCTAAGAGTTTCATATTGAGTTCTAAGATTTTGAAGTTTGGCACATTTTACCTTAGTGTCACCTTCATATCTTTGGATGATCTTGTCCCATATAACCTTTGTTGTATTCAGCTACACGACTTTGAAAAATTATGATTCTTCCAATATTTCTAACATAACATCAACAACCTTTGCATTGGTCTCATATTTCTTCTTTGCTTCTTCATCTATAGGAATGGAGGATGGATATTGATAGCCTCCTTCAATGATTCCCTATATATCTGCTCTAAGTGACTGTAAGTAAGATCTTGTTCTTACGTTCCAGAAAACTAGATTGTTTTCATTGAACAATGGTGGCGTGATAGATGTTTTCCCCTCTTGATTTCTCATCTTTATGAATCTTACTTCAAGCGATCAAGCTACTTCTAAAGGACCTGATCTGATACCAATTGTTAGGAAAAATACTAAGAGCATGGGGGGGCCGGTGGGGGGTGGTGAATCAATATTTTAAAAAAATAATTTTATTTTATTATTCCGATTTATGTACGAGACTATTTTGAAGTAATCATGCATATGTACGTGAATTTAATGTAGACAACTCGTGTATATCTAGTCAACATAGATTTTTAGTCAATTTTATCTTGAACCAGTATGTTAGTACTTCATCAACATTATATATACAATAACCAGGTGCAATAAGAACAAAATAAAGCATCACACTTAAAAAACACATATGAACACCATGATTTTTAGTTGGAAACCCAATGTGGGAGAAAACTATCGTTGTTGTCATCTTTGTCTTATTTTTATTATGATTAAATAATTCTTACAATATTGTAATGGTGCAGACTCATAGCAGCACGCAGGCACCCACCTTCAAAAGGATACAACCTTCTCTTGTTCTCCAACACCTACTATAACGGAGCTCCAATAGATTGATTCCAAACATCACAACTTGTAGGCCACGTTTCATCAAATTTTCAGATTGGACCCACTACCATTATTTAATCCCAATACCAAATATAAAAATTGAAATGAATTAGTGTAAAAAATCACCCAATCATTGAAATAAATGAATCAACGAATACCCAAATCCGTCAACTTATTATCAAAAAATCAAAGCAGTTAGATCATTTAAACCAAAATTCCAATAATTAACCCAAAAACTACATCAACTAACTGAACAGATTGAAAAGCCTGATCAATAAAATGTTAGAATATATACACTACTTTACTTTACCAAATTTGTGTGTATACGTGACTTCCTTGAAGCATACCTGCGTACGTATATCAAAACATTGAACCCTGAAAATGAATCACTATCATTCTGAAACAAACACTGAGTTATACCTTGAAATCCTGAATCATTATGAAATAATAATAGAACCATCAAAAATATCCAATCACATACAACTAGCATCATCATCATTATTTAATAAATCAATCAATAAAAAAGCCTTAGATTAATTATCTAATTGCCAGACCAAGAAAATAGAACAATGAGAAGTTGTTTGGGGCTTGGGTAGACCCCGCTAGATTATCTATTTGATCCCGTCCAGGAATACCATCAGCGGTTGGGTGGTTTTGAATCATGGTATTAATAAAGGCTAAATCTATATAAGGAGAAGAGGATTATAGTACAATGTGTGCATGTGGAGGGGTTGTTAATAAATAAATCTCTTTAAGAGATATATACATGATTGAACTCTGATAGATCTAAATCTATGATGCACCTGTGGACATGATGAAGGTTCAAGATCTCTAGATCTAGAAATGATGAATCTCTAGGAAGATCTGCAAAAGAAATGATGATGACCTGGTGAAAGTCTGATGAAGAAATTGAAGAAATTTGATGGATCTGAGGGTTGAAGCCTTCAGTATGAAAGTGGAAGCTTTCTGCTAGTAGAAGCTGATGATAACATCAGGGAGTCATAGCTCCCTTCCAAGTGAGGCTGGTAAACGAGATCAGGGGGTTGGAGCTCCCTTCCAGTTGTAGCTGGAAAACGAGAGAAGGTTGCAGCCTTCTGTAGGTAGAAGCCTGCATACTGATATAATTCTGCATCAGTACAATGTTGTAAAAGGTTTTCTTTATAATAAATATTGAAGACAGAGACAACAGCAGCGGTGGTTTTCTCCCAAATTGGGTTTCCACCTTAAATACTGGTGTTCATGCGTGTTTCTTATGTGTGATGGTTTATTCTGTTATTAGTGAACATGCTTACTGCTTACTAAACATCTGATGAATGAATGATGCAATGGTATAATTAAAGAATTAAATGAATAATAAGACCTTTGGACATACGAAAGTTTTCTTAAGGATATCCGCGTAAAGTAGTGTATGGTTTTGAGAGAAAGAAAAAGAAAAAGTTTTCAGTCAGATCTAAAAATACTGATTCACCCCCCCCCCCCTCTCAGTATTTTTCTTAACAATTGGTATCAGAGCAGGTCCTTCTGAAAAGCTTGGCCGCTAGAAAGAAGATCAATCAAGATGATTAATCAAAATGGAATAACATCTATCAGGCCTCCGCTCTTCAACAGAAACAATTTAATCTTCTGGAAAACAAGGATGAGATTATATCTCCAGTCTCTGGGAGCAGATGTATGGGCTATTGTTGAAGCAGGATATCAATATCCAGCCGCAGTACCAACAGATCCAACAAAAAGAAAGAAATATGAAACAAATGCAAAGGCGGTTAATGCTCTATTGGGAAGTCTAACTGAATCATAATTTGTCAAAGTCATGCAGCTGGATACTGCAAAGGCAATATGGGACAAAATCATTCTAAGTTATGAAGGTGATGCAAAGGTAAAAAGTGCTAAACTCCAAACTCTCAGAATTCAATATGAGAATCTAAAAATGTATAATGAGGAGAGCATTTCCAGTTTCTTTTTATGTCTTGATGATATTGTAAATCATATGTGAAATCTGGGAGAAACAATAACCGAATCTACTTTGGTTTAGAAATTTTTAAGATCACTAACGGCAAAATTTGAGTCAAAAGTTTTTGTCCTTGAAGAAAAGCAGGATATTCAAAATCTTACTGTGGTGCAACTTCATGGCATACTAACTGCATGTGAAATGAGAAGAGGAGGACCATCTGAAGTCAAAGAAGTCGTCTTTAGAGCTTCTACAAAAGGGAAAGAATTACATGAGATAGAAGGATCAGGGTATATCTCAGAAGATGATGAGGTGAATTTTGTAAAGAAACTCCAACTTGGCACAGGACGGTTCAGAGGTAAGCTTCCTTTCAAATGTTTTTCTTATGGAAGAGTTGGTAATTATGATGCTAAGTGTCCTCATAAAGAAACAAATGAAAAAGGGAAGGAAGTAGCAAGAAGGAATAAGAATCTGTTTAGCACTAGAAAAAGTTACTATACTCATGAAGACATTGATGGGTTATCAGACAGTGAGGAAGAATGTGAATAAGATCTTAGACTTCTCATGGCATTTGAAAAGGAGTCTAGAGAAGAAAAGGATACTTTTATGGATGCTTTAGAGGAAAATGATTTTCTTGATGAAATCAATCAACTCAAAATATGCTTATAAGAAAGTAAAATATCCATAGAAACTCTGAAAAACCAGCTTCAAGAAAAGGAGAAACATAATGAGAAATTAGAATTTGAAATAGTAAGTCTAAGAAAAGAAATTAAGAAAGTAAAGACTTTGAATCTTAGGTTTTCTAAAGGATCTGAAACCTTAGATGATATTATCAAGGTACAACGTTCTCCTCTTCTAAAGACAGGTCTTGGATATATCGGAGAATCTTCTCAGGCTTCAGCACCAAATTATCTAAAAGCAGCTACAACTAGTACACAACATTCTGCCACTCAGCAAGGGAATAAAGAATCTTTACAGGTAAAGTATGACCATATCAATTCAAAGAACACTAATAGGAGTACCTTTCAAAGAAACACCAATCAACACGTAAATTCAAGTAGAAGATTTCATGATCGCAGAAATTTCTTCTTCAATGGACAATGTTTCTCATGTCACAATTTTGGTCATAAAGCTGTTCAATGTGTTGCATATAAAACCATCATGACAAGAGAAGCAAGAAAGAAAAGGATTGATATTGGAACAAATAAGAATACATACAACAACTTTTATCCTCTTCAAAATGAAGTTGAATGTTCTTATTTCAATAACTTTGGCCATGAAGAATTTGAATGTAGGAGCAAAGTTCAGCCAAAAGAGCATTTTCCTTCAAGCGCCAAAGTGTAGAAAAAGAAGGAATTACAGGTTGAAAATTTTGGCATAGATTTATTTGCAGAAGGTGAAGAAAATCAATGGTACATTGATAGTGGATGCTCAAAATACATGACATATGACAAAAACAAACTTCTTTCATATAGTGATCTAGAAAAAGAAAATAATGTTACATTTGGAAATGATACTCCTACTGTCATTAAGGGAAAAGGGTATATTTTTCTAAAAGAAAAGGTGAAAGCCAATAATTTCATGTATGTGGATGGATTAAAGCATAACCTGTTAAGTGTAAGTCAAATGTGTGATCAAGGAACTGAAGTTGTCTTTAGTTCAAAAGAATGTGTGGTACATGATCTTGATACATGTAAAACAATTATAAAAGGAAACAGAACCCCAAGCAACTTGAATGTATTGAAGAACTGCAAAGAACAATGTTACTTGAGTAAATATTTAGAAAAATGGCTATGGCATAGAAGGTTGGGGCATCTGAGCTTCTCTCAAATCAACAAATCAAGCAGATTCAAAGTTGTTCGTGATCTTCCCAATATTACTCTACCTGAAAGTATCATATGAAAATCTTGCCAATTCAGTAAGCAAACCAGAGTGAAATTTAATGCCAAGGAAGGATCATCAAGTAAGCCTCTTGAACTCATTCATACTGACATATGTGGACCTGTGAGGAAAAATTCACCATGTGGTGAACAATACTATATCTTATTTATTGATGATTTCTCTAGAATGTGTTGGATTGGGTTGATTAAACACAAATATGAAGCATTTGAGAAATTTCAGATCTTCAAAGCACTGGTTGAAAATGAATTAGATCTAAAAATCAAGTGTATTAGATCTGATCGAGGAAGAGAATATACATGATATGAATTCCTTGAATTTTGTGAACAACATGGCATAAAAAGACAGTTTACTGTAGCTGGCACTCCACAACAAAATGGCGTAGCAGAAATAATAAATAGAACAGTTCAACAAATGGCTAGAGCTATGCTTGATGATTCCGGAACACCTGACACATTTTGGGGAGAAGCATCACATACAGCAGTAAATATTCTTAACAAGGCACATGTTCGTGTAAATAGTGATAAAACTCCATATGAACTCTGGTATGGTAATCCTCCCACTATGAAGCATTTTAGAGTTTTTGGAAACAAATGCTTTATCAAAAATAATGATGAAAAACTTGGCAAGTTTGAACCCAGAGCAGATGAAGGAATACTTCTTGGTTACTCCTCTAGGAGTAGAGCATATAAATGTTACAATAAAAGACTTCGGAATATTGTTGAATGCATTGATGTTGTTATTGATGAGTCTCCTGCAACTCCAAAAGAATGAAAACAAGCAACAGATGAAGACGATGGTGACATATATCCTTCTACATCAAATAGAAATGATATAGACAGTGAACCCAATGAAGAACCCGAAGATGATTTATCTGGAAAAGCTCCATCCAGATATGTTCAAAAGAATCATCCAGAATCTCAAATTTTGGGAGAAAAGGGATCAGGTGTACAAACAAGAAGGACTCTTGTGGGATCTTCTAGCTATCTAGCATTTCTATCCACTATTGAACCACACGATGTCAATCAAGCTAGCAAAGATGAATGTTGGATTCAAGCCATGAATGAAGAGCTTGATCAAATTGAAAAGAACCACACTTGGGACTTAGTACCAAGACCTCATGACAAAAATGTCATTGGAACTAAATGGATATTCAAAAACAAGTTAAATGAGAATGGGGATGTTATAAGAAATAAAGATTGAATTGTTTGCAAGGGGTATGCTCAACAAGAAGGCATAGACTTTGAAGAAACATTTGCTCCTGTAGCTAGACTTGAAGCCATAAGAATGTTTCTTTCTTTTTCAAGCTTCAAACAAATCAAAGTTTATCAAATGGATGTTAAATCTACTTTTCTCAATGGTGATCTAGAAGAAGAAGTTTATATAGAATAACCAGAAGGATTCATTCTGGGAAATGATGAAAAGCTTGTTTTTAGACTTAAAAAGGCTCTATATGGTCTCAAACAAGCTCCAAGGACATGGTATTATCGTCTTGACAAATATCTTCATCAACAAGGATTTTCAAAGGGGTCTGCTGATAGCAATTTATACACAAAAACTGAAAATGATAAACTATTGATTATGGTTGTATATGTTGATGATATCATTTTTGGAAGTAATGAAGAGTCTATGAGTCAGAAATTTTCTTCTGTTATGCATCAAGAATTTGAAATGTCTTTACTTGGGGAACTAACATTCTTTCTTGGTTTGCAAGTGCAACAAGCAATAGATGGCATATTCTTATCGCAAGCAAAATATCTTAAGAAAATTCTGAAGAAGTATGGCATGGAAGAGTGCAAACATGTAAGTACATCAATGATAACCAGCTGTAATCTCAATTCTAATGATGATTCCCCCACGGTGAATCAACCAGAATACAGATCTATGATAGGAATCCTAATTTATCTCACTGGGACTAGACCAGACATTATGCATGCAGTTGGGATTGTTGGACGATTCCAAGCTAATCCAAAAGAGTCTCACCTTCAGGCTGTCAAACGAATATTCAAATATCTACAAGGAACTCAAGACTTTGGACTATGGTATCCAAAGAATGCTGATCTCACTCCTCATGCTTACACTGATGCATATTGGGCTGGAAATGTTGATGATCAGAAAAGCACTAGTGGTGGTGCATTCTATATGGGGCCTTGGTTAGTATCTTGGTTCAGAAAGAAGCAAAGCTCTATTGCCTTATCTACAGCAGAAGCATAATATGTGGCTACCGCATCATGTTGCACTCAACTTGTTTGGATGATGAAAACCTTACAATACATTCAAATCAAATGTTCACCTCCTATCTCCATTATGTGTGATAATACAAGTGCCATCAGTATATCAAAGAATCCTGTTATGCATTCCAAGACCAAGCACATTCCCATCAAGTATCACTTCTTACATGAAAAAGTGCTTGAACAAAAGGTGAAGTTGGAGTATGTTCCATCCAAAGAACAAGTTGCTGATATATTTACCAAACCTCTACCCAGGGAAGCATTCGAATATCTCAGACAAAAGCTGGGAGTATTCTCTGCCATGCAAAAGATCATATCTACTTAAATATACAGAATTTTAAATTGGATATGCAGATTTCCTGTAGGACAATCGTGTATATACGCAACTTTATACACATAAAACCGCGTATGGGTATTTGCTGACAAAATATTTTTGGGTTAGCATTCTTTAGCACAACTGCAGTATCTCTGGATGCACAGGTTAAGGGGGAGCATTGGTCATGTGGAAAGGATGCATTGTTGGCATTCTAATTATTTTTTGTAGTCTGATCTCATGCTTGAGAATATTTGATCTTGAGTGTATAAGTCAATTTTGTTATTTCATTGAATATTATGTTTGAAGATGCAGCATGATATCAGGGGGAGCATGGTTTTTTTGGTACAAAGGATATTGATCTATCCTTTGCCCTTGATGTCAAAGGGGGAGAATATTGCTAAATGTATTTCTGGTCATGGTTGCCATCAAGTCAAAAGGGGGAGATTGTTGGCAATATGTTTCTGGTATCCTATTATATTGAATTGATTGTCCTTGATGGAAACTCTCTAAAAAAGGATGCAAATAATGACTGTATGAAGAACTCATAAATCCATCAGCAGTTCTATACGAGCAGAATATAAGACTAAATGTATATCTGCTTTTATTGAATAAGTTCGGTGTATGTATGCATCCTGACGACGGATAATTGAAATCTGTGATAGTTAACAAACCCGGTGTTGGGTTTGATGGTGCTCTGTATACAGTTAGAGGTACCAATGTTAATACGGTCGACTGTGTATCCCGACTGGCAGTCAATGAACCAACATGTGATAACCCTATGTATTATGGAGTAAGGTGTTTATCTATGTTCCGAATGGTGGATCGAATGCATGCAGAGAACTTAGTCGAATAGTCCATAAGGATTTCATTGGAGCTGTATAACAATATTGTGGTTATATAAACTGATAACGCGGAGAAACGAATTGGCGAAAGTACGCAGAAGGAACCTGGAGTAGAGGAGAAGAACCTTGCAGATGAACAGTGAACGTGGTTTAAGGCTAGAAGCGGTTTTTATCGCACCACCTTTGCAGCAAAAAATGGTATTTGAGAATCAGGAGCGATTCCATAGAACAATCGACACGTGGCGTCGAGTGAAGTTCCAAAATCGCCATCACTTCGTGCCATCGCACGTTAACGATCGATCAAGGAGGCCACGTGATATTTTTGAGCGTCGTCAATCTGGAGGGGAGCCATCGGACGACGGTCGTATGTAGAAGATGTGCGATGGTTAACCAAAGTACGGCGTGGGAATTTGATTGGACTATTGATCATATATGTGGGGCCTGGAGTCAAAGGTTTATTAACAGGCGTGAATAAAGTTATGACCAGCGCCGAACCTTGGTAAATGTTTATTAACCTTGGCTATAATATTATATGGCGGAGATAAATATTACCTTTGGGTCGATTCATGTTGTGAGAGTATGCATTAGTGTGTATGGAAGAGCATACGTTGGGGTTCCAATTTGTATTGGTTCGCCTTTTAATACGTGGGTTGTTATTAAGAGAGCATTTTTGTATGCCTTGGGGAGGTCATTACTAAAGGAGAAATTTGGATTAATATCTCAATCTCAGATTGAGATATCAAAAAGCCTTAGATTAATTATCTAATTTCCAAACCAAGAAAATAGAACAATTAGAAGTTCTTTGGGGCTTGGGTAGACCCCGCTGGATTATCTATTTGATCCCATCCAGGAATACCATTAGCGGTTGGGTGGTTTTGACTCATGGTATTAATAAAGGCTAAATCTATATAAGGAGAAGAGGATTATAGTACAACGTGTGCATGTGGAGGGGTTGTTAATAAATAAATCTCTTTAAGAGATATCTGCATGATTGAACTCTGATAGATCCGAATCTATGATGCACCTGTGGACATGATGAAGGTTCAAGATCTCTAGATGTAGAAATGATGAATCTATAGGAAGATCTGCAAAAGAAATGATGAAGACCTGGCATAAGTCTAATGAAGAAATTGAAGAAATTTGGTGGATCTGAGGGTTGAAGCCTTCAGTATGAAAGTGGAAGCTTTCTGCCAGTAGAAGCTGATGCTAACATCAGGGAGTTGTAGCTCCCTTCCAGGTGAGGCTGGTAAACGAGATCAGGGGGTTGGAGCTCCCTTCTAGTTGTAGCTGGAAAACGAGAGAAGGTTGCAGCCTTCTGCAAGTAGAAGCCTGCGTACTGATATAAGTCTGCATCAGTACAATGTTGTAAAAGGTTTTATTTATAATAAATATTGAATACAGAGACAACAAAAGCGGTGGTTTTCTCCCAAATTGGGTTTCCACCTTAAATACTGGTGTTCACGCGTGTTTCTTATGTGTGATCGTTTATTCTGTTATTACTGCACATGCTTACTGCTTACTAAAAATCTGATGAATGAATGATGCAATGATCTAAGTAAAGAATTAAATGCATAATAAGACCTTTGGGCATACGCAATTTTTCTTAAGGATATCCGCGTAAATTAGTGTATGGTTTTGAAAGAAAGAAAAAGCAAAATTTTTCAGTCAGCTCTAAAAATACTGATTCACCCCCCCCCCCTCTCAGTATTTTTCTTAACAGTGTCATACATAACATCATAGATCAAAGAAATCCATCAAATATAGTCATTTCAAATCTATTGAATCTGATCAAATTCTCGAGTGCATACTTAGTTTCAAATTAAACAATTCATTAATATCCCATTACATGCACACTTGCTTCAGATCTAACTATTCATGAAAAATTCATCACTTGCACACTCCAAGCACTTTGATCTTCATCTCCTTATATAACTTAGCCCTTAGCCGATACCACAGATCAAAATCATGATAATTTCAATGGTATTCTTTGACGAGATCAAATATACATTGTTGGGATCAATAATATGGGCCAATACCATTGTAAATACCCTTGGTATTTATAATACCATGGTGTGAAATATGTACACACCTTTTCTTCTTCATACCTGCATGTGTACGTGACTTTTCCTCACAGAACCTGCATGTACCCATCAAACCATCCCCTTCATCAATCATCTCTCTATGAACTACTATGCCTTTTTCCAAAGTCTCTATCACATGTAGACACATCTTGTGCCATCAAAAGACAACTCATCAAGGAGGTTTCCATCAAGGAAAAAACATTAGTCATAATGCCAACATGTGCATCCACTTTTGTGATGTTAGCCCAAGTCTAAAACAAAATTGGTTCTCCTAAAATTTCACCATCTACTATCACCCTATGTGCATATGATGGTTTCCCTTCGTAACATGTCGGTATATACAAAAATTTCCCAATTGTCGCCATCGACAAGAAAGTCATGGTTAATGTCAAGGTCATTGATTCCCCTCTATATTACACCCTCTTACTTGGACATATATCCATTTACAACATGAAAGAGGTTTCTTCTTCCATTTTTTGTACCATGAGCTTCCCTCATAATAGGAATAGTTTCACAATTGATCAGTTGACATACTATGATTCCTAATCTAATCAATCTCCACTGAATGTCATTTTGTTGATGGAAGGAAAGGATATAGTCCCTTCATCAACCAATATCAGTCTAGGATTATATAAGTATTCCTCATTGTTTGGGAAATATTATGGCCCACCTCCTATTCCTATTGAGCCTATATATTCCAATGTTTTCATGCTTCAAAGGTCATGGGTTTCTTAGCAGCCTAAGACCTCTTCCCAACATCCAACTTAATAGAAATTTTCTGCCTCAAACTCAATTGATACCTCACAAGGATTTCATATGCTATGTTTTCAAAATTTTATCTTCAGGATCGTAGTATGGTACATTGATTTTCCTCCCAACACCCCTCCCAATCAACTCAAACCTTACATGGCTTTAACGTTGGTAGAAACTATTCCCACCGCTTCTACCATTACTTCATTTCCAGTGCAACCTTAGCAGGAACCTAGCCCTGTTGTGAAATAAAATGGTGAGGGGGTCAAAAACTGGAAAAGGTGGAGGGGAATATAAGGCAACCCAAGTGGAAACTACTCCATATGAAACACCTAATCCTACTCCTCCATGCACTTTGTGTGACCTCCATGGCCATGCTACGAACAATTTCCCTAATCTCCCCCATCTAAAGGGAATTATTTCTAACGACAAAATTTAGACAAACCCTCATGTCCCTAAAAGTGAAAGTCACTTTAACTGAATCTTCCAAAAAGAACAAAATTTTATGCACGAATCGCCCATGTGTTTTGTGCAATATGTACATACACAATTCACATCGCTACCCTCATCTCCACTATTTTCATGATAATGTTACTGTTCTTCATGATATGGAGGCCTCTAATAGTGAAGCCTTAGCTCCTCTACCTAGGACCCATGACACTTATTTTTCACTAAAGAAGGAGGCTAGTAAAAAAAATATTGTGATTTAATCTCCTTATGTGGAAATGGTGGAGAATTTTGTACCCATTGTTTACTTGTCTTCATCCATCAGATTGTAATATTCAAACTCCTTTGGAGTATATAAGTGCGCATATTTAGATTCACCTTTTCAAGTTGATTTTCTCCCAACGTTGGTGTACCTTGAATCTACATGTCATTATTCTCGCATAGAAGACATTTTATATGTGAACCATGTGTACCATGATGATGATTGGTTCAAGAACCCATTACTTCAAACCCAAAAATCTGAACTACATCTACCTTGTGGATATTACATTGACACATAATGTTTGGGTAAGGGGGCATCCATTTCTGAGGGCCCAGAAGAAAAAATTATCCCTAAACCTCATATAGCATCTAGCATTGTTGAATCTAGTACCACTATTCTTCCCATTACTAAGAACCTTTAGTGTCCCATATCATTCTATATTATTGTTGGGATAATCCATTTAATCATTCTTGCATCTTTCATCCACAACCCAATCCCTTTGACATTGTTGTTGATCCTCTATTTCATCCAGGTGAGCATGGATTCACTATATCCCAAGCCACTCATTGATATCATGATGGCATCCTCACATATTTATGAAACTAGACATTTAATCCATTTGACTCACATATGCAGTACTATGTGAGATTGGTATACCATCATCGATTTTCTCCTATTGTACCTATCCATTCTTTCCATAAGAATATAATAATGAAATAACAAAAAATGGAAGCCATACATAAATTTCATAACCATATTATGTACATATACACAAGTGTTTGAAAACCATTATTCTAGATACATTTAGCATGTCAAAAACATGCTACATACCCATCCAATAGGGGGTCATCATTCCACCTTTGCATACTTGGTCAGTTCCCCATAATACCATATTCTAGGGGGAAGTATCTCATGCTTGGGGGCATGATGAACCCCTATCCACCTTCTCACTTGATTATCATCAGCCTCGGTCTAGACCCTAATGATCTAGTTATGGTCAATTGTCCTCTTATTCCTTGGCTAGTTTTTCCTACTAGTCTCTCCAATGAGCCATACACACTTCACATATAATAGTTTGTTGATAACATATATTCAAAAATTATACTCTATTTGATGCCAAACTTACCACCCGATCCCCCCTTGTTTGACTTGGTGGGCGATATGATTCTAGACCTCCTATAGTAGTTCATTATCGTATTCTTTTCTTACCTTGATTCTTCACATGGAACCATCCTTCCAAGAAAGATTAAGGCGATTCCATTTTTGTTGATTTGATACTTCATTAGGAATTATTATTTACAACAAAGTGTCAAGTATCCCCTATTTAACTCAAATATCTTCATATTTGTTGCTTGTACTCTGGCACCACTTTGTCCTTGCACTTGTTGATTTATGTGTCGATTTTTTTCATGACTAATCACTATTTACTAATGTATTTAGGGCATCCATTAAGACCATTACCTTTGGTATCTTGCATATCAGTAACCTCACTCTTGTTCATTTCATTTTACTCTCATTCAATAGATGATGCCTTAGGGACCCCCACACTTCGGTAGGTGGATTAGACCTTCCATCTCTTGTATTTTCCACATATAAAGTGTTATAAACTTCCTCAAATGTGCACCCCGACATCATTTGTCCCTTTTCATTTCGGTTCCCATGCCATTCTATCCCCTTCACTTTGGGATTTTTTTTTTTTTCATAACCAGAGTCAACATCATTTTCATTTCTCACTTTTATGATCACAACCCATGTCCCCCTAGACTCCCATCCTCTAATTACCTATTGGTTTACCCCAAGAGTGCCTAGCACCACTTCTAGTTGGTTCAGTTAGTGGTAGCATCATTTAGTCACCCTAATTCAAAGCATCAGATACGAGTCACCATTATGTCCCATGGAGTCTATTTCTGATCAGGAGCTCAAATATGAGCTATGGAAAAAGCTCAAAATTTAAAGTGTTCAAAATAAATTGCAACCTGAATGATCAGATAGGCCTCAGCGATATTATCCTGTAGCCATGAACAACACTCAAATCCGACACTGTATGTGAAAGTTATTCAAGTTTGAAAATTCACAATTTCATGCAAAAGTCCAGTTTGACCAAGTTTGACCTTCAAATTGGAAAATTAAAAAAAAGAATATTCCAAGGAATATTCCTCAAAATATTCCATGGAATATTCCATTCGAACCAATCCGATTTTGACACTTGGCATATTGTGGTTGGTTGTTGATTTGACCTTGGTAAATTCTGGCCAATCAAAGGGTGCCACGTGGCAAGCCCGGAGGCCGCCACATGGCCCCAGGCCATGGTGAAATATGGCTATGTAAATTTTTTTATGATCTACAGGTTTTGAACCCTGCGCCTCATCTCTAACAGTCAAACAACTTACTGTTGGGCCGCAAGTTCGACTCTTAACATATGGAGCGGAAGAGTTTATTTTATGGTGTGAAATTGTTTTGGGCAGCAGCAAAAGGGGGCCAGCCCCCTATTCATGTGACCCTTTTGACATTAACCATGGCCTAAAGGCCCTAACTACCCAACTAATCCGCGTGGAGTCCGACACATGTAACCGCCCATTTATAATATTATATGCCACAGTGTATTAAAGTTCAGAGTTAGTTTAACGTGGTGGTTAGTTAACCATTTTGGTGGTGGTTCTGGCAGGATTGGAACATGTGACCACCTTTTCACATTTAACACCAACCACCACTGGTTACCGCCAAGTCTGGGGTGGATTCTGCCTAATTCGAAGTTATGCCATTTTTGGCGTTGCTATCTGCAGTTAGCCCACATTTAGTGGGATTTTTACCTAACATTGGGAAAATACTGTTTTGGCCATAACTTTTGATAGGCTAAAAATTTTGGATCAAATTTTACTTTTTTATTTCAGGTATTCTCATAATTTTGAAGCCATTGAGATAGGTTTCAGTGCCATTGGAGCTGATCTTTAGTTTGTTTAGCTTCGGAGAAGCTTTTTGAGCCACTAGGGCCATTTTAGGTTTGGCGTTGTGTTGAGCTGTGGTTAACCATTTAAGGTGAACCAAAAGTCATTTTCATCTATTTTCAGCATTTTAGAGCAA
The DNA here is from genome assembly GCA_034641835.2 of Pinus albicaulis. Classification (NCBI taxonomy): domain Eukaryota; kingdom Viridiplantae; phylum Streptophyta; class Pinopsida; order Pinales; family Pinaceae; genus Pinus; species Pinus albicaulis. The sequence continues at coordinate 1,070,762 of MU968411.1, read as the reverse complement.
TTGGAATAGGTTTCAGTTCTTTTTGAAGACTTTCAGAGGCCAAAAACGTTCAGGAGATTTTTCAAGACCACTAGGGCCATTTTGGGGTTGGAGATGTTTTGAGTTGTACCTCACTGTTCGAGGTGATCCAAAAAATATTTTAAGATAATTTCTACCTTATGAACCTAATGGAATAGTTTTCAGACCTGTTTGAGGACTTATACAGCCCAAAAATCTACAAAGGAGTTCAAAGAACCGTCAGGGCCTTATAGAAGAAATCACTGTTTATGGTAATTCTTCATTGTTTTGTGAATTTGGAAAGGAATTCTTAGCTTTTTCATATATTATAAATCAGTATTTTTATTCATATTTGTCTTTTAAGACACTCTTTAAACTTGTATTAGCATTTGAATCATTTTAGTACAAGAGGACAAGCTCATTTTGGGAGGCTTGGTCCAGCAGACGTAGCCCAGGAGGGGTGAACTGCTCATCAAACATATGTGTCATGAGATGATGAAGTTATCTTGCTGAAAATTTCTGATTTAATATGTTAAAAAAAAATTTAAATTATCTTGCCTTCACACATGAACTCTTATACATTTTCCATAAACACTTTGTTTCAATTGCAAGACATGCATAACAGTTTGCACATATAATTTGATGGAGAACATGAGTGTTAACTTCTACAAGTTCTAAAGACAGAGTCTGTAAAGGGACAGGTAGCCTCTGGATCTCATAATTTTATCAAAGGTGACATATCCAATAAATTCCCCTACATTCAATCTCTGGATTAGATCTAAGTAGTTGTTTTATGCAACAAGACATGGTTTTGCACACATTTAATTTTATTGAAATGGATACCTTGCACACATTTTCAAGTACTTCCATTTTCAGATAAGATGGTATCAAAGCTTTGGTTAAGCTGGATTGTGCATTATTTAAGCTTGGTTGAGCTCAGGTTGAGTATTGGTTGTGCTTATGTTGAGCATTTTTTTTTGTGCAAAAGGTGTTAAAACAGTCAATCTTACTGTTTTATTGGTTGCAAATTGGCCGCTTGTATGGAGTTTACTTGAGTTGAAAGTATAGTTGTTGATAGCTAAGTCTTGGAAAGGAAAAAAGAGTTGTAGGCTATTTCCTTATCCCAAAGTACCTCAATATTATCTTTGGAAAAAAAACTCCAATAGTTTGTGTTTTATGGTTGCTTGTTTAAGAAGGGGTCTTTACTGACATTTGGTTAAAAAGCTTGTCATTTGTTGGAAATATTTAAGAAATTTTCTTTGGAAGTTCCTTTTGTTAATTTGAACATTTACATAATGTCAAATTCTTCTACAAGTGAAGTTTCCTCCTTCAAGAGATTCTTCAATGATGGCATGAAGAATGAGTTCATTAAAGTGAAGGACATGGTGCATATTCTAATTGAGGATCAAAGAGAAAGTGTTAAGCTTCATGCACAATTGTTGGCTATGAAGGATGAGAAGGAAGAAATTCTCCAAAGGTTGCATGACATGGAGAAAAAACTCCTTCAAGCTCAAGAAGATTTTTCCAAGAACAATTGTGAGGAAGAGGTAAACCATTCCAACTTGTCTTCAATTTCCTCAATTGAAAAGTGTGTTGGTTCTTTTGAAAAACATACACGGGGAATCAGGTCCAAAATAATGTTTAAAATGGGCTATCATGAAGGAAAAGGTTTGGGAAACCATGCACAAGGCATCGTTGACCCTATTTCAGTTGTGGAGTGACCCAAGAATGTTGGTATTGGTTATGTGCAGTTTAATGGCGAAGACTCCAAATCCTTGAATGCATGTGATGCAAATTTAAAGAGAACCTTTATTCCAAGTTCTTATATGCATATATGTAAAAACAAATTTAAGGATGATTGCCATTTTTTGAAGCCATCATTGCAGCAAGTAGAGGGTAAACATGTTTCTTATGGCGAGCCTTCAATTTCAAACAGTTTTCAAGACAAGAATTGTGATGAAAGTCTGAAAAGGAAAGTTGTCTCCTCTGCTAGTTAATTGTCTTTCGAAGACAAAAAGGATGGAAATTCCATGCAGCAAAAGAGGTGTAATTATTCACATGATCAATTTGATTATTTTTCAGCAAAGAATGATAATTTTTCTTGTTCAAAAGAAAGAAATGTTTGTTGCACATTTTGTGGTGGATTTAACCATGTTGCTTTAAGATGTTGGTTGAAAAAGAAAGCACACAAGAAGCAGAAGATGAAAAGAGAAATTTCTCATAAAGTACTTAAGAGTTGCACATTTTTTCGAAAGAAGGGACATGATGTCTCTCATTGTTGGACCTTACATCCAACAAATCGTCCAAAGCACATGCAGCTAGAGGACAAAAAGTTTGGTGCAAGTGGATCTATGGAGTCCATTATCGATGTGGAAATGGAAGATTCACATGAAGGTGTATTGCAACTGCAAAAGATGCCATGGAGTTGGCTTGGTAGGAAGTGGATTAAGTTCTTAATGCAGTAAGTCATATTCATTTTGTACATGCAAATTTTAGATTGGTATGCATGTATTTCAGTTGAAAACTTGATGCAAGATCGCATGTAAAAGAAGTTTCAGTTGGAGGAATTTCTTTGTTGTTGCAAAGTTTCACCATGAAGGTGTAAAGATGAGTATGATACTCACTTATGTTGCAAAAATGTCTTTTGCTTCAGCTCTTAGTCACCCACATGTTTTTGGGATGATATGCTTGTTGGCATTTGAAAAGAAGAGTTGAAGTTGCACATGTACATAGAGGTTGTATGTGTAATTAGCGAACTGTATATAGTTCATTGTACATGATACATACACATGTGTTTTTCAAGATGTATCTTTTTGTTTATCTACTTGTGTCGATCATGTTACGCATGATTTTCGACTTATGTCGATTTTGTCACACCTGTTTGTTGACTTGTGTCGATTGTGTCATACATGTTTATCAACTTGTGTCGATTGTGTCATACATGTTTATCAACTTGTGTCGGTTGTGTGCACACTTGTTACAGATTTTGTGTGTCAATTGTATAGCACATTTCATTTTCAACTTGTTGTTAATGTCATATGTTGCACAAGGTGCCTTTGGTGTTGATTGGTGCAGAGAACGAAGTGTCAGTGCAAAGCAGTGCAAGATTCCATGAGTTGGAAAGACATGCAAGCGAGGAGGGAACAAATTTCAGCAAGGGTCATTTCTAGTTTCAGAATAGAAGATTGGTATGTTGAGAAAAAACTTGGTTGGGATTTAGCACAAGTACATGGCTCATTCAGCAAAATTCGCCATGTGAACAGTTGAAAATTCAGGAAAATTTTTGGAGGCTAAAGAGAAGAGGATGTTGTATTTCTCTCATTTTCTATACTACAGTTCAGTTTCAGAATTTTAGTGAGATTTTGGGGTCCAAAAGCCTCTCATTTGGGAGGTGTGATCAGGAGCTCAAATCTGAGCTATGGAAAAAGCTCAAAAGTGAAAGTGTTCAAAAACACTTTCAACCTGAACGATCGGATAGGCCTCGGTGATACGATCCTATAGCCATGAACGTCACTCAAATCCGACACTGTATGTGAAAGTTATTCAAGTTTGAAAATTTACAATTTCAGGCAAAAGTCCAATTTGATCAAGTTTGACCTTCAAATTGGAAAAATTTAAAAAATAATATTCCAAGGAATATTCCTAGAATATTCCTCAAAATATTCACTAGAATATTCCCTGGAATATTCCATTCGGACAAATCTAATTCTGACACTTGGCATACTATGGTTGGTTGTTGATTTGACCTTGGTAAATTTTGGCCAATCAAAGGGTGCCACGTGGGAAGCCCGGAGGCCGCCACGTGGCCCTAGGCTGTGGTGAAATATGGCTATGTAAATTTTTTTACGGTCTACAGGTTTTGAACCCTGCACCTCATCTCTGATAGTCAAACGACTTACCGTTGGGCCATATGTTTGATTCTTAACATATGGAGTGTGTTACACAACAATTTTTCACCGTCCCTGCAAACCCCCGTCCCGTACATTGGAGGGCTTATTCCGTGGCCTGTGAGTAGTGACATGACCTGAAACCACTTTCATGGCATCCCCCTGGACAAGGAAATTCATTCCCCTAAAGACAATTCCTTGTGAAAAACCCTAAAAATAGCCTTTTTTCCTTGGCGCGACTAGCCAGTTCAGCCCTTGCGCCAATGGGGGAAATCCTCCAAAGAGGGCGCGCCAACCGGTGCTCTGTCCCAGTGTTGCACCCATGCTAGGCTTAATAGGGAGTGTTTTTTAAAAACAAATGGCAGAAGATTGACTCCAACCAATTCCTGAACTGGTCTCTAAATTGAGTTGGGAGGTTTGGCTCTAGATCTCCATGTAGAAGAAGTGTTTTTCCACCTCTCATGGAAGCTTCCTTGAGGATAGGGCCAATCCCATGATTGTAGGGATACCAACTCCCCTTCCACCATCTATATAAGCTTGCCATTTTCCTTTGCAAGCTAGTCTCCAGGGACCTTCATAGCCTAAAGAATGTTGCAAGAGCCTTGATAGTCCTCATAGAGCCAAATCAGTAGCAAGGAGATTATTGTCAAGACAACCAAAGATAGAGGCTTGTCCCATGCCCAACAAGCTTTACCGAGACGTATTCCACTGTCGACCCGCCGAAGGAAGATTCAGCATTAGAGCCAGGTTGTATTTTCCTTTGTATTAATTAATGATAAGCGACTTTGGTTATGGTTCCACTCGTATTTTTCATTACGATCATGAGTTGTGTCTTCTCCGACTGATACATAATATTATATATTGGGTTTTACGCTTGTATGTTCATCGTGTTTCTTGTATGTGCAGGTGTTTGATCGCGACAAGCGGGAGAATTGTGATCTGCTGGAGCAAGGAAATGGGAGCACTATCTTCTCTACGAACAACAATGTTGGACTTAAGGTAGGCCTTCTTCGCAATTTGGTCTATTGCAATTAGGAACTTGCACCTTAGCGTGATACGATTGTTGCTAGACCCGATCTGGGATAGTATGGATCGCCTCTATCCATAGAGGGGATTTACCTTTACAACAAATTGGTGACTCCACTGGGGAGACATTGATTTCGAGTATTGTCTTGTCTTTTTTGTCGATTCTTGACTTTGCTTGCTCGATCAGCTCTTTTGGCTGGCTCTTTCCATGTGTTTGGATTTTGTTTAGCTTTACCATCACTAGTCTATTTCTTGGATTGCTCTTTTTTATTTTTTCCTAGTAAACTCGACTGGCATGCTTATTAGCCTAACAGTTGCACCCATTAGCGCATGTTGCCAGTGTATTACCTGCGCCAATCCTGTTCTGGTGCTAGTTGTAGCCTAATAGTCTTTCCAATCTTGTAAGGTGCTAATTTTTGCTCTGTCTTGAGCTTTCTAAGCTTGATCTGTGATTTTGGTTTCATTTTTACGACTGCCTGAGTGTTCTGGAGCCTTTTTTGACTGACCGTGACCTTCATCCTTTGGTTGTTTTCCCATTTATATTGATTTTACATTCTAGTCCTAGCGCATATAAGTGCTATTGTGTGTCGAACCTCCCATAGGAGCTTTTGGTTTTTATCTGTTCAGTCAACTTTGTGATTGCTTCTCTGCATTCGTTTGATGGTTGGCTATAGTTTTATTGCGCTATTTGAGTGATTGGTTTCTTCTTCATTCGAATTCCGTTTTGTCTCTGTTTGGGCCTAGATTACACGGTTCATTTGAGTCTTTGGGATTCTCCTGGTTTTGAGGGATTTTTTTGTCAATTTGAGGTCTGATTGTGTGTTTGCATTGAGTGAAATTTGCTTGTTTTTACTCATTTACTATCACTTCTCAAATTGCTCTTTTCATTAGTTTTCATTTTGTTTAGTGCACTTTTCTCTTAAACATTGAAAATTAAAAAAAATCCCTTTTGCTATGATTAGTTAGTGTGAATTAAATATTTTATCTATTATTAGTGATTAGTAACTTGGAAAGAAAATCTTTTAGTTTCCATTAGCTGCATTAGAGACATTTTTAGTTGTTGTTTGATCATTTTGTTATTATGTGAAAAGCTCTTAACTCTCTCATAATTAGCTTTCATCGAATGAAATGATATACTGTGGCATGTAGTGTGCATTTAGGAGATTTTGAGACATAACACTCGCTAGGACCTGAAAATTGAAACATAATTGAATATTAACATTAAAATTCATTCAATTTACACTAAGGCAACATTGAAACATTAACGAATTTTTTAGAGGTCTAGGTTAGAGACGTGTTCCGACATCGTTAAACCTAGTAACTGTTGTTCACCTCTTAGCTTTAGACAACACTAGTATGGACTTGTGCTCCCCGTACTGTCGCGTATATAAAGGGAGACCCCACTAGGTTGCTATCCTTTATCTGTAGGAAGCCGAGTCTGCCGCCCTATACCCGTGATACACCGGACACAACATACGGGGAGATTTCCTGCACGTACGTAAAGTCCTTGGTCATTTCTCTTTAATTTTAAAACCAAGGTGTATATTGCAGTTCATGGTTCTTTGGTACACCCTTTGCCTAGATTACCAAAGTAGTCATTTTGATATTTTCTGACTCTTCAAATTTGAAAGGATCATCAAGCACTTGTCCTTTCACGCTTGTTTCAAAACTGAAAGAGATAGAGTTACCTTTCATCCGTTTCTCGACTCTTAAAATATGAAACGGTGAAGTTTCTAAGTTTCAATGTGGTAAAATAAATCACATGCGATCACACGCCCTGTTAGAATTTTCTTGTTGGCTGTTTGATTGTGTGCCTTGATTTTTCAGCCCATGTGTTTGTTTGATATTTTTCTCTTGTAGTGATTGTCACATTGGCGGAACCCTCAATTTCGTCTACTGGTAGTCTGTATACAGAAGATTCATCAGAGGCCTCACAATCCTCTGCTAAACATCAGCAGCCCATCGTTTCTGAGTTTCCCGACAGGGGATCAGTTCTATCTTAGCTTCCCTTTAGAGTACCAATTGATTTCAATTGGCCCTTATCCGACCCTTGGTCTGGATTTGGAGTAGGGGAACATTTCCCTCCTCTTACATCGGGTTCGCCATTTTTAGCTGCTGTTATTCCTCCTATTCCTCGCCGTCTGTTATGAGATCTAGCGGCATGTTCAGATATGAGTGCATCCAGCCATTCTCCTCGTGAGGAAATCCTCACGTCTAGTGAAGATTACCAGTTTTTCCCAGAAGACAACCCCAAATTATCTTTTATGTCTTTGCCCGGTCCTTCACTACCAGCAGGGTATAGATCTTTAAAGTCAGATTATGACCGTCGTCGCCTCTATGGGGATATCAACTCCTTCTACAAGGCTGATTATTCCTTCATTGGGGATGTCTCCTAGGACAACCATCACGTCATCCCCTCAGGTCACTTCTGTACCCATCAGGCCCACTGTCTGTGTGGCCTCATCTACACCTGCTGTTACCACTCAGTCCGTAAGGGCCGCGTTGCTTCCCAAAGACGTCTATATAGCATCTGCTATTCCAAAGAACATCTCTCCTGAGGAGTATTGATTGTCCCTACAACAATAGAACCCCGAGGTCGGACAATCCTCTCAAGATCTCAACTGCCCATACTTTTCACATTATGCATAGGACGGTAAACCCGTTTACGTTTTTCCATATCAATACGATGATTATGGGAATCCTTTACATTTACCAGCTCCAGAGGCTCACCTTCATGCTTAAGGTTTTTCGTCTAACCAGGCTGGGCAGTCTTATAACCCACAAGCACAACCTTTTCAAGGCCAGCCTTCGGGGCAACCTGGCTATCCTTATGACCTGCAAGGACAGCCCTTACAAGGCTACCCTTCGGGCCAACAGGGGTCATTATATGGTCCACAAGGACAATATTACAACCCTTCAGGTCAACCTATGCAGCCTCACCCTGGAGTCCAACCTGGGCAACCTCAAGGACTCACGGGTCAACCGGGGTACCGACTGGGGCCGGTATATGGTCCTGGGGGGGAATTCCAACCTTCCCAACCCATGTAACCTCAGTATCCTATTGGTCTGAATGTTTCACATCAGCCAGGATCATCTTCTGGTCCTGTTGCAAGTCAAACCAGTTACCAGGCACAACCTAGCCCCATTCCACCACCAGGCCAACTGGCCCATCCAGCACAACCTGGTGTCCCACATCAGCCAGGTCAACCTGTTCACCAGGGTCAACCTATTCAACCAGGGCATCTCATTCAACCAGGTCATCCTGTCCAACCAGGCTAGCCTGCACATCCTGTCAACCATGCCCAACAGCCGATTTATTCAATGTCGCAACCGAATCAACCGGTGCGCCCTAATTATCAGGCTCAGTAGGGTCCCACCTATCAGTAGCCCGCTCCACCTCAAGGCGGTTACTATCCTCAAGGTCAATCTTGACCGAATTATAACCAGCCCCAAGGTTCTAACTATTATCCTCAACAACCCGGCTACACCTATACTCAGCAGCCGAATCCGCATATTGCTGAAACGGGGCTGAAATATAATCAGGGTCCATACTCTAGTTATCAAACCCCATACAATGGTTACCAGCAACCGAATCAGGCTGTTTATATGCCCTATACCCCCTATGGTCAGAATCCTTCAGGACAAAACTCATGGGGGCAAGGATATGCTCAACCAGCATGGATTACAGGTACCGGTCCTTATCGAGGGCCTGGCATGCCATTCAATCCGCAATTTTCATTCTTGGCTACCTTGGAATTACCGGACGTTTCTAAATTAACCAATTTTCTGATTCTTCACAATCCTTATTGGCCTCCGGTTCGGACCAAGGTACCTGGCGACTACCCTAAGTTTGAGGGTAAAGCTGGGGAGGACCCCCAAGCTCATGTAATGACTTACCATATGTGGTGTTCGTCCAACTCTTGGGTGGATGATTCAATTGGTCTACGTCTCTTCCAGTGCACTCTTACTGGCGCTGCCACTAAGTGGTATATTGAATTACCCCTTGGCATCTTTCAAGATTTCAATACGTTAGCCATGGCTTTTCTAACTCACTTCTAGTTACCGGTTCGTTATGAAGCTGGGACACATCTCCTGACTTCTTTGAAGCAGGATAAAGCCACCCACATATCTGATCACATTCATGAGTGGCGACGTCGTCGTAGACTGATCAAGTTTGATATACCTGATCAGCTACTAACTCATTGGTTCACCACCTCCTTCGTTAGCAAAATCACCCAAGATATTGCTATGGGGGCGTGTGTGACTAAAGAACAAGCCATCGCACATGCCCATTATCTTGATCTGGTATACTCTCAGTCTGGCACGCTTTATGATATCTTGACTGATGCTCCACGGATAGGAACCTCTAAAGCTCAACCTACCCCAGCAGTGGATGGTGTTATTGGTTCCGTGTCTCAAAATTCTCGTAAATCTTCAAACGAGAAGCAGAAGTCTAATTCTTCCAATAATTCTTCTCCTCCGCCCCTCCAGATTCTGGCAAGACTACGGAGGTCAACGCCATTCAGGCTAATCCCATGGAAAAGGCCTCCAAAGGAAAGAAGAAAGGCAAAGGAAAATCCAAACCCAACGCCCCAAAACCAGAGTCTTCTAAACCTTGTACTGATGACAGTTCCCAACATAAACCGAAGTATCCCTAACTTATCTGTGAAGGAGACCATTATACCAAATATTGTCCCCGATGATATGAAATCACTCAACTGCTGAAAGGCTCCAAAGGGACTCCGACAGTTCTTAAAGAACTGTTCCCGTCTCAGCAGATCCAGATGGTTGAGCAGCCTTCACCATCTGCACCATTTGGGTCCCAGGTCTTTATGATGAATGGTGTTGCACCTGTCTCAATTGCTACGCATTCAAAGGATTATGCTGGATCGCGTCAGGCAGCTCGAAAGGAAGTTGTGGATGGCCCACCTCCCCCACCTGTCTCCGGTCCTTTGGAAATTGAGAAGCCCAACGTTGAACCTGTTGTTAGGCCACCCTCTAAAGGTGTTCTGCGAAGATCTTCCTACAACCCAAATGCCCATGCCACTCAGCACTACAGTATTGTTGAGGATTTTGCACAGGCGCCTTCGCCATGTCTACATTGGAAGTTCTTCAAATTTTCCCATCGCAACGAAAATCTCTATTTTCTGTAATCGGTGGCATCGATCTCGCTGATTCTAATCTTCTCACCTTTGACTTGGAAAATTTTACCCTCAGGCTTCCACATCAAATTGCTCTTTTGATACAAGTCGGGATCAACAACCTCAACATCCATAGAGCCGTTGTGGATGAAGGTGCTTCTACCTGTGTCATGTCATCCACCTGATGGAAGGCCATTGGCTCTCCGGCTATTTCATCATCTCCTAATGCCTTAGAGGCATTCGATGGTTAGGAATCAAAACCCCTGGGTGTTCTAGAGAGTTTTCTGATTACGTTACAAGGGAAGACAGTCAACGTAGAAGTAGAAGTGGTTGACGCCAAGCTTAACTACAATCTGCTTCTCGGCCGCAGTTGGACTCACACTATGCTATGCGTGCCATCCACCCTCTTCCAGCTTCTTAAGTTCCCTCATGAGGGAAAAATCGTTACTGTGGATCAGTTTTATTTCTTCACCTCATCCTCTGAGAACAACGTTCCTTACGTGGATCAGATCCCCAAAACCCCTGACAGTGTAGGACCGGGTCTCTTCAAGGACCCCGTCCTCATGGGTATTTTTCCCACGCCACCACTGCACACCATTCAAGTTAATATGATATCTATGTTTGATGACCCATGGATCATCCCTTCGCCTGAATAGGTGACTGGTTTTGGAGAATCGATTCCCTTAACTCCAGTAGATATTAATTACTGTGAAATTGTCGCCGCATTTGATCCTCCTCCTCCTAAAAATGCTCCCTCGAGCATGGCTTTAGATATCTATTCTCAATCCCCCTGGCTCGGCGAGGCTGACTCGTCTGATCCTCTAAAAGAGATCTTCCCTTCTGATGAAGCCATTGTTGAAACAATGTCTCTTGAGGAGCTACCTTGGAGTGATGAACATCATCGTTCCTCCTTCATGCCCAGCCTGGGGGCAATGTCAGATTGTCTAGAGAGTTTTGCATCTTAGTTTCCTACTCCACCTCTCAAGACGCCCATATTGACTCATGATATCCTTTCGGAAGGAAACCTGAGCAACATTACCCAAACCATGCCAATCGACATCTCTGTCAAACCGGGGATAGTCGAGAACATACATGTGGGAGTGACTTGTTCTCCTGATGAGATACAAGTTTATACCGATCTTTTCCGTGAATTCAGAGATGTGTTCACTTGGTCCTATGAGGAAATTCCTGGGATTAATCCCAGCATAGTAGTGCATGAGATTCCTACCTACCCCGGTGTGAAACCCGTGCGCTAGTGTCTATGCCCAGTGCATCCTCGTAAAGCCATTGCCATTAAAGCAAAAGTTGAAAAACTTCTGAACGCAAGCTTCATTTACCTGATTCCCCTCATAGAATGGGTCTCAAATATTGTCCCTGTAGATAAGAAGCAGGGTACTATAAGAGTCTTTGTTGATTAGCGTGATATTAATTGGGCCTGTCCTAAGGACAATTACCCCACTCCCTTCATAGATCAAATCATTGACGAATGTGCTAGGAGTGAGATCTATTCCTTGATGGACGGCTTTTCTGGGTACAATCAGATAAATATTTTACTTGCCGATCAACACAAGACTGCATTCATCTGTCTTTTGGGTACCTTTTGTTATAAAAAGCTCCCATTCGGCTTAAGGAACGTTGGAGCTACTTTCCAGCATGCTATGTCTTATGTATTCCATGACATACGCCATATAGTTCAGCCTTATCTAGATGATCTTCCAGCTCATTCATCTCGGCGAGAGGAACATCGTGAACACCTCCGCCAGATTTTCCTTCACTGTAGACGCTATAATATCTGGCTTAACCCTCATAAATATGTTTTTTGCGTGGATTCTGGCCATCTTTTGGGGTTCATAGTCTCCAAGGATAGAATTCGACTTGACCCCCTAAAGGTCGAGGCTATTGTCAATATCCCATCACCCTCATCATTACACCAATTGCAGAGTCTACAGGGAAAAGCTAACTTCCTACGAAGCTTCATCCCGAACTATGCGGAAGTGGCCAAAGGATTCATGCGTCTTTTAAAGAAAAACATTCCCTTTCATTGGGACGGTATTTCTCGGCAATCCTTCGAGAAGCTCAAGACGTTACTCGTTAATGCTCCTCGTTATTGCTTCGTTGCTTCGTCCTCCAAACTATCACCATGATTTCACTCTATACTTGGCCGCCGCATTTAGCACCATAGCTATGGTTATGGTGCATGATGACGATGATGGAAATGAACACGTTTTTTATTATCTATCATGGAATCTTCTCGACACAAAAACGCGTTACGCTCACGTCGAGAAACTGGCATTAGCCACAGTCCAAGCTGTGCAGTGTTTCCACCACTACATCCTGTTGCATACAGTAACCGTGGTTTCGGATTGCAACCCCATGACGTACATTCTATCTCGAAAATTACTCAAGGGAAAATACTCCAAATGGATTGTCATCCTTCAGGAGTTCGATTTATAGTTTATCACTGCTAAGTCGACCAAATCACTGGTTTTTGCGGATCTCATTTTCTCCCTCCCGACAGACTCCACTCCATCCCATTTCGAGGATCATATCTTGGGCTAAACCCTCTTCCTTATTAGTACTCATGATCCATGGTACGACGATATTATAGTGTATCTTTAAATGTCAACGTTCCGGTCTGAGTTGACCAAAGATGCTCGACGTCGGATTTGGCATCAGTCTCAACCCTACCGCATTGTAGGAGATACCTTATACCGGGTTGGAGTAGATTCGGTGCTCCGCCAGTGCTTGACCCTGGAAGAGGCTGAAAGAGTCTTGAATGACTGTCACAGTGGCGCCTGTGGCGGTCACATGTCTGGATATGCCACCGCCCAGAATATTCTGCGTGTGGGCTACTTCTGGCCATCGATATTCAAAGACTGTATTGTTGTAGTCCAAAAATGTCATGCGTGCTAGGTTTTCCAGCACAATATGTGCATGCCACATCTCCCTCTGCACCCTGTCATTACCTTCGACCCTTTTTCAAAATGGGGCATATATTTCATGACATGTAACCCTCATTCGGCCGGGGGGCATGCATATATAATCGTCACTGTAGACTACTTTACTAAGTGGGCCGAAGTGATGCCTACACTAGTCGCCGACGGTAAGATAGCTGCCCAGTTTATTTTCAACCACATTATTGCACGTTTCGGGGTCCCTCAGGCCATTGTCACCGATCATGGCACTAATTTTCAAGATTACATGATGGCCGAGCTGACATCAAGATTGGGCTTAAGACATGATAGCTCAACGCCATATTACCCCCAGGAAAATGGCCAAGTTGAGGCTGTGAACAAAGTTTTGGTCACAACGCTTCAACGGACAATTGGTATTCATAAGTCCAATTGGCATCTCCAATTTTTCTCAGCTCTATGGGCCTACCAGACGTCAGCAAAGAGCGCGACCGGATTCACACCATTCCAATTGGTGTATGGTCTGGAAGAAACTCTTCCGATTGAGTGCAAAATTCCTTCCTTAAAGTTGGCTGTGGAACTTTTTCTTGGAACTTCTCCTGAAGAAGAGAATCTCTTGTATTTGGAACGGATGGATGAAACCTACTGCTTTGTTGCCTTAGTCATTGAAGCACAGAAGAAGCGGGTCAAAGCTCACTTTGATCAATCAGTTTCTCCATGTTCCTTTGTCGAAGGGGACCTTGTCCTCCTATACGACCAAGCGCACGACAAACTTGGAGCAGGTAAGTTCCAACCCATGTGGCATGGGCCCTATATAGTAAAACAAGTATTGAAAAATGGGGTTTATGAGCCTATTAATTATGAAGGAGTTCCGTTGACGCAGCCTAGGAATGGGCTGTACCTTAAAAAATACTACGCTTGAGTTATTTTTGGTGTGGTGTGTGTACATAAGTGTGTATATTCATTTGTGTGCATGTATGGTGTGATGTGCGATGTAAGCGTATTTATGTTGATCGGGTCTTCCTGATTGTGAAGATGTCCATTACTCTGTTTGTTGGTTTCGTGGATGGTGCCTCCCGCAGTACCAAGAATCTATCCTCGACAGCCTGGGTAATCTATGATCATGCTGGTGAGTTGGTTAATTTGTAGGGTGTGTGTCTAGGACCTACCATACATAATGTTTCGGAGTATAGTGTTGTTTTAGAATTATTAACCGAGGTTTTTAACCTCGGTATTCGTGCATTACTTGTGTATTTGGACTCACAGCTTGTAGTATTACAACTTAACAGTCATTATTCAGTAAGAAACCCATCCATTTTATGTCTGTATCTACGTATTCGTTTACTGGAAAGAAATTTTGATTACATTACATATCAACACATACCTAGACATATGAATACATTAACAGATGCAGTAGCTAATTTGGTTTTATATAGACATTTGCACAATTTATAAAAACATCATCACAGGTAAAAAGATCCATCCAGAAATAGATATATAGATATATATGTTGAATAGTTTGCAGTTTGTGTACATCACATAAAGTCAAAAAATATACTTGTTCGTCCTAATACAGCTGGAGATGACATGTCTCTCAAAAATATATGCATGAAAAATCCCTAGATGTCTAATCAGCATGGTGCTCGTGGTAACATGTCACCGCGCACACCAAGCGTCTCAAGAGTCGGTGGACGCAGCTAGGCACCCCCACTGTGTGTCTCTGATATGCCATCGGAACATATGCTAGCTGGGCATAGTCTGGAATCCCCCCGGGAAATACACTCAAGGTTTTGGATCAGATCTCCTCCTTTGGCACCCTCTGCCTGAGGGTCATATGCGAGGGGAGTTCCCCGTGCAATAGGCAACATGCTGGCAGGTCTCTCTGGTCCAACATCTGCATACACATAGAACTGTTGCTAGAATGGGCATGTATAAAAAAAAAATCATAAATACATAAAAATAAAAAAAGAGAGTCATACCCAGCTCCTCGTCCCAGTCCTCCCCCTTCGGGAGCGGAATATCTGGGTCTCCAGTGAAATCGGTTCCAACATAGGGCCAATCCTCAACCACGATCAGTTGACACCGTAACCAAACAAAGAACTCGGGCCTCTAGGACATCTGTTGGCCCCCTCCTGACCTGGGCATAAGTGCTGCCCAATGAGCCATCCTCAGCTCCCTCGGTATCGGCTTGGAAACTATTGCCCCTTGGCCCTGGAAAATGGGTAGTCGTTCCAGGATGAATGACACCAGAATGGAACTGTATCCAAACTGCTTCAGTTTGGATTTCTTGCACTTTGTTAGCTGCCTTTTGATGTTGGTTGTCACTGTGGTGGCCCAATCGAACAGTGTAGGATTCATGCACTCCGAGGCTAGCAAGAGATGTGCCTATGTTGCCTCATGCGGGGCCTACGATTTTGCAGCCCACGTAATGGTATGAAGCACTACTCGAAGTGCTAGATCGCGAATAGTGTGGATGTATACTTTCCCACTACCCGATCCCATTCATGCCCCTGGGCACACTCTTGCCATTAACATTTCCATTTTCTCTCCATAAGGTCTACTACCCGTTATGATTGGCACTGGGCCTCTGCGCGACAATCTGGTTATAAAATAAACATCAGAGACCTCAAGAGCTAATACTTGGTCTCGAAGTTTAAACACTTCCTCATTTTCATCCCATATGCTGACCAAGTATTTTAATAGCTCAGGTTGAGCTCATAAGCATGGCGTAAGGAAAAAATTCTTGAGACCACAGTCTCGAAGTGCATTCATGCAAGCTTCATTTTCCATAGCCATTTCGTCCTCTTCCCCATGTTCCCTCTCCTTCCATTCAATCACCATTGTGCATGGATACCTGCACCAACATGGTCAAAAATACCTTGTTAGATCTCTGTAACACTTAAGAATTCATTTTATTGGCTCATATTTTTGTAAAATTAACGTGGAAAATTGATTTGCGCCATTGGCGCGACCCCTTTGCATAAAAGAGCCAACTGGTGCGGGTCCATGCCCGATACCCGCGCCAATTGGCGGAGCCCTAAATTTGCAAAGGGTCTCCTCCAGAGGTTGAATGCACAATGGAAATTCATAAAAAATGGATCAAAACAGAGCTTATGGGAGCGCCTCTTACCTGGAACTGACGAGAATCTGAATGGTGTCTTGGATCAGTTGCAATCACCGCCGCAAGTTTGCACACAAAAGACCACTGTTTCTCTCCAAATGAGGTAAAAAGTAAAAGTAAATGTGTTTTTACTATTTGTGGCATATTTATAACTTTTGAAGTCCAAATTAGGTTTTAAAAGTCATTTTTTCTCAATATTTTAATATATTTTGTCGAAAAATGGATTTTACACTTTCTTTTATGTGCAGCGACAGGTTTTTTCGTGACTTGAACGGTGATACGAGTTGTATTTTACACTTTTTTGGACTCGGTAAAAACACGAAAAAGTCATTTTGGAGTCATCTTTCAGCTCTTTTCTGACTCTCTAAACATGAAAATATTGCCGAGTCTCTTGTCATTTCGATCTCGTTAAAGTGGCCGCGAAATGACATCTACCCAGTATACGTTTACCCCTTTTTCGGGCTAGGATAGATTATTTACGAAAAAGGAATACCCTAGCTTATCGCGACTAGGAGGTTTTCTTAGACATAGTTTTCTACCTTTTCGAATCTGAGGAACTATTTACGAAAAGGGACCGTTGGAGTTTAATTTTCCGTTGTCTTTTCAAACTCTCTAAACATGAAAAGACGCTGAGTTTTTCCTTTGTCAGACTCGTTAAATCCTAATGACATTGGATTCAGTCGTAATGACGATATTCGCGTTTCTCCTTCCTAAGGATCGTTAAATGTACTAGGATGGATTTTTTCAAAGGACGAACTTATATTACAAGCATATTCTATCCCCTTCAAGCTTGTTTTAAAAAATAATTGGGGTACTCGCCATAGATGGTGGGGGAAAATGGAACCAGTATAATTGTCGTGTCGGCAGTATGTCGCTCTTGAACATGGCACTTGTCTGCATACGTGTCGGGTTGGGGACATCTCATCTCAGTTTCCACTTGCCTCCATGGGTTTGGGCGATCCCTTTTGACCTCTCATCTGCTCTTTGCCTCATCATCATGAACTCTGATATTTTGATGTCAAATGCTACCAAATTCACTGTCGTGCCGCCAATATGTTCAAGAGAAGTTGACCTCTGCAAGTTTTAACCTTCCTCTAATTCTCATATGATCCTGATTCACGAAGACATTGTGTTCCTCTGTCTCGCGTCAATGATGTGGGAAAAACTATGGCCCACCTTCGATCAAGGTCACTTCCTTTCGACTTCAGCTCATTATCCAGGAAGCTGATCTAGAGACTCCCTTCTGGTACCTTGGAACCTGCATGCCTCAATGGTAGGTTCTTCACATTCGACGTGAGGTTTTCATCATTGGCCTCTGATCGAGTGATTCTATGGCCGTTCGATGCTAGCTCACTAATTCACATGCCGTAGATTGTACCTATAGTACCTTGAGGACCATTGTCACTATTAGTGGTACTTCTCGCATCTGTTAACAACTTTCATCATTGGCTGGTAATCAGATGATGTTCTTACATGTTAGACTTCAGCTCACTTATTCACATGCTAGAACCTGTACTCTGTTTGGGTCTAGATGGAGCACAAGACCCTGGATTTTTTCTGTTAGAATATAGGCTACGATTTTGTGGATTATTATGATTGGTTACATGACTCACCGATTGGATGGCTTCGACCATACCTGAGCGTCTTTATTGATCCTTACTGGATGGCTGCATCCATGCCTTGGATCTGGATTATTGTATACTTTGTTATGAATGGCTGCGCCCATACCACGTATATCATGTATTTGAGATCTTAGTTGTACTTCTCTACACAGGTTTTCCGATGGCAGTGTTTTTGGTTGGACACGTTCTCGTAAAGCATTTCACCCCTCTCTCTCTTTCGGGCCTCATGCTTTAGGGGTCATCTGTTACATAGCAATTTTTCACCGTCCCTGCAATCCCCTGTCCCGCACATTGGAGGGCTTATTTCATGGCCTGTGAGCAGTGACATGACCTGAAACCACTTTCATGGCATCCCCCTAGACAAGGACATTCATTCCCCTTAATACAATTCCTTGTGAAAAACCCTAAAAATAGCCTTTTTGCCTTGGCGCGACTAGCCAGTTTAGCCCTCGTGCCAATGGGGGAAATCCTCCAAAGAGGGCGCGCCAACTGGCGCTCTGTCCCAGTGTTGCACCCACGCCGGGCTTGATAAGGAGTGTTTTTTAAAAATAAATGGTGGAAAATTGACTCCAACCAATTCCTGAACTGGTCTCTAAATTGAGTTGGGAGGTTTGGCTCCGGATATCCATGTAGAAAAAGTGGGTTTCCACCTCTCATGGAAACTTCCTTGAGGATAGGGCCAATCCCATGATTGTAGGGATCCCAACTCCCCTTCCACCATCTATATAAGCTTGCCATTTTCCTTTGCAAGATAGTCTCCAAGGGCCTTCATAGCCTAAATAATGCTGCAAGAGCCTTGATAGTCCTCATAGAGTCAAATCAATAGCAAGGAGATTATTGTCAAGAAAACCGAAGAGAGAGGCTTTTCCCATGCCCGACGAGCTCTACCGAGACGTATTCCGCTGTCGACCCGCCAAAG
This sequence comes from Pinus albicaulis, assembly GCA_034641835.2. Classification (NCBI taxonomy): domain Eukaryota; kingdom Viridiplantae; phylum Streptophyta; class Pinopsida; order Pinales; family Pinaceae; genus Pinus; species Pinus albicaulis. The sequence goes on along the minus strand of MU968411.1, from coordinate 1,052,137 downwards.
GAAGATTCAGCGTCAGAGCCAGGTTGTATTTTCCTTTGTATTAATTAATGATAAGTGACTTTGGTTATGGTTCCACTCGTATTGTTCATTATGATCATGAGTTGTCTCTTCTATGACTGATACATAATTGTATATATTGGGTTTTACGCTTGTATGTTCGTCGTGTTTCTTGTATGTGCAGGTGTTTGATCGTGACAAGTGGGAGAATTATGATCTGTCGGAGCAAGGAAATGGGAGCGCTATCTTCTCTACGAACAACATCATTGGACTTAAGGTAGGCCTTCTTAGAAATTTGGTCTATTGCAATTAGGAACTTGCACCTTAGCATGATACGATTGTTGCTAGACCTGATCTGGGCTAGTAGGGATTGCCTCTGTCCGCAGAGGGGATTTACCTCTACAACAGAGTGGAAGAGTTTGTTTTATGGTGTGAAATTGTTTTGGGCAGCGGCAAAAGGGGGCTAGGCCCTAAGGGCCAGCCCCCTATTCATGTGACCCTTCTACCATTAACCATGGCCTAAAGGCCCTAACCAGCCAACTAATCCATGTGGAGTCTGACACATGTAACTACCCATTTATAATATTATATGCCACGGTGTATTAAATTTTGGAGTTAGTTTAACGCAGTGGTTAGTTAACCATTTTGGTGCCGGTTCTGGTGGGATTGGAACATGTGACCACATTTTAACATTTAATGCCAACCACTAGCGGTTACCGCTAATTCTGGGGCAGATTCTACCTAATTCGGAGTTATGCCATTTTTGGCATTGTTATCTGTAGTTTGCCCACATTTAGTGGGATTTTTACCTAACATTGGGAAAATACTGTTTTGGCCATAAATTTTGATAGGATCAACCTTTTGGAATGGTTTTTTTAATTTTATTTTGGGTCTTCTCAACATTCTGAAGCCATTGAGACAGGTTTTAGAGCCATTGAAGCTGATATTCAACCTGTTTAGCTTCGGAGAAGCTTTCTGAGCCACTAGGGCCATTTTAGGTTTGGAGCTATGTTGAGTTGTGGTTAACTATTTAAGGTGAACCAAAAGTAATTTTTGACTATTTTCAACATTTCAGAGCCATTGGAACAATTTTCAGTTCTGTTTGAAGACTTTCAGAGGCTGAAAACCTTCAAGAGAGTTTTCAGGACCACTAGGGCCATTTTGGGGTTGGAGTTGTTTTGAGTTGTACCTCACTGTTTGAGGTGATCCAAAAACTATTTTCAGCTAATATCAACATTTTGAACCTAATGGAAGAGGTTTCAGACCTATTTGAATAATTCTACAGCCCAAAAAGCTACAGATGAGTTCAAAGAGCCGTTAGGGCCTTATTGAAGAAATCACTGTTTATGGTAATTCTTCACTGTTTTGTGAATTTAGAAAGGAATTATTAGCTTTTTCATACCTTCTGAATCAATATTTTCATTTATATTTGTCTTTTGAGACACTCTTTAAACTTTTATTAGCATTTGAATCATTTTAATACAAGAGGACAAGCTCATTTTGGTAGGCTTGATCTAGCAAATGTAGCCTAGGAGGGGTGAACTGCTCATCAAAAATGTGTCATGAGATGCTGAAGTTATTTTGCTGAACATTTCTGATTTAATATGTTAAAAAATAAATTAAATTATCTTGCCTTCACACATGAACTCTTATACAGTTTCCATAAACACTTTGTTTCAATTTCAAGACATGCATATCAATTTGCACATATAATTTGATGGAGGACATGAGTGTTAACTTCTACAAGTTCTAAAGACAGAGTCTGTAAAGGGCCAGGTAACCTCTAGATCTCATCCATTTATCAAAGGTGAAATATCCATTAAATTCCCCTACATTCAATCTCTGGATTAGATCTAAGTAGTTGTTTTATGCAACAAGACATGGAGAATTTTGCACACATTTAATTTTATGGAAATGGATACCTTGCACACATTTTCAGGTACTTCCATTTTCAGATAAATTTCTAACACCCCCCCCCCCCCCCCCGAGTATCATTACAGTATGTCATATCCTCCATGTGTCATAATTATCCTGTATTGTTTATATTTTACCTCCAAATGTCTCGATCTATCTTTGAAAAACCTCCATCTGAATAATTGACCATCCCCTCCATAATCATATCAGTTGCTTCTAGTTCAGCCTGTAGAAATTTGCTGAATAATAATTAATTATCCACCGAGACTATCCTAGTCACATACTATTTGAACTTCATACACAACACATAATCTCTTCCACTCAACTCAACTCAGATCATCAAACATGCGGAAATAAAATCAAGCGATAACACATCAAATCATCATACACATTAACACAGTATGTATGGGGAAAGCTTATAGCTGAAAACCCCGCAATTATTGTGTATATTATAATGGAGAAATCATGTAACAAACTCAGTACAATACTCCTCACAAGTACTCAGTACTATCTCATGAAGTTACACACAATCTAGCTCAGTTTTGAACAGGTTACTGGTTCAAAACTCACCACTAATTGCCTTGCCTCTATTGTGTGTTTCAATGCTATGGGATGGCCTCTTTATATAGATAAACCACCAGCCTGAACTGCGCAATCATCATGGGCTTACTCCTCCTATCTGTGTGTTGCAAATAGCAACAGTATAGTCACAACTGATAGCTAGCTCCACCCTTTCATCTACCTCTTTCACTGGTCTCCACTGAACTGATCATACACTGTAGTGAACTGATGTGTTCTTAAGTTGAATAATAAGTTACTAATTAATGAATTAAATAATATTTAATTCACTCCACTCATAACTAATTGATTAGCTAGTTAAACTAATCTCAACTAGTTCAACTAAAATAAACAGAACACAACTCCACTATCTGTCTCATTAACTCCTCCAAACTTCTGCCACTGAAGTCCAACTAAATTCAACCATGCATGATGCCATCAAACCATTGGGAACCATGTGATTCCTCTGTCAGTTGCATGAGCCACATCCGTAGCTCAAACTGAAGTGCTCCAAGAGAGTAAACTGCTGTTTATAGTCCAAATATTATTAAGGGTAAATAATATTTGACTTCCATATTTTTAGGAGAGGCAGTCTAAAAATAGACTTCGACCTCTTCGACCTAAAAATAGAGTCTCATCTATTTTTACCAACATGACCAATGCTCCAAGAATCTAAAACTGGAATCCCCGAACCATGCTCCATATGTCTAAAAATAGACATAGTCTAAAAATAGACTTTGCGCCAGAATTTGCCTGCGGGCCCACTTAGTGAAGGCGACTTAATTTCACTAAGCTCCATCATCTTGCTGCATTTTCAACACTCCCTCTCAGCAAGATATGGATTATCTGCAACCCCTATCCTGCCTCTGTGGAATTCGAACTTGCTCCTGGTGAGCGCCTTCGTCAGGATGTCGGCATCCCGATCCTCCGTGGGAACATATGAAAGCATCATGATTCTCCGCTGAACACAATCTCTGATATGATGGTACCTAATGTCGATGTGTTTGGACCTATCATGAAATACTGGATTGGCCGAGAGTTTAATGCAACTCTGGTTATCATAGTAGATCACTGTAGGCTCCAAATGAAACCTGAACAATCCTGCGAGGATCTTCCTCATCCAAATAGCCTCGCATGCAGCCAAGCTAGCTGCCATGTACTCAGCCTCTACTGAAATGAGTGCCACGGATCTCTGCTTCCTGTTGTACCAGGAAACTGCTATCGACCCAATGCTGAAAACTCCTCCAGATGTGCTCTTCCGGTCCGTTGGACTCCCTGCCCAATCTGCATCAGTGAAGCCAGAAAGCTTCGCTCCATCCTCCTGTCTGTACCATAGACCATATCCCGATGTGCCTCTACTATAGCGCAATACATGCTTGCCTGCCTTCCAAAAGAGCTTGGTAGGCTTAACCATAGCTTGCGAAAGCTGGTTAACTGCATAGCATATATCGGGTCGTGTATTGACCAGATACATAAGCGACCCCACCAACTGTCGATAGACAGTGGCATCCACTACCTTCGCTGAAGTAGCATCCTCCTTCCTCCAACCACCAGGAAGAGGAGTGTCAACAGGCTTGCAGCCTTGCATGTTGAACCTCTCCAGAATCTCCCGGGCATACTTGCCCCGAGAAACAAACAGTCCTCCGCTGCGCTGCCAAATCTCCAATCCCAGGAAATAATGAAGGATGCCCAAGTCCTTCATCTCAAACTCTCGTGCAAGATCCTCCTTTCATGAAAGTATCAACTGCTCATCGCCAGTCAAAATCAGATCATCTACATATAGTACGATGATCAACAGCTTCCCCTCCACCACAATCTGGTACAGGTTAGGATCCGCCTCACTCTTGGAGAATCCAAGCCCGGTGAAGTAGCTGTCTATCCAAGTGTACCAAGCACGAGGTGCTTGTTTCAGCCCGTACAGTGCTCTCTTGAGTCGGCACACATGCGACTCACTGCTGAAGATCTCAAAACCTTCAGGCTGCTCTATGTACACCTCCTCCTCAATAACTCCATTGAGGAACGCAGTCTTCACATCCATCCGATGAATGTGCCACCCCATCTGCGCTGAGAGAGCAAGGATCGTCCGTATGGAAGAGTACCTTGCGACAGGTGCAAAAGTCTCCTCATAGTCAATCCCCTCGATCTCTGAGAAGCCACGGGCGACAAATCTCGCCTTGTACTTCTCCACACTCCCGTCAGCCGCCTGCTTCACCTTGTAGATCCATCGCGAACCCACCACTGATTTCCCCACCGGTCTTGGGACAATCTCCCATGCACTGTTCCCGACGATCGAATCATATTCTTCGATCATGGCATCAACCCATGCGGGTTCCTCCACAGCTTCCTCAAAAGAGGATGGCTCCGTCACAACACATTGACTCACAAGAGTCATGTATCCAGTGTACCGATCCGGTGACTGTCTCTGTCTGCGCTGTGCTGTAGGTGGTCCTACAACCTTCTCTGCATCCCGAGCCAGTCGCTCAGCTTCTGTAGTGCGCATGCGCCCTCTGATGGTTGGCGCTGCCTGGGTGGTTTCTTCCACCTCCCGAACCTCCTCTTGTGGCTGATCCACATCCGGAAGCTCCTCCTTAGGAACTAACAGCTCCTCATCTGCATGCAAGTGTAGCTCCCTCTCAAGCGAACACCGCATGGCTTTCTCCTCCTGAAATTTTATATCCCGTCGCACAACAGTCTTGCGACTGTCTGGCACATACACCCGATAGTTGTGAGGTGTATCAGTGTACCCCACAAATATTCCAACTTCAGCAGTTGGATCCAGCTTCCTTCTCACATCCTTCGTCACATGCATGTAGACAAGAGAACCAAAAATCCGCAAATGGGAAATATCAGGCCTCTTGCCAGAATAAGCCTCCTCTGGTGTACTCATGCCAAGAACCTTGTGAGGACAACGGTTCTGCACATACACCGTTGTATTGCATGCCTCAGCCCACAAGTGAAGGGGTAGGCCCTGATCATGCAACATCGCCCGTGCAGCACCCACGATCGTTCTGTTCTTCCGCTCAGCCACCCCGTTCTGCTGTGGGTTATGGGGTGCGATGAGCTCTCTCCAAATCCCTTCTGCGCTGCAGAACTCTTTGAATTCAGCCGAGATGAATTCACCACCGTTATCACTCCTTAGAGAAATCACCTTCTTCCCCGAATCCATCTCGACCAGTGCTTTAAACTCACAGAACTTCGTGAATGTATCGCTCTTCTTCTACATGAAGAAGATCCAGCACTTTCAATAGAAATCATCAACAAAGATCACATAATACTTGTGCTTTGTTGTCGAAGCAACTGAGAAAGGATCACACACATCTGTGTGAACTCTCTCAAGGATCGTCGTGGCGTGACTATCCTTCTCGTGAAAGGTGGCTTTCACATACTTCCCTAAAGTACACCCCTTGCACTGATCTGACTGTGCAAGGGTGCCCTTAGGAAGCCCAGTAGAAATCTTCTGCAGAATCTTTAAAGCTCCATGGTGAAGGTGGCCCAATCTCCTGTGCCATAGTTTACCCTCATCATCCCGGCTCACCACTTCTCCCGCCTTGCATGCCATAGCTGTGCAGCCATCTACCTGCAACTGATAAAGGTTCTTGGTTCGAACCCCTATCTTCAAGGTCTCTCCAGTAGTCTTACTGCGCAGGAAGGATTTTCCTTCGCTAAATACCACATCATACCCCTTATCCTCCAACATCGCCACAAAGATCAAGTTTTTCTTCAATCCAGGTACATGCATGACATCCCTCAATACAAAGGGTTTACCAGACTCCCTCTGAAAGGATATGGTACCGATACCAGTCGCACTGTATCTACCATCATTACCCATCTCGATGTGCACACCCAAATCTTTGTCCTCCAGATCTGAGAACAACTCCCGATCTCCCGTCATATGAAATGACGCACCGCTGTCCAAGAACCATACTGATCCCAGCACACTTGAAACCAAGCATGCGATCAGTGAGCTTTTGGCGATACTGAGGTATTTGGAAATACTGTCGCCCTTCTCCATCTTGATGTTCCTGAGCTTATCTTTGAGCGCCAGCTTCCTTTGGTCACTCTTACTCTGGAATAGATCCATCAAAGCTTTCCACATTAAATATGGAGAAGCCTTTCCATGCAGGCTGGATACAATATGATCCTTGACGCCCTCCAATAGGATCCTTCGACACTTCACCATCTTCTTTTGCCATGCTTCGACTTCAGCAGGATCAGTGGGCTTTTGGACATCTGTATCTACGAACTCCTTCAGACCATTATCTTCTAATACTGCCTCCATGCGATCCTTCCATGCAACATAATTCGAACTGCCTTCAAGAGCATATTCGAGTCGCAAACCGTTGAAAGACATTTTCAACACTAGCACCAAGAAAACAAAACTGCTGCAAAATTCGAATTCCACCTCAAAGCTCAACCGCTCTAGATCTGTGAGAACAAATTATTTCTAGCACAGAGATTGACTGCAAGGGGCATTTACTAGACCTTTCACTTTCCGAAGAAAGATGAATCCGGAGGCTACCTGGCCCGCATGCAGACTCTGTCTACCGAAATAAGTTTGTAATCACCGTGATGATCAATCTCTGCTTCAATAGCTCCGATACCATGTAGAAATTTGCTGAATAATGATTAATTATCCACCGAGACTATCCTGATCACATACAATTCGAATTTATATGCAACACATAATCTCTTCCACTCAGATCATCAAACATGCGGAAATAAAATCAAGCGATAACACATCAAATCACCATACACATTAACACAGTATGTATGGGGAAAGCTTATAGCTGAAAACCCCGCAGCTATTGTGTATATTATAATGGAGAAATCATGTAACTAAATCAGTACAATACTCCTCACAAGTACTCAGTACTATCTCATGAAGTTACACACAAACTAGCTTGGTTTTGAACATGTTACTGGTTCAAAACTCACCACTAATTGCCTTGCATCTATTGCGTGTTTCAATGCTATGGGATGGCCTCTTTATATAGATAAACCACCAGCCTTAACTGCGCAATCCTCATGGGCTTACTCCTCCTATCTATGTGTTGCAAATAGAAACAGTATAGTCACAACTGATAGCTAACTCCACCCTTTCATCTACCTCTTTCACTGGTCTCCACTGAACTGATCATGCACTGTAGTGAACTGATGTGTTCTTGAGTTGAATAATGAGTTACTAATTAATGAATTAAATAATATTTAATTCACTCCACTCATAATTAATTGATTAGCTAGTTAAACTAATCTCAATCAGTTCAACTAAAATAAACAGAACACAACTCCACTATCTGTCTCATTAACTCCTCCAAACTTCTGCCACTGAAGTCCAACTGAAGTCAACCATGCATGATGCCATCAAACCCTTGGGAACCACGTGATTCCTCTGTCAATTGCATGAGCCACATCCGTAGCTCAAACTGAAGTGCTCCAAGAGAGTAAACTGTTGTTTATAGTCCAAATATTATTAAGGGTAAATAATATTTGACTTCCATATTTTTAGGAGAGGCAGTCTAAAAATAGCCTTCGACCTCTTCGACCTAAAAAATAGAGTCTCATATATTTTTACCAACATGACCAATGCTCCAAGAATCTCAAACTGGAATCCCCGAACCATGCTGCATATGTCTAAAAATAGACATAGTCTAAAAATAGACTTTGCGGCAGAATTTGCCTGCGGGCCCACTTAGTGAAGGCAGCTTCATTTCACTAAGCTCCATCATCTTGCTACATTATCAACACAGCCTTGCAAGTTATTCTCTGAAAATGGATTTCGTAAGCCCATTCATCCTCTCATTCTCCATCATACTCCCTAATTTATTCTCTCTGCCAGTTACATTAATCTTCTTCGTGCATTTTTTGAGGAATCCTTTTTACCTCAGCTCTAGCGAGCCCTCCCCTGTCGAATCTCACACATTTACTATAGGAGAGTGGCCTAGAGGGTGGTGTACCTTGGATCCAGTTTCTTCATTATTAGGTGCCTAAAATCAAGAATAGGTAACCATGATTTCCCTTTGAATTGGTTTTTTATTTCATGCTCGACTCCAACTCATTATTGCATGATTGAGATCATACATTTGATGGAACATTTCCTCAACAAATTTTCCTAGAATTTATCGGGTTTGTGTGATATTTTCCTAGACCTGATGAGAGGGTGGTCCTTTAAGTAGCCTCCACATTCTCATGAATCAAAAATTCATGATCCAACCTTAGATGTAATTCAATAGATTTGACCAGCTCGTTTCCATCTATCGCATAACCCACCACATGACCCCCTCCAATTGACTCATTCAGATCTTCATATCCCTTTCCTATGGAGCAAAGATTCTTTGGTTTTGATCTCCCTCTCTCATCAACTTTGGGGAATTTGGTTCTATGTACCTAGTTCATCAACATTCAATGTATTAGTCTTGGCCTTTATATTTGAGGCACATGTATATTGTAGAAATTTTAATACAATTATGTATTTCCTGGATTATCCTGATCTAAAAATTATGTGCCACTATTAAATACATAATCGCTTCCACAAAAATTCTTGCAGATATTAAAAACATGATCACCAATTGCAAACACATGAAGAAATATCAATCACACATAACACAAATGTTTTTACCGGGAAAGCATAAAGCGAAAAAACTGACTATCATATATTATTTATATATCATGGATCATGAAACAATCTCATACAAAACTCTAATCCAAGAGCTTTCAGTACAATATACAATCGTCTCACACTGTCATAAAAAAATTAGCAAATACATGCGCCAATTTACTGCCTCCTGACAGCCTGCCTCCATGACACAATCCCTGCTGATCACACTCCCTAAATGAATGAGATCCTGCTTTCCTTGACTATGAAATCCTCATTGGAATCTCCAATGTATGTGTGGTTGCATGAGTGCACCCACTAATGTCACAATTGATAGTGAAATTGTCCTTTTGACTTATCTCTCAACTGGGTCTCCACTGGATCTGACATGCATGTAGTTAATAGTAGTAAATCTTCAGTTGCATGTGATACCACTGCTTGTGAATTAATTAAATAATTAATTCACTGATATCTCACTAGTGTATGTTCAGTTACAAATAGAACAACTGAGTTTAACTCACTTAACTGAGTTAAAATACTTTACAACTCACATAACTAAACTTCCAACTCTGTTACAACTTCAAATCACTCAGTTACAACTAAGTCAACTTGCATGTCCCACCAACCAACCTTTGAACTTGAAATTCCTTCAGCTAACTGGCTTGCCACTTTAGTTAACTGATTTCAAGTGCTCCATGAGAATATATTAATATTTATTGTATAACTATTATTAAGGGATAATAATAGTCAAAATTCATATGTAAATAGACATGTGATCTATAAATAGACTTCACACATACATCTAAAAATAGAACATCATCTATAAATAGAGTTTTCTCAACATTTATAAATATAATTTCCTCATCCATTATAAAAATAGACTTACACCTAAAAATAGCCCGAGATTCCAACCTAGTGTAGGTGATTAATTTTCACTAGGATCATCATCTTGTTGAATTTGAACACTCCCTCTCAACAAGAAAGGGATTATCCTTCACCCTGATCCTGTATCTATGGTATTCGAATTTGTTCCTGGTGAGCGCCTTCGTCAGAATATATGCATCCTGATCTTCCGTAGGAATGTACTGAAGCAAGATGACCTTCCACTACACACAATCTCTGATATGATGATACCAGATATATATATGCTTAGATCTATCATGAAACACAGGATTAATTGAGAGTTTAATGCAACTCTAATTATCACAATGAATCAATGTAGGATCTAAACGAGAACCAAACAAACCAACCAGGATCTTTCTCATCTAGATAGCCTCACATGCAGCTTGACTTGCTGCCATGTATTCTACTTACACTGAACTGAGTGCCACAGATCTCTGTTTCTTGCTATACCAAGAAAAAATTGTAGATTTGATACTGAAGATCCCTCTTGATGTGCTCTTTCTGTCTGTTGGGTTTCCTATCCAATCTGCATCTGTGAAGCCATGCAACTTCACCTCATCTGCCTATCTATACCATAATCAATACTCATATGTGCCCCTCAGGTATCTTAAGACTTGCTTTCCCACCTTCCAAAATAGCTTGGTAGGCTTAACCATCGCTTGACTAATCTAGTTCACCGCATAGCATATGGCTGGTCTTGTATTCACTAAATACATTAGTGAACCCACTAAATGTCAATAGAAAATAGAATTCACTACCTCTCGAGATGTAGCATCATCTCTCCTCTAGTTTTCTGGAAAAGGAGTATCCATGGGTTTGCAGCCTTCCAGGTGAAACTTACCTAGTATCTCCCTTGCATACTTGCCTTGAGACACAAAAATCTCACCATATCGCTGCCATATTTCCAATCCAAGGAAATAATGAAGGAGGCCTGTTATTATGAATCTTTCGTCGAAAAAATACCACTTTAGCTACGCATAACAAATATCCCTAACATCAATTACGGATGCCAATATCTTTAAATCTGCAGTTAGGTGATCAAAATAAAGCTGCACAAATCCAGATCTAAGCATAAAAGACATTAAGCAGTGAGAATAAAATGTTGCTCCATGCTTCCAATAGACAAGACAAGAACAATATATTTGAAAGAATTTTTATATTAAAAAGGGAACCTGAGAGGAAAACAAGAAACGTGTTTCCAATTATCCTCAATGGGATGGGTTCTTGAAAGTCCTCAGCATTTCAGATCTAAAATTTCTCTCTCTTGTTGGTGTAGAAAACCCAGACAAACATAGAACTCAAAGGGAGCTCAGAAAGAAAGTGATGAAGAATGTGACAATGATAATGGCTCAAAGTCAGACTAAGAGTATAGATCCAGAGTGATATAATGCAATGAAAAAGTGACTAATGAATGGGAAAACCCTTCTATTTATAACAAAATATTAGGGTGGTCTAGAACTTGGTGCATGAATAAAATATTATTAATCGAATTCTAGAAGCACCTTTTAGGAATATTTTATTATATTTGTTGGAGGGAAAAGGATTCTTGACTTGGGTCAATTCCTTTATTTATAAATAATAAATAATTAAATGATTTATTTATCATTTTAGGGGAATGATGGGAATAAATAATGGTTTATTTGATTATTTATGGATGATTTAGTCAAATTTAACTAAGAATATTATTTAAATAATGATTTAAATAACTTGTTCCTAGGAAATAATCAAATAAATAATGATTTATTTAATTGATTTCCTTGTTTTGGGTTAAATATGACTATGAAATATAAAAAAATATAGATTTGTTTATTATTTCCTTTTGGGGTTTCCTGTTTAGACCATAAACAACTTAAAAAAGGTGTTTTACTAAGTTATTTCACATAGTGAAAGTAATTTTACTTAGGGTAAAATTGGTCTTACATGGTGTACTTGGGTCCATCTAATGATAATAGGTTAGATGACCAAAAAATGGTGTAACAGATTGCCCCCTAGCGTATGAGTGTTAGGAGAAAATGATATGACCAAAGTACGTTGTAAGAACTCAATCAAAAAACATCAAGAGGGAAGTCAGAGAGAGAAATGTAAGGTAGTCTAATGTGCTAAAGGACTAGACCCTGAGGAGACGAGACTTACAGGTGCAACAAGTCTCTAGTTTATGAGATGGTACCTGTGCTAAAGGCGGCGGGGGAGGCATACCTATGCCCGCCGAGACAAAGTACAAAAGAATAGCGTGTCCAGTAAATAAGGAATCGAACTATAAAGTACATGCTGGCATAAATGCAAGCCAGAAAAATAGAATGATGAATCCCACATACATGATGTGCCTGGGATAACAGCCAGGACTTATACAATAATATCTGAGTACATGAGATACAAATACAACCTAAATGACCCCTATAAACGAGGAAGGGCTCGCAAAAGCCAACTGATACATGCAAATTGAGAAGGCGCTGCAAGCGGCTAAGGCTGACATCATCAAATATAAGGAGCTGCATCAAAGGCTGAAATGAAGAGGTCATCTGGGCATGTGGGGTGCTACCTGCAGGGCCACCCCCTCATGAGGGTTGAGACATCTCACACACACCCGGGAATCACCAATAGCTGCTGCTGCATCGCTGGACCATCAAGTATATGGATCTCGATCATGCTGAAAGGAGTTGGAGCTAAGAAACAATCAAGTCAAAGGGTAATGAGAAATCCCTTTGCCTAATTCGAGGCACAAAACAAGTGTAGGAGCTGGAACCAAGGTACACCGCCCTCTATACCTATCTTTTGGAGTGAATGAGTTGATGTCGACAGAAGGAGGTTCGCCATAGGTGAGGCAAGAAGGGATCCCCAACTAAGGCACGAGAGAAAATAGTAGAGTGACTAATAGACGAACACTAATGATGATGATGAAATGGGGGATACTGAGTAGCGGATGGATGACTTCCCTTGTTAGAGCATAAAGGGCATGAATGGATTGGCAATGACTGACACAATATCATGAGGGATAGGGGACAATGGGACTGAAGGCCATAATGTGTGACACGCGAAAGGGACCAAGAAATGAAGGATGGAGGACTATAGCGGGATACAAAGGGACTCGAGATCAACTCCATGAATGTGATGATGACTCAACTCGGATGCTCTAAACAAGGGTGACACGATGGTGCTGCCACACAGTAAAGGTATAATGGGGGACCATAAAAACATGAGTACAAGATGGTAACTCACGACGAACATCGACACGATCATGGAAAAGTATGGAGGCCAAGTGGTGCCCCTAGTATGAGTGTTGCAAGTAAAGAAATTCGATTTTGAGGAGGGTTATGGTTGAGGGGCGTAGGTGCCCCAAAGCATGTTGTGGTCATGCCAAAATGTATAAAGGGGAATCTAAACACATTTTAATTATGTGGTGTGCCATTTTTTTCGTTATGGTTATGTAGTATGAGAAAGGAAATGGAGGATTACCAATCTCTTTTAGTACTGCATATATGAATCAAATGGACTTTAAGTTTTTGGGTTGGCATACCTGGTGTCACTATCCCAAAGAGAGGATTTGGAGATAATGAATTGATGCTCTCCTAGAAAACCTATAGGTTGGTCAAAAAAAATGTCTAAGAGACTGGGTTGCTGATTTAAGATGAAGGAACGATAAGGCGTATCATCCCTAGAGTGATCTGAAGTGATATGGGACGTTAGAGGTTTGTCTAAATGTGGAAGAATAATGGTACTAAAGTTGACATGACCAGATACACTAGGAGAGTTGTGGATAATTTCTTCTCTTGGTCTCTCAAATATGGGTGCCCCCTTACCCAAAAATGGGGTTTCAATGTAATGGCCACGAGGTGTATGTGGTGTGAACACATGGGTTTTATGTAAGGGGGGATAGATAAAGTCAGGGGTGGGATTTTTTCCATAATTTCATCATCATGATAGAATATGGGGTGATTGGTCGAAGAAATAGCACCTGACGCGGCGAAGCTACCTGACTCATCATCATGAGAAGAGAGGTTCACATGTGCATCATCACAGGGGGTGACAGAAGAGTAAGCAGATAAAGGATCTACCGATGTTGAGCCTAGGGTGATCGTTGAAGGAAGGTCAAGCAAAAAAACAGGGGAGGATTCAGAGGGAATGTGGGTCTCATGGATGATGATAGGTAAAATATGGTGGACGAAGGCTCTTTCATCTTGACATCAGGAGGGGGAATGTCAATGGGAGCCGTCATGTCTAGTAGTTTTGCCAAAGAAAAACGCGCAAATAGGGGAGAGGTGGACTCGTTACGCTTGGCCTTGAATTGGTGGACCGCGGTTAGAGAGGTGCGGAAGTCCTTGAGGTGGGGACAAAGGTGGGTGTAACGGCCATGGAGATCACACAAAGCACAGGGGTGGTTGGTGTGAATAGTCTTGGGGTTCTTGGCCACGGTCATAAAAGGAACAAAGGCTTCCAGGACCGTGGACTCAAGGAACACGACATTAACCATGGGCTTGAGATGAGGCAATTCAGGACAGGTATGGGTGGCGTGACCAAAAACATCACACAAAGCACATTGGATGGTATGCTTTGGAGGTAGAGGAGGGGAAGGGTTTGTCAGAGTAGCCTTGTCCTTTGATGCCCCCTTGCGAGCTTTGCCATTCTTACTCGAAGTAGTCGCAACAAGAGGTGGTTCCTGTTGAGGTGACTGAGGCACTGTTGTAGTGGGAGAAGTCATGGGGACATGTTGAACTGGGGTCAAAGAAATATAAGGTTTAGGTTGACTAGGCGGGGTAGTGGCTGGAGGGTAAAGGTACCAGGCAGGTATGCTCAGGGTCAAATTGGGGAGGGAGAGGGTGGCCATGATGGGAACCGAATAAAATCTAGGAGGGGGCGCAAGGAAAGGTATCTGACCAGTGGGGTACTGTTCAGAAGGGGTGACTCCAAGATGGTTGAGACCTGGTGGAACCAACCCAGGAGGATAGAGGGGCTCATGGGTACTAGCTGTAGGAGAAGGGCCAGAAGGAAGAGGTCTGGCTGGCTGAGGCGAAGGGCTAGGAGTAGGTTGCGGTGGGTGAGGTTGAGGTTGAGGTTGCTGACTATCCGAAGCGGGCTGTGTAAGGTCAGCCCCAGACGATTGCATCATGCAAACATTCGCTAACTGGGATTAGAGATAGGAGGAGGAGGAATACTAGGGAAAGTAACAAGGAAGGAGGAATATTTGTAGACGTCAAGGGAGACATTGGTCAAAGAATCGACGGTTTGCTTATTGGATACAGAAGAGATGGTCGACTCAGGGGAGGTCTAGGATTTTGGCTCATGATATGTCAACTCGTCAATGGTGACTATCTTTCCATTATGAGGGAAAAACATCTTGCGGTGGACTGCAGATGGGACAGCAGACATGGCATAAGTGTAGCTATGCCCCAAAAGAATGCTATAATCAAGAGGGGCATCGATGAATTCAACGTCAACGCAAATAGTCTTGCCTGCAAGAGTGATAGGACAATTACGGAATAGGCCAATGGGTTGGGAGGCATGGTCGTCCCATGCACAAAGGGTGATTGTGGAAGGGGCCAGCTCAGGAGATCCAAGTTGTTTCCAAATCGAAGCAGACATCACACAGGTGGATGCCCCCTCATCAATAATACACCAAGAAAAGTGAGCATTCAGGATTTTGACTGGGATTTGGAAAGCTACGAAAGCAGGAAGGGGAGGATGTTCTGATTGACGGGCGTCGAAAACAATCAATTGGTCATCAGCAGAATCTACAACTCCCATGGTAGATAGTAGAGCCTTCTTTTGAGAAGGACACGACTGGAGGAGTTCCAGTGTTGAAATGGAAGCAAGAGACTGGCTGTGCCAAATCATATACTATGCTATATGAATGAGAAGCTCGACCAGAAGTAGCATTTCAGCGTAATGGGCCCTTAGGAATCTTGGTATGAACCTCAAATTTGGGCTGAAGGATATGCAAGGGACCATTAGATGTTGAAAGAGGCTCTATAGAACCTGAAGAAGGTGACTCGGGGACAAACGGAGTGAGAGGCTTGGGGTAATGACGAGACCGAGTTTGAAGGTTAAGGTCGACAGGTAAAGGTTGATCAGAGTTCATCATGAGAATCTGGTAATAGAAGGAACCAGAAGGGGAAGGTTGAGTGGCCGCCTGTCCGTCAGGTGGTTGGGTAGCCACAAATCCCTGTTTTGCATCCAAATACTCTTGAGGGGGCAGTGACGGCTATTGCAGGGGTTGAGAAGGCCAGGGAGGCAGAGGTGCTGATGTTGGAGGAGCTGGAGCACCAAGCTGCGAATAAGGATAATAAGGGGGTTGGGTAACAGTGTGGTAAATAGGAGGTTGGGCCAAAAGAGGGGGCATTCCGTATCCTAGAGACGTGCTACGGGGAGGGGAAAAAGTGCGGGAGGTGTTGCCTCCCCCCCAGGAAAACCATAACCCATGGGAGGTTGGGCGCACGTATGAGAGATAGCTCCAACAATACCGTCAGTGGCATGAGGTGCCCCCGATGCATTGGCATCACCAAGTCTAGGGAGATCAGGTATAATAGTCTAAACATAACCCGTCTGAGCGTAGATCATGTCATATTTTAATGCCATTTGGAGGGCAGCTTCTTTGGTTTGAGGAAAATGCGATGTGACATCTTTCCCGATAGGGGGAAAGAGAGATCTAAGGAACCAGTCCATGTAAAAACGGTCTTCGAAGGTAGGATATTAACATAGGCTCTTCGTCTCTGCCATTCTTGGACATGATTGGATAGGTGGGTCGCAGATGATTGATAGAAAGAAGTCAAAAGTTCGATACCAGTGTCATAACGAAGGGGAAGCTGTAAGTACGATAAAAAATCTCGGGCAAGAGTCGCAAAGGTGGTATGAGAGGAAGTGGGTTGATCAACATACCACTCAGAAGCTTCGCCTGTAAGCGTGCATTGGAACAATCTAAGATGGATGTAATCATCAATAATGGAATGGGATGAACACCACATGTGGAAAGATCGGATATGGTTGGAGGGATCCTCTCCAGCAAGGCCTTCGAACTTGAGAATGTCGGAGGGGAGATTAGTTGGCATAGCAGGCCAACTAACATCGTGGTGGATAGGATCATTTATCAACTGATTGAAATCGGGGAGACTAAGGCCTGCCATGAAGGGGAGCAAGGGAGTAGTCAAGGTAGTTCCCGTGGCGGTGCTGCTAGTAACATTCCTAGCATTATGGTCGGGGATGCCGCTAGTGTTAGGCCCTGGACGAGACATGGTGAATGTAACAGGGGGAGAACCAGAAGTAGGGGGAGAACCCAAAGAATTAGAAAAGGATTCAGAGTGCGGACTCAAAGGGGGACTAACTCGACGACAACGGGAAGGAGTAGGTCGACCAACTGGAAACTAAGGGTCAAGGCCAAGAAGTCTCTAGGATAAATGCCTTGGAGGCACAATGATGACAGGAAGAAGAAAAACCGACAAGGGAGGTGCAAAATAAAGTGAGATCAATGTCGAAACAAGGGTAGAGAGGTGCAGTGTCAATTGATTTTAAAGTCTTTTCCAGGCGGTGTTAACCAATATCTTCTTCACTTAGGGTCAGTGTGTGGCGTGCGTTAATTTTAATTTTTAAACCCAGACATTTTGAGAGTAAAATAAAAAGTGTGCTGCGTAACTGAAAATAAATCTACAGTAAATAAGACTATAATAACAGAAAATTAATAGTTAAGAATGCATCAATCTAACCCAAGAAGGTGGGTCTCTCAAAACTAGTCTATAAGAGGGAAAAAATATAATGAAAGCATGCTAAAAAGAGGCCAATAGATCTAAGGTCGGGAGGGATGGGGATCTAAAGGAGAAATCTACTAAAACAAGGTGCATAGAACATCAAAGAGGCAGAGGCAAGGTTGCTGCTAGAAAGGAGGGGATCAGCTAAAGGTAGAAGGGACAAGGAGGCGGCCCTATAAATGAACCCAAACAAAACTATATGAGGTGATTTGAAAGGGATAAGAGATGATCTACAGGGATTTGAAAATGAGGGATCAGATCTAAAGGAAATAAGGTTGAATCTCTGGAAATTCAGACTTCTGAAACAACGAAAACTCTCCCACAAAAAGTGGAGGGTACTAGAGCCCTAAGGGGCAAGATTCCCACTTAGTTTAGTGAAACAGATCAGAAACAGGTATAAATGGGCGGAGACAGAGGCTGGAAAACCCTGACAGAAGCTTCAGACAAACCCAGAAAAAGTGCTGGAAAATTGTAGAAAAAAGTCCAGGTCACAGGTTCTGATCTGTTTTCAGTCGAGGTCACAGTTTTGGGGCAAAAAAGTGTGACCTCAAGGCTAGGTCACAGTTTTTGGGCCGATAAGTGTGACCTACAGATCCAGGTCTCTCGGCGGCAGATTTCAGAAAAATTGTTGTCTTAGCTGCGACTGATGTCTGTCATCTGCACAATAGGGCCAGAAACACACAGAAGTTAAAAATGTTAATGTTTTAGGGTTTTAGAGTTGAAAAGCACCCTAAAAATAGGAAAAACAAAAAACTGAAGAGAAACCCTAGGGTCTGAAATAGCTGGATATGCAGGAATATATAAAACGACAACGGTCGCAAAATAAAACACGTGTGGAGTCACCAATTGTTAGTATGAATCTTTCGTCGAAAAAATAGCACTTTAGCTATGCATAAAAAATATCCCTAACATCAATTATGGCTGCCAATATCTTTAAATCTACAGTTAGGTGATCCAAATAAAGATGCACAAATCCAGATCTAAGTATAAAAGACATTAAGCAGTGAGAATAAAATGTTGCTCCATGCATCCAATAGACAAGACAAGAACAATATATTTGAAAGAATTTTTATATTAAAAAGGGCACCTGAGAGGAAAACAAGAAAGGTGTTTCCAATTCTCCTCAATGGGATGGGTTCTTGAAAGTCCTCAACATTTCAGATCTAAAATTTCTCTCTCTTGTTGGTGTAGAAAACCCAGACAAACATAGAACTCAAAGGAAGCTCACAAAGCAAGTGATGAAGAATGTGACCATGATAATGGCTCAAAGTCAGACCAAGAGTATAGATCTAGAGTGATCTAATACAATGAAAAGGTGACTAATGAATGGGAAAACCCTTCTATTTATAACAAAATATTAGGGAGGTCTAGAACTTGGTGCATGAATAAAATATTATTAATCAAATTCTAGAACCACCCTTTAGGAATATTTTATTATATTTGTTGGAGGGAAAAGGATTTTTGACTTGGGTCAATTCCTTTATTTATAAATAATAAATAAATAAATGATTTATTTATTATTTTAAGGAAATGGTGGAAATATAATTAAATAAATAATTATTTATTTAACTATTTATTTATAAATGATTTAGTCAAATTTAACTAGGAATATTATTTAAATAAGGATTTAAATAACTTATTCCTAGGAAATAATCAAATAAATAAGGATTTATTTAATTGATTTCCTTGTTTTGGGTTAAATATGACCAAGAAATATAAACAAATATAGATTTGTTTATTATTTCCTTTTGGGGTTTCCTGTTTAGACCATAAACAACTTAATAAAGGTGTTTTACTAAGTTATTTCACATAGTGAAAGTAATTTTACTTAGGGTAAAATTGATCTTACATGGTGTACTTGGGTCCATCTAATAATAATAGGTTAGATGACCAAAAAATTGTGTAACAAGGCCCATATCCTTCATCTCGAACTCCTTTTCAAGGTCCTCTTTGCATGAGTGTATTAGCTTCTCATCACTATTCACTATTAAATCATCAACATAAAGAACAATGATTAAAATATTACCCTCCAACACAATTTGGTATAGGTTTTCATTCGCCTCACTCTTGGTGAAGCCAAGTCCAGTGAAATAGATGTTGATCCAAGTGTACCAAGCATGGGGTGCTTGCTTTAGCCCATACAATGCTCTTTTGAGTCTACACACATGCGACTCACTACTGAATATCTCAAATCATTCAAGTAGCTAAATGTACCCTTATTCCTCAATGATCCCATTGAGAAACATAGTCTTCAAATCCATTTGATGAATGTGCCAACCCATCTGTGCTGAGAGAGCAAGGATGGTCCTTATGGAAGAATATTGTGCGACAGGTGCAAAGGTTTCTTCATAATCATTCCCCTCAATCTGTGAGAAGCCTCGGGCCACAAATCTTGCCTTGTATTTCTCAACACTCCCATCAACAACTTTCTTTACCTTGTAGATCCATCTCGAACCTACCACTTATTTATCAACCAGCCTGAGAACAATTTCCAAAGCACTATTTCTGAAAATGGAATCATACTCCTCCACCATTTCATCTACCCATGTGGGCTCCTGCACTGCTTCCTGAAAGGAAGATGAATCAATCACAATAAATTTTATCATGAGAGCCATGTATCCATTAAATCAGTCAGGAGATTGTCTTTGTCTGCATTGTGAAGTAGGGGCTCCTACATTCTCCACAGCATCAAGCCTCAGCTTATCAACTTTTGTGGTACACCTTTTTCCTATTCTGATGTTTGGCTCTGCATGAGTGGAATCCTCCACTCCATAAAACTCCTCCTATGGTTCATCCACATCTAGAGACTCATCTTTGGGAACCAACAAGTCCTCCTCCGCATGCAAGTCTAGCTCCCTCTCAAGCGAAAACCACATGGATTTCCCCTTGTCGAATTTTATATCACGTTTCATAACAGTAATCTTACTGTTAGGAAAATACACACAATAATTATGGGGTGTTTCTGTGTACCCCACAAATATCCCAACTTCAGTAGTCGACTCCAGCTTCTTCCTGGTGTTCTTGGTCACATGCACATAAAAAAATGAGCCAAAAATCTTAAAGTGAGAAACATCGGGTTTCTTACCAGTGAAAGCTTATTCAGGTGTACTCATGCCAAGTACTCTATGAGGACAATGGTTTTGCGCATAAACCATAGTTTTGCATGCTTCTGCCCATAGATGCATTGGTAGGCCCAGATCATGCAACATCACTCGTGTTGCACCCACGATCATTCTGTTCTTTGTCTCCGTGACCCCATTTTTTTGTGGGTTATGAGGCGCTATGAGTTCTCTTCAAATTCCTTCTTTGCTGCAGAAGTCTTTGAATTTGTTAGAGATGTATTCTCCACCATTATCTCTCCTTAGAGCCTTCACTTGCTTCCCCGACTCTTTCTCCACCAATGCCTTAAACTCACAGAACTTTGAGAATGTTTGATCCTTCTTCTACATGAAGAAGATCCAACATTTACGAGAAAATTCATCAATGAAAATAACATAATACATGTGTTTTTTTGTTGAAGAAACCGAGAATGGTCCAAACACGTCTGTGTGAACTCTCTCTAGGATCACTAAAGCATGGTTCTACTTTTCATGAAAGGTGGACTTTACATACTTCCCCATGGTGCAACCCTTGCACTGATCTAACTGAGAAAGTGTTCCCATTGGAAGTCTAGTAGATATTTGTTGCATAACTTTCAAGGCTCCATGATGAAGATGGCCCAATATCTTGTGCCATAATTCGCCCTCATCCCAGCTCACCACTTTTTCTTCCTTTCCCATCATGGATGTTAGTATGAATCCTTTGTCGAAGTGTACGAAAAAGGACCACTTTAGCTACGCATAACTAATAGCCCTAACAACAAAAGTGGCTACCAATATCTTCAGATCTGTGGTTAGTTAGACATAAAAGAGCTGCAAAAACCAGATCTATGCATGGAAATACATTAAGCAGAAAAAATAAGGGTTTGCTCCATATACCAATAGATAAGACAAGAACGATTTTTTGAAAGAATTTTTGTATTAATCGGGCACCTGGGAGGAAAACAAGAAGGTGTATCCAATTCTCCTCAGTGGGATGGGTTCTTGGAAGTCCTCAGCACTTCAGATCTAAGATTTCTCTCTCTTGTTGGTGTAGGAAACCCACACAAAGAATGGAACTCAAAGGGAGCTCACACAGCAAATGGCAGAAAATGGTGACCAAGTGTATAGATCCAGAGTGATCTAATAGGCAACAAAAGGTGAAGAATGGTAGGAAAAACCCTCCTATTTATAACAAAATATTGGGTCATTCTAGATCTTGGTGCATGGGTTAACCAGATCTAGATCCACTTTTATGGAATATTTTATTATATTTGTTGGAGGGAAAAGGTATTTGACTTGGGTCAAATTCCTTAATTTGTCAAAAATAAATAAATAAATGATTTATTTATCTTTTTAAGGAAACGGTTAGAAGATAATCAAATAAATAATGATTTATTTAATTATTTAAGGAAGTGGTTGAAAGATAATTAAATAAATAATGATTTATTTAATTATTTGTGGGTGATTTGGTCATATTTAACAAGAAATATTATCTAAATAAGATTTAAATAATTATTCCTAGAAAATAACAAGATAAATAAAGGTTTATCTAATTAATTTCTTTGTTTTTGGGTTAAACATGACTGGGAATAATAATTAAATTATGGTTTAATTAATTATTCCATGAGAAAAATCAAACAAATATAGGTTTGTTTAATATTTCCTTTTGGGGTTTCCTGTTTAGACCATAAACAACCTAATAAATGTTGTTTATTAAGTTATTTAACATAGTGAAGGAAATTTTACTTAGGGTAAAATTGGTCTTACATGGTGTACTTGGGTCCATCTAATGATGATAGGTTAGATGACCAAAAAATGGTGTAACAGATTGCCCCCCAGCGTGCGAGTGTCAGGAGCAAATCGTATGACCGAAGTACGTTGTAAGAACACGATCACTAGACAACAAAAAGGGAAGTCAGAGAGAGAAAGGTGAGGTAGATAGTGTGCTGAAGGACTAGACCCTGAGGAGACGAGACTCGCAGGTGCAACAAGTCTCTTTTTATGAGAGGGTACCTGTGCTGAAGGTGGCGGGGGAGGCATACCTATGCCCGCCGAGACAAAGTACAACAGAATAGTGTGTCCAGTAAACAATGGACCGAACCATATAGTACAGCTGGCATAATCATGAGCCAGATAAAAATACAATGAGGAATCCCACATACATGCTGTGCCTGGGATAACAGCCAGGACTGGTACAATAATATCTGAGTACATGAGATAAATAAAACCCAAATGCCCCCTGTAAATGGGGAAGGGCTCACAAAATCTGACTGATACATGCAAATCAAAGAGGCGCTGCAAGTGGCTAAGGCCATCATCATCAAATATCTGGAGCTGCATCGAAGGCTGTAAAGAAGAGGTCATCCGGGCATGTGGGGGGCTACCTGCAGGGCCACCCCCTCATGAGGGTTGAGACATCTCACACACACCCGGGAATCATCAAGAGCTACTGCTGGATCATTGGACCATCAAGTATACGAACTCGATCATGCTGAAAGGAGCTAGAGAAACAATCAAGTCAAAGGGAAATGAGAGATCCCTTGGCTTGATTCGAGGCACCGAACAAGAGTGGAAGCTGTAACCAAGGTACACCGCCCTCTAGACCTGGCTTCTGGAACAAATGTGCTGATGTCGACAGAAGGAGGTCCGCCATAGGTGAGGCAATGAGAGATCCTCAACTAAGGCATGAGAGAAAACAGTAGAGCGAAGGACAGACTGACACTAATGATGAGAGTGAAATGGAAAGGACTGAGTAGCGAATGGATGACTTCCCTTTTTAGAGCATAAAGGGCATGAATGACATGGCAGCGACTGACACAATATCATATGGGACAGGGGACAGTGGGACTGAAGGTCATAAGATGCCACAAAAGAGAGAGACCAAGCAATGAAGGATGGAGGGCTATAGCGGGGTACAAAGGGACTCGGGATAGATGCCATGAATGCAATGATGACTCAACTTGGATGCTCTAAACAAGGGTGACGCAATAGTGCTGCCACATAGTAAAGGCCCAATGGGGGACCATGACAACGTGAGTACAAGGTGGGAACTCATGACGAAAATTGACACGAACATGGACAAGTATGGAGGCGAAGTGATGCCCCAAATACAAGTGTTGTAAGTGAGGAAATTCGATTTAAAGTGGAGGTGAAGTGGCCCTTCTTGGAAAAAATGGGTCCAGGTGAAGTAGCAAATCATAAACATGAAAAAACAGATGTTGGCTATCTAAAAGAAAATAAAACATGCATTTCAGAAGGGAAATGCTAAGGGTAATATTTCTTAAGATAGAGTGCATTGCGAGGATTAGGAAGGGGGTGGCCTTCGAAATCCTCTAAGAGGTATGCCCCCTTACCAAGATCCTTACTAATGATGTAAGGGCCTAGCCATAATGAGTCAAACTTCCCATGACCAAGGACATCATGGGCCTGGTCATATACTAGAACAAGGCCACCTTCGTGAAAAGTGCGAGGCTAGACTTTTCGGTCATACTGAGCTTTGGTGCGCTTCTTGGCCGCTTCCATGGTTTTCAAGGCAACACGGCGGTCTTCGGAAGCGCGCTTGAGCATGATAAGTCGTTGTTCTAGAGGTTGGGTGTCAGGGAGAAGTTCAACGGCCAGATGTAGGGAAGGAATTTCACACTCGATCGGTAAGACTGCCTCCTCTCCAAAAACTAGGTGGAAAGGAGTAAACCCGATGGCAATTTTAACAGAAGTTCGATAGGCCCACAAAGCAGGGAAGAGCATGAGATGCCAGTTGGTTTTGTGCTTATTCACCGTTCGTTGAAGCATAGTCTTGAGGATTTTGTTGACTGCTTCAACTTGCCCATTACCTTGGGGGTAATAGGAGGAGGAATATTGGTGCTCAAAACCCAACAGTGAGGATAGCTCACGCCATATCTCATCTTCAAAATTTCTGCCATAGTCGGAGACCAGTTGTTTGGGAACCCCGAATCGAGCTATAACGTGGTTAAAGAAAAAGAGGGCCGCGGTAGCTGCCGTGTTGTTGAATGTTGGCATCGCCTCGGCCCATTTGGTGAAATAGTCGACCGCCACGATGATATACTTGTGGTTACCAGTGGATGGCGGGCGACACTCCATAAAGTCGATGGCCCATTTACAGAAGGGGCCAGTTGAGACGACCGGATGGAGGGGAGCTGGGGGAGCTCGCGCCTTAGGGGCAAAATGTTGGCAATTGGGACAGTGTTTGACTGCCTCAATGCAATCACTAAAGAGATAAGGCCAAAAATACCCAGCGCGCATGACTTTCTGGGCAGTAGCAAGACCGGAGAGGTGGCCACCGCAAGCGCCGCTATGGCAGGCATTAAGGACTTGTTCGGCTTCAGCGTGTGTGAGGCAACGATGAAGGACGGTATCAACCCCGCGACGATAGAGGTCGTCACCGATAAGGACGTATCGGGGGCCCTGGTGTCGGATACATCAGCGAGCCTCACGATCAAGGTGAAGGGCGAACTTTTGGGTTCACAAGTAAGTAAGAATGTCACCATACCATGGGTCATCGACAGTAATGGAAAATAAGTGTTCATCTGGAAAATCATCATTAACTGGGGGATCTTGCGCTCCGGTAGGTAATTCAGAAATGAGCTCAGCGAGGGCTAAGCCTTTCTTACTCTTTGGTGTGACAAATTCGAGGTCAAATTCTTGCAGAATAACGACCCAATGGGCATATTTCCCAGTGAGGATACGACGACTCAAGAGGAAAGCCATAGGGTTGGAGTTAGTCACAACCTTGGTGGAGCGCATGAGGATATAATGACGAAGTTTTTGGACTGAGAACACAACAGCCCGCGCTAATTTTTCTTCATATGAGTAGGAAACAGGAGGCCCTACAAGGTTCTTACTGACGTAGTAAATCACATGCTCGATACCATTGTCATCTTCCTGGATAAGGACTCCAGCGACCGAATAGGTGGAAGCAGAGATATACAGGATGAAGTCCCGATCCAAGTCGGGAGGGCGGATCAAGGGAGCGGATGTGAGAGCCTGCTTGAGGGCATCGAAAGACTCATGAGCATAGGTATCCCAAACAAATGGAATATTAGATTGGAGGAGTCTAAGGAACCCATGTGCGGTGGTGGCATAGTCAGGGACGAACCGACGAAGAAAATTAGCTTTGCCTTGGAGACTTTGGAGCTGGCGTAGGGTACGCGGAATGGGCAGTTCAAGAATGGCTTGAACTTTCAACGGGTCGTGAGTGATACCATCCTTAGACACTATGAAGCCTAAGAGACGACCGGCGGGAACGCAAAAGACGCATTTCAACGGGTTAAGGCGGATATTATACTTGCGACATCGGAGAAAAATGGTACGCAGATCATGTAGGTGCTGCGCCCGATGCTTAGAACGCGTAGTGAGGTCGTCTAAATAAGCAAGGATAATATGAGCTAAGTCATGGAAACAATAAGACATGGCCCGTTGAAAAGTGGCGCCGACGTTTTTAAGGCCGAAAGGCATGACCCGGTAAGAAAAAGTTCCCCACGGACTAATGAACGCGGTTTTAAGTTGATCAGCAGGATGGATAACAATTTGGTTGTATCCGGAGAAACCATCCATAAAGGATAGAACCTCATGTCCCGCACACTTGTCAATGATTTGGTCAATGAACGGTGTGGGGAAGTTGTCTTTGGGACAAGCTTTGTTCAAGTCGCGAAAGTCTGTGCAGACACGGATGGTGCCTTGTTTCTTGAGAACGGGAACTAGGTTGGATACCCAAGTGGTGTATTCAATGGGGTAAATGAAACCAGCCTGCTTGAGCTTATCGATTTTGGCTTTGATAGCATCGCGTCTGGAAGGATGAATGGGTCTCAAATTTTGACGGACCGGTTTGGCATCAGGCCATGTGTCGATATGGTGTTCAACAATGGCGGGATCGAATCCGGGCATTTCAGAATAGGACCAGGCGAAAATATCATGGAATTATTTGAAAAGCTTAGTGTAAGCTTCAATTTCTTCTGTGGTGCATTGGTCGCCTAAGGTGATATATTCTTCGATACCTGGTGTGACTGAAATGTCAATTTTGATGGTAGGAGAGATATTGGCCATGTTTCCTTCTTCGAAAGCATCAGGGGAAGGGATGGGGTTTTTGAACCAATCGACTGCATTGGGGATGAAGTCTTTGGTTTCCACAACAAATTGGTCATGGGACTGCTATGGGAGGAAGTATGCGTGATGGTGCATATCATCCCATGGAAAGTCCGGGTTTGTCATGGCTTCCATAATGTCTTCATCGGACTGGAAGATGGGAAGACTGGAGGAAGAAAGGTTACCCGAGGAAGTAGTGATGTGTGACGGGTCATCAGAAGAAGGGCTCAGATGTGCGATATCAACAGATCCAAGGTCGGCTGAAGAGCCGAGAGTATCTACAGGTTGAAGGGCAGGTGAACGATCTCGCAAGGATGCTGACAGGTACAAAATGGTGGTTGATGGCTCCGTTGGTTCGATAGCAGGAGGAGGAATGTGAATGGGAGTAGGAAGATCCTCTGGTCCTATCGAAATGGCCTTGAATCGGCGGTACATGTCTAAGGAGGAACGATACTCGTCAAGGCGGGGACAGAGGTGGGTGTAATGGCCGTGGAAGTCGCACAAAGCACAAGGGTGGTTTGTGCGCAAGGTTTTGAGTTTCGGGATAGAGTCTGGGATAGTGACGTAGACTTCGGGGATTTCCGAGTCGGGAAACGTCTCGTTGACCAGGATCTTGAGGTGCGGCAGTTCAGGACACATATGTGTGGCGTGACCGACGATATCGCACAAAGCGCATTGAATAGCCGGCTTTGGCGGGCGCGGAGGGCTAGGGGTTGTCAGGGCGGCCTGGTTCGGATGGGTTGCCACCTTACAAGCTTTGCCTTTCTTCCCGGGAGCCGTCACGACAAGAGAAGGGTCCTGTGGAGGTGATGGAGGCACCGTGGCAACGGAAGAAGCGAGGGGGACCGGTTGAACCGGTGTCAAAGCCATGTAGGGTTTGGGGTGACCGGGAGGGGTAGCGGTTGGAGGGTCAAGGTACCAGACGGGGATACCAAAGGTCAGGTTAGGGAGAGAGAGGGTGGCCATGACAGGGACAGAATATACTCCGGGAGGGGGAGCCAGGAAAGGGATCTGTCTAGTAGGGTAATGACCAGGAGGGATGGCTCCAAGATGGTTAAGGCCAGGGGGAACCGATCCAGGAGGATAAAGGGGTTTAGGGATACCAGCTGTAGGGGGAGGGCTAGAAGGAGGAGGTCCGACTAGCTGAGATGAATGGCTAGGAGCGGGTTGCAGAGGGCGAGGGGGAGGTTGCTGACTAGCCGAGGCAGGCCGCTTACGGGCAACCTGGGACGATTGCATCATGCAAAAATTCGATAAGCTGGGATCAGTGATAGGAGGGGGAAGGTTAGGGAAAGTTCCAAGCAGGGAGGAATCTTTGTAAAGGCTGGGGGAGACACTGGTAAAGGAATCGATGGTTTTTTTGTTGGCTACAGAAGAGATGGTCGTCTCAGGTGAGGTCTGAGATTTTTGCTCGTGATATGTCAACTGGTCAATGGTGACTATTTTTCCATTATGGGGGAAAGACATCTTGCGGAAAACCGCGGATGGGACAGCAGACATAGAATAGGTGTAGCTTCGCCCCAATAGAATGTTGTAGTCTAGCGGGGCGTCGATGAATTCGACGTCAACGCAAACAGTCTTACCGGCGAGGGTGATAGGACAATTACGAAACAGGCCAATGGGCTGGGAGGCATGGCTGTCCCACGCTCGAAGGGTGATCGTGGACGGAGCCAACTCAGGGGATCTGAGTTGCTTCCAAACCGAAGCGAACATCACACAGGTGGATGCCCCCTCATCAATTAAGCACCGGGAAACGTTGGCGTTCCGGATTTTGACTGGGATTTGGAAGGCGACGGAAGGAGGGAGAGGAGGATGGTCCGATTGAGTGGCGTCGAAAATAATCATTTGGTCATCAGCAGGATCTACAGCACCCACGGCAGATAGTAGAGCCTTCTTTTGGGAAGGGAACGACTGGAGGAGTTCCAGTGTGGAAATGGCAGCAGGAGATTGTGCCAAATCATCTACTATACTATACGAATGAGCAGCTCGACCGGAAGCAGCATTTCGACGTAGGGGTCCCTTAGGAATCTTGGTATGGACCTCAACCTTGGGTTGAGGGATATGTAAGGGGCCACTGGATGTCAAAAGAGGCTCTGTAGAACCTGAAGAAGGAGGCTCGGGGGCAGACTGAGCAGGAGGCTTGGGGTATTGGCGAGACTGAGTTTGAAGGTGAAGATCGACGGGTGGGTTAGGATCAGAGTGCATCATAAGGATCTGGTAATCGGAGGAACCAGAAAGGGAAGGGGGAGTGGTGACCTGGCTGTCAGGCGGTTGGGTAGCCACGAATCCTTGCTGAGGGAAGGGATCAGTAAACACAGCCGGTTGGGTAGTGGCCACATTAGGAGGAGCATGAGGGGAGGCGTGTTGTCCGCGCAATGTGGCTTGAGACTCCCACATCTTCCGCATCTGGAGTAAGAGGGGAAAATCGTGGGTGTAATGACCATAAACACTGCAACACGAACAAGGCTTATTTGTACGAAGTGGCCTATCCGGCTTGGGCTGAGTGCCCTGTTACTGGTTGGCAGTGTTAGGGTCCACACCAGGATTGGGTCCACGGGTACCAGGGGAAGATGGGTTTTGATTGCCTCTCCGCCTTCTTTGGGAAGAAGGGGGATTGGTCGCGCCCTGTTGTGCAAATAATTGCCCTGGAGGGGGCTGTAAGTGCTGTTGCGGGTTTGGAGGAGGCAAGGGAGATGGAAGAGCATATGCTGGAGGAGCTGGCACACCAGGCTGTGGATAAAGGTAATGGTTAGGTTGGGCAACATTGAGGTAAGCAGGAGGTTGGGAAAAGGGAGGAGGCATGCCATATCCTGGATACATGCTACCGGGAGGGGGGAGAGTGCTAGAGGTGCTGGCCCCTCCCTGAGGGAGACCATAGCCCATAGGAGGTTGAGCGTACAGATGGGAAAGGGCTCCAACGATACCGTCGGCGGAATGAGGGATGCCCCCCGGGCGTGGGGGCGCCCGCCGGCCCGGGGAGGTCAGGAAGAACGGTATAAACATAACCAGATTGAGCGTAGATCAGGTCATATTTCAAGGCTATTTGGAGGGCGGCTTCTTCAGTTTGAGGAAAATGGGAGGCGACATCTTTGCCGATGGGAGCTGGAAGGGTGCGAAGGAACCAGTCCATATAAACCTAATCTTCGAAGGGAGGGGATCGACATAAGCTCCGTCTTCTTCGCCATTCCTAAACATGGGCGGAAAGGCGGGTTGAAGAGGATTTCTTGAAGGAAGTCAAGAGCTCCGTGCCAGTGTCTTATCGGAGAGGGAGCTGGAAATAAGACAAAAAGGCTTGGGCAAGGGTCGCAAAGGTGGTATGGGAAGAGGTGGCTTGTTCAACATACCATTTAGAAGCTTCGCTAGTAAGCGTGCTTTGGAACAAACGAAGATGGATGGAGTCATCGGTAATGGAATTGGAGGAACACCACATGTGGAAAGATCGGACATGATTGGTTGGATCTTCTCCAGCTTGGCCTTCAAACTTAGGGATGTCGGAAGGTAGCTTGGTTGGCATGGCAGGCCAACCAACATCGTGGCGGATAGGGTCATTGATCAACTGATTGAAATCGGGGAGGCTGAGGCCTGCAATGTACGGCAGCAAGGGGGTGGCCGGGGTAGCTCCTGTGGCGGTTCCGCTAGTAGTCGGGCTGGCATTAGGACTGGGGGAACCGCTAGCGTTAGGCCCTGGATCAGACATAGTGAAGGTGGCAGGGGGAGAACCAGGAGGAGAAGGAGAACCCGATGAATCAGGAGAGGAGTCAGAGTGTGGACTCGAAGGAGTACTGGCTCGACAACGGTGGGGTGGAGCAGGTCGATCAACTGGAAACTAAGGGTGAAGGCCAAGAAGTCTCCGGGAAAGGCGCCTAGGGGGCGCAATGATGACAGGAAGAAGGAAACCGACAGGGGCAGAAAGGGACAGAATCAAGAGAAGTCAAGGGCACACAAGGTGCAGTGACAATTGATTTTAGAGTCTTTGCCAGGCGGTGTTAACCAGGCGCTTCTTCACTTAGGGTCAGTGTGTGGCGTGCATTAATTTTAATTTTTAAACCCTTTCCGTTTTGAGAGCAAGAAAAAGTGTGCTGCGTAGCTGAAAATAAACCTACAGAGAACAGTATATAATGCTGAACTAACAGAAAAATAACAGCTACTTGTGCATCTATCTACCCCAAGAAGGCGGGTCTCTCAAAACTAATCTGAAAAGAAAGGGAAAAATCTTAGGCAAAACACACGGAAAAGAGGCCAATAGATCTAAGGTCAAAAGGGACAGGGATCTAAAGGATAAAGCTGCTGAAAAGAGGTGCAGATCACAGCCAAAAGACAGAGGCAAGGTGGCTGGAAAAAGGAAGGAAATCAGCAAAAAGCAGAGGGGGCAAGGTGGTGGCCCTAAAAGTAGGTCCAAGAAAATCTTCAGGAGGTGATTTGAGAGGTAGAAGAGCCGATTTCAATGGATCTGAAAGGGAGGTAACATATCTGGAAAAAAGGAGGCTGAAGCTTTGAAAAATAGATGGCTAAAACAGCTAAAACTCTTCCAAAAAATGTGGAGGGTACTAAAGCCCTAGGGGGCTAGGTTCCCACTTAGATGAGTAAAAACAGATCAGAACTTGGTCAAAGCGGGCCGAGACAGAGGCTGGAAGACCCTGACAGAAGCTGCAGCAGAACCCAGAAAAATTGCAGAAAAATCACTGAAAAAATGGCAGGTCACAGTTTCTGACCTGTTTTCAGTGCAGGTCGCAGAAAAGGGGCAGAAAAGTGCGACCTGGAGGTCCAGATCGCAGGTTATGGGCCAAAAAGTGCGACCCCCCGTTTCTGTTGTCTCAGCGGCAGATTTTCAGAAAAGTTGCCGTCTCAGTTGCGGCTGGTGTCGCTTACCTGCACAATAGGGCCAGAAACACACGGAAGTTAGAAATTTTAATGTTGTAGGGTTTTATGTGAGAAAAACAACATAAAAATAGGAAAAATAAACAGCTGAAAAGAAACCCTAGGGTCTAAAGTAGCTGGATATGCAGGAATATGAAAAACGATAGCGGTCGTAATTTAAAACCCGTGTGGAGTCGCCATTTGTTAGTATGAATCCTTTGTCGAAGTGTACGAAAAAGGACCACTTTAGCTACGCATAACTAATAGCCCTAACAACAAAAGTGGTTGCCAATATCGTCAGATCTGCGGTTAGTTAGACATAAAAGAGCTGCAAAAACCAGATCTATGCATGGAAAGACATTAAGCATAAAAATTAAGGGTTTGCTCCATATACCAATAGACAAGACAAGAACGATTTTTTGAAAGAATTTTTGTATTAATCGGGCACCTGGGAGGAAAAAAAGAAGGCGTATCCAATTCTCCTCAGTGGGATGGGTTCTTGGAAGTCCTCAGCACTTCAGATCTAAGATTTCTCTCTCTTGTTGGTGTAGAAAACCCACACAAAGAATGGAACTCAAAGGGAGCTCACACAGCAAATGGCAGAAAATGGTGACCAAGTGTATAGATCCGGAGTGATCTAATAGGCAACAAAAGGTGAATAATGGTAGGAAAAACCCTCCTATTTATAACAAAATATTGGGTCATTCTAGATCTTGGTGCATGGATTAACCAGATCTAGATCCACTTTTTATGGAATATTTTATTATATTTGTTGGAGGGAAAAGGTATTTGACTTGGGTCAAATCCCTTAATTTGTCAAAAATAAATAAATAAATGATTTATTTATCTTTTTAAGGAAACGGTTAGAGGATAATCAAATAAATAATGATTTATTTAATTATTTATGGGTGATTTGGTCATATTTAACAAGGAATATCATCTAAAAAAGGTTTAATTGATTATTCCTAGAAAATAATAAGATAAATAAAGGTTTATCTAATTAATTTCTTTGATTTTGGGTTAAACATGACTGGGAATAATAATTAAATTATGGTTTAATTAATTATTCCATGAGGAAAATCAAACAAATATAGGTTTAGTAGAAATTCTTTCGGTAAAAATCACATGTAAAAGAACGTGGTCGACGCGTTTCGAACCAACCAGTGTGGTTCATCATCAATTTGTTTAATATTTCCTTTTGGGGTTTCCTGTTTTAACATAGTGAAGGCAATTTTACTTAGGGTAAAATTGGTCTTACATGGTGTACTTTGGTCCATCTAATGATAATAGGTTAGATGACCAAAAAATGGTGTAACAATGGAAGTGGAGCCATCTACCTCCAGCTTGTAGAGATTCTTAACTCGAATCCCTATCCTCTTAGCTTAACCCATTGTTTAATGTCTCAAGAAATATTTTCCATCATTGAAAACAATGTCATAGCTTCTGTCCTCCAACATCACAACTGAGACCAAGTTTTTCTTTGGACCTGGAACATGCATAACATATTTCAGTACCAATGTCAGTCACAATGTATCATCCATCGTCGCCCATCTCTATATGAATTTGGAGATCTTTCTCCTCCAAGTCACTGAAAAGCTTCTTATCTCCTGTCATGTGGAAGGAAGCACCACTATCAAGATACCACACTGATCCCTTTGTGCTTGAAACCAAGCATGCGATCAAAGAGAAATAAAGTTCAAATTGTGAGGCAAGGGCCTCACCATTTTCAGCTCCAGCAACCTTCATGTTCTTCTTCTTCTGTGGGCAATTAGTGGTGAGATGCCCATGTTTGTGACAGTGAAAACACTTCACCTTAGAAAAATCTATATTCTTGCCTTTAGACTCGGATTTTGAATGGAATTTATTCCCCTTCCCTTTCCTTGCCTTGGCATCCAAAGCACAATCCTCTTCATCATCATTCTTTGATGAAGAGCCATCTCTGGTGTTCTTCTTGAACTCCTCTTGCACTAGATCCGACCACAGTCATTGCCAATTCGACAGTTTTTCCAATCTGTTGACAGAGTCTTCATAGATGTGCCAACTCTTAGGAAGTCCCAACAGAGCCAAGCTCACCAAATCATCATCAGAAATAATGATTCCCACACTCCCTAGTTCATCCTGACATTGGACAAACTTTGTGAGATACTTTAGAATATTGTCGCCCTTTTCCATCTTGATCTTTCTGATTTTATCCTTCAGTGCCAATTTCCTGTGGGAGCTTCTGCTTTGGAAAAGATCCATTGCCTTGACTGTGCAATCCTCATTGGCATCTTCAATGTGTGTTTGGTTGTATGAGTGCACCCACTAATGTCACAACTGATAGTCAAATTGTCCCTTTCACTTATCTCTCCATTGGGTCTCCACTGGATCTGACATGAATGTAGTTAACAATAGTAAATATTTAGTTGCATGTGAGACCACTACTTGTGAATTAATTAAATAATCAATTCACTGATCTCTCATTAGTGTATGTCTGGTTACAACTAATACAACTAAGTTTAACTCACTTAGCTGAGTTAAACTACTTTAAAACTCACATAACTACACTTCTAACTCTGTTACAACTTCGAATCACTTAGTTATAACTAAGTCCACTTGCATGTCCCACCAACCAACATTTGGACTCGAAATTCCTTCAACTAACCGGTTTTCCACTTTAGTTAACTGATTTCAAGTGCTCCATGAGAATAGATTAATATTTATTTTCCACCTATTATTAAGGGATAATAATAGTCATCATGCATCTATAAATAGACATGCGATCTATAAATAGACTTCGCACATAAATCTAAAAATATAACATCATCTATAAATAGAATTTTCTCAACATTTATAAATAGACTACCACTATAAATAGAATTTTCTCATCCATTCTAAAAATACACTTACACCTAAAAATAGCCCGAGGCTCCATCCTAGTGTAGGTGCTTAATTTTCACTAGGATCATCATCTTTTTGAATCTCAACATATATGTGGCTCTTTATATCATTGTATTATTATCCAGTCCATTGATGCCAACACATCTTGTATCATGTATTATTTTTCTCAGCCCCACATTTTTGGGTGCACCATTATTCTTTGTACTGAGTTATCTTGGTGGGTATGAGTATGCCTCACTGAGCTCATCTACACACAATGTAGAGACTTCTCTTTTACAAGTAGGTCTTGCCTCCTCCACATGTGATTCTTCCCTTTGCTACAATGGATTTGTCTTTCTCTCGATTAAATCTCCCTTCGATGTCTAGTGAAATGAAAATACAATGTATTTTGGTCATACAATGTGTTCCTAACACTCATACATTAGGGGGAAATATGTTATCACCCAAAATGTGATCGTCTAGCCATTTTCCACTAGGATGATCATAATACACCATGTAGTATAGGTTTAGCACGTTAAAACTCACTTTCACCTTACGAAATAATTTAGAAAAAAACTTTTCCTAAATTATTTATGTTTAATTAATATATCCACTTGAAGAGAACCTAGAAATTCATTTAATTAATTTCATATTATTTTCATATTTATCCATTTTGTGAAAATAATTAAAAATATTTTCACCCATCCATAAGAATAATTAAATAAATCATTATTTATTTATTATTTTTTAATCATTTCACTTTTCTCTCTCAAATAATTATTAAATCAATATTTAGTAATTATTTCTAACTCCTTTTAACTATATCAACCAAAATAATTAAGTAAAACATTATTTATTTATGATTCCTGAATCATTACACTTTTCTCCCATCAAATACTTATTAAATCACTATCATAATTATTTTTAACTTATTTTGACTTGATCTCCTAGAAAAAATTAATACATCATTTTTATTTATTTATTATTTCACCCACTTTTATTAATTTACATAATTAATCATTAATTTTTGAGTTAGTTAAATAAATATATACTATTTACCATTTCTCTAATATTTTACTCTCCTAAAAATAATAAAATACTCATAAATGTTAGATCTTGATCTTGTCAATCAAATATTTTATTATTTGACTAGATCTAGGTCTATCCTAGCATTTTATTATAAAGAGAGAGGGTCTTCCTCACCTTACGCACATGATCACTATTATCATAGTCACTCTGACAAAAAAAATTTGAGCGCCCCACATTGAGTTCTATGTTTTTTCTTATTTTTTCCACTTGCAGCCAAAGGAAACGGAAATAAAATATTTGAAGTGTAGGGACACAAAAAACCATCCCACAGAGGAGGACATTAAAGACCTAATTCATTTATGTTCTGCTCCACGAGTGATATCTTTGATTAATAAAAAATTAAATGTGTCTTTCCATTTGGTTCTCTTATGTTGTTTATGGCATATATTTTCAGGTTCCATAAGATTTTTGTAATTTTTCCCTAAAATTTTCTACATATATGAAGATAATTACTGAAGATTGCAGGGCTTTGGAGCACTTTTTTTTATTTTCTTTTTTTGGTTGTTAGGTGCCATAAAGAGTAGAATTTTGGCACATATTTCCAAGATTTTACAACTAACACTAAAACTAACTGATTACTTTGTATAAAACTATTCTCTAGTTGTAAACTATCATCAAAGTTTTCAAACCATGTGAGCAACAGCTAGTAATGACAAAATAGAGTATTATGTCTGTAAACAGAGAAATTCAGAAATGGAAAAAAAAAACTATCTAGAGTACATTCATATCAATAAAAAAAACTAACATCATTATCTATGAGATCTATAGTAAGAGAGGTATACGAGTATTTATTCAAAAAATTGTTAACCATATGAAATAGAATAAGAGGAGGTAGACACCTCCCTAGGGTTAAGAGGGGCGCCTAGCAATTTAGGGCCTTTACCAGAAATTATGATGGATTCTATCTAAGAAAATTGATGTTAAATTTCCTTATATTTAGCCTAAAGTTAATCCAATTGTAGAAGGACTATCCACTTGAATTCACTCCTATCTAGGAGGATGTTGCCCAATGGGGAATTGAAGTGCCAATACAGTTCTATGATGTATACTAGTGTTCAACATCCAACGAGTGATATAGGCCCATATCTTTGCATCAATGTGCTCTTCTCTATATTCCAATACTTCATAAACAACCTACTGAATCTCCTCCTAGATATCTAAGTGATTTCATAATTGAAAGAGTTTGGATATAGAATGGACTTAGGAGTGAGTTTGAGAACTACCACCCCCCATTGTAACTTGATAAGCATGTCTAGCTACGGGCTTGTTTTTGGGGCATCAAGGGGAAATCAATAGTAAAAAACATGGGAAGTAGTAAGAAACCAAGAACATGGAGCACTAGTGAGGAGTGATGGAAGAAAAAGAATAAAGTGGAGGTTGGGGAACTTGGGAAGGCCAATGAAATTGGGGATACCAGGGATAAGTAGTAACCAATACCCATAAAAAAAAACAATAGCATTGCTTCCTTAGATAAAAAAAGTGTAATTTTTGCAACAAGGAGACCAAAATACTAAAGGCACAACATGCATTTAACGGTAACAAAAAAACCTTGAAAATTATAGAATCCATATTATCATAAAACAAGAAAATCAATACCTAATTCCAAGTGTTACTGAGTGGTGGATGGGTCAAATTTTGGAGCCTTGTTTCATCTAAGTAATTGAACATACAATTGACCATGTAAAACAATGTGACGGACCTAGGAATTGTGACAGTGAGGGAGGCTAGCCTGGGAGGACCTTGAGCTTCCTCCCCTGGGGGTTAATTAGAAAAAACTTGGAACAAAGAAAAAAGAAACATAATAAAAAATAAATCCAATAAAGAAATCTTCGATTGAGTGTAAAAAATGTGTCTTGTTTCTAAATACCAATGTTTCACCATAGCCATGATAACCTCACCACTATCGAGAACCTTCATAAATCTCCCACCATTCACAATTAATTGATACATATTGTGTAATGATGGTAGACAAATACCATGATCATGAAATGAAATATGGGGGTGGGTGGTATCCACACACCCCTCCTCTATTGAGTGGGGTTTTGATTGAGTTTAAACAAAATGTCCTTTTTCCAAATACCACCATTTCTCCATAGCCATGATAACCTCGCCACTGTCAAGAACCTTCTTAAATCTCTCACCCGTCATTGATACATGTTGTGTAATGGTGGTATACGACTATCATGATCATGCTATGATAGATGGGGGAGGGTGGGATCCACACCTCTCTCCTCCATTAAGTCGGGTTACAATGGGGTTACCACCCCTCTCCCCATGATCTATCCTCATCAACCCATGCAGGTTTATGGAGCTTGTACTTGAAAATGGTTTATATTAATATATTTGTAGGCTTATTAATTTTTCTAATAGAACAAGTATGATGACTATGATGTAATTGATTGTAATTTATTGGTAGGAAGGCCAACTTGCAACATTGATATAACTTGCTAACTTGATATAATATTTAATATGAGCTAGAGGAGAATTTTTCACGGCTAGAACAACAAGTCACATATATAAATCATAATGTGAATCTCCTCATGAAAACCTTGAGAAATAAGCTTGGGATATTCATAGAAGATGGGGGTTCTAATGGAGAGGAAAAATTAAAGGGGAGATATGAAAATTGGGAAGACATAGAGAACCAACGAAAGAAAGGACCCAAAAAATATCAAACTAGTTTGAGTGTTGTAAATCATTCATAGTCCCTATTCAAAATGGAATTGAAGGTATATATTAAGTTGTACACTCTGAAGCTAAATCACTAGTTGCAGCAAATAGAAGTGTATTTTAATGTTCATCAAATATAGGAGGAACAAAATTTTTCATTTTCATGACTAAAATTAGAGGGGAATTCCCTAAGTTGGTGAAAATCCACACAAATATCCTCCAGTGAATAAGTGGGAGGACTTCAAAACCATCATTAAGTCACATTTTTACCATATTGGGTATGTAAAGGACCCGTGCATCTGGTGGAACTACTTCATGAAATAGTAGGGGCAAAGTGTGTAGGAGTACACCACAGAGTTCAAAAGGATGTCCATAATGTTGGGTATATCCCCAAATAACCTAGATGTACTCCTCAAGTATCTGGGGGGGTCTACACAGTCATATTTGGAATCAAGTGATGTTGTTCACGCCTAGATTAGTGGACACATCTTGTGTATAGGCACAATACCTGGGGAAAATAGTCTTGAAGAAAGGGAAATCAAGTGGATTGAAGCTGCTAGCCATCTATAATTTTTGTTATACCTAATGATGGCTAGAATCAGTTTGCAGCCTTCAAGAAAAAATTTCAAGCTAATATGTTAGTTCTTGAAGCCTGGTTGTTCTCTCTGTCCAAATAAACCCGACTTCACTGATGTTTTCACTTAAAAATCCTCAAAGAAGCTTGTTGATTCAAAAATACTGTTTCAAGCCTCCATGTCCATAATTTATCCTTTTTTCCTCATTTTCCCCTCATTTACCCTTCATTCCCCATCAAGATCACTTAAGACCTAATAAATCATTTTTTTGATGGTCTTGGATCTCATTATTCCCCTTATCGGAACCCTTCTTCAGGCTTAAAAAACCTTCATTTTGGCCTTTAAACACTCTTTTAAAACAACATGCATTAAACCCCTTTCGCTTAAGCCTGAGCTCCTTTTCCGCCATGAGACCGGGCCCCGTGACCGAGCGCCAAGCCCATTGGCGATCGCACATCGCTCTTTCCAAATTCTCGCTTCCAATTTTTCTGTTTCGCTGATGGTCTATCCTCCGATAATATCTAGACCGTCCATTTCCCAAGATCCGATGGCCATCACACTCCGCGCTCTACTCTCTATTGGCCATCGCATCAGCACATTGCATCGGGGTTCACCCTTTCCCTTCCACCTTCCCTTCTCTGCCAATGATCATCCCCTGCCGATGGAATCCTAGCTGTTTATCTCTCCCAGATCCAACAATCCTCGCTCTGTCACACTTTACCTTCCCCATCGGCATCGCACTTCGGCGATTCCCATTTCCACTTCCCAAACTCTTTTCGCTGCCGATATGCATCCTCTTCGAGTTAATCTTCACCGTTCAATTAACCCAGATCTACTACGTAGGTTCACTACGGGGGCACTCGACCAAAGTAGCCTGTACTCCCTATTCACCCCGCAGTTGATCTTAGCCATCGATCTTCTCCCAATCCAATGGCCAACATTCATTCCCCCTTTCCCATTCACTACGAAGGCACCCAGCCCGGAAATCCCTCCGTACCCCCCGATCCCCCTGCAGTTGATATCCACCATTGATCTCATTTCCGATCTAACTGTCCTTTCTTTGTCGGTGCATCACACATCGCAACTCCCCTTGTCTACCCCTTTGATTATGTTTCGACGCCGATATCCTCCCTCCACTAATATGATCTCAACCATTGATGTTTAAGATCCAATAGTCACCACCTATCCTTACCATTTCACCCCACTATACAAAAATTTCATTACCAAAACAAGTTACAGACATAACCCGGTCCCACCCAACCGCGCAGTTCTCTGTCGTGCTCTCTCACAACCGTTGATCTGGATTACCCAGATCGGATGGCCACAAATCACCTTCACGCCCGATCTCCCCAAAACTTCCCACCGTACAATTCTAACGTGAAATGGGTGGTTTTTAGTAGTACACGCGTAAACCTCCGGCATGTATCGTGTTCCCCCCGTCAATACCACTTACCGCCCAAGCCTAACACGAAAACCACTAGTTTTCCTCGAAAACCACCTTCACCATTTTGTGCCATTAATCAAAATTCATTCCTGTTTCTTCCAAATTCCGCCATGGATTTCCCCTTCTGCACTTTCTCCCTCCTCTGCAAACACTCCCGAACCCTTCATATAGACTCTGAAAGTAGTTAAACCAAAAGAATGCAGGTTTTATTTAATTTTTATTGTTTTGTTGCAAGTTTTCATGGTGGTTTAATGTTGAAGCCGTCCCACATAAAAATTGTTGCAGATAGCCTCAGGATGACGATCCTTGGTTCCAATATGTAGAAAGATGATCTTCAGGTTTTGTTTAGTACTCAACTAATGTCTCATGAGCATTGGTTGAATGAAACCCTCCACCGCTGCAACAGAAGACACCTGTGCAAATGAAGAAGACAGTGATTAAAGCTTAAAAGAATATTAAAAGGTTAAAAACACAGTTAAAAACAGATGAAACAAAAGTTTAAATAAGTCCAAAAAGTGTTAAAAGCGGCATGATGAGTTATAAAGGAAAAAAGAAGAATCATGCCTAAACATAGTTTAAATGATTAAATTAAGGAAAGTTGGGCTAAAAAGCCTCGGATACATCAAAAGGAAGCAGTTAGTCACTAAGAATATCTAAAAGCCACCTGTAGCCTAATTTCTCCCTGAAAAGACAAATTGGCAAGTAATACACAGTCTAAAAGATATTTTAATATGTCAAGACAGTTATTGTAAAGATAAGAATAAGCCTTGAAAGTCAATATTTTCTCCTATCTTTCTATCAAAAATTAAGACAAAGTTATTGAAACAGAGAAGTAGTTGTACCTATTTCTGCCTTATGCCTTGCATGGTTTTCAAAGCTAGAAATGCATTTACTCTGTAATTAATAGAATTTTTAACCCTAGATCAATTCCACCTCCTCATTTGCAGCATAAATACTGCATTGGAACTCATTGTAAAGTTGGCATTTGATGACTCTTTGAAGTAATACATAGCTCTGCTGAATTTGAAAGGAAATTGATGTTCTGGAACCTATGGATGTTTTAAACTGTTTGCTGATGGAGAAAGCTCTGTCATGGGATCCCTGAGCATGGCTGGTGGTGAAGTACTCTAAATCTGTTATTGTTATTTCCTATTTCATTATGTTTCACCATTCTCTGTTTCAGTAGAGTAAAAAGTTTAGGCTAAGAAATGTCTCCTAGAAGCACCTTAGACTTGTTTTCTTTTCACTGTCTCTATTTTTTCATCTGCTGAGGTTTTCTAGAGAATTATTAACTACTCTCTTGAACCCTTATGCTTGTTTATTTCAGAAATATTTCAATACAGTTGGCCTCATGAATGATTTATGGTTTTCCCTGCTTACTTGCTGCTACTTAAAAAAATGTTTCTGAAGTCTCCCTTCAAAGTATCATTGTCCAAAGTCTGCCAAAGAGGTTTTGTTCCAATCATACCCTTTGTACTTGCTCAAATAATTGTTTTGAAGGTATTTATAACTGTAATAAAAGATGTCTAGGAGTTACCTCTTCTATGAATGCAGTTATTTTTGAATCTTGAATGTTTTCTTATCCTTGAAAGTGAGATATTTGGATGAAATAGAGCGTTCCTCGACTCCTAGATTTTATTTGAAAATTTTGTCTTGAAATTATTATTTGTTGAAGTGTGGTTTTATAGAATTTATGGTTAGCCCTGTCTATTGAATGCATCTTCATGTTCATATAATGTTTTAAGTCCCTTTGTTGAGAAGTACATATAATTAAGGATTCTTAATTTCCCTTAGTTCTACTTTTCATTCTAAACCTTTAATGACCATTTCATTTCACCTGAAATGCTTTGTAGATCCACTGGCCAAGTTAGATTTTCCCTCTGATACCCCTAATCTGTTTACAAACTTTTTACAAATTCTAGTTGACTCCATTGCCCAATGACTTAGATATTTCCCTTTTCTATCTATGTTGCCTAGATCATTATGCCAAACCAAACAATCAAACAAACTTATGCTTCATAACTAGCCTAAAATCAACCCTTAAAATCAAACAAGCTTACATCTTTGCAAAAAATTGAGAGATCCCTCTCTAAGACAAGGAAGGCTAGGTCCTAGGGCTCTAAAGACTGGTTTTGATGTTGCCTTGTCACTTGGTATGCCAATCTGCCAAATCACCGAACTACAACATTTTGGCAATCATGGTGGGACCTTTTTGAGTA
Organism: Pinus albicaulis; assembly: GCA_034641835.2. NCBI lineage: Eukaryota > Viridiplantae > Streptophyta > Pinopsida > Pinales > Pinaceae > Pinus > Pinus albicaulis. The sequence continues at coordinate 1,009,548 of MU968411.1, read as the reverse complement.
AAAGTCCCTAAATAAGACACTCAATATTCATTCAAGTGAACTATAGCTTTCTTCAAGCACTACCAGCATAATGGCGACCATGATAGGACCTGTCTGAATCAGTGGCAATCTAAGTAACCCTTAGGATTCTAAGAGACCCGTATCAAACCTTGAAGAATCAGCTAGTAAGTAATAGAGTACACTTTGTTTGTTTCACCACCTCATCTAAGTGTTGAATTAGGTATAGGAAACTCTCACAAACCATAGAACTAAAAAAAAAAAAAAAAAAAAAAAAAAACTCAGAAAACCCAAAACATTTCAGATTGGTTTTCAAATAAATCATTGGTGGTGGACCATAAAACATTTTACCTTCAGAAAAGCTAAAAATTTCCACTTGGCGGCTCCACTAGCCCCAGTAGGCCTATTACTCCTCTAGACCTTTGGATTTCCCTAGGATTGTGTTAACCAGCCCTGAGAAAGTTTAGAAGCATAATCCCCTATTATAGAAATCATCGTGAGAGGAAAATAGTCCTAAAAACCTCAGCCTCTCTAAATTTTGGAAACTGAAATCTGGCTTCACATAGGGTCAATACTAGATCCCATCTAAATCCTAATCCTCCCACCATAGTTGATAATCCAGAAAGGATTTTGTGGCAAACTTCTAGATCTGGAAAACCAACTATCGACAGGACCATCCCAAGAACAAGATCTATCCCTGAAGATCTCACAGTCTTGGAAGATCCTCAATTTGACTTACCTCACACAAAGAACCTATTTAGAAATAAGTCTCAAAGTGATTTAAACCAAGCTGATTTTGAAACCACAAATTTGCAATAGATCTTTAGCAGAGAAGCTTCACCTTCTACTCCACCTGATTCTCAACTTCTCCATAATTTCAACTCCTTCCATAACAGATTTGATCATCATCAGTTTGCTGGCGCAAGTGTTTCTTATACTCTTGTACACACATACAATGTTCAAAGCACTCCAACTCAGCCCACTTTCCCTCTTGTAAATCTACCTCTTGTAAATCCCCCATTATTTCCTATCATGGCAGCATGGTATGCTCCATTAGCGTTACCACAACCTTTGGTTCCTTTACCCAATGATTACCAATCCAAAATTCCCCATTTCACTGGAAATGAACCTACTACTGCCCAAAATCATGTAGATAAAATGAATGATGCTTTTGATTACATAGAAATAGAAGAAGAGACCATTAGGATGAGAATCTTTGCCCAAAGTTTAGGAGGAGAAGCCAAGAAATGGTTTAAGGTTTTAACTCCAAATAGCATAAATGATCTCCCTTCTTTATATCAAACATTCATAAACAAATGGGAAATTAGGAAGAACCCTCTCCAAATCCTTTCAGAATATACCAACCTCAAAAGAAACATTGGGGAAAGTGTCCAAGACTATTGGACTAGATTCAATAGTATTTAAAATGCACTTCTCCCATACATGAAACATCCACTAGGCCTATCCTTAGTAAATTCCCAAAGGGTTTTGATCCTGAAATGGCTTACAAGCTAAGAGAAAGAGACCCCTCAACTTTAGAAGGTATGAAGAGGGAGCCTTAGGTGTAGAAGAAAATCTGATTGAGAAAAGAGTTAGGTTGAAAGCAGAAAAAAGAGTTACATACAAGGATGAAACAATGGCATCAACCTCATCATCTGATGCAAAAATTGACAACTTAGTAAGGGTAATGGAGAGGATGCTTGAAAAGATAAATCTGAATGATAGATTTCCTCCTAGAGAAAACTAAAACAACCCCCAAAACAGAAATAGAAACCCAAATTTCAGAAGAGACCCTATTCAAGATAGGAAAAGAGACAATTACCAACAGATTAGGCCGCCCTTTCAACAAAACTATGTTGATCAAGAAGAAGAAAGGGAAGTTGAAAGGTTGGAAGAAAATCATGTAAAAATGATAGGATCTGATAGTGAGGCAGATGTTTTTCTCACTGAAGAATAAAAAGGGTTCTTCTCCTCATAAAAAATTGAAAACAACCAGGAAGATTCTGAAGATTATAGATTGGGGTTTGAAAATGCAATCATGGAGGTACACAAACAATATAATCTTAGAAGAAAAGGGAGCCCAAAGATTTCCAATGAAAAAAACACTAGTACTGTTGTTAGGAAAACTTCAGAAAATCAACCTAAGAAGACAACCAGTAACACCAACACTATGGCCAAGAAAAATGATCTACATAAAGACAAAAATATTTAGCAAAGTGTTGAACAAAGCTGCCCTAGTACTTATACTAGTGGCCCTAACAAATCTGTCCCAAATAACAGTCCAAATAAAGTTCAGCAAATCAGAATTGTTGAAAGGTTTGTAAATGACAAAATAGATATAACTATGTCAAGAAAAATAGTTCCTTTCAGCCTTGAAGGGGAAATTTCCAAGATCAAAATCACCACACCCTTAGCTGAACAAGTAACTCAGGATGTATATAAAAATGAAGTTTTGAAAGCTTTGAATATAGGCAGTGACACTGATACTTTAAACTTGACAGATGATAAACCATAATTATTATTTGGTCCTGAAGTTGAAGGAAAATACCAAGAAGGGGTTTTCCCTCCCTTCTATGCCAGCTTAAATATACATGATAAGATCTTGCACAATGCCATGTTAGACTCTGGAGCTTCCCATAACCTCATGCCCAAAGTAGTAATGGAAAGCTTAGGCTTGGAAATTACTAAACCATATAAGGACCTATATTCCTTTGATTCAAGTAGAGTCAAATGCTTGGGTTTAATCAAGGATTTACGTGTTAACTTGTCTCAAATTCCTACTAAGATTCTAGTAATGGACATAATAGTAGCTGACATTCCCCCTAAGTATGGCATGCTTTTATCCAGATCATGGGGAGCCGAACTTCAAGGGAGCCTTCAAATGGACATGTCTTATGCCACCATCCCAGTGTTTAGCCAAACTAGAATATTATATAGGGAATCCCATATGAAATACATGGTGAGCAACATAAATAGGCCAAGAAACACTCCTATGTATTCCATCCATTCAAACTTAGATTCCCTTATCTTATTTAATGAAGATGAAATCAGTCAACAGGAAAAAGGAAACAAAGAAGAAGTCAGTCCACCAGAACAGTCAAATCTGTCCTCCATTCAAATACAAAACAACCCAAACTTCAACAACCTTCAGTAGCAGAAACAAAATGAAAATGAGACATAAACACCTTGGAGAATGAGCTTTGATGGCTCTTGTAGCAGAACAAGTGCAGGGGCAGGTGTGTGGATACATAATACAAACCAAGAATATTCCTATAAACTAGATTTTCCATGCACAAACAACATTGCTGAATATGAAACCCTCCTCCTTGGCCTACATTTGCTTAAAGATTTAGAAGCCATGAAAATATTAGTCCAAGGATATTCTGGGATAATAATTAGACAAATTAAAGGGGAATATTCAACTAAGAACCCAATACTCAGAGAATATCGAAATGCTTCCCTAGATCTCCTAAAAACCTTTGAAAAATATGAACTCATTTTCATCCCAAGAGCTCAAAATCATCTAGCAAATGAACTTGCCTTTGCTGCTAGTAATTACCAAATACCACAGATAAATGAGCAATTTAATATAAAGATAAAAAACAGACCTGCAGTACCTGACAATGAAGACTATTGGAAAGTGTTTGAAGATGACAAACACATAGATGATTTCCTACAATCAAGGAGTGATTTTGCTATACCAACACCAAACATCAATCATGAATAAAGCTGTTCAAACCAAGAACAAATCCTTGAAATAGAGCTGCCATTTTCTACTAATATAAATCGATTCGAACATCTTTTTAAGGAAGAAATAATTGACAATACTAACCAAAAGGACCTGGAAGTTTTACAATGTAATAATGATACAATTCCAAGAGGTCTTACACCATTAGAGCACCTTTTTTATTTCAATGATGTATCCAAAGAACCAAGAATGGAGCCTATAGAAAAAAATATAGAGGAACATAACATATGCAGCCTAGTAGAACCCAAAATGATCAAGCTATCCAGCAATCTCCCAGCTCATATCAAACAGAAATACGTAGAAATTTTCAAAGAATTTAGAGACGTGTTTGCATGGGGATACAAGGATCTAAAATCATATGATACCAGCATCATTCAACACAAAATTCCTCTTAAGGAAAATCATAAACCTTTCAAACAGAAACTCAGAAGGATAAACCATGTTTTATTGCCTTTAGTCGAGAAATAAATCAAGAAAATGTATGATGCTGGGATCATAGTTCCCCTCAGATATTCAGAATGGGTTTCCAACTTAGTATTTGTCAAGAAAAATACTGGGGAAGTCAGGCTCTGCATTGATTTCAGAAATCTAAATAGAGCCTCCCTTAAAGATAACTATCCCTTGCCAAAAATGGATCATATAATTCAAAGGGTGGTTGGGTCTAAAATAATTTCTCTATTGGATGGGTTCTCAGGTTACAATCAGGTATTAGTACTCCCAAGTGATCAACATAAAATTTCTTATACTACACCTTGGGGTACATTTATGTATGTCAAAATGCCATTTGTTTTAATGAATGCAGGGGCCACCTTCCAAAGGGCCATGGACATAGCCTTCTCATAAGACATAGGCTATTTTATAATCATTTACTTTGATGACATTACTGTTTGCTCTAAAACTGATAAAGAACACCTGATTCATTTAAGAAAAGTTTTTAAGAAATGTAGGAAATATGGCTTATCTTTGAATCCCAAAAAGACACTCTTTGGTCTCCAGGAAGGAAAGCTTCTTGGCCACATAATTGATGAAGAGGGAATCAAAGTAGATCCTAAAAGGATTAATGGAATATTGAAAATCAGCCATCCTAAAAACCTCAAAGAATTACAATCTTTCATTGGGAAGATAAATTTTTTAAGGAGGTTCACCCCCAACCTTGCTGAGCTATTGAGAAATATCACAAACATGCTAAAAAAAGAGATAGGTGTTAAATGGACAATACAAGCTAAACAATCATTTGAACTAGTAAAACAAGCTCTAACCCAAACACCAGTTCTTATTAGTCCTGATTTTACCAAATATTTTTATATCTTTTCTTTTGTATCCGAACATACAATAGTTGTAGTATTGTTAGAAAAGAATATCATGGGGCAAGAACAACCAATATAATTTTTTATTAGGGCCTTAAGAGATTCTCCACTCAAATATAACATCATGGAGAAACAAGCCTTAGCCCTGGTGAAAGCATTGAAAGACTTTAGAGTTTATATTTTGCATTCCCATATCATTGCTTTTGTCCCACACACGGTTGTTAAGGATATTCTAAGTCAAGACCCTGATGGTAAAATGGAAAAATGGATTGTTGTTGTTTTAGAATATGACTTAGAAATTAGGCCCACCAAACTAATCAAAGGGCAGGGATTAGAAAAACTCATGGCCGAGTCAAACTTCCAAGCATTAGATATGAATATGGTTGATATTTTATAAGAAACAAAAGAATTCATAGCTCCATTTATTGAAGAAACTTTTGGGAATTCACCTTGGTATGCTGATATCATATATGTGCTGCTTTATCTGAATACCCCTCCCTCTCTGTCTAAAACTAAAGCTAGATTCTTGAAAAATAAGGCTTTAAATTATTGCATATTAGATGGGGTTTTATATTGGAAGAATTATGTTGGAATATTGCTTAAATGTTTTCTTGAGATTGATGCAGGAAAAATCATGCATGAGTTGCATGAGGGAGAATGTTGAGGACATATTTACTGGAATACTACAGTAAATAAAATCCTCAGATCTCGTTACTATTGGCCCACCCTTTTCCCATACACTTAGAAACTTGTCATGTCTTGCCATAAGTGTCAAATCTTTGATGGTAAGAGAAAAATCCTACCTTTACCTTTACATCCCATCATTGTTTAGGCTCCCTTTCAACAATGGTGCTTGGAATTCATTGGGGAAATTCACGCATCATCCTTAGCCCAAAAAAAATGGGTCCTCACGGTCACTCATTATTTTACCAAATGGATAGAGGCCATACCCACTACGAATTCTACTGACTCTGTCATCGTCAAATTCCTTGAAACCAACATATTATCTAGATTTGGTTGTCCTAGGAAAATAGTCATAGACAATGCCGTTGCCTTCAATTCCAAGAGGATGGTAGATTTATGCCATAAATATCAGATCACATTAGGCCATTCTACTGCCTAATACCCCCAAGGAAACGGTATAGCTGAATCCTCCAACAAAATGCTTTTTAATATCATAAAAAAATTATTGGAACATAATCAAAAATCTTGGCATACTATGCTTGTCCATGCCTTATGGGCTGATATATTGACTACTAAAAATTCCATCGGCATGTCTCCCTATCAGTTGGTTTATGGCATGGATGCAGTCTTCCAAACATCTCTAGGAGTCCCAGTCATGAAACTCCTTCAAGAGGTCCAAGCTAAAGAAAATGATATGTAAAGGAGGATCAATCAGACCATTCATTTGCAACAGTCAAGAGAACAAGTATATAAAAGGAAACAAGTAGTCCAAGAAGGAATCAAGAAATTATTTGATAGAAGGACCAAAGAAAATGACTTCCAATTTGGAAATGTAGTTCTAAAATGGGATTCTAGAGGGGAAGAGAAAGGGAAACATGGTAAATTCAAAAATCTGTGGAAGGGGCCCTACATTATTCATTCCATAAGGGGCCACAATGCATTTTTTCTGCACGAGCTGAATGGAGAAGAGGTGTTTGGAGGTCCTATCAATGGCAGGATGCTCAAACACTATTTCTGTCAAGAATCTTAGTTTCAGATTTTTTCATCCATTGTACATACCATTGCATGAGAAAAATGAAAAAATACAAAAAACAATAGAAAAGAGAAAAGAGGGTAGATGAAAAGAAGTTACAACCCCATACCAAAAAAGGAGAAAAATCTCAAAGTGTGCAAGCCTAAATACCACTACTTGAAAGAGCACTGCTATTTTATTCATATAGCCTAATCATGACTAGATAGATTTCAATTTACTGCTGATAGGTTAGTGAAAAATATTTGCCAAACAATTTAATCTTGGCTTATCAGTAGACTAAATTAAGAGAAGAAAAAGAACTGGTTCTAACATGTTAAAAACTTGAACCAATTAAAGAAGAAGAAGACAGCTCTAAATAGATCAAAACTTGAGCCAATAATAAAGAAGGATGTCTTTTATTTTCAGATCTTAAAGGCTTCACAGTTTTGTTTTAATTTTCTGCAAATAAAAGTCTATATGCAACTGGTTTCTTATGCCATAGACACTACAAAAAATCAGACTATTTAATCGTGGTTTGTCTGTGTTTAAATTTCTGTTTTAGAATGTAGAGAATGTAGATCTATTAAAAAGCTTAATATTGACAGATTGTAGATTAGGTAGAGAAGCTTTAGAGTCCAACTGTTTAATCTGGAATTTTGGAATAAATAAGGGTAGCATTAGATAGTTTTATCTTTCTGTTTACAAAAATAATATGTAAAAGAGATCCCAGTCCAAGTGCACTCAAGAGAAGAAAAAATGCTAGGACAAGTAGTTTTGGGTAGGTAGATATGTGGTTTAAATAAATTTCATGATGTAGGCCATTGGAAGAATTATCAATATGCACAAAACTTCAGCAAGAAAACAAAGAGATTGTGCCCAAAAGATAAGGCACTAGTCTGTTGAAAGACAGAGATTGATAAACTGAGGTTCTAGACACCTAAAGAGCAATATGTCCTCCCCAAGTGGAGCCACTGTTAGCCATCTATAATTTCTGTTATACCTAATGATGGCTAGAATCAGTTTGCAGCCTTCAAGAAACAATTTCAAGCTAATATGTTAGTTCTTGAAGCCTAGTTGTTCTCTCTGTCCAAAGAAACCCGACTTCACTAATGTTTTCACTTCAAAATCCTCAAAGAAGCTTGCTGATTTAAAAAGACTGTTTCAAGCCTCCATGTCCATAATTTCTCCTTTTTTCCTCATTTTCCCCTCATTTACCCTTCATTCCCCATCAAGAACCCTTAAGACCTTATAAATCATCTTTTTCTGGTCTTGGATCTCTTTTTTCCCCTTATCAGAACCCTTCTTTAGGCTTAAAAAACCTTCATTTTGGCCTTTAAACACTCTTTTAACACAACAAGACTTAAGCCCCTTTCGCTTAAGCCCGAGCCCCTTTTCTGCCATGAGACCAGGCCCCATGACCGAGCGTTAAGCCCATCGGTGATCACACATCGCTCTTTCCAAATTCCCGATTCCAATTTCTTTGTTTCGCTGATGGCTGATCTTGAGATAAGATTTGGACCATCCATTGCCCAAGATCCGATGACCATTGCACTCTATGCTCTGCTCTCTATCGGCCATCACATCGCTCCATCGCATCGATACATCGCATCGGGGTTCGCCCTTTCCCTTCCACCTTCCCTTCTCCACCAATGATCATCCCCTACCGATGGAATCCTAGCCGTTGATCTCTCCCAGATCCAATGGTCCTCGCTCCATTGCACTTCGCCTTCCCCATCGACATCGCACTTTGACGATTCCCATTTCCACTTCCCAAACCATTTTCACCACCGATACACATCCTCTCCAAGTTAATCCTCACCGTCCGATAAATCCAGATCTATGGCGCAGGTTCACTGCGGGGGCACCTGACCAAAGTGGCCCATACTCCCTAGTCCCCCCACAGTTGATCTCAGCCGTCGATCTTCTCCCGATCCAAAACCAACAATTATTCCCCATTTCCCATTCATTGCGGAGGCACCCGGCCTCGAAATCCCTCCATACCCTCCATTCCCCTTATAGTTAATCTCCACCATTGATCTTGTTTCCGTTCTAACGGTCCTCGTTTCATTGGCACATTGCACATCACAACTCCCCCTGTCTACCCCTTCGCTTATGTTTCTCCACCGATATCCTCCCTCCGCCGATATGATCTCAACCATTGATCTTTAAGATCCAACGGTCACCGCTTATCCTTACCATTTCACCCCGCCAATACAAAAAATTTTCTACCAAACAAAATTGATGACGTAAGCCCGTCTCACCCAACCACGTAGTTCTCCATCCCGCTCTCTCACAACCGTCGATCTGGATTTTCCATATCGGACGGCCACAAATCACCTTCGCGCCCGATCTCCCCAAACCTTCCCACCGTGAAATTATAACATGAAATGGGTGGTTTTCAGTAGGACACGCGTCAACCTCTGGTGTGTATCATGTTCCCCCTGTCAATACCACTTACCGCCAGGGCCTAACGTGAAAACTGCCGGTTTTCCCCCAAAACCGCCTTCACCATTCCACGCCATTAATCAAAATTCATTCTGGTTTCTTCTAAATTTCGCCATGGATTTCCCCTTCTTCACTTTATCCCTCCTCTGCAATCGCTCTCGAACCCTTGATATAGCCTCTGAAAGAAGTTAAACCTAAATAATGTAGGTTTTATTTAATTGTTTATTGTTTGGTTGCAGGTTTTCATGGTGGTTTAATGTTGAAGCCGTCCCACAGAAAAATTGTTGCAGAGAGCCTCAGGATGACGATCCTTGGCTCCAATATGCAGAAAGATGATCTTCAGGGTTTGTTTAGTACTCAACTAATGTCTCATGAGCATTGGTTGAAAGAAACCCTCTACCGTAGCAACAAAAGACACCTGTGCAAACAAAGAAGATAGTGATTAAAGCATAAAAGAATATTAAAAGGTTAAAAACACAGTTAAAAACAGATGACACATAAGTTTAAAGAAGTCCAAAAAGTGTTAAAAGCAGCATGATGAGTTATAAAGGAAAAAGGCAGAATCAGGCCTAAACACAGTTTAAATGATTAAATTAAGGAAAGTCGGGCTAAAAAGCCTCGAATACATCAAAAGGAAGCAGTTATTCACTAATAATATCTAAAAGCCACTTGTAGCCTACTTTCTCCCTGTAAAGACAAATTGGTGGTAATACACAGTCTAAAAGATATTTTAATTTGTCAGGACAATTATTGTAAAGATAAGAATGCCTTGAAAGTCAATTTTTTCTCCTATCTTTCTATCAGAAGTTAAGACGGAGTTATTGAAACAGAGAAGTAGTTGCACCTATTTCTGCCTTATACCTTGCATGGTTTTCAAAGCTATAAATGCATTTACTCTGTAATTAATAACATTTTGAACCCTATATCAATTCCACCTCCACATTTGCAGCATAAATACTACATTGAAACTCATTGTAAATTTGTCATTTGATGACTCTTTGAAGTAATACATAGCTCTGCTGAATTTGAAAGGAAATTGATGTTCTGGAACCAGTGGATTTTTAACCTGTTTGTTGATAAGCTCTGTCACTGGATCCCTGAGCATGGCTAGTGGTGAAGTAATCTAAATATATTATTGTTATTTCTTGTTTCATCATGTTTCACCATTCTCTATTACAGTAGAGTAAAACGTTTAGGCTAAGAAATGTCTCCTAGAAGCACCTTAGACCTGTTTGCTCTTCGTTGTCTCTATGTTTTCATCTACTGAGGTTTTCTAGAGAATTATTAATTTCTCTCTTGAACCCTTATGCTTGTTTATTTTAGAAATAGTTCAATATAGTTGCCCTTAAGAATGATTTATGGTTTTTCGTACTTACTTGCTGCTACTTAAAAAACTGTTTCTGAAGTCTCCTTTCAAAGTATCATTGTCCAAAGTCTTCCAAAGAGGTTTTGTTCTGATCATACCCTTTGTACTTTCTCAAATAATTGTTTTGAGGGTCTTTATAGTTGTAATCAAAGATTTCTATGAGTTCCCTCTTCTGTGAATCCAGTTATTTGTGAATCTTGAATTTCCTATCCTTGAAAGTGAAATCTTTGGATGAAATAGAGCGTTCCTCGACTCCTAGATTTTATTTGAGAAGTTTGTCTTGAAATTGTTATTTTCTGAAGTGTGGTTTTATAGAATTTATGGTTAGCCCTGTCTATGGAATGCCTATTCATGTTTAGATAATGTTTTAAGTCCCTTTTTGTTGAGAAGTACATATAATTAAGGATTCTTAATTGTCCTTAGTTCTACTTTTCATTCTAAACCTTTAATGTACATTTCATTTCACCTGAAAGACTTTGTAGATCCACTGGCCAAGTTAGATTTGCCCTCTGATACCCCTTATCTGTTTACAAAATTTTTACAACCTCCACTTGTCTCCATTGCCCAATTACTTAGAGATTTCCCTTTTCTATTTATGCTACCTAGATCATTATGCCCAACCAAACAATAAAAAAAAAATGCTTCATAACTAGCCTAAAATAAAACATTAAAAGCAAACAAGCTTACATCTTTGCAAACAATTGAGAGATCCCTCTCTGAGACTAGAAAGGATAGGTCCTAGAGCTCTAAACATTGGTTTTGATGTTGCCTTGTCACTTTTTATGCCAATCTTCCAAATCACAGGACTACAACAGAAGCAAAAGGAGAAACAAGACAATTCTAAGGAGGGAAGAATAAGAAAAAAATGGGAAAGATAAAAATATTATAGCCACGAAATATAGGTATAAAGATCCCATAAACCACTACAACCATTCCGAAATTGAAGACCATACAAAGAAAAGTGTTGGAAGCTGTATTTAGAGATTAATCAAAAGAACAACAAGAAATGCAATGATAAGAAGAACCTCATGGCCACTATTTCAAGTAACCAAGCTGAAAGAAACTCAAATTTGGATGGGAAAATTGTCTATATGTAAGTGCATAAGGATTTTAATTTGAGTAACCTTCATCACTAAGAAGAGAAATAATTAACTAAACTCTTCCATATAAATATATAGATCAAGAAGAAAAATATTTGTGCTTTGTTTGACTCAAGACGACAAGTGAATCTCATTGCAGCAAAGTTTCTCAAGAAGTTGTGTTTGGATTTTTGTGATCATCCAATCCTATATCCATTGGGATTGGTAAATAAGGATATGGATTTGAAGGTTAAAAAACAGTGCAAAATTAGATTTTTCATTAGTGTTGATTTTATTGATGAAATAAAAATCGATGTGGTTCACCTTGATGTATGTGGAGTCGTTTTTGGAATTCCCTACATGTATATGCGAGATGAAATATTAATGCATATGTCCAATCAATACCAACTTTTGAAGGATGGAAAATAATAGAACATAAATGTGCATAAAGGAAAGATGAAAATTTCGGTTGTAAGTGCCAACCAAGCAAAGAAATTGATTAGTTCTAGCAAGAAGTATGCTTTAATTTTTTAAGAGAAAATCAGTTTGTAGAAGAGTCAATAAGAGGAAAGGAATCCCTAGACGAGTTAACTAATAAATAGAAACAACAACTAAAAGAGTTACTAAAAACATATAGGGATGTGTCCCGAGAGCCTAAAGGGTTACCAACCAAGAGGGAAGTGGAGAATGTGATTAACTATTGTCATACTCCCCATTGCAAAACATTGGGTTGTGTAGATAGTTTTTCATATAAGAAAGTGAGGTGAAGAAAAATTTATAGAAACTACTGGAACATGGTGTCATTCGACCAAGTAAATCACCATGTGGGTCACCCATCATCATTTTTCCAAAGAAATATGGGATTTGGTGGATTTGCATAGATTTTATGGAATTGAATAAGATCATGCTTAAGAACAGATATCCCTTGCCTAGCATAGATGATCTACTAGATCAATTACAACAAGAAAAATACTTCACTAAGATGGACTTAAAGTCTAGATATCACCATGTTTGAGTCAAAAAATAAGATATCGAGAAGACCTACTTCAAAATCAAGCAAGGTTTGTATGAGTGGTTAGTCATTCCACTTTGCCTATGAAATGCACCATATACATTTATGATATTGATGAATAATGTATTGCACCCTTTTATAGATTAATTTGTTGTTGTCTATTTGGATTATATATAGATATACAGTGTTACCTGGGAGGAGCACATATCACATTTGACGTGGGTGTTGGGGACATTAAAGAAGCACCAGTTGCTAGAAAATATCAAGAAGTGTGAGCTTGCACAACAATATTTGATATATTTTGGGTGTGTGATAGTTGGAGGAGATATGAATATATATCCTTCCATGATGGAGGCCATCATAAAATGGTTAGTGTCTATTAGTATTTATGAGGTCAAGATTGTTTTTGGGGTGAAACAATACGTAAGGAAATTCATAGCCTCATTTTTAGTGGTAGAAACACCACTCCATGCCATAACAATAAGTGGAAAGAGTTTTCAGTGGGTAAATGGTTAGCATGGGTCCTTTGAGAATATAAAGAATAAGATAAATCAATCACTTGTTTTGGAATTACCAAATTCGCAGAAGCCCTTTGAAGTGGAGAAAAATGCAAGTATGTATGTTATGGGAGCGGCCTTGATGCATGGAGGAAGGCACGCATACTACCATTATAAAGTATTTCATGGGGAAGTTATTAAATACCCTACCAATGACAAGGATATCTATGCCTTGGTGCAAGTTTTGAAGAAGTGGAAGTAGGCTATCTAATGGGAAAATAGATATTAATCCACACATATCACCAACTGCTATGGTACATGCAGGCCTAGAGTAAGCTATAGTATACTTGGAATTACAAGTGGATGGGGTTTCTATAGAAGTTTAATTTAGTGATTAAGTATAAGAAGGGAAGTACAAACAATTTTTCTGACATTCTCTCTAGGCCACCCACATCGAAGTTCACAGCTTTGGGGACTCTTATGCACATGGAACCATTCACCCATGATGCATAAAGAGAGGAATATTCATAGGATGAGGATTTCAGGGAGGTGTTTTATCATTTGGATAGCTAGATTCACATGCATTATGGTGATAGCACTATTTACTATTATCTCCAGGAAGGGTTTCTCTACATGATGAATAACAGTTGTGTTCCTAAAGGTGAGAAATTATAGTTGATTAGAGGGGCTGGGTTTATCAGGAAATATGAGCAAGCAAAAAATGCATGGAAAGGACAATGGAAAAGCATAACTAGCATAATTTAATGTTGAAAATCATTTTGGTGTAGGGAAGACAGTGGCCAAATTGTAGAGGTATTTGTATTAGCATAAGATGCAAGAGGATGTATCTAGGTTCATAAGAGTATGCACAGTTTAGTGTACCAGTAATCCTAGCAATAGGAAACAGGGTCTATATCATCCCTTACCTATACCCACTCATCGTTTGGAGATAATTTCCATGGTCTTTGTGGGTGTTTTACCAATGACCAAGAAGGGACATGACTACCTATTCATGGTAGTTGACAATTTCAGAAATATGTGTGTTCTAATGGCCTATAAAAATACCATCAACAGGTAAGAAGTAGAAAACATATTACGTGGATAAGTCTGGGTGCACTTTTGGATAACAAGGAGAATTTTTTCAGTCACGGACACAATATTTCTCAGTGCATTCTAGACTACATTGTGAGAGAATATGGATAAAAATTTGAAGATATCTATAACATTCCATCCACAGAAAGATGGGCAAAAAACAGTAGTCAAATTTACTTTGGTGTAGCTTCTAAGGGGATACAAATAGAAGCATTCAAAGACCTAGAATGAAAATATGGTATATATACAACATTCATATAATAGAGTAGTCCACACTTACACTGGAAAGTCCCCATTTTAAACTTGTTTTGTATATTTTCTGCCTTCACCTCTGGATATTTCATATGGGAAACAAGGAGGAGTGAGGAGGATATTATAGGAGATGCCTTGAGGGATGAAAATTTTATAAAGAAGATCAGGCAGATCCATATATAGGTATACCCGACACTACATAAGTCACAAGAGAAATATAATATCGGGTATGATTAGCATAGAATAGATAAATTGTTTAAGGTGGGAGACAAAATACAACAACAATTGAAGAAGGAGAGGCTACAAGATCATCGTAAGATAATCAAGGCTCCATGGTGTGGTCCCTTTGATATGATGAAAAAGGTGAGTGATAATTCATATTGACTTATATTACCACCATACATGTCCATTTACTTAGTTGTGGATGTAGATAATATGAAAATATATGAGCCTTCCACGCTAGATCAGGAAGAGGAACAAGTCCTACCTTTTGTGAATGATTTTGAACCAGATGTTGGGGAGAGTTGAGAAAAGATATAATTTTGTAGAAGAGGTCCAGAACTACAAGAAATGGGTAGAATGACAATTAGAAGATTGGGTTGAAAGGACAACTTCCAGGTAAAGCTAAATGGTATACTCAAGAGAAGGTGGAGGAAAAATTTCCTCACCTCATTCATTAGAAGCTTTTGGGAACCAAAATCCTCCTAAAAGGGTTAGGTGTGATCCATATTGGATAATTAGATTTTTTCATCCATATTGATGATTTTAGAGTGTAAAAATAGGAGGAATCAACTCACATGACCATTTTATTGACGAGACCCAATTTGGAATAATGATGCCTGAAACTCTCTAGGAGAATTTTGACACGGAAACTGATGTTTTTTGGTGGTATAGATTTGTTTCTTTATTTAAACACCTTTCTTTCCTAATCTACACATAAATACCTTTCCAACAGCACAATAATCACATCAATTGAAGTCTATATGCAAAAGTTATGTCACTCAGAATTTAACCTTCCCATTTTGCCACCATAATTCAAGAGAATGCCATGTCGGCCCCCATAATTCATGGAAAATGGGCTAGCCACATTATTATTATTAATAAGTATATATAAGATTATATATTTTAACTCTTGTTAAGAGTTGAGGTATTCAAACCTAACCTCTAATAGGATATCAGGAGTTATAACCGAGCCACTAGGAGTAAAAGGGGCTCCATTCTTTGGAGTGAATTTGTTCCATAGTTGAGAAAAAATGGTTGATAAGGATAGCATATAGAGAAAAAAAAGAGGATTTTTGAATTGTAGTAGCCCACGATCCACTAGCCATACTTCTTTGTACTCATAAACATTTTCTATTCAAAGAAAGAGAGCAGAGCGGTCTCACCTTCCAGCGAGGTTTTTCTCTTGAAAGAGTTTCATAGGTCATATCTTGTGACAAATATACGTCTGAGATTTTATTTCATTGTTCTCTATTTTCTACATAATATTAATTTGCATGGATATATTATTAATATTAGTATATGGATCTATAAATATAAATAGACATAAAACTGTAATAGTGTAGATTTTGAATTTTTAAGTATAATTTCATCAAATTTGTTATGACGAATTGTCTTGTGGAATATCCATGGTAGTTTACAGATCATAAAAGACATTTTTTCTGAGGCCCCACCTACTTAATTTCACTAAAGGGATTGGGTCTATTACATTGCTCTCAACTACAAAATCCTTTTAACAAAACAAAATATTTTACAAATATTTTTATAAGGAAACTGTGTCTCTCTGTCTCTCTATCTATCTGTCTCGCATCATGGTATTCAAGAATTATCACAAAACATTTTCCCTCTCATAATTTAAAATACCTCACTTTATTTTAAGTATATGCACAACTTAATGTGTTTATTTGTTCTTAGTTTATTATGTTTATCTTATTTTATAGTGACTCAATTCCTTGATAGTGGTAGATATTCCTCTTCCTTGATAATTGTTGCACTTGTGGGATCATGTGTTTCTTCTTAGATATTCCTCTTCTCGTCCTTGGTGATAGTTAATAAATGCATTCTTCTTCAATATTTACTCTTGACTTGGGAATTTAATTTTTTATAGATGGATTTATTAAAAGCTTTCAAAATATGCTTTATTATTTAATGGTTCCTCTAAAATTTCTTATAATCAATAAATTGTTCACTAAAAACAAGACCTAGAACCTTTTTTCTATAATAGTATTATATTTTTCTAAATAAACAATAAATTTTGCAAACAAAATTGGAAAAATAATCAATAGGCTCACATCAAATATGTGCTCTTATTACAATAAAGTCATTCAATACAATGGGTTTTATCTCCTTTTATGTCAATGGATAGACATTTATGCGACTGGGAAAACATAACTACTTATTTTATAATTTCTAAGTATTATTATATTATTCACTTATATGAATGTGACTATATTATATTATCTAAGCCTTATACTCTAACAAAACAAAGGATATAACCTCAAGGGTTAGCTCAATTCATTGAGTCCCTGTCATTAAAACATATTTTTTATTGATAAGTCATAGGTTCAATTCTCTCAATGCTCTCAGGGCTAGAATTCATGGTTGTGTCGACATGAAGTGATCCATTCGGGTGGATTTCCCTCGTACGATTATTTCATGGACGTAGTGGTCATCGATCTATGGGGTTCATGAACCATGTTAAAAAACAAGGATATGATAAAGAGAAAGAATAGAACAATGAAAAAGAAAAATAGATATCGATAAAGAAGAAAAATTTAGGTAGAGGCAAGTCCAATGGAGGAGATAAGAATAGGTAACAGGAAGGAGAAGGAGAAGAAACACCTCAAGGAAATAGAGGAAGCAATAAGGGTAGCAAAATAGCACAAGAAGGAGGGAAAATCCTTGGAGATAGAGAAAAAATTAGAGCATGGTCAAGAAAATGAGAATATGACCAATTTGAATTAGGGACAAAGTTAGAAACCATTGCATAGTCCTATCATAAAGAACAATAGATAAAAATAAAAAATAAAAAAGTTAGAAAATTTAAGGAAAACTAAGGAAATTGTTGCAAAATATGCAACAATAAGCAAATAAACAAGAAGTCAATTTATAGTTTGCATTGATCATAGAAGGAAAGATCTATGAACTTAGAGATAGGGTACATACAAAACTATCCTATGATAGGAAACAATAATTTCTAGGGAAAAAAATCCATTCAAAGGCATTATACAAACTAAAAATTTTGATGTATTCATGACTATATTATACATGAATTATAGGTGTAAACATTTAGGGATGGAAAGTCATATATTGGGTAGGTAGGTCATCAAGTGATCACCAAAATCTATAAGGAAATTCAAAAGGATATTAAAGTTGAGGAGATGGAGATAAGGACTTACAAGGAAGGTTGACAAAATTGGAACAAATATTGGGACACATTTTCCTTACAGTAAAAAAAAATGAATGAGTTCTATAGGGGATGAAACATGATAATTAAGGTTAAAGCCAATGACAAACAAAATATGTTAAAATGATCTATAAAAATGAAAAAATTGGTAGAAATAAAAATGCACCATAAGTTGACAACATAATTAAGGAAATTCCCAACGGTCATGCAAGAACTTGAGGAAAATGAAAAAAATCCAAGAATATAAACTACAAAAGATAATAAATAGAAGGTTGAAATTGGACACAGGTCACTATTGTTAGTGCAAGGAGTCATTTCTTGACTGCATAAGGAGTAAGCCTTACACATCATAGTTCATTTAGAATTTTAAAAGGGTTGTTTGAGTAGTGGGATGGTTTCTCAAATATTTTGAAATTATTTTTTAGATTCTTTAAAACTTTCATGCATTTGGCAAGTTGTGGAAAGTATAAATTGTATGGATAAATTGGTAGTATAAGGAGCATAGTGTAACAAATGGAAGAAGATGGATAGTTGGTACCTATTATAGGAAATATTCCTGTCCTAAATCAATCACACAACTATGATGATGGCTCTTTACACAAACTCTGTTTTTGCAAAGTACACAACGTTAAAAAAATAGATTTCATGTATAAATTATTCCACAAATCCCTTATGAAATATTCACTAACATGTTCTATAACACACATATAATTTGCAGACAACTGAAAGTAGATAATTTACTGTTAAATCCTTTAACAGTTTCTCACTCACACCTTACTAGTTTTTGCAATTCATATTTTAGAAGAAATTAACAAAGAAAGAAGACACACCATACATTATATGTTCCTTGAGTCATAAATCCTCCACCATGAAGTAAAAAATGCTTTTTATTATATTCAGTCTTCAGGTAGACCAACACCCAACCTGGAAATGGTATTTACAAATGGTATATATAGCAATAAAGACACCAACTCCATCTCTTATAAAAAGAAGGAAACATTACTCCTAAAATTACATAGGTGTAAAAGTACATTACATCCATATCCAATTGAAATCTAACTGAAAGGACAAATTTAGAAGAAAGAAGAGAAAAAAACTGGGCTGAAATGCTCAGTGTGTTGTCATGCTGCCCCTTTTTATGTTGATTTGTCTCCTTATGTATTTGGCCTTTAAATAGCCATGTATCTCTATTTAATAAGATCTCGAACAACCTCATAACCACCTTTCACCATCACTTGTTATATCCATTTGGTTATGGGTTCTTATCCTTTCTTAACTAGCTTAGAAAATTTGCTGACAGGTGTCAAATTTCAGTTAATACAGGTGCTACCAGAAATTCCAGAAAAAAACTTGTAACTGCGCAAAAAATGGAATGCTGCCGGAAATTCCAGTAGCACTCTATTTCTTTTTAAAAAATGCACAAAAAATGTTGAAAAAACTCTGCACGCTTATATTCCTTGACATCTAAGTTGTTGTTCAAAATTTCGATTGATAAGAAAAAAGGTATTTGTATCAAAAAACCATTTTACACTCCTTCTATGGGGGTTGTAGCTTCAACAAGCTTATCCAAGTCTTTCTTGCTATCAGTAGCTAATATGGATCTATTTGTTCTTGTGGATGCTTCCTTGACATTGGATTTCTCCTCCTTAGAACCCTTTTGTATCTTTCTTCTCTTTGAGGGCTTTGAGTGCTGCTCTAAAGGGGTTTTGTTTTTATTTTTCTTCATGGATTTTTTTGTCTTTGACCCTTCATAATTACCTTCTATATCAACGACCTCTGTCATTAAGCTTTGATTGTGTAGAGCCTTGGACTTAAGCCTAAACTTGTTGTTGTCTCTGGTATGCCTCTTTCTGGTACCATCAACAACTTTGACTTCTTATTTCTTCTTCTTACTATTAATCTCATATCCAACATCCTTGAGAAGTTCTTCATCAGATTTTGTAGGTTGATACCCTTTCTGCATATTCTGTTGAATATCTTCTTCCACAATTTTCGGTAGCATTTGTGCTTTAGATTTCTCTGCATTTGCAGAACTTCCTCTTTGGGATTTCATGTATAAATTAGTAAAGGATGAAAAGGGGCACCATTTTCATATATTTGGGTTTACTTGCTAAGGAGCTCTCTCCATTTTCCAACTTTCTCTCAGCCTTGACTACAAAAACCTTTTATTTCATGCTCTTGGCCTTATAGATGTTTTCCTTCTTAGCCTTCCTCTTGGTTCTTTTTGCAGGCTGAGGGCATGGTTGTGAAACTAGAGGTGTAGGTGTGGGTTGGCCTGCCTTGTAAAAAAATAAATGATCCCGAGTTTGATCTCTCTTCCTTAAATCTTCTTCAACTAGAACCTTGATGAGAGCTTGATGATACAAGCTATATTATGAAACAAAAATGTGAGTTTGGATCCTCGCTGAAATCTTTGTCAGACCTTTAAGCAAGACGTATGGTAGACTGAATGTATTCATACCTAAAACATGAAAAATAAACCTCATATGATAAAGAAAGACAATTGTATACCTCATTTCACAAGTGAGGTATATCTTGATAAGTTTAACAACTTCTGGCCAGTAATTTTAAGATAGCTGCTTGGAATTCCCTTGGCCCAATTTGGATCTCTATGTGCATCCTTGAGGAAAATTTTGAGGTCTCCTCCAGTGATAAACTGACCTTTAAGCCACCTATCTCCTTCATGTGGAAGGTTAAATTCTTCAGCAACAGAGTCTTCTGAAACCTGCAATATAATACCATAAAATGTGGCTTTTTGTCCATTAAAATAATCTTCAAACTCTTGACCTGCTTCTAAGTGAGAGCTCCCTAACCTGGTGCACAGAGAATACCACCCTGCCTGCATAAACAAGGTTATTACCCACGAATTCGCATCCATTATGTCTGCACCCTGTGGCTCAATTCGTTTTATTTTCCCACCTGTTTTAGTCATCTCCAGAAATTGATGACTCTGTCTCTTGAAACTAATAGGTGGAAGAGTTGGAAGAGTTTCACCTTACAGGTGTTACTTGTGTTTCCTTCTGAAATCCTGTCTGAAATCTAGACTCCTCCTCAAACTACGACTCTAATCAATTCGATCTCCAACAACTAAACTCTCAAATGATCATGCTCATGATTTTTCAGTGGTTTTAAAACAGTAACCATGGTTCATCACCCCACGCAAATTGATCTTCATTATGGTAAATATTCATGGCTGTAGTGTGCACCATGTGATACCCATTATTACCTTTAGTTGGATGTGTATCTTCATATGGAATGTTACAGATGGCTTGAGGCAAGCAGAACTGTGACTCGCAGTCACCTCCACTGTCTTGTTGATTATTGGCTGAAATCTCCGGCAACACTATTGTGTGACCAGCCAAACAGTCACTGCATTAATTTTTATGACCACGATCTCCTCTGTTTAGAAATCATGTAATTTGAAATAATATTAACTGACTTGGGGTGAAATATAGGAGGAGATTATCGGTTAATTTTTTTACCGTGGGCTGACACCTAAGAATTAACGTATACCATGACTTGAATTCAACTAAACTGACGGCATATGACTCCTATCATAATATATAAAACATTAAAAAGAAAAATTTGAAACATATTTACACTACAACATGTGGATTGACAAAAGTGTATGCGCTTTCTCTTTTATTTTTAAAAACAAAGTATGCTTCCAGAATTTCCTATAGCATCTGAATAAAATAAAAATAGAAAAAATCAAGAATATAACAGACAATTTGAAAAGGCTGAAATAGGCACTACCAGAAATTCTGGTAGCGACGAAAAAAATTTGAAATTTTCAAAGTCTAATCCTCAAAACAAAAAAATTCAAATAGACTCGTGACTTAGCAAAGAACTGTGCTAACATTGGCTCCATAGGGGATAAATCTCTCTCTGCGAGGCTCTAATAATATTTTGTAGTTTTAGTGCCTTGTAACTGGGCTATGGAGTCTTATTATGAAGAAAACCAGTATTTACAGTGAATTTAGGCCACTCACAGCCTTAGTAAAAGAATTTTTTAAGAAAGCGCCCATTAAATGGGCCTACAAACAGTTATGTCCCATTAAGATGTTGCAACTCAAAAGTGTTGTTCTGCAAAATATTTTAGATTCTGAATGGACCAAGACATAAAGCATCAAATTTGGAATGCTTACCTGGATCTTGATATTCTTCATCCCTTTTCAACACTAAATCTCCAATCTGGAAATATTATTCTTTAGTTCCTTTATCAAAATCTTGCTTTGTAGCTTGTTGACATTTTCTAACCAAACCATATTTTTTTTCTCGCATTTGCTGCACTTCTATGATATGATATATTCTCTTGGTCATGTCATCTTTCTTAGCTTCATGATCTTGCAGAAATTTAGCTACAGGAATGGCCAATTGAATTGGAAAAATAGCATCAATTCCATAAACTTTTTGAAAAGGTGATGTATTAATTGTTTTTTTGATAGTCACCATATTTTCCCATAAAGCAAACTTCAGTTTTGAATCCCAAGATTTCTTGTTTTTCTCCAATAGTTTGGTGATGATTCTTACCAAATTTTTGTTTGATGATTCATCTAAACCATTCCCTTGAGGATAGTAAGTTGTAGAGTGAGTGAGATGAATGCCATAATCTTCACAGAAATTTACCAATGGAGTAGCCTGAAAAGAAAGTGCATTATCTGCTACTAACCTTGATGGACATCCGAATCTGGTTATAATTCCCTCCAGAAAATTAACGATAACTTTATGAGAAGCATTCCTAGTCGGTATTTCTTCAATCCATTTGTTGAAGTAATTAGTTGCAAAAAGAATCCAACAATGTTGTCCACTTGAAGGTGGATGAATTTTGCCAATGAAATCTAAGCCCTATTGTTGAAAAGGTGCAGAAACAACTATGGGTCTGAGATGAAAATATTTCAACTGTTTCATACCGGGGAATCTTTGAAATTTTTCACATGCTCTCACCTCAGCACATACATCAGAAAATAAGCTAGGCCAAAAACAACCATCTCTCAATATTTTTTATGCAATAGTTCTCCAATAGTGATGATCTCCACACACACTACTATGCATGCAAAAAATAACTTTCTTGGACTCATCTGGGTCAATGCATCTCAACAAAAATCCTATAGGATCTTTCCAATATAAACAATTATCTTTAATGTAGAATTTATAAGTTTTCAGCTTTAAATATCTTACTCTTATTTTATCATAATTTGGAGGAGGTTTACAATGCTACAGAAAATATATGATGTCCTTATACTAGCTGCATTCATAAATATTTACATCCACTTTCATGTTTTCTATAGGTTCATAAATATTCCCTTCAAAGCTGTCATCTATGAAATTCAAGCCCAAAACTTTATAATTTTCTTCAGCTAGTAGTTTGGCTAATCCTTGACCTTTGATTAGTTTAGTAGGCTTTATCTCTAAATCAAAATCAAGAACTTTAGTCACCCACTTACTTATTTTTCCATCAATATCAGGTTAAAGTAATATCTCTCTAACATTAGATGAAGGTACATAGGAAATAACCTGAACATACAAAATATAAGCTCTAAAATCCATTAGAGCTTTCACTAATGCATAAGCATGATTTTCCAATATTTCATACTTGAATTATGCATTTCGAAGAGCTCTGCTGAAAAATGCTATGGGAGCTTCCTTATTTTCTGAATCTTTTTGTAACAAGACAACAACGATAGTATCTTGGGAGACAAATGAGAAGATCAAAAAAGTTTTGAGTACTCAGGGCTTACCAGCTGAGGTGCTTCAATGACAGCTTTTTTGATAAGCTCAAATGAATTTCTGGATTCAATTGTCCACTTGAATTCTTTGTCCTTCTTTAGCATGCAAGTAATGTGCTTCAACACTTCAACATAATTTGGAATGAACCTTTTTAAGAAATCGATCTTACCAAGGAAATATTGAACCTCTTTCTTGGTTCGTGGAAGTGTTAAATCCTGAATTGCAATCACTCTTTTAGGATCCATTTTCATTCCATATTTTGAAACTATGTGACCCAACATCTTACCTTCTTTGACAGAAAAATGAGACTTCTTTGGATTTAATGATATACCACATTTTCTGCATTTAACAAATACTTTTCTCAAGTGCTAAAGGTATTCTTGATGTGAAGCTAAAAAAACAATAATATCATCTAAATAGATGACCAAGAATTTGTCCTTTTCTCCAATGAATGCAAAGTCCATAGCACGTTGAAAAATAGCTTCGACATTCATAAGCCCAAATGGCATATTTGCATACATGAATTCTCCCCAAGGAGTGGTGAATTTTGTCTTCTCTCAATCTTCTAGCCAAAATGAAACTTGATGGTACCTGCAAAACCCATCTAACATGGAAATTCGGTCTAAACTAGTTACCTTTTGAAGAATATTATCCATATTTGGCAATGGATAATTATCTTTCTTGGAGCATTTGTTAAGATTTCTGAAATCTACACATAGTCTGAACTCACCACTCTTCTTTCTTACTGGAACTAGATTAGTAACCCAATCTGAGTATCATAATGGAATAATGATTTTCGCATCCAAAAGTTTCTTTACTTCCTTCTTCATCAGTGGTAACAATAGTGGATTGATTTGTCTTAATTTCTGCTAGAAAGGCTTAGTGCCATCCTTCAATGGTATCCTATGCTCAATGATAGATGTATCATATGTCTTAATATCTTCATATTTCTAGGCAAACACATCAACAAATTCACAAAACAACTTATGGTATTCAACCTTTCTTTCTTCTGGTAAATCTTTTGACAACTTCACATACCTCGGTTATTTTTTTATGCCCAATTTGAAATATTTTAAATTTGCTTATGTTTCAGCCAAATGTGGTTTCACTAAGACATAATTGTGATTAAATATCTTCTCAAGTGGGATTAACCCCTTGGGAATTGTTGTAGAGAAAACCCAACACCCCCCATTTTTGAAATTATTTACTACAATAATGAGGACCATTTCCATTAATTATTGGATAAAAAACTTTCATAATTTCCATTTAAGTTAATTGTCTTACAATTTTGTCATTTTTCCATTTTTTATTAGATTTATATTTTGATTGTTTCATTGAATCCGATTTTTCACAATCTTTCCAACGATACTTTTTACGTTTCATTTGGTCAACCAGTTTGTAAATGGCACTCTTTTGAAGTTTGATCATTTGTGTCGCCTCGGTTAGAAAATGTATAAAATGTACCAATATTTTAATTCTCGTAGTTAAAATAGTCATTCATTATAAATATTAACTCTTAGTTCATTTTTACTATTTCTTTCATTTTTCACTAATGGTCCTACAAAATGACGCAACTAAATTGCAAAATGGATGAAAGCACATTTTGGGATCTTGGTAATTTACTCCAACTTGTTATTTTAAAACAAAATTCCAAACCCAAAACTCCAAATTTGCAAAATAGTTGAAGTCCAATTTGTAAGATTGTTAATCCCACGTAGGCCCCACTTCTCACCACATCCGCTCTTCCAAAACTCCCGATTTAGAAAAGACCGAAATAAAAGTGTGACTGCGAAATTGCGATATTGCATATCACAATTTCTCTAAACAACTCAAGCTTGTCCCTTTAAAAAATGCGATATACAATTTTGATTTATGCGAGAGATTATTTATTTTTAACATAAGATTTTGTAAACTCCTTATAACTCTCGGTCACTTCACGCTCACCCTCACGGTACTTTCCCTTATTCTTCCACTCATCCTCCTTATCTCTCCATCCACCTCACCTCCACTCCTTGTCTCTCCACCTTATCCCTCCATTAATTCCTCACCTCTCGTCCACCATTATAACTCCATAACACATCACGAATTGGTTCTCGTTTTAATAATTTTAAATTTTTTAAAATATAATAAATAGTATATTTTTATTATAATTATTATATTATAATTATAATATTTTATTATGATTTTAATATAATTAAATCATAATATTAGTATAATATATTTATATTTTAAATAACTTTTAAATAATTTATTTTTATTAGTTAATTTTTGTGTAATAAAATTAAGGTTACTAACATTTTGATTAATTAATAATTTTTTTTTAATTAGTTTAATTTTGTTTTTAATTAATTATAATTTTTTATTAATTAGTATTAATTAATTAAATATCATAATTTAATTTATAATTAGAATTTAATTTAAAATTTTTGATTTTTAGCTTAAGCAACAAAAATTTCAGAATTATGTCCATTTTTATATATCAACTTTAGAAGTTCATAAATGGAGTTTTATTTGGCCAAATGAGGCCCAGAATGACTCATTGGATAGATAAAATCATGGAGAACATTTTTGAAGTAGTTTAATTTCCATATTTGATCATTTATTGGGACTACAATTCAACAGAAGATCAAGCTTTGAATTTTTTAACAAAACTAATTTTCTAAGTTTATTTTTTTTCATTTTCATTTGCATGCAACTTCTTCTAAGCGCAGATCCATTCGTCAGCGATATCCTTAACCAATTATATCATCACAAGAATCAATAGAAATCTTATATTTCCTTTTCAAATATTTATTTAATTAAATTTTGGCTGAATTTGTTTTAATTCCATATTTGGCATTTTGATTTTATTTTTACATTTTGATTTATTTTTCAGGAAAACAATTGAAGAGATGAGAAGAAGAAGATCTAAATCAATGAAAAGACTACAGAAATTGAAGAATATGATTTTGAACCAATGAAAATTGATCGAGCAGAACCACTCTTCAACAAAATTTCCTATAGAGAAATCCTTTTGTGAATATTATAAATAACAGATTGTAGAATGTAATAAGGGGCTTTTCTTTTCTCCAATTCAAGAATTATTGAAGGCACTATTGTCCAAAGGATTTGGAGTTGTAAGGTAGAGGAGAGAAAAATCAGATCTAGAGATTATTGAGGATTTTTCTTTTGCATTCTGAATTATGTATGGAGAACATAGTTTGTACTTTTACGCTCTTGTTAAAAAAGCATAAATTCAAGCTTTGTAAATGACTATTGGAGACCAAAGTCATAGAAATGGTTTCAATAAATTGGTATTTATAACACTATTTTTTTAAATACTGGTTTCATTTTATGATAGTAGGAATGTGTCATTTTATTCATATTTGTGCACTATTATCAATATGAGTAATTTGCCTTAATTATATGTTAATATTTATCACTGCTCTTATAGGTTGAATTATGATTTTTGAGTAACTATTTACTTAGAAATCTGTTTTTTAATATTTATTTAACAATCAATATCATTTTTGTGAACTACTTCCTAAATGTTGTTTGGTTGTTTATTTCAGTTAAGAGGTCTCTAAATGGAATGTGTTTTGATATTCATAATGTCAGTTAATTGAACTATTTCATTAATTTAATATTCATTATAAGTCAGACACATTTAAATCCAAATCATTTAAAATATCTTTCTCTCGGTTGGGTTAGATCTATATCTACCTAATTGAAACAGGATTAGGATAAGTTTCTTTTTGCTTTCATTTTAGAATAATTTTTCATTTAGATTTAATTCTACATTTCTATAAGTCCTCTTCCTAAAGAGGCAAAAATTTAGTTGTGGTTTGGTTGAGCCTTAATTAACTTAAGTATCACTCTCTTTCTTGACCAGGAAGAGAAATGATCTTATGTCTCTTTCCCATTGGTAGAGAAAAGTTTTATTTTAAGCAATTGGAAATTGAGAGAAGGTAATTTGACCTAGTTAAACCATTCAAAGCCACCATTCCAAACAAAAAATGATCTTCTTGAAGATCCCAACCGGGTGTTCATCCCCCATGTTGTTGCAGCAAATTTTGAGGCTTCAACATTTTTGTGCTGGGAGGGCATGAGACTTGTTTTCCTCTGGAGTCCTTGTATTCTAACTTTATATTTTTATTACAATGGTTCCTATTAAACTTCCAATTTGGAGTTGTATTTCTAGATGTGCATCTTCCAATACTCCACTAGAAATAGTAATACTCTTGTCTTAGGCAAAGTTTAAAGGTAAAAGTAATACTTCTGCATTTAATCATGTTTTACAATTCATTCATAAAATTTCGAATTCTTCTTTTCATGATATTGATGAAGGTATTTTATGCAAGATTTTTACTCTTACATTCTTGGCAAAAGCCAGAAGCTGCTGTCAATCACTTCCAGTTGCCTTAATTCACAGTTGGGATCAATTTATCACAATATTATTTTGTAAATTTGATGGCTATAATTACAAACAAGTATGTAACAAAATTATAGATCTACAAAGGTTTGAAACTAAGTCTCTGATTGATTTTCCCATTAGATTTCATTTAAATTGTTTAAAATTTAAAATTTAAGAAAAACCTTAGAAAGATGAATTATTAGATTGGTTAGAACATATTTGCTCTCTTCCTTCCATTCATAATCCATGTGAAACTACTTCAATCTTTGCTCAATCTCCTTATAATTTCATTAGAATAATTGAGAATTCCAATATGGAGGTGCAAATAAATGACAATGAAGTGGCCTCTATTATGTATGATCAATTCCTTCATTTAGTGCACAATGCCTTTAATATTGATAATGGTCAAGGTTCACCTTCACATGTTAATGAATCTCACCCACAAAGCTTGGAATATTTCACTATTCAAACACAAGAAGATATTAGTAGCAATCTTGAAGAAGATAAAGTTTTGAAATCTGAAAATGAGTGTGAATTAGAATCAGAGCATAAGTCGGTAAGTACAAGTAGTAATTAAAGTTTCGAATAATACACAATCTATTGTATAAATTTATGAATTCTTTTACGATGAGCAAATTCCAAATTCAGGACAACAAAGCAACATTCTTCAAGAAAGCACAATTAGCCAAGTAAATGATCTTAAATTTGAAATTTGCAATGAAGAAAATGCACAAGAGTTCTCAAATAGAGACATTTTCAAATGCATTGTTTTTTATTCATATTTCTCCCTTTATCCTGATAATTTTTCTAATAACAATTTATCATCTCTTCAATTTAAAGATATTTCAGAAAATGGAGAGGATGATCTAAATGAATTGCTTATTTGTTTTTATCAAGATAGAGAATTAGTTATTAATCATTCTTCTAACATTAATAAACATGAGCTCAATATTCCTTATTGTATTTATACATTGAATGAGATCGAAGGTAGTTATAATGAATGTCGTGAGGTCATTTATGATAATTACTTTGACATTGAGGAGATTGATTTGTCTTCTTTACAATTGAATCATCATGATCAAAGTCAAATCGCATGTGAAAATGAAGAACACTCTAATTCAAAAATTATTTCAAATAGTTCTCATTTTCAAACACTTAATCATACTCATGATTTCAACATTCAATAAACCATTCCAATCTATGACTTATATGACGATCAAGATCGCATTCTTACTCATAGTCATAATTCTCGAATTCACAAGTTGGTATCAGCAATCATTCTAATTTAATTATTTTTCCCAATTCTTGTGAAGATGAAATTGTTTTAAGTTAGTCCCAATTGTGTTGTAACAATAATTGTAACACTAGTGTAAACAATGATTCTATTTTTTTATTATTCCATCATTTATTTTTAACTTTAGATTTATTTTCTATTTTTAGTCTTAGATTTTTAGATACTTTGTGCTGGCATATTGAGAAGCTCAATTTTGAACACTCAATTAATACATTACTTCAATGGAAAAATGAAGATTCAAATTATAATTGTGAACATCAAGAGCTATTAAATTTTCAATTTCAATTGATGTTCATTCCTTTTCAATTACTTCTTACTTCTCGAAAGCAGTGCCAACAAGAGAGTGTATTTACACAATATAACCAGCAATCTAATTCGATTAATAATCTTCCATTAGATCAATCAGTCTTCCATCTATTTTTCATTGATCCATTTGAAAGACATTTGGAAAGTTTTCCTCCACAGAAGATCGTTAAAAATTTAGCACTTGAACATAACACTAACAAAATCATACATGCAATTGTTTTTGAAAGATCATTTCCACAATTTGGCATGTCATCTTCTCTTTTGACCTCCTTCCAATCACTGTTAGAAATTCATCCAGACTTCTATGATCCAACGATCCAACATCAATTCAACTAGAAAGGACATTTCAAGAGAAGGTAATTATAAATAGACTACTAACAATAAATTTACATTCTTCTTTCAAATTTCATTTCTTTAGTTTAATTATATTTGTATTTTTGTTACTAATATTCGACATGTACATACATACATGAGTTAAAATGAGATAATGGTTACATTGAAAGTATGATTATACCTAGTTATGTTTCATTCATTAAGTTAGAAATAGGAATAGATTGATTTTCTTTTCTGTTTGCATTTATTTCATTATTTCAAATTTTCAATAAAGAAAGTAATGAATCTGATTTCTTTTGGGCATCCCATTTCAATTGTAGAAAAGAAGCTTAGAGAATTTTAGAATCTCTTGAATTATCAGATCACACATATTTGTGAAATATTCATTTGTCTTGTTTTTCAAAATTCATTACATTGATCATACATGAAGAAATTCTAGAGAATAGCTAAATCTTGGCAATTTTGACTCTTAAGTATTTCTAAAAGAAATCTCATTTTCACCATTGTTTTCCTCCAAAATAAATTTGAGGTGGATGTAATTTGAAAATTCATTTACTTAGCATTTAAGATCAAGTAAGTAGGTGACATTGAATGTATGCAAATTTTGAGAAAATTTGGGAGAACTTGAAGCTTCATGAGGTAAAGTTACAACCAATTTCCTCCAAGTATGTGTTTACATATTCACCATCATCTATTGTTTTTTTTTATTTTTCAAAGGTTGTTTCTTATTTCTATTTTTTTTGTTTACAAGTCTTCATTAACTTGATTATGTAGATTTGAGATAAGCAAGCAGGGAACCATTTTATTAAATCCACAACATGTTCAGGGAAGTATTTATTATTTCGTCTAAATTTAAGGATTATTTGCTTCTATTCATTAAAATCCTGATAATTCTTAATAAATTGTTGGAGGAACGATATCATATAGTTATAATTCACTACTCTGTTCATAATAAAGTTCTGATAAAATTACTTTCTGAATAGATATTCTGACAGTTAATTAAATTATTAAAGGTTGATTTATTTTAAAGAAAATTTAAATCAGTCGCTTCCTATTTGAATTGAATATTTTAAGAAATCATCAGCCCCACATATAACACGTCATATATCGCAATTCGCATATAAGAGGTTATGAAATAAGTATACTCAAAATATCTCTGATATTTATTCTTACTCATTCTTTGATAAATGAATTCACCAATACTTTGATGTTCACACAACCTCAGACCCAATACAATATTTAAATTCAGTTTTAAAATATATCCCGTCCATGTATAAATCACAATATTGTTGGGGAATATGTTTAAAAGTTCGATCTCCCGGATCTGAAATTAAATCCATATAATTAAATTATGGGGTCCATTCTTCATCGCACATCGATGTATTAATGATGTTACATCCCGTACTCAAATCTTTCCATTTCCGATCTCTTATAAAACCCAGAGCTGGTCTCACCAATGAGCCATGTTATCTATCACATTTCCACTATCTCTAGAATAATATCTGCATTTCATTTAATTCACAAATTTGATCTTCTATACGACTATTCTCTGATATCACAATCACTCCATTGTAGTTTCTCATTGCACATGCTCATATCACAACTTTTCCATCGCAAAAATTATATCGCATCGCAAAACTGAAACGAAGCTTTGTCTTAATATATTCCGATGCGATAAACATCGATATATGCTTATCTGTCATTCTAATTTAACTCTTATAGAAAACATGATCGCATATCGGCAAAATTTAAAGTCGCAACTTTTAAAGTTATGCATGGAAAAGAATCTCACAATGTGAAACATTAGGAAAGGCACTCACCTATACGATGATTAATTCATATTTCTAGTTCTCTTTTATTTTGAATTTCGCTCCATACTTATCATATAAAGATTCAAGTCCTATTCTCATATTCTTACAATATTCAGGATTTTGTATCAACTTCAATATTTTGGGGCTGATATAAATTTAGAATGGAACAAGTAAAGAGAACATTCATCACTGCAATTCATAAAGAAGCATATATTATTTCTCATTTCTGATGGATTCAATTTATTTCTGATTCCTTGAACATGAAAAATTAATTTCTTTTAGTTTACTGTTTTTTTTACTTTAGATTTAATAAATAATGATTTTGACTCAATAAAACTTCTTCATCCTTTTAATTATAATTAAAGGAAGAAGTTATCTTTTTTTGGAGAAAATAATACCTTTCAAGTAAGATGAAATGAAATTCTCCAATGGTAAGTTTTATATTCCCACTTTCATTTATTTACATTTCTTTACTTTTTGCTTCATTTTAGTTTTTTCTTATCTTCAACTTTGTTTTTCAGGTCTTCATGAACCTTTCACACCTCTACCAGATTAGTTTTTGAAGTTCATTTTATTTTTCTCTTTGAGATTCTTGAAAGAAAAAGTAATGATCCACATCGAATCAGCTAAATTGGGGAGTTTCTAAACCTCTAGTATATTTATTTAAGCATTATTTTCATTAGAAAATATTTAATATGCGTTATGCAGGTTTTGTCTTGAAGAAGAAAATTTTGCAACAGACATAGACTTCTCATTCAGTGTATTATCTATCATCATTTTTATTCACCCTCTACATTTTGAGAGCCTCATTTCTTATAACTCTGAAAGATTAAAAAAAAAAAATTTAATCTCAACATAAGAATGAACATACAATTGCTTATTTTATTTTATAAACCTCTGTTGAGAAATTTATATAAGCGGTCTTGTTGGAGTCTATATTTTAATTTAAATCTTTTCTTTTAGTTTTTTATTTTTGTTTGCTGGTTTATTTCCGTACTTTAGCTTAGGAATTTTTTTCCTTTTGCTTTTACTTTTTAATTAATTTTGGTAACTTTTCCATGATTTATGTGAAAGGCCTTTTATTACCTAAAAACGATTGGCATACATGGGAAATATTTTACTCTATCTATTTAAGTGAATTTCATTTATCATTAAAGACATATCTTTATGGAACCATAATGTCATAATGCTTTAAATATTTTTCATGGAGGAACACACATCATTTATAAGTGATTAAGTTTACTTTTTCAAGGAAAGAACTCGTTTGAGTTTAATACAATGAATCCCTCCTACCCCTCCACATAAAAGCCTCTGATTAATAGTTCTAGGGAAAGAATTTGGAGTAAATAGTATGAAAGTATTATACCCGTTAAACATAAATATCTATGGCCATCCCACCTATTTCACTCGAATACATCATAAAATAAAAGCTTGCAAATACGTTTATCAAAAGAGTGATTAAAAGAGGAAGCATGATAAATACAAGTAAACCCATCGGGGCTATGTACGTTAGCTGGCAGCGGGACTAGACTTGTATGGCATAAAAAGAAATTTCATCGAGGTACTGTTCAGGCTCACTCGTAGCGAGGTGATGTCAGAGACCATCATAAAAAGGATATATGCTTTATCAAAAGCTCCTATCTCTACCTTCTTCTAATATTCATATGAGATAGTTTTAAAACAATTTTTTCCTAAGTTTACATTCATCACTTTTACTTAATATATTTATGTGGGACCTATGGAAATGTTTTACTGTTAGATGATTTCATGATTTTCATTATTTTTAACCTTTGGGTAAATTAAAATTCAGTATCTTTAATCAAAGATAATTGGTCGTTCTCCCATGTGTCACCATTGTTGTAGAGAAAACCCAACACCCCCCATTTTTTAGATTATTTGCTTCAATAATGAGGACTCTTTCTATTAATTATTGGATAAAAAACTTTTATAATTTTCATTTAAGTTAATTGTCTTACAATTTTGTCATTTTTCCATTTTTATCGGATTCCTATTTTGATTGTTTCATTGAATCTGATTTTTCACAAGATTTCTAACGATACTTGTTTCATTTCATTTGGTCAATCGGTTTGTAAATGACACTCTTTTGAAGTTTGATAATTTGTGTTCCCTGGGTTAGAAAATGGATAAAATATACCAATATTTTAATTCTCACAGTTAAAATAGTCATTCATTGTAAATATTAACTCTTATTTCTTTTTTACTATTTCTTTCATTTTTCACTAATGGTCCTACAAAATGACAAAACTAAATTGCACGGTGGATGAAAACATGTTTTAGGATCTTGGTAATTTAATAAAACTTGTTATTTTAAAGCAAAATTCCAAACCCAAAACCCAAAATTGAAAAATAGTTGAAGTTCAATTTGTAGGATGGTTAATCCCACGCTAGCCCCACTTCTCACCACATCCACTCTTCCAAAAACCCTGATTTAAAAAAACCAAAATAAAAATGCAATTATAAAATTGTGATATCGCATATCGCAATTTCACTAAACACCTCACGCTTGTCCCTTTAAAAAATGAGATATAAAATTTTGATTTATACAAAGACTATTTATTTTTAACATAAAGTTTTATAAACTCCTTATAACTCTAGCTCACTTCACACTCACCTCACTCACCCTCACCTCACTTTCCCTTATCCCTCCACTCATCCTCCTTATCTCTCCATCCACCTCCCCTCCACTCCTGATCTCTCCACCTTATCCCTCCATTACTTCCCCACCTCTCCTCCTCCATTATAATTCCATAATACCTCAAGAATTGGTTTTGTTTTAATAATTTTAAAGTTTTTAAAATATAATGAATATTATATTTTTATTATAATTATTATATTATAGTCATAAAATTTTAATATAATTAAATTATAATATTTATAAAATATATTTATATTTTAAATAAATTTTAAATAATTTATCTTTTAATTAAATTTTGTGTAATAAAATTAAGGTTAATAACATTTTGATTAATTAGTTTAATTTTTTTCTTAATTAAAGTTTTTTTTATTAATTAGTATTAATTAATTAAATATTATAATCTAATTAGAATTAGAATTTAATTTAAAATTGTTGATTTTTAGCCTAAGCAATAGAAATTTCATAATTATGTATATTTTTATATATCATCTTTGGAAGCTTATAAATGGAGTTTTACTTGGCCAAATGAGACTTAGGACAACTCATTGGATAGCTAAAATCATGGAGAACATCTTTGATATGGTTTTATTTCCATATTTGGTCATTTATTTGGTTTAAAATTCAGTAGACGATCTAGCTCCGATTTTTTTAACAAAACTAATTTTCTGAGTTTAATTTTCTACATTTTGATTTGCCCACAACTTCCTCTGAGTGTGGATCCATTCATCAATGATATGCTTCACCAATTATATCATCAAAAGGATAAATATTTAATTATTTATTTAATTAAGTTTTGATTGGATTTGTTTTTATTCTAGATTTGGCATATTGATTTTATTTTTACATTTTAATTTTATTTTGATTTGTTTTTCAGGAAAATAGCTAAAGAGATGAGAAGAAGAAGATCTCAATCAATGAGAAGGCTCCAACAATTGAAGAATATGATTTCAAAACAATGAAAATTGATTGAGCAGAACCACTCTTCAACAAACTTTCGTATGAAGAAATCATTTTGTGAATATTATAAATAACATATTGTAGAATGTAATAAGCGACTTCTCTTCTTTGAAATTTTGGAATTCTTGAAGGAACTATTGTCTAGAGGATTTAGAGTTGTAGGGTAGCAGAGAAAAAAATCAAATATGGAGATTATTGAGGATTTTTCTTTTGCATTCTAAATTATGTATGGAGAACAAAGTTTGTACTCCTACAACTCTTGTTTTAAAAAATAAATTCAAGCTTTGTAAAGAATTGTTTGAGACCGAAGATAGAGAAATGGTTTCCATAAATTGGTATTTATAATACTATTATTTTAAATATTGGTTTCATTTTATGATAGCAAGAATGTATCATTTTATTCATATTTGTGCACTATTTTCGATATGAGTATTTTGTTTCAATTATATGTTATTATTTATCTCCATTTTTATGGGTTGAATTATGATTTATGAGTAACTATTTACTTAGAAATCTGTATTTTAATATGGATTTAAAAATCATTGTCATTTTTTTGAACTACTTCCTAAATGTTGTTTGGTTGATTATCTCAATTAAGAGGTCTCTGAATAGAATTTTTTTGGTATTCATAATGTCAGTTAATTGATCTATTTCATTAATTTGACATTAATTATAAGCCAGACACAGTTAAATCCCAACCATTTAAAATATCTTTCTCTTGGTTGGGTTAGATCTATATCTGCCTAATTGAGATAAGACTAGGATAAATTTCCTTTTGCTTGCCTTTTAAAATA
This sequence comes from Pinus albicaulis, assembly GCA_034641835.2. NCBI lineage: Eukaryota > Viridiplantae > Streptophyta > Pinopsida > Pinales > Pinaceae > Pinus > Pinus albicaulis. The sequence goes on along the minus strand of MU968411.1, from coordinate 973,377 downwards.
TTTTTGCGTTTAGATTTAATTCTACATTTATAGAATTCCTCTTCCTAAAGAGGCAAAACTTTAGTTGTGGTTTGGTTGAGCACCAAATTTACTCTCTTGTTTGATCTGCAAGAGAAATGATCTAATCTCTCCTTCCCATTGGTAGAAAAAAGTTATATTTTAAGCCATTGGAGATTGAGAGAAGGTAATTGGACCTAGTTAAACTGGTCGGAGCCACGATTCCAAACGGAAAATGATTTGATTTAAGGTCCCAAATGAGTGGTCATCCCCCATGTTGTTGCAACGAATTTTGAGGATTCAACAAGAATGTAATTGGTAGGCAATTGAATGATAGGATAATCAGCAATTTGTTTTTGCAGATTTTTGGTATCTTGCAAATCAACATCATCCTTCATGAAATCTTCATCCTAATCAATGTTTAGGGCAACAAAATCTTCAGCAACTTTAATGAATCTTCTAATTTTCTGATCATCTTCAAAAAATTTCCAATGCTAGACATTATCAGGAATTCTAGGTTAGAACCTAGCTTCCACTTCATACTTCAGCTTTATAGGTATTGGAATCTTGAATAAGCATGCTGAAATAGAAAGTGAGTCAGCCAGAATATTATTTTCTCTTGGAAAAAAATAAATATTAAAATCTAGGAATGAGTCTTCCACAATACTCCATACTACATTCTGGTAATCTTTGAGTCTGGGATTCTTAGTTTGATAAACAAATTTGACTTGCTGAATGATAAGTTCAACATCTCCAAAAACATAAATTTCTAAAATATTCATATATTTTGTTGTCTTTAAACCAATCACTATAGCTTCATACTCAGCCACATTATTAGTTGCTTCAAATTCAAGTTTGAAATAAAATTGGTAATCTCTTTCAAATGAGAAATGAGAACTATCCCAACACCATCTCCTTCTTTAGAACATGAACCATCAAAATACATTTTCCACAACTGGGAACCCTCATGACTGATTTGTTTTCCAACAACCTTTAAAATATGAAAATTTTCTACAGATAAGAAATCATTATCCATGTGTAAAATGATTTAACCAACATCAACTGTTCCAGCAAAAAATGGATTATTAGTGGGGTATTTGTTGTCACTAATGATATATTCCAACTGAGCTTCTCTATAAAGTCTTCTTTGTTCTCATCTAAAAATAGGGACATTAGCATAAGTGAGATCCATTTGCAATGTTCATCACAACCTTCTAATCCATGACCTAGAAAGTAACATGCCAAATATAGGAGGAATGTTAGATACAGCAATATCCATCACAAAACCTCTCATGGGTAACTGAAAAAGGCTTTCTGCAAGGTCTTTGATGACACCAAGGCATTGAAATTTCTGGGAATCAAAAGAGTAGAGATCTTAGTATTCTCTGGTTACTTCAAGACCTAGTTAATCCATGACTACCTTGGACATTAAATTATGTGAAGCTCAAGAGTCCATTAGGGAATTATTCAAGATCTTATCATGAATATTTAGAGACAAATAGAAAGGATGGGTAGAGTCATCTATGTCTTCTACCAATGGACCAAAATAACAGTGGGCTTGTCATCTTGAAGGTTAAAAAAATTACAAGCTACTCCGGTAGGTGGAGGTTGAAGATATTTCATAAATGTCTTTTTGAAATCATCATATTTCATGAGCTCTATAAGAGGAACATGAATATTTATCTTTTTTTTTTATTTCATTCTCAAAATTGAAAACAGGGGGCAGTTTGTGAGTAATTTTCACCTCAAGTGAAGGAGTATTAACTATTATCGGAATTTTTGGTTTGCTTGGTTCAACAACTTGATTTTCTACTGGAATTGTAACTGCGTCCTTATTCTTCTTGGGCTATGCAACAAGCTTTGGATTATCATCAATATTTTTTGATCTAAGATTGTATATGTTTTGGTGATCAACTGCGATCATGGAATGATCAAGAATCACTTCATTATTTTGAGTATATGACATGAAATATTCATACTCTTCTTATGTAAGATGGATCAACCCTTCTTTATCTCTTAGACAATTGATATCAACAGATTTCTCCAACCTTTCAGCTTCCTCTTCATCTTCAAATATAGCATTCTAAAAAGGAGGCTGGACTTTTTGATCATCAACATCTCTCATTTCTTGCTACAAAATTTGAGGAGCAAAAGGTATTCTAAATTTTTTCCTATTAGGCTGATCAAATGAAACATTTATAGTATTATTTGTTCTTTCTTCCATCTTGAGCTTGGACATCTCAGTAGTCAATTAATTTACCATCTTAGTTAGCTCATCTAACTTAGGATCTATGTTTGAAGTTCCTCAAGTATAAAATTAATCTTTTTTCTTTGTTTTTTCTCTAAAAATCCCTCCTCTGAGCCTATCAGCTGCTAACACATTATATTCTACCTCCAGTTCATTGTCCTACATTTTTTTTAGTGTTGTGGATCTTCTTTCTCTCAACAATAAACAAAAAACAGGATCAAAGGCACCAACATAAGTGATTTTGGTTGAAGCTTCAGTAGGCTTGATTTTAGTAGGTATTTTTCTATACATCTTATTGAATCTCTTAGAAAAAACAGAAATTGATTCTTCTTTTTCTCTTTTTATTGCACCAAATTCAGTGATATAATACATACAATCTTTCTCATCACCCCATTTCATTAAAAATATATCATCTAGGGCTTTGATTCCATTGATGCTACTAGAAGTCAAAGATCTAAACAATTTCCTAGCATCACCCTCAAGACTCTGAGAAAAAACTCTCATCCAAAATACTTCATTCTCAATATTTAGATTGTCAAATTGGTAGCATAGGAATTAAAATAAGCAAGGTGTTCTTCAGCTATTACCTCTCCCTCACCACTAAAATTAGGCATGTACTTGAGATAATCTCCTGCAAGTAAAGCATTCATAGGTTGAGGTAAAACCAAAGGGGCATACCTAACAACAAAAAATTCATCCATTCAGTTAGGGGGTGGGTTTTGACCTGCCATGGTGTGAGTTGTTGGGATTTGTGGAACAACAATTGTTGGATTGTGAAAAAAAGATGGTGAAACACCAACTTGTGATGTAGATATTGTTTGTTGGTTGGAAAACAAGGGAGGTACAGGATTTTTTGCAAAATCAGGGGATAAATTTTGCAGAACTTCTTTAGGGACAACCATTGAGAAAAAAATAGTAGAGGTAGCAAAATTTCGTTTAATATTTTTCTTGATTAGCTTTTCAGGGTCAGAAACTAGGATTTTCAAAGGGGAATATGGGTTAGCCCTGGTTCTAGTCCTTCTAGGAGCCAAAACTTCAACTATGGAGTTGCCAGGTGTAAATCAATCTAAAAAGATAGCTGGAACTGTACACCTCAGAACCAGACTTATAGATTTGTCATTCACCCATGGATTAATCCTTACACATCATAATTCATTTCAAATTTTAAAAGGGTTGTTTGAGTGGTGGGATGGCTTCTCAAAGATTTTGACATTATTTTTTAGATTCTTTAAAACATTCATGCATTTGGTAAGATATGGAAAGTATAAATTGTATGGATAAATTGGTAGTATAGGGAGTAGAGTGTAACAAATGGAAGAAGATGGATAGTTGGTACCTATTCTAGGAAATATTCCTATCCTAAATCAGTCACATAGCTATGATGATGGCTCTTTACACAAACTTTGTTTATGCAAAGTAAACAACATTCAGAAAATAGATTGCATGTATAAAGTATTCCACAAATTCTTTATGAAATCTTCACTGACATTTTCTATAACACATAATTTGCACAAAACTGAAAGCATATAATTTAATGTTAAATTCTTTAACAATTCTCACTCACACCTTGCTAGTTGCTGCAATTCATATTTTAGAAGAAATTAACAAAGAAGAATACACACCATACATTATATTGTCTGTGAGTCACAAAATCCTCTAGCATGAAGAAAAATATCATTTTTATTATATTTAGTCTTCAAATAAACCAACATCCAACCTGGAAATGGTATTTACAAATGGTATATATAGCAGGAGAGGCACCAACTCCATCTCTTCTAAAAATAAGGAAACATTACTCCTAACATTACATAGGTTTCAAAAGAAATTACAGCCATATCCCATCGAAATCTAATTGAAAGGACGGATGTAGAGGAAAGAAGAGAAAAAATCTGGGCTGAAACGTTGAGTGTGCTGCCATGCTGCCCCTTATTCTGCGTATTTGTCTCCTTTTGTCTTTGGTCTTTAAATAACCATGTATTTTTATTTAATAAGACCTCCAACAACCTCATAACCACCTTTCACCATCAATTTTTATATCCATTTTGTTATGGGTTCTTATCCTTTCTTAACTAGCTCGGAAAATTTGTTGTCATGTGTCAAAATTTAGTTAAAACAGGCGTTACCAGAAATTCCAGACAAAACCTGTAACTGCACAAAAATTGGAATGCTACCGAAATTTCTGGTAGCACTCTGTTTATTTTTTAAAACAACACAAAAAATGCTAAAAATTCTATGCATACTTATATTCCCTGACATCTAAGTTGTTGTTTAAAATTGTGATTGATAAGAAAAAAGGTATTTGTATCAAAACACCATTCTACCTTCCTTCTATGTGGGTTGCAACTTCATCAATATTATCCAAGTTTGTCATGTTATCAACAGCTGATATGGATCTATTTTTTCTTATGGTTGCTTCCTTGACAGTGGCTTTCTCCTCCTTATAACCCTTTTGTATGTTTCTTCTCTTTGAGGGCTCTAAGCGCTGCTCTGAAGGGGTTTTGTTGTTGTTTTTTTTCATGGATTTTTTTTTGTCTTTGACCCTTTAGGTTTACCTTCTATATCAATGACATTTGTCATTAAGAGTGGATTGTGTAGAGCCTTGGAATTAAGCCTAAAATTGTTGGTGTCTCTGGTATGCCTCTTTCTAGTACCAACAACAAGTTTGGCTTCTTCTTTCTTCTTCTTACTGTTGATCTCATATCCAACATCCTTGAGGATATCTTCATCAAATTTTGTAGGCTGACACTCTTTCTGCATCTTCTACTGAATATCTGCTTCCAAAATTTCTGGGTAGCATCTGCGCTTGATATTTCTCTATAGTTCGAGACTTTCCTCTTCGGGTTCTGGTGTAGACATTAGGAAAAGGAGGAACATGGGGAACCATTTTCATAGATTTGGGTTTACTTACCGAGGAGCTCTCTCCTTTTTCAAACTTTCTCTTGGCCTTGATTGCAGAAACCTTTTCTTTCTTGATCTTTTCCTTATATATGTTTTCGTTCTTAGCCTTCCTTTTGGTTATTTTTGCAGGCTGAGGGTGTGGTTGTGAAACTGGAGGTGTAGGTGTAGGTTGGCCTAACCTGTAAAACATGAAATGTTACCAGGTTTGATTTTTCTTCCTTAACTCTTCTTCAACTAGAACCTTGATGAGAGATTGATGATACAAGCTATATTCTGAAACAATAGTGTGAGTTTGGAACCTCGATGATATCTTTGTCAGACTATTGAACAAGAAGTATGACATATTTAATGAATTCATACCTGCAACATGAAAAAGAAACCTCATATGATAAAGAAACACAATTGTATACCTCCTTTCACAAGTGAGGTATATCTTGAAAAGTTTAACAGCATCTGCCCAGTCATTTCTAAGATAGTTGCCTAGAATTCCCTTGGCCCAATTTGGATCTTTGTGTTCATCCTTGAGGAAGTTGTTGAGGTCTCCTTCATTGATAACCTGAACTTTAAACCACCTCTCTCCTTGTTGTGGAAGGTTAAATGCTTCAACAATGGAGTCTTCTGAAACTTGCAATGTAAGACCATAAACTGTGGCTTCTTGTCCATTAAAAGAGTTTGAAAACTCTTGAGATACTCCTGAGTGAGAGTTGCCTAACCTGGTGCACAAAGAATACAACCCTGTCTAGATAAAAAAGCTTCTTACCCTCAAATTTGCATTCACTAGGTCTGCACCCCGTGGCTCAATTCATTTTATTTTCCCACCTGTTTTAGTCATCTTTAGAAATTAATGAATTTATATCTTGAAACTAATAGGTGGCAGAACTAGAAGAGTTTCACCTTACAGGTGTTACTTGTGTTTCCTTCTGACTCCACCTCAAACTACAACTCTAAGAAATTTGATCTCCAACAGCTAAAATCTCAAATGTTAATTCTTCTGCTTTTTCAGTGGTTTTAAAACAGTAACCATGGTTCACCACCCCATGCAAATTGATCTTCATTATGGAAAATATTCCTGGCCGTAGTGTGCACCATGTGATAGCCATTATTACATTCAATTGGTTGTATATCTTCATATGGAATGTTACATATGGCTTGAGGCAAGTGGATCTATGACTGGCAGTCACCTCAGCTGTCTTGTTGATTATTGGCCGAAATTTTTGGCATCATTGTTGTGCAACCAATGAAACAATCATTGCGTTAAGTTTGATGACTGCGATCTACTCTGTTCGGAAAAAAAAACGTACTTTGACATAAGATTAATTGACTTGGGGTGACAAACAGGACAAGATTAACAGTTAAGTGTATTTTTGTGGGTTGACACCTAACCATTAATGTATATGATGACTTGAATTCAACTAAAATAACCGCATATAACTCCTATCATAATATATAAAACATTTAAAAAAAATATTTGAAACGTATTTACACTACAACACGTCGCTTGAGAAAAGCGGATGTGCCTTTTCATTTATTTTTAAAATAGAGTATGCTTCCAGAATTTCTGGTAGCATCAGAATAAAATAAAAACACAAAGAAACATGAATATAACAAACTGTCCGGTAGCGACCAATTTTTTTTTGAAATTTTCAAAGTCTAATCCTAAAAATAAAAAAATAAAAATAGACTCATGACTTAGCAAGGAATTGTGCTAACAACTACAATTTATTAGAGTTAAGTATGAAACTTGCATATTTTGAACCCAAATATTATAAGGAGGAATATTTTGAACTAGGAAGATTCAAACTAGAATAAGGAATCATAAAGCTACCAAACCTTTAGGAAAAATTGAAACATATAGAAGGGCATGGATCGAGGGAGTTCTAAGTAGTTGCAATCATCTCTCAAGATGAAATGGGAACAAAGATGTTCAATAAAATAAATGATTATACCATCTAATGGATCAATAAAATATAGATAAATAAATAAGCACACTAGAAAGCCTATTTAACAGAAAATGGAAACTTTAAATGTCCATATTAAAACTTATGGGGAAATAATTATACAAAACATATCGGGCAAGTTTTCAATAAGATGAAAGGCCATAGTCAGGTTCATCTTGGTAAAGGAGGATCTATAGTCAACTTTTTATAGATATGGGAGAAAATTAGAGGTAAAACCCTTGATCAAGTATATAAAGCTCAAATCAAGATAAATAGTAGGTAACTACAACAACACCGCAAGTGGTACAAAGAAGTAGACGCATCATATGGAAAAATGATAGAGAATCTTATTCATATATACAATACAAAAAATGAATAAATAAAGTCTAGTGAAGTTTGAGACATGGAAGAGGACTAATGGGAGGATAATGAAAATCACTTTTTTGAAAACAAGCAACAAAATCATACAAATGAAAAAGAAGTAACATGAGAAAATAATTCATAAAGGAGTATCTGAAAGCATACCAAGCATTCTAGGTTTAGATAACGTTGGGGGTAGATACCCACAACCATCACCAAAAGCAACTTCTTAGGGTTAAAGTAAGTTGAAAGGGGGCATTGCTTGATTATTGAGATAACAAAGCAAGCCAATAGAATGTGTGTGTGTGGGATATAAAAAATCTCAAAATAATGTACATATGCATCAGTTAAGGGTGTAATTGAAAAGGGTTGTATTTTTATCTATTTCGAGGCTACCAAGTTTTTTAATGGATCTAAGGGTTGGAATCTTAAATGTCATAGAGTAGTTGAGGAAAACTATACTATCCGTGAAGGTGGATTTTTCCCTTGTCTCAAACTTTTTATCATATTAATTTCAATTGTTGATGATTAGGTTATATTCATTTTCCTTGGGATGTTTCATTATCATTAGCTATTGAATTGTGATAATGGGTGATATGAATTGTAAATGGATTGTGATATGACTGAAAATAATGTTTATTACATTTTGGCTAAAAATATAGACATGGGTCCTAAAACATATTAGTCTGTTAGGAAATAGCCAAAACAATGCCCTCTAATTAGTAATATGATAGTTATTGATAGTAGTTCTAACCCACCAATGAGTTTTCATAGACTTAAACACAATGGAGGAGTGAGATGATGCTGAAAATGGTCGAAGGGATAGGGGCAGGAACCAAGCTCAACAATGATGATGGCATATGCAATAAATATATATTTCCAAGTCAACCATATCTATGTTAACGTTGATGATATCAAGGAGACCAATTATATATACATCAAAACAAAGAACATTATGAAATAAAATTTAATTGAATAACAAACCTTAAATTTCATTTTTTTAATGTATATTTACAATGTAAATCCTCTAAAATATCCACATGTGAAAGAAGTTCATTGTATAACTATGCCTCCATAATAGGGAATACATCAACAAGCTCATTCACCTTTGATATTGCAAAGTTTAATAAACCATATGCATAGAGGTATTACAAAGTTTAAAAACATTGAGGGAGTATTGAAAGAAGCATTCAATGCCAATCAATAGGAATTGTTTGTAGAATTGTCTACAATTATATGCATATACTAATACCCATTCAACTAGTCACACTAACTTTATGAGAGACACAAAGAAGCCTTGGTAGAATAAATTTAATCATGATTAGTTTATGATGGAAAATACTTATAATTGTCTATTAAATGTCTTCCTTGTTTAAGTGCTTGGAACACTCAATGCATAGTGGAATGGAACTCAAACTTGGCTTCTCCTTCATGATTTGATTAGATTATGATTCTCGTGTGGGTAAGTATGAAAATGCACAATTATAATTTCTCATTTCTCACTAAATCAAAAATTTAAATTTCATAAATCATTAAAATACAAAGCAATACCAAACTAACTTTAAAATGAGTTAAATTGTTGTTTATTTAACAACTTTTAATAATTTTATAATAAAAATAACTCATAATTCAAAATCATACATAAAAATTACATATCTATAATTATTTTTTTTACTCCACCCAAAAAAAATATTTTACGAAGAATTTGTTTAACTTTTCCCACCTATAATTCCAAAAATTATATTCCTAATCCTTGCATTAGATTCCTATTAAAATTAAAATATCATTATAAAATAGGCATGATGGTATTATTAAAATCTTTCAATGATAATATCAAAACTGCCCCCACTGAAGCCTCATTGGGCCTCTTGTTAAGTTACCCTCTCAAGTGCCCCTATGAAACCTCACTGGGTAATTTCAACTGCCACTCTCAAGCCTCATTGAGCCATTTTCCCAAGAATTTATTGGACCACCCATCTTTAAGAAAAGCTCAATGAGCTACTGGCCCCATCTTAGAAAGTGTCCCGATGACATTTTGAATTTTCACACCGATTGCAATATTTTCAAATGTACTCGAATACAAATTTGTAAGTGCTCGACTCACAAGGTTTAAAATACCGGGATAACAATCCTCTAATATGCTCATGAACTTGTTGAACTTACAATGTTTTGAAAATAACGATGACGTTTGCAGGCCTATCTTCATGAAGATCTTGACAGGCAATAGATTAATCAGTTCTCTGAAGCATCATGGGATTTATTTTCTGGTGCCATAGCTGTTTTAGCATCTACATGACATGACACAGACAACCATGAGGAGGAAAGAGAAAATCTATATATATATATATATATTCTTTTGTTAGTGTCATTTCGTTTTAATTTTAAGTTTAATTTTAATGGTAAAGAGAAGTGTTGTTATTTGTTGTTTGATTAGTTCAATTTAAACATTAGAAGTAGAAAAATAGAAATAGAAATAGAAATATAGAATATATATATATATATATAGATATATAATTTTGATGGTTTAGAAAATGTTATTGTGGGGAGAGGTGTATTTTACATTCTAGTATAAGAGGATGTGTGATTTTCTCATGCTCAACTTTGAGTTGACACATGTCTTTTTAATAATAAAAATACAATATTTTTTGAATAAAAATATGAAGTTGACTATAATAAAATATAATAATGAATATACATGTTTATTTAGTTTTAATTATTTTATTGTTTATTAGTTGATATTATAGCTTAACATGAAGAAAATTTTATTCTAAATTTAGAAAGAAATAAAGTAATAAAAATAAACATAAAAATTAAAATCTTATATTTCTATTTAAAATGTATAATTCTTATTCTTTCTAAAAAATAATTATTTGAATATTAATGTCAATTAATTTTTATTAATATCAATTTCAGAAAGTAAGTATATAATTAGCAAAAAGAAGTAATAGAAATATAAAATTTATTTTCCTTGCTGATAAGAATAATAAAAAGACTATATGTAATTTATTCAATTTTTTCATATAAAATTAATATGTTTAATTTAAAATATTAATAATAATAAAAAAGTTCAATGTACATTATATGTTAAAAAAGTAATATACAATATTAAATAATATTAAAATGTATTTAAAAATATATTAATAATAGAAAAATATTTATAAATAAAATATCTAACTATCAATATTAAATAAAATATTTTAATTCAATTTTCAAAAATATATTTTAAATAGTAAAAAATTCAAGATAAAAAACCCTAAAAAGTATAAATTCATATTATTAAATACAAATTTATTATCAAATCTCTTTCTATATTTTAAATAAATTATTTAAAATAATCCTTATAATTACTTAGTAAATCCAGAATCAAAATAAAACTATACTCATGTTTGTTCAATTCAAACATATCTAACATTTTTAATAATCACTGTGAACTTTTAATTTTTTTTCAGAAGAAAAAAACGCTGATTTATATTATGTATATATAAAACAGTACATATTCCATATAATCTCAGCTGAGAATGATTCTCAGCGAGAAGACCATCATATAAAGCCCAGTTTGAAACTGCTCATAAACTGGAGCAGTGAAGGAATTAAGGGCAGCCACATAAACTTTTAATATGAGAACTGGAATGACTACCAGCGTATTATCAGAACCTTACTGCCCCGTCTAAAGAAATTGCTGCTACTCAATCCAATTACTTATGCCATCTTCCCGATTTAACTACTAAATCAGGAGAGGAGGATGTCGAAGGTGTTTTGCAAGTTCCACATTTATTTGTAGAGGATTTGAGCAACAAGGCATCTAACACAGGTATTGGTAAATTTTATTTTTGATAGTTTTTCATTATTTATTTTTGTTTTGAAGATGAACTATATTTGATTTTGATTTTGTGTTGTGAGTGATTTGAAAATGTTAAAGAAAAATTAGTCTTCTCATAAAATCATAATTATCAAATTTATCAAATTTTTTAGCAGTTGTCATTAATATAGTTGATTAATTTGGGTTAATCTATTAGATTATATTAAAAAATACTATTCATTATTTATTATAAGATGTTTTTAATAGAAATAAATAAAGGACAGATAGGATATATAAAGAAAGAAAAAAAATGACAAGTAAAAAAGAAAAAAAGAAAAAAAAAAATTAAAGGTAAAAGTGAAATTGGAAAAGTTATGTTTTTTCAATCAATGGAAACATAGAAAAGAAGACAGGAAAGAAAATGTGTGAAAGTGGCTTATTGATTTGTTGTTATAAGATGCTCTCAACAGAAATAGATAGAGGTTGGATGGCATTTACAAAAAAAGAAAATGAAAGGTTAAAAAGGCAAAACTAAATAGAAGCTAAAAGTGATTGTAGAGAAATTCTGTTTTTCTAATCTTGGAAACCTAGAGAAGAGGAGAAGAAAGAATGTATGAAGTGGCTTAATTTTAATAGTGATTGGTTTTTGTTTATGGAGGGATTATAGATAAACAAGTTTTTAATATAGATTTTATAAATTTGCATCTATTACATAAATAAGTTTTTTTAGTTTCAAATTGAAGAAAGATATGACATTAAAATTTTGAGAAAAGAGAAGTTTTGGAGGGAAAATATGAATAGTAAATTTTTTAGATAATTTTATTTCTAAGGTTATTATATTATTTAAAATTAATAAAAGTTATTCAAAATTTAAAATAAATTGAGAAGAAATCAATAAAAAAAAAAACAAAAGTTTCTATAATATTGTCGAATTTTTTACTAATTGAATTTTTTTCATTCAAATTTTTATCTTATCTTATAGAATTCTAATTAAAACTTGAAATTTTTTTATTAATTAAATGTTTTCATTCAAAATTTTGTCTTATTTTATAAAATTCAAATTAAAACCTGGTAACTATGAACAAAAATTTTTCAATCTAAAAATACAAATTTCTTATTTAAAACTTGAAAGAGTGAGATCGGTTATACATACAACATGCCAGAAGGCGTATTAAATAAAATTAATGTGCATACCAGACATTAAAATTCAGATTTAAGAGTATATTTATGTTGAAAGCCCTCAAGGTATTCCACATGTGAAAATAGTTCGATGTATAGCTATGGTCATGGTCTTTTTTTTTATTTAGAAAAAGTAAATTGGGTTTATGTTATATGATTTACAGAAATCTTGTCATTTATTTTTTTATTCAATTTAATTTTTATAAATAATATGATTTTTTTAAAAATAATATATAAAATTTATATTATATAATTATATAAACTAAATAGTTTGTATTGATAAAGTCAAATAAATATCAATTCATGACAAACACCAAAACACTTACATCATGATATATATCATATTGTTCATATTAAAAAATCATAAAAATTAACTAAATTATAACTTTATGTTAAGTTGTTAGTATTATTTATATATATATATATATATATATATATATATCCCCATCTTATAATGAATTTTTTAAACTTGTAAATAGTTTTTGTTACTATAATATCCGCTAATACTATAGCTTATCCATATTACATGTTCAATATCAAACATGTTGATATGACATTTTTTTTAATTAATTAATTTAATGAAAATATTACCTCATTTTTTTATGAAGGTTAAATCTCTAACATCCACCTAATAGTTATTGATAATTAATTTAAAATTCAGGCTTAATTAAGTATGTTGTGTTAATATTGATTCTTTAAAATATATATTACCCACCATTACAAGCTATCAGGATTAGTCATATTGTCCAATCTCTTGCAAGATTAGATGAAAAAAGGCTTAGATGATTAATAAATTTCTGAACAATTTAAGATAGTTTCATACATATTTCATTGAACTTTTTCAGTGATCATTAACATGCCATAAATAATGAGTTGTTCTTATTAGCTTATTTTTGGATTTTAAATATATTTATGAATCTTACTAATACAAATAAAATAAAAAATTAACTTAAAAATAAAATTAATAAAATTAACTTATTCTTCCCATTATAACATATAATTAAATTCAATCATAAATTCAATCATAGCAATATTGCTACTATCAGGTTAATTCTCCCCTGATCTACTAAGTTCAATTACTATTATTAATATCCCTACTATCTAGGTTCATTGGCTTATAGCTGCAATCAAAAGATGTGAGAAAATTATGAAGCCACTTTTTCTCATGTCTTCTTATTGGTCACCGTATTTGGTACTATCATACTACATAATTTGGTACTATCATAGTACAGAATTAAGAATATCTTCCATCAACCATCAATAAAAATATCTTCCATTAACCGAGGCATGATTGAATTGGCTAAAGTTGCTGGACTGTATATTTTACATAACAAGACAAAAATAAATATAAACCACTATACAAATAATAGTTTAACATTATTAGGTACAGTATACTCTTATTTTTATTCCCTTTATCTTGGTTGGTAGCTTAGCTTATTGGATTGGTTACTTACTCCAAACGTTCTCTACCAAGGGTTCATTACTTTGATCAATTCTGCAGGAAAAATGAAGTATCCCGCAAATGTAATCGCAGCTGAATTTGGCTAATGAAGATATAGTTAGATTTCTATGTTCACTAGTGTATACAGAAGACGAAATTCTCATTAATAAGTCGTGCAAGAAAAAATAATTTGATCAAATCTGCGGAAAAAATTGGTTATTCAGAAATCTAATCTCAGGTGAATTTGACTCAGGAAGATATTGTTAGATTGGTAATTTTTCTTGGATATGCAGAACACGAAATTCTCATTAATGAATTATCTCACATAATTTGATTATTATGTGTTTAATTTAAATTTTAGTGAACAATTTACAATATAAATTTTTTGGAGAAATTGTGTTTAAAATTGTTGAACGTTGGATTTTTTTGGGTGAGTCTTTTATTATTTGGCAAATTATTAACCAATCCTTCATTATTTGGCAATTTTTTAACCAAGTGGTTTACAAATTTTATTTGTATCAGGAAAATCCAACAAAAGGGATTTTTTTTTTTCTAGCTGAACCACCCATAGGGTCTTGAGACAATTGAACTAGTGACCTCTGAATAGCAAGAAATCTTAACCTCTAAATAGAAAATGTGCTTTACAAATGAGGACTCAACTAATTGAGGTAACCCTTATGGTTAAATTAGCATTTAGCAATTTTTTATTAACTTCAAAAAATTAAATGTATGTAAACTCAATTCTCTTTACACACAATTTAAGACGAAAACCCTTGTAGGAAAAGTTACTAAAACTTATATTTTTGAATGTCTTTAAGCATCAACCTAATGTTACAACCTATCAACTTACTACAGAAACCAATCTCCTTAGCTAAGTATCAACTCAACAAGATATTGTGTAGGCATCAACGTAGTGGAGACATCAATCTTCTTAGCAAAGTAACGACTTAGCAAAACTTGTAGAGGCACCAACCTAAGGTCTTCACACACATAACACTTATGGCTTCACCCACATGCTCCATACCTCATGCATTTCATAGCACCATCATACCATTAACTTTCATGCTTTAACACTTCCCCTTGCTTTGTACCTCAAACATAGCTTCAAACCATAGTTAGAGCTAACCTTGATGCACTAGCAAACCTCATAGTATCCTTACTGAATATAATCCCAGACAAGTTCATTCACAACATCATAAACCCAAAACAATGATCCTCACAACATCATAGACCTTACTCCTTCATAGTGCACCCTTAACACTCCAAGAAAATTCCTTAGACTCCTCTTGTGCACCTTTAAAGGCCAAGAATACTCCCCAACTCCCCTTGCACATCCCAGGTTTCTTTTCTACACTTGTACTTGATCTTCTTACTTAGACATGACCTAAAATGTTTCCATCTATCCTTTGTTTATAGTGCTTTTGCGTTCACTTATGGGGTCAACTTGTAAAACTAGCTAAGTCAACCTATACTTTCTATTTGGGCTGACCTAACATAATATTTCATATCTCCTCATTCATTTAGAGTTATAAGAAGTACCAATACCATTGGAAAGGTCTGGGAATAAAATTTTCAACCATATATCCTATGCTCTCATTTGAGCTAAATATTTAGAGCAAAAATCCCTTCAAAGATAGGGTATCCAAACTAGGCATCGAAAGTCCAAAAATAATGTTTCCAACAATCTCCATCTTGCAATATTTATCTTGGACACATGTAATCTCCCTTTGTCTTTGAGAGTGATGAAAACAATATTTCTAACAATTTTCCCCTTTGTCATTGATGGTAACTCTTAGTCAATTCTGCAACAACATTGTAGTAATCCCTCCGTGTGCAACTCTCCTTGTATTTGTAATTATTCCTTTGTAATTGAATTCTCCCCATTGGACATAAATGGAAAATGCATACTCCTCGTGGGCTTGTGCTTCCCTTTACTAACTAGATTAGAGAAATATCACTCTTAGCTTTTATATTAGATATTGAAATGTTTCTTTGGGAAGGGTTTTGGTAACAATATCTACAACCTATTCTGTGGTGGAAATATATTCGAGCTTGACACTTTGTTCAACTACCTATTCTTTTAGGAAGTGGTACCTGATGGGAATATGCTTCATATTTGAGTGCATAACGTGATTTTTTGACATGTTGATTTCACTTGTGTTGTCACAAATGGTCGAGATTGACTCATAATATTCTACCTTTATATCCTTTAGTGTTTGTTTCATCTAGATAACTTGTGTGCAACATATTGTTGCTGCAATATATTTGGCTTCTACTATGGATAGAGATATTGAAGTTTTCTTCTTGATCATCCATTATACTAGATATTTTCCTAGAAAGAATTCCCCCCCCACTTATACTTTTTGTGTTATTATACTTCTTGTCCAATCTACGTCTTCATATGTTGTTAGAGTTAAGTAGTTACTTCTTAAATACCACAAGCCAAAGTTCAATGTGTCTTCACATATTTGAATATTCTCTTTGTTACTTGCATATGTGTCTCCTTTGGTGAAAATTTAAATATTGCAACAAATTATATCACTTGCCCGAATTTTGGCTTTGATGCTATCACATATAAGTAGTTTTCCAATCATTGACTTGTACAATGTTTGATTTGCTTATGGGGATTAATCATCTTCTCTCAATTCACATACTATGATTATGAGTGTATTAACAAGTGCACAATATTCCTTTCTAAATTTCTTCAACATATCCTTGATGTATTTGATTCGAGAAATATATTTTCTTTTGCTAGATCATGAGAAATATGAAAACCTAGAAAGAATGACAATTCTCCAAGCATGGATATCTCAAATTATTTTTGCATTTCTTTTATAAATTTTTGGCTCATTATGTTGGCACTACTTCCAAAAAGGATATCATCCACATAAACTACAATGATTAATATATTTTCATTTTTTATTTTAATGGAAATATTGCTATATGAAACTTCTCTTTTGAAACCATGTTGTTGTAGGTATTTTTCAAGTCTTGAATGCCAAGCTCTAGGAGCTTTATTTATTCGATAGAGTGAATTTTTCAACATGCATACATTATTGTTATAAATGAACGTGACTGAGACACGACAAGAAAATTGTTGGAAAAGGCTTAAAATCATTCTATTACATTGTATTGATCTGAAGGCCTATATTTGTAATACATCAAGTGACCACTGTATATCTTCTAGATCTAGATCTAGATCTCACTCACAACTCATGAATGGATCATGATAAATCATCATTAAGATAAGAATTAAAACTCATGACGATTGTATTCTCAGACTTTGTGACTATTTAAGGACTCGCAACCTAACATCCCACCTTCCCCCCAAATAACAAGTCTAAATAATTATACAAAACTTGTACCAATAACTTTTTCATCTTCAATTTGAAACTACTAGATTGATATTTGATGAATATCTACGTGAAAACTTTCCAATATATAAATATTTGGAAGTAAAAAACAATTATATATCTGAACATTCCCATTGAATATTATATATTTTATGTTGAGAATACCAATTGCTATGTTGGAATCTCCAATTTCTAATTGAATGTTGATTGATATTTGACTAATAAAAATTTGAAACTTGAAGCATGATATCTGATACTCCCCCCTATCAAGTGCAAGGTGAGAATTTTTTCAATAGTTCATTCTTGGAAAGGATCAAAACTAAGGCTTTGTATTTTTTAGGTGGTGTTTTTTCTAGTTGAAAATTAACTATATTCCTTGAAATCAGTGATTTATGGTTTTCCACTAACCAACATGCTTTGAATAATGTGGTGGTTTCCATATCATCCTAGCTAATCTACATCGAAAAATGTATTGGTTTCTAGTTTACTACTAATAATATTTGCTTCATCAATTTACTCCTACAATTAAAGGTGTAGGAGAGTTTCCTTTATCATTGTGCGTCCCCCCCCCATTTAGGTTTGGAGAGAACCATCTTTGAATATTTTGTATTTACCTCTATTTTGACTAATTTGTAAGACTGATTGGTTTATTCACTTCTTGATTCCATCTCTATTATTTTACCTATCCATAATGAATTAATTTCTTATATTTCTTTTGGTTTCGACACCGTTCAAATAGCTGATTTGTCCTCCCACAATGAAGACAAGGATGGAGATCAAAATATAAAATATCCATGCGACCAACTCTTTGACAATGCTAGCACTTTTATCAATGCTCTTAACTTCATCAAGAAGTCTTGCACTCGTAAAATCAATTGGTTTGGAGAACTTTGGAATATGAAAGATATTTTCTTTGGTGTATTTCAATCCATGTCAGTTTCTATTGAATGAGATTTCTTCCAAAGGTCTGAGAAATATCTTGGAAATATCTTAATGTTTTTCTTCAACATATTCACATTTATTGTTGTTGCTACTATCATTCTATCCTATTGACTCATTCGTAATCATAAGGTTGTTTTCATCATAAAAAACATCAATTATCTGCATTATTTCATCTACGTTACATGTTGAATCACACTTTTGAATAAGTTCTTTTGTACAACATGTTGCATAAATTTTCTTTATTAGCTCATCTATGTCATAGGTTGCATTAGTTGTATGGATGAATTCAATTGTATCAGAATGTGCACTATTCTTTTGTATTAATTATTATGTATCATAAATTGCATCAACCTTCACTGTATATGTTGAATCAATCATATCATCAATATGACCTTTCTTTTATCTCAATTTAGTTTGAAATGCATCAAGAAATCAATCCTTCATATATATTTATCTTTGAATATCTTTATCAAATTCTAGTGTTTCAACCATTTTGATGAATTATAGTTCGGTTTTGGTATAATTTCTACTCAAGTACTTTAATTTCATTTTGAATTTCATGGTTGCACTCTTGCAAATATCTAATTTGTTGAGATTCATTTAGAAGACACTTTCCTCCTTTACCCATTTATACTTGACATGCTCACTTTCCTCAATTATTTGTGCTTACTTTCTTGATTGTCACACTCGCTTAATTTTTATGTCACGTTAGGGTGTCAAGTATGAATGATCATGCAACTTAAAGTGCGATTACAATGATTGAATTTATTGGCCTCCTTATTCAATTTCAGATAAGTGAGAATTGGTTTTTTACCTTGATGATCTGGTGGATCAAATTTATGCTCAAAATTCAAAGTTCTCAGAATGGAACAAAACCTATGCGTTTTTGTATATCTCACCGTTCTGAATCTGGCACAACTCTTTTAGTGCAAAACCACCACCATATGCTTCTGTAATCACAATCAGAATTTTTAGTCAAAAAAGAAATTTTTTTAAAGAACATGTTGACTGGGCTGCTGATTATGTAGTCCATACACATGAAATCATGTTGATGTCAACATGATGACTGGACTCCTTTAGTCTATGGTTGTTTGACACTTTGCATCATCTGATTGGATGTGAATTGGGTGATTTTTATTGGTTGGTGGACCAATGAGAGGTTGCCACGTGGCGCCCCCCATTGGCCAAAATATTCTCAAGGTTCAAGTTGAGGTCAGTGTGGGTCAAACCCATGACCTTCCACTTGCAAGACTGATGGCCAATCGTCACACCACAAATTTTTCCTTATAAACTATATGTTTAAAATGATATTTAAATTTTTATGCCACATTGTTTGGGGGCGGGTCAGGGCTAGCCCCAGCTCTGGTCACTGCACCCACGAATAATACAGGGCGAGACCAGGGGCCAGAGATTAGCCCCCACCCCCCCCCCCCCCCCCCCCCCCCCGATATATTATTAAAATATTAGTTCCATAGACAAGGTGATTTTTGGGGTAGATTTGTAGGATGGTTTGCAAGCATGTCAAAATTGTAGGACGAATAGCTAGAAAACATGGGGAGATCATAACTTATTCAGTTTTTATCCTTTTTGTAGAAGAAAGAGGCTATACAAGGGTTTTTGACAGTTTTTAAGCCATTGGAGCTATCTGTACAACCATTTGAGCACTGTAATTTACTATAAACATCATTTTTTGAGCATAATGAAAGAGGCCCAACCATTGGAAGCTGGACCAGGAGATGTAGCCCAAAAGGGGTGAACTCCTCCATCATTTTTTGTTGTGTGTTTCATATTATGGTGATATTTTCTCTTGTTAAATACAAAAAATGTACTTTTAATGCATGTTTATGTGTTTAATAATTTGACAAAAGAGACTAAAAACCCTAATTTGATCACTTGCAAAATTTACATAAATCTCAACCAAATTCACATATAGATCAGTTTGGTATCAGAGCTTAGGTTTTATTTCTTTATGTGAGGCTTTAATTGTTTGCAAGTGTATGTGATGCTTACAAGGTTGGAGCTCAAGAGAGGAGAATGAAAGCTTGTGGTTGCAAGTCCTCAAGTTGGGTAAAGGATAAGGAGAGCAAGTTTGCCACAATATCCACCACAAATCCCACCTCAATTTGTAGTTGAAGCTTCACCAAGTACGTCACATAAAGGAGAGGCTAAAAATATTTCAGAAGATGAAAAATCCTTTAGTATATAATTCTTTGATATGACACAAAGGGTGAGATTTCCCTATGAGGAGAGAAACACAAGGTTGAAAGGTGAGATCTCTAATCCTCCAAAGGGAGATAATTCTTCAAAAGGAGATGGAGGAGATGGAGACAAGACTCCAAAGGGTAATGGGAATGGTGACAAAACACCTTTGACACCACCATTCTCTTCACCTCCATTCACATCACCATCTTCACCATCATATTCTTCCACAACACACCCTTCACAAACAACTCCACATTCTCCAAAAGTTCATGGAAAAACTCCATTTTTGAAGCTTGAAATCAAGTTTGATTTTACTATGTAAGTTGGAGAGCTAGATCCTGAAAGATTATATAATTGGGTGTGTCAACTTGAAGTTTATTGTGGGATACAAAGAATCAAGGAGGATGACACCAAGATTCAGCTTGCTTCATTGAGATTGGAGAGTGCAACACTTATTTGGTGGGAAGCCAAAACTCAAAATGACATGAAGAAACATGGTAAGGTCTTAAAATCTTGGAATTATTTTGATGCTGCCTTAATGAGACAATTTAATCCATTAGCATATATACAAAAGGATATAATGGACTGACAAAAATTTAGGCAAGGTAAAGGACAAAGTGTGCAAAGCTATACTCAAATGTTTATGAGAAGAACACTAATTTTGGGTGTATATTTGATATCTCATGATACTTTGTTCAAATACATTGAAGGTTTTCATAGTTACCTAAGACATACTATTCTCATGCTTAATCCCTAAAATTTATATGAATTTTTTGTTCAAGCCACACATCTAGAGGCAAGAGGTAAACACGTTTCATATGAGACAAATGAGAATACCTTTGAGTCTAGACAGAAAGGAAAGGGTAAGTTCAAGGGTAAAGGTAAGAAGAATGCATCCATCAAGTTGGAGAAAGAGAAAATCACATGAAAACACTATTCAAAAGATGGCCATGATGAAGATCATTGTTGTAAACTCCATCCAGAAATGAGACCCAACAAGCTTAAAAACAAGGAGAAGGAGAAGACAACTACAAATTTACAACATGATTTAGGTTCTGACTACGGAGATGAAACAAATATCACAACAATGGTTTTAAAAGGTAAGGACATTGCAAGTAATAGTTATTTAAGTTGTATCAATAGTACTCAAAATGATGAAATAAGAATTGAGTTTTCCCATGTTAGATTTATTTCAAAGCATACCAAGGCTGACACCCTATTTGATAGTGGTTCGCAAGAAAACCTTATTTTTGAAGACTTAGTCAAGAAGTTGAATCTGGAGTCCATTCCTCATACAAGACCTTATCCTTTAGGTTGGATATGTAAGAATGAAAATTTGTAGGTGACGAGGAAGTACACACTTAGATTTGAAATCACTACAAACTTTCTTGATGAAGTTGGACTTGATGTTGTTCCACTTGATATTTCTGGCATTGTTTTGGGAAGCCCATATCTTTATGGTAGGAGAGCAATCTTTCATCACCATGAGAATAAGTATCACTTGTTCAAGAATTTGATTGAGTACATTGTTAGAGCGCAGAGTAGGAAGATGAATTTGTCTCTTATGCATGTTGGACAAATTAAGAGAATTGTGAATGCTAATCAAAATTTTTCTTTTTTAATGTTCAAGCATGAAGATGTTGTGAATGAGACCTTTCAAGGAGATGCATCAAATTAAAATTCTAATTTCATTGAAGTTGATAATGGTTGTGATAATATATTTCAGGAGTGTAACATGTTTCCTTCTAAAAGAGTTAAATAAGATGAGGTAATATTGCAGCAGAATGCATCATTGCTTAACAATGATGTGAATAAGATGCCAGAGCAAGGGAGTGCAAAGGTCTAAGAGCAAGCGCCAAAGAAATTTGAAAAAGAGGGCATTGGTTTTAGAAGTCCTTATTATGGTTTTCATAATGTGTTGTCTTTGAAATGGCATGTTGCATGGCGATGGCGATCACATTTGGTCAAGAGTCGAGCCAAGAACAAGGCGAGACATCCTAAACATGATCATGCAGACAGTGTCCAAGGTGAGAGGAATTTGAAGTTGTTTGAGTTTTCTTTGATTAAAGACTGAGAAGGGAATGTGTTTGTTCCTTCAAGGGAAGGTTTTTGTTCTAAAAATTTTGGGAAGTTGTAGTAAGATGGTATCTATAACAACAATTCAAGGACTTCAAAGTCAAGGAAAATGATAAGTTTTCAAGAAAAGCTCAATTTGTTGCATTCAAGAAATCTTCAGTGGATCAAGACTAGAAGGGTGAGGGAGATGAGCCCTCAACTATTTACTGACAGATAAATAGCTTTTGGAGTTCCAAAATCTTCTAGTGGGGAGGAATGATTCGGTGGATCAAATTTATGCTCAAATTCGAATTTCTCAGAATGGAACGAAACCTACGCACTTGTGTATATCCCGTCGTTCTAAATTTGGTGCAACTCATTTCATGAAAAATTGACATTGTATGCTCTTGTAATCGCGATCTGATGTTTTGGTCAAACATGCAAAATTTTTGTAGACATGCTAACTATGCAGTCTGTATAGGTGATGTCATGCTAACGTCAGCATGATGACTGGGTTCTTTCGGTCAATGGATAGTCAACACTTGGAATCACAGGATTGGTTGTGAATTGGGTGATTTTTATTGGTTAGAGGGTGGACCAATGAGAGGCCACTACATTGGTTACGAATTGGGTGTTTAAAATTGGTTGGAGGGTGGACCAATGAGAGGCCACCAGATTGGCTATGAATTGGGAAATTTTTATTGGTTGGAGGGTGGATGAATGAGAGGCCACAATGTGGCACTTCCCCATTGGCCAAAATATTCTTAAGGTTCAAGTTGATGTCGGCGGGGGTCGAACCAGTGACCCCCCACCAGAAAAACTGACACACAACCATCACACCACATGTTTTTCTTTATTAACTATATGTTTAAAATGATGTTTAAATTTTTATGCCGCGTTGTTTGAAGGGCGAGAAGGGATAGCCCCAACCGTGGTCATCGTACCCAAGAACAATACGTTGTGGGACCAAGGGCCAAGGCTTAGCCCAAACTGCCCATATATTATTAAAATATTCAACCCATAGCTGTTATAGGTAAAATTAATGAGGTCACAAGTTGCGCCAGCCGGTACAGAAAAATCCACTATATTAGCAATTTTTGGGGCGGATTTTTAGGATGGTTTGCAGGCAGGTCGAAATTGTAGGATGAATAGATGGAAAACTTGGCAAGATCATAAATTCTTCAGTTTTTATCCTTTTTGGGAGAACAAAGAGGCTAGACATGGGATTTTTGACAGTTTTTAAGCTGTTAGAGTTATCCATACATCCATTTGATCATTTTAATTTATGGTAAACACCATTTTTTGAGCATAATGAAAGAGGCCAAACAACTGGAAGCTGGACCAAGAGATGTAGCCCAGGAGGGGTGAGCTCCTTCATCATTTTTTGTTGTGTGTTTTCTCTTATGGTGATATTGTCTCTTTTTTACTGCAAAAATTGTACTTTTTATGCATGTTTATGTGTTTAAGAATTTGAGAAAAGAGGCTTAAAACACAAAATTTACATAAATCTCAAGCAACTTCACATACATATCACTTGAAAAAAACTTAGTTTCTTTGAAAAGGATTACAACTATGCTTTTTGTATAATTCAATGCTTAGAGTTATTGTCTCATACTTCAAAATTTGCAATACAATAATAAATTTAAAGTTTAAAAAGACCATTATCTGAGATATTTTACTTATACTCCAAGAAACTTTTTGTCCTCTTCTTGATTTTAACACATTATTACTCATGTGAGTGTGGACAAATTGAAAATAATTTTCAAAACTAGACACAAATGAAAATGTCACATATTAAAAAATTGTACACAATTACAAATGTTCTCAGACCCATCTATTCAATTTTGGCACAAGTCTAGAATGAAATCCAAAAGAAATATAATTTTATTATGTGATCCTTCGTATCGTCATAATAATGTACCCAAATACAATCTCAAATATTCAACCATATTATTATTATTATTATTTTTAAATTCAAATTATTTTTGAAAAAATTTAAAAAATACTTTAAAATTTCTAATTCACTCAAAGGGAAATTTCAAACAATTTCACTATATTTTACTAATGGTCATATTCATGAAAAATCCACTAATGGAATCATACAAAATTTTTAAAAGCATACATTTCTTATGCCACAAGCACAATATATGGTCTTGACGATCACAACAAAAATAGTTGTATTCCTGGTAGGGTAGCAACAATCATACCACATCGTGTGAACTTGGGCTTGAATCTTGGTAGTCACATTGCAAGAATAAAAACATGTTTAATAAATGGCTTTGTTGAATAATTTGTGGAGAAATGTGTCAAACAGATATGTGGAGTAAGTAAACACACAAGCAAAAAAGTCTTTATGCATTTGATGTGGCCTTCCATCCTTCCTATAAATAATCCTTACTATGCCTAGAAAGGTTTGCAGACAACATGAATGAAATGTAGAAGTTATTGTAGAAATTAATGATATTCCCTATGCATAAATGTAAATAAAAGCCATTGAATTTGATGCGCTCAAGAAAGCTTGAATTTATCAAATTAATTCGCTGGCCAATAGCTTTCTTTATATATCATCCAATCCTTACGATAACATATCAATCATTCAATTTGTCTTCATTTCTTTAGGACCACGAAATACATAAAAAAAGTGGAAGAATCACACCCCTTATAAACAAGTATAATATTTATGGAAATCTTAAGATCCAATTCAAAAAATTCCTTAGACGATAATATTAGTGCAATATGGGAAAGCGAGGGAAACGTGGATGATTAAGTGTACATGCACGTTTTGGATCACCATACCCGTTTTACACTTAATGTAGGCAGGTAGAATAATGTGGGAGAAATATAGAAATGATAATAAAGTATGAGAATGGAAAATCACTAGCATCACCATATTAGAGGATTTATTTCTTTGTCTTTCCTTACAAGAGAAATATGTGTACTCTGGAGGGAATCAATATTGCGTTTAAAAGGGAGAAGATTAATAAATGCAACCCCGCATCACCCATTTTATATATATCTCGAAAAATAAATTTATAAAACAACAACAAACATGAATTCTACATATGCTTGTTGGCTACTATACACTCCCAAAAACTCATTGTTTGATTTGCAAGCTGCTCCATAAATATAGATAAGTAAATCAAGAAAATAAAATCAAACTAAAAATTATTCAATTTTATATCCATACTCACCAAGCACATATGAGGGTTTTACGTGACTCCATGTGAGGAGCGTTGGGGTGTGGGAAGTAGTTCATCACAAATATTGGGACATTATAAAATTTCAAGGAGAAGAGAAGATGAGAATCAAATTTTGAGAGGGTGAATTCATTTTTATGTATTTCACTATGTCTCATACCATGGCCCATACAAATAAAATCTAAATACATCATATTTAAACAAATAATATCAAGATAAGGTTGAGACCTTCAACTTCTAGGTTTTTAAGTCCTCTTTAAAGTTCCTTTGTTTAAAGAAGAAATATTGATGTAGCATTGTCTCACTACTTGTTGCATGCTCATCTAAAAATAATTGACTATGCTTAGCTCTAATATTTTCATCATCTCTCATAGCCTCTCTTTGATGTCATGTTAATAATCAACATGAGTGAGACAAGACAAGAAAATTGGTGGAAAAGGATTAAAGCCATTTTATTACACTATATTGATCTCAAGGTCTAAACTTATAATACATCAATGACCATTCTATCTCTTCTAGATCTAGATCTCACTAACAACTCATCAGTGAATCATAATTTAAACACCTCATCAAAATAAGAATTACAACTCATCACAATTGCATTCTTGAATTTTGTGATTGTGTAGGGACTCATAGTTTGACAATGATTTCCATTTTCTGACAATTAAAATATTTTTGGTTCAATAAATACTTCTTATTCTAAATTTTCGTTTAGTGAGGATGACTTCACATCCATTTCATAGACTTTGAATTTTCTGAAACAAAATTTCCAAAAGCATTTTAATTTATTCTAATCTTGAAATTTGAGCAAAGGTTTCTTCAAATCAATGTACCTTCAACTTGAGCATACCCTTTACAGACCAATATTGTTTTAATTCTTGCTACTTGTCCATCTTCATTCAACTTGTTTATAAAGACCCATTTGGTGCAAATCACATTATTGTCTTTTGGTCTAGGCACAATTTCTCATGTTTCATTCTTCTCAATATGATTTAGTTCTTCTTCCATAGCATTAAGCCAATGATTATCTTCAATTTCTTGCGTAAATTTATTAGGCTCTATTTTGATTAGTAAATAAAAGTTTTATTTATTTATTTTTGAGTACTTATCAATCCTTTCATAGTCCAACCTAATGTATCTATATCACCAAAAAACTGATTTTCGGGATGATACTTTTGAAAAAATCAATAGGGTGCCTTTTGATATTGGTGGTTTATTTATTCTTTTTCTTTCTTTTCAACTTCCTATTCTTATTCCTTTTCTCATTATATGTAAATGATATCCTATGGATTTTAATTTTTTTGTGACTTTTATTTTTGAGGTATTGCTTCATCTACTCTTAAATCAATACTTTCTACAACCTTGCACATTATTTTGTTGTATCATTTGTAAGTATTTCTTTCAAGTGCATAGCCAAGAAATATACCTTCATATTTTCTAGAATCAAGCTTTCCTAAATTATCTTCATTTATATTTATATAACACTTGCTCCCAAATACTTTGACGAATCTTACTGTATCCAGTCTTTTCTTCCATAATTCATATGGTGTTTTACTTTTTTTCACTATAATTTTTGTCTTATTCAAAATTTATATTATTGTGTTGAATACTTCTCTTCAAAAGGTGTATGGTAGTTTGGCTTCATTCAAAAATATTTTATCCATTTCATGTATAGTTATGTTATTCCTTTTTACAACTCCATTTTGTTGTGGAACCCTTGTTGCCAAAAAATGTCTCTTAATTCCATTATTCTCATAGAATTTATCAAATTTAGAGGTAAACTCACCTCCTCTATCTAATATTAACAACTTTTTTATGTAACCATGTGACAATAACATAAGAAAAGAGTGATCAATGACTTGAAAATAAGCCTCTTCGAGTGGGAAACCTCCTTTTCCATCACATAAATGAACAATTATTCGATGATTCAAATGAAAATACCTCCTTGGAATATATAGGAGTCTAATGGGACAAAATAAAATGAAGGCCTACATAGCAATAATAATGTAAGGGATCAACAATAACATATGTGGGTTTCTATGGGGAACAACAATAACAGTATGGGGGCTACACTAGTATTATAGGGACCTAACATACCCCTCTCCTTCAAATAAGTGGCGTCCTCAATGTTTGAGTAGCTATATATGCTTCTATATGAAATACCCATCCTCCCATGTGGAATATTCAACAAATAATTTCTTCTACTTAATGAGATACTCTAAAATTGATCAATTTCGCAACTATCGGATTATTGTTTCTATGATTGCTTTAGGTTCCAATATGATTTTTCCTTCCTCTTCAAGTTTTGGATGTAACATCGCACCCCACATTTACCCACTTTTAGAAGTTAGCCATGGTAAAAATGAGACAAGATTTACTATGCATGACCCAACATCCAAGTTCTAGTTATGGAAGTGGGGTCTACTATCCTAGAAATTACTACAACCTCCCTGGGACACCTGATCACCCTGATGTCATAAAACATCCATTGATGATATTTCCTTGAGATGAAAATATATTTCTGACACACTTTCCTCCCAACCACATGCATGCCAACCATTCCATACGGTCAGAAGACTCCAACCGCACACACAAATTGTTCTATGTGCATATATAGTTGAATTTTCCCTATTTTGTGCCTTTGGATAGATAATTTGTTCTTGATTTTCAGGGCTAGCACACTGGTAAACTTCCCATAACTCTATCAGTCATTTGTACAAGGATTTGCACTATGTTTCCAAGCTTTGATCTTACTCAATATTTCCAAATGCATAATAATAATTTATACAAAAAATTTATAAACGTGGTACCTGTAGGTCATGGATTCATATATATTCAGTGTTTTATTATTTTCATTACAGAATCATCAAGAAGTCTTACTTCCATCTCAATATTGTTACATCAAACACTTGTTATCTCATGCATTCGTATAATCATTCGGTAACTTTTAAAACCCTAACCAAGATCCAGAACAAGAGCACATCATATGATAAGAATGTACCATGCATATAACCAACATTTAACTAGAATAAATATATGACATACCAATCATAAAATCAACACAATAACCAATAATTGTGCTCATTGGTCTCGATAAGAAATAACACATAATAACATATGCATAAGTCAACCAAATGAGGGACTTCCACATACCACTCGACCATAGGTTGGGTTGAATCAAATATTTATTTCATCTAATCACCCCCGTACCATATTCCAAGAATGAATGTGGGATCACATGGGATAAGCCAAAACAAAACCAACTAGGGAATCCATATATTAAACCACCTAGTCCACCCTTAAGCCACAATGATTTCACCTAAACCGGTCCAAAAATCACCAAAACCAAAACAGGCTTGGATGCCTCAATATTTCTTCACCCTACCCAGAGGAATTTTTGTGTCTCCACCCACCTGTCAAGAGCTTCCCGGAGAAAAAACATCTCCACTCTCAACCCTTGGGATTTTCCTGAGACCACCTCAACCGGATTTGAATCCATCAGAAATTCAAAGCTCAACCAAAATGGAAACCCACTATACCATGCCTATCTAGGAAATTAAAAAGGCAAGGTTATATATTATTTTCAATCCAAGAAATTCCCATTCCAATGATAGGAAACATGAAAAATAAAAGAATGCATAAATCATGCATTCACATCTCAGCAAGATAATTAAACATGCAACCTATTACTTGCAAAATCCTCTTGTTGATTTCTCTTTGTATGCTTGATTTATGCCCTTGATTACTGTTGTTGAATATTCCTCTTATTCTCCCGTGCTTTCTCCTTCCTTGCTTGCTTTATTGTGTATTCCTTGTGTATAAGTGTTTTTTATTTCTTTTACTCTCCTCTTCTCTAAATGAATGCTATAATTTCTAAGACTGTGCGTGAATGTTATCTCTCCTTTTTCTATTATTTTTCTTTTCATTTTTATTCATTTTACCTTGAATTCATATTCTTGTCCCTTCATCTTCCTTTTCTCCTCTTTTTCCTTTATACCTTGAATTAATTGTCATTTATTTCCTTTGCCTTTTTCCAATACCAATTTCAATTTCCATAGCCAATAATAAACTACAAGTGGATCCCAAGATAATTTTTTCCCCTCCATTCAACTTGGAATACATGTCCCATGACCTTGATTTTATTTGTCCTATTATAATTCCCGTTTATTACATGGAACTTTAACCCAAGGCTATTACAAACCCCTCCCCCTTGGGGGGAGATCATCCTCAATGTTATATGACATTATGACCAACCAAAATTGTTGAACCTAACAAACATATTTCCTACAGAGATTTATAACCCATATCGATGTAATATTTACAATGACATATTGTTGAAAACATGACTAACATACTGCTTATTGGAGCTTTATAAACACATTTAGATACCATATTTAGAATGACACACACACATAGATATATATACACCAAAACTCATTTACTACAACCAACAAATAAAGAGGGATATAATTCCTGCATCTGATCAACAATCTACCATGTAGCTTGATTGGGACCAAAGTGCTACCATTTCACTTTAAATTTATTTATTGCTTGGTTCTAGAGTATGAGCTTCTTCTATTGTAGGATATATTGAGGATTTGACTAGAAATTTCCTTCTAGTTAACCTATAATACAAACCAATCAATATTTTGATCAACATCACGTATATATATTTTAAGAAATGAAACATGGAAAACATCATGGACTTTCACTGATTGCGGTAAAGAAATTCTATATGCCATTGGTCCAATCCTCTTAAAGATGTCAAAATGTCCTGATCCAGGTGGATATCGGTGGCCACCCACCTATTCCATTTGGATCGGAACCATCAATTCTTGTTGCTTTTCACATTCAGCACAACTTACTATTTTTAGCAGGTTTTCGGGTCATGCACTCCTAGAGCCGCTTTGGGGCCTTAATGATCCAGGTGGATATTGGTGGCCACCCACCTATTCCATTTAAACCCCCACCATCAGTTCATTCAGTTTTTAAGTTGCAGCACAACTTACTATTTTTAGTAGTTTTTTGGGTCATGAACTTCTAGAGCCGTTTTGAGGCCCTAAACAATTTTTTTTGGGAAACCCAGGAGCAACATGGGTCCATGGACCGATGTTTCTCACATTGAAAGTTGTACTCCTTGGATATATATTTCTAACGAGGTATGATACGCGTCAAACAGAGATCGTATGCCGAAGTTACGTCCCTAGGAAGTTGAAACACTAATTTACCCAAACGAGCCCCATAGTTTTCGTGCTTCATCTCCTAGGGTTAGGTTTTTGGACGTTTAGAGTTCTCCATTGTTTCTCAATAATAAATAGGCTCTCAAGCCTCATTTTAACATAGTTCAAAGGTGTGTATCCGCCACATCTCTTCTCAGAGATACGCTATCAGCACCCTAGCTAGTTTATTTCCATTATGTCTGTAAGCATATTTAAGTCATTATTTTATTAATAAAATGAAGCATTATTTCCACTACATCTCTGTGTTTATGGTTATATCTGTATTCTATTGCGTTCCTGCATAAATCCGGATCAGGTCTGCAATACTTAGGTTCCAAATTGGCACATGATCCAACCTTCAAGGGTATCTTCTTAGGCTTTATACACATGTACACATGCTCCCCAACCTAAAAATCCCTTGAATACCCTATGATGATCCACAGAGATATTTTTCCTATCATGAAATGCCATTAAATTATTTATGATAACTTGCATATCCTACCCCATCTCCCTTGACATATCTGGTCGAATCAACACCATGTTCACTGGATCACTCCAGTTGATAGGAGTATTACAATTCCTCCCATAGAGAGCCTCATATGGACTCATCTTCATGGATTCCTCATACCCATTATTATAATAAATTTCCACCAGTGGAAATGCTCCTCCCAATTCCTTTGTTGATGCATAACATATATCCTCAACATATCCTCAAGAATCATGTTAACCCTCTCTTTTTATCCATCTTTCTATGAATGATAAGTTATAATAAAGTATAAATTTGTCCCCAATATTAAAAATAAATCCTTCCAAAACCTAGAAGTGAACTTGACATCTATATTTGACATAGTCCTCTTGGGAACTCCATGCAACTTCACTATCTCCTTAATGAATACCTGAGCCATTTCACTAGATGAATTAGTAGACTTAACTGCAATGAAGTGATCTACCTTGCTCAACCTGTCAACCACAACCAATATGGAGTCATGTTGCCTTAACTTCCTTGGAAATCCTGTAATGAAATCGATGGAGATGACCTCCCATTTCCATTCTGGAATAAAAATAAGATGCAAAAAAATAGTTTGATGCTTGCATTCATCTTTCATGTGTTGAAATTCAAAGCACTTAACAATAAACTAGACCACCTCTTTCTTCAAATTAGGAAAATAGTGGAACTTCTTGATAGTTTTCAAGGACCGATGGTATCCCTGGTGGCCTCAATGTGGCTTGACATGAAAATATCTCAAGATAAGCTTCTTCAATTCACCACTGTCAAGAACATAGATACTTCTCCTAAATCTAATCAATCCATCTATTGTGAGGTGATACTCTTCATCCTTATCACCTTGCTACTGTGATATCTGCTTCAGATGTTGGTACTTCTCATTATGATACCCTACATATAATATTTACTACTGTAAATCTATCCCATTAGAGCTCACAACTGAAATATGATTCACTTGCACTCTCCTACTGAGAGAATCTGCAACCCAAACTCTTTTCATTTGATTTACTTGATCTCAAAATAAAACTCACTAATAGTATCCAACCATCTAGCTTGTCGTGAATTCAAGTTGGGTTGGTCAAATAAGTACCTCAGTCCACTGTGATCACTCATCAAAATGAACCTCATGCCAAGGAGATAATGTCTCCACGTCTTCAATGCATGAATGATTGCTACCAACTCAAGATCACAAGTCACATAATTATTATCATTCTCATTCAAATTTTTTGATTCTAGCACACCACCTTCCCTTCCTGCATCAAGACTCAACCAAGTCCTTGTTTCTGGGTGTGTAGCCTAATTATATTTCTAATTGTTTAGAGGTTTTTTCTTCAGGATTGTTTAGAGGTTTTTGTTTTAGTCGTGGTTTGATCCTAGTCCCTGATGAGGGGGTGTGGGGGGGATTGTGGGGGGGGGGGGTGGGGTGGTTGGAGAGGGTTCAGGGGAAACATCCCTGAAGAAAAAAATAGATGAAAAAATTCCTTGTAAAATATTGTAATTTCAAAGCCAATCCACACCCTTCATTAGGCGAAAGATTTGATCATAAAATTTATGTTAATTTAGGGTTTTTTTCCCTATAAGTAAACCCTCATTTATATGAGGGAATTTTATTTCCGTTTAGTATTATTGTTATTTGTGCAAAGAAAAGAGGAGAGACTATGCGAGAGCGACGGGGAAATTACAAAATATTTCTCGTAGGTTGTATCTCTTCATTTTGTTGGATAATATAAAGAAAGGACTAGATATTTATCCATGGATGTAGCCCAAATTGCATGAACCACATATATTTGTCTCTCTCTTGTTTTGTGAATTTAGGTTTTTGTGTTTCCGCATTATTTTATGAATTCCATTGCTCTAATAATTAATTTAAAACAACTAGTATCAAGGTTGAAGGCCTATTTGGTTGATAAACATGTAGGAAATAAGGGTTCCTCGTTCAAGTGGGAGAAATGGTGGAATATGGTAGGTTTAGGGTTGATAAATTCAACAAACAAAACTACCAACTACGGAAGATGAAAATGGAGGATTATTTGTATCTAAAATATATTTACCTAACATTGAGTGGAAAATCAAAGAAGTCGACAAGTATGCTGAAGGAAGAATGGGAGATTCTTGAAGGAATGGCACTAGGAATAATATAGTTATTTATGGAAACATCAATAAACTTCAACATTTCAAAGGAAACAACAACAAAGGGTCTAATGATGACATTGGCCAAACTATAAGAAAAACCCTCGGCATAAAACAAGGTATTTATTATCATAATCATTTATCTAATATGAATATGTCAGAAGGTGGATTTTTTGTTGATGATTTATAGGAATTTAACACAGTTACTAGTCAGTTAAATTATATAAGGATAAATTTTGATGATGATGCTAGGGCTCTATTATTTATCTCTTCATTTCCACAAATTTGGAATGGCTTAGTCATGGCCATCATTAATTATGTCTCTGGATCTAGTACTTTAAATTTTGATGATGTTGTTGTTGCTATCCTTAGCGAGGAAATGTGACAGAAAATCCGAGGTGAGAAAATAGGTAATTATTTTACTATAGATACTAGGGGAAGAACGATAGAGAGATGACAGATCCCAATACATCACAGTAATTCAAGGAAAGGAATATCCAAATTCATATTTGGTATAGTGTGCTAGAGATGTGGGACGAAAGGACACCTAAAGAAAGTCTTGTAAATCTTGAAAGGGAAAAGAAGGATATGGAAAATAAGAGAGCAATCATGAAGTGAATGTAACAGGTGATGTTTTGCAAGATGCTTTGATTCTTTCATAAAAAAATATTATTCATACTTGGGTAATAAATTCAGGGGCTTCATTCCATGATGCACTTGATAGGAAACATTTTCATGACTATGTCCAAGGAGGTTTTGGATAGGTTCGTTTGGGTGATGATAAATCCTATAAAAGAATTGGAATGCGTAAGGTATTTATAAAGAAATAGAATGGAAAGAAATGGATATTGAATGAGATAAGTCATGCTCTATATTTTAAGAAAAACCTAATTTCAACCGGGAAGTTGGGAGGTCGAGGTTGTGTAACTACATTTACCAACAAATCTTGGAAGATCACTAAAGGATCCCTGGTAATAGCAAAAAGAGAAAATATTGGTACAATTTATTTATGCAATGGTATGTATAATTTTGTTAATCCTTTAACCTCCATAGGAGCAGATACCACACGTTGACAACATAGCCTCGGGCACATGAGTGAGAAGGGGATGTTGATTCTTCACTTAAGATATTTGTTTCCAAGTTCAAAGCATGTTGATTTGGATTTATGTGAGAATTCATTTATGGAAAATAGAAGAGAGACAAATTTCTCAGAGTTGGAAAAGAAAATAAGAGTGAAAAACTAGAGTTTGTGCATATAGATGTATGGGGACCTTCTCAGGTATCATCTCTCAGTGGCTCTCTCTATTATGTTACATTTATTGATGATGCAACTTGGAAAACTTGGATATCTTGTATTCAAAATAAATATGATGTCTTTGATACTTTTAAAAATGGAAAGCTTTGGTTGAGAATGGGACATGAAAGAATTTTAAGTATCTCAGATTCGATAATGGAGGTGAATACTACAGAAATGAGTTTGATAATTATAATTCAAAGCATGGAATTTGTAGAGAGAAGATAGTTCCAGGAACACCATAAGAAAATGGTGTGTCAGAAAGGATGAACAAGAAAATCATGGAGCATGCAATGTGCATGAGATTTCGTGCATAGTTTCCCTTACAATTTTTGGAAGATGTTGTATATATTTTTGTTTATCTAATAAATATAGGTCCTTCAAGTTCCTTGGATGGTGGTATTCGAGAGGAGGCATAGATAGGTAAAAAGGTAAACTACTCATTTCTAAATGATTTTGCTTGTGAAGCATTTATCCACATTAATAAAGAAAATATAGCAAAGCTTGAGGAAAAATCAAAGAAGTGTGCCTTCATTGGAAATGGTGTTAAAGATTTTGTGTATCACTTATATGATTATGAAAACCATAAAATCATCAGGAGTTGAGATGTGGTATTTAATAAAGTGTCTTGTACAAATATCAATTGTAGGGAAAGATATATGAAAAAGAAAACACATAATACACAGTGCTTGATGAGATCACAGGAAAAGTAAATCCAATATTAGAAAATCATAATGATCAACAACAACAAGGATACTAGAAACAACAACAACATGCACCTCAAACTCCTACTAGTGTTGTTAGAAGATCTAACAAGGTAAGTAGACCCCTGAACGATATTCTCCTTCATTATATAATGTATTTTTGAATGATTCCGGTGAACCATAATGATATGAAGAATAAATTTAGGTAGAAACAAATAAGAGGTCAGAGAAATCCATGAAATAAAAGATGGAATCCTTGATACATAACCAAACTTGGGACTTAGGTTTCTTGCAGGTAAAATAACATTGCAAAATAAATGTGTTTACAGGTTGAAGGAAGAAGATGGAGGAAAAAAAAGGTATAAGGCTAGACTTCTAGTGAAGGGGTTTGCACAAAAGAAAGATATAGACTTTGATGAAAATTTTTCTCCTATTGGTAAAATGACTTCAGTTAGAAATATTTTAAGTCTAGTGGCAACTGAAGATTTTCATCTTGAATAGTTAGATGTAAAGATAGTATTTTTCCATGTGGGTTTGGAGGAAGAGATATATATGCAATAGCCACAAGGGTATGAGGTCAAAGGGAAGGAGAAATTAGTGTGCAAGTTGAAGAAGATCTTGTATGTCTTAAAATAGGCTCCAAGGCAATGGTATCTAAAATTTGACAGGTTTATGTCTAAACAAGGTTATATTAGTTATCACTGTGACCATTGTCTTTATCTTAAGAAACAATATGATGGAAGTTATATTATATTGATATTGTATGTAGATTAAATTCTTATTGTAGGGTCTAATATGCAAGAAATAAATTTTCTCTAAGGAAAACTGGATAATTCATTTTCAATTAAGGATTTGGGTGATGGAAAACAAATCACTGGAATGTGAATAACTAAACAAAGGAAAAACCACAAATTAACATTGTCTTAAAGTGAGTAGATAGAAAAGGTGTTGGAAAGATTTAATATGCAAAATACAAAACCATTTAATACACCTTTGGCTAGCCACTTCAAACTAATCAAGGAGATGTGTCCCAAGACCCAGGAAGAGATGAATTATATGTCTAAATTTCCATATGCAACATCAGTTGGAAGCTTAATGAATGCAATGGTGTGAACAAGGCCAAATATCGCACATGTAGTAGGAGTTTTGAGCAAGTATATTTACAGGAAAAGTGTATTGGATGGCAGTAAAATGGATTCTCAGGTATTTGAGAGATACCACTAATCAAGTGTTATGTTTTGGAGGTTAAAACACTATTATACAAGGATATGTCGATGTATATATGGTAGGTGAGAGAGATAACAAGAGGAGAACCACATGATATGTGTTCACTATAGGTGCAACAAATGTTAGTTGGGTTTCAAAATTGCAAAACATTGTTTCACTTTCAACAAAGAAAGCAGAGTATGTTGTTGCTACATAGGCTAGTAAAAAAATAATTTGGTTACAAAGGTTTATGGATGAGTTGGGTAAGAAGCAAGAGATGAGTAGGTTATACAGTGGCAGCCAAAGTTCCATTCATCTTGAAAATAAATCAACATTTCATTTCAATACAAAACATATACAACTTAGGTACCATTTCATATGGTCAGTTTTGGAAAATGGACAACTAAAGCTAGAAAAGATACACACTGGCCAGAATCCTACGGATATGTTGACAAAGGTGGTAACTAGGGAGAACCTGAGTTTCTACTAATTTTTAATTAGTCTTCAAGTATGACAGTGAATATGATAAATTACCACGACCAAGTGGAGGCATTGTCTAGAAAGTGAATCAACCATGGAGTTGATATAATAAATTTCCAAGTGGGAGATTGTTGGGTGTGGAGCTTGATTATATTCCTGATTGTTCAGAGGTTTTTTGTTTCAACGATGGTTGGATCCTAGTCCTTGATGAGGGGGTGTGGGGGGGATTCCCCCACCACTATTCCTGCTAGGGGGGTCTAGGGGGATGGGCGACATCGATTATTTGGAGCCCCCCATTGACGGCGTTTTAAGGGTAGCGCCCTTCAAACAAAAATTAGAAGAAAAAATTCCTTGTAAAATATTGTAATTTCATAGTTTATTTTGGTTGTTCAATAGGCAAAATATTCGGCAGCAAAAGTTATGTTAATTTAGGGTTTTTTCCCTAGAGGCAACCCTCGATTTAAATGAGGGAATTTTATTACGACTAAGTATTATTATTATGTGTGCAAAGAAAAGAGGAGATACTATGCAAGAGTGAAGAGGAAATTACAATGAATTTGTTGTAGGTTTTATCTCTTCATTTCGTTGGATAATATAAGGGAAGGACTGGTTATTTCTTCGTGGACATAGCCCAAATTGGGTGAGCCATGCATCTCTATGTCTCTCCTGTTTTATGCATTTCTATGTTTGTGTTTCCACAATATTTTATGAATTCCATTTCTTTGTTAATTAATTTATAACACTTCCTTACATGCATTTGTACAAACCACGAACTCCTTATTAGGATCTGCAATCCTCAAAACTGGAGCATTGGTAAGAAACTGCTTCAACTAATTTAAACTAGTTACACACTCAACATTCCATTCAAACTTATTTCATTTCCTCTACAAATATGTGATAGGATAGCCAATCTTGGAGAATTTCTTGACGTACCTCTCGTAATATCCTTCTATTCCCAAGAACGATTTGATCTCATGCACATTCTTCGGAGTTGGCCACTCTGTGATAGCCTTAATATTATCAAGATCTACTGCTATCCCTTCCTTGGAAACAACATGTCCTAAGTAATGAAAGAAGCTACACTTGTTGAGCTTGAAATACAACTTATGATCTCTCAACAATCTCAATACCTCTACTAGATGCTCTGCATGCTCCTCCTCATTCTTGGAATATACCAATATATCATCAACAAAGACTGTCAAAAACTTATCTAGGTAAGGGCACAACACATTATTCATCAAAAACATGAAAGTGGTTGGAGCATTAGTAAGACCAAAAGGAACCAACACAAGCTCATACTTCCCATACCTTGTACGAAATGTAGTATTGTAGATGTATTCTTATTTTATGCGCACCTGGTGATATCTTGATCTGAAATCAATCTTCAAAAATATTGCAGCTCCCTTTAGCTGATCAAATAAATCATCAATTTGAGGCAATGGATACTTGTTCTTGATATTCACCTTATTCAAATTCCTATCATAAATGCATAATCTAAGAGTATCGTCCTCCTTTCTTAGAGACAACACTCTTCCACCCTAAGGAGATAAACTTAGCCTTATGTATCCCTTATCAAGCATCTCTTTAAGTTGCAACTTCAGTTCCACCAACGTAGGAGTGCTCATCCTGTATGGTGCCTTAGATGATGGTGTTGCTCTTGGAACCAACTCAATAGATAAATCCACCTCTGTATGAGGAGGCATCTCTAGAATACCTATGATAAACACATCCTAAAATTGTTGCAAAACAGGATACCTCCTCAGGAATTCATCATACTCATCCTCCTTCCCTTTTTCATTGGAAACATGTACTACAAATAATAATTATCCTTTCTTGTGGTTGCATTTAACTTGCATGGATATAACCATCCTCACTGAGGTAGGCTTCTTCTTTCCTTGCAAGATTATATTTTCTCCATCGTAATCCAGACACCCAATGGAATTCTCATATAAATATACCTTGGTCCTATAAATAAACAACCAATCCATACCCAAAATCATGTTATATTAAACCAAGAAAAGAAAATTCAATTTTTTTTTTGTAGCCATGCCATTAAGCTCAAATGCACAAGACTTCACCTAATGATGAACTCTTCTCTTGGTCCCTGTAGCCAACTACACCAACCAAGATTTTGCATGCACTTCCTTATTAAAGCAACACTTCCATCTCAATAATGGATGCAGGGAAAATTTTAAGGATGGAAAATTATTTTGAAGTTTAAAAAATTGGTGAATCTCACTAGTCCCTAGTATGCAAACTATAAAATGTTTATTGATGTATTTGTAAAATTATTCAATTTTATAATGATATTATATATATTGTCTATATAATGTTGGCGATTTTTAAGGTAAAATAAATTTATATTTTAAAATTTGGGCGAATCATTTTTATAAAAAAATGGAAATTGGCG
Source organism: Pinus albicaulis (assembly GCA_034641835.2). NCBI lineage: Eukaryota > Viridiplantae > Streptophyta > Pinopsida > Pinales > Pinaceae > Pinus > Pinus albicaulis. The sequence goes on along the minus strand of MU968411.1, from coordinate 933,821 downwards.
AATCTTTTTTTTGGAAAAACAATGGAAAATTAGCCCACCTGCGAATATTAGCCCCTAAAATTTTCCATGAATGGATGCCTGGTGGTATACCTCTCTATTATCAACTACTGTGTAGATACAAGGAATTCTCTAACCTACATTTCCATCTATCTGCTCCTCTTGACCACTATAGATCTAAGCCCTGCCACGCTGATACAAAGGAAAATATTTCTTGCGATGATTTCTACTAAAAATCCAACACTTCAAGGGTTTGTTTCCCACTACCTTTATTTTTTTCCTCCATAGGCTGAGACCTATGTCCTTTCCTAGTTGCATTAAAGTTCTTATGAGGGGTCATATTTTCTTTCTCGCCTACATCCTCGGATCTTCCTCGCTTCTTAGGAAATTTTCCTTTAGTCTTCTCACTACCCTTCCAGTTAATATTGAAATTAGGCTTGCACTTTTACTACTCATAATAATGCTTCAGATTCTTAATAGCTTCCTCCAATGACTGAGGCTCATCAAATTCAATTTTTTCTTTGAATGTTATTGGGAATCCACTGATGAATCTTTGGATCTTTTCTTTCTCATCCTTGAGATATGGAACATATCTCAACAACTCTAGAAATTCGGTAATATATCCTTCATCTGTCATGGAACCCATCATGAGCTCATATAATTCCTTGGTATTTCCTTCATGATATCTCTTAGGCAAATACTTGTTCCTAAAGAGCCTTTCAAATTATTCCCAAATCAACTCCTCTTCCCTAATACCATTGATATTCTTTACATCTTCCCACCAGATATCCACTTTTCCTTTAATATTGTAGGTGGTTATCCTGAATTTCATATTCTCTAGATAATCATGAAGTATGAAAAAAATCCTCATTCCAAGTAGCCATGTTTTGGCATCTTCTGACATGGTCATCTCACTATCAAAATTAGGAGGGTTGGATTTCTTTAATTCTTCTAGAAATTACACGTTCTCACACCTCCTATAATGATGTTGGCAGTGATGGCGATGATGTCTCCAAGAAGCAGAGCTAGAAAAAAATCCATGAGTATCCGTCATATCAGGTTTATCCAAGATGTTTTCACTCTTTACTATATCTTCATGGTCTATATTGTACCTTTTCTGAGACTTGCTTCCATCTTCACCATTACTCTTTTCTTCTTTTCTGTCTTCATGAATGATCCCCAACTATCCCTACTTATGCAAATATGAAAGGCTTTGGAGGACGACTACATCAACGTCAACTTTCTTTTCTTGAGCTTTCACAAGCCTTTCATGTGATTCAATCAGCCTCTCATTATCTACCTTGCAATTTACGATCTCTGCCTTCAAACTTCTCAATGTATTTTCTATATCAGGAGAGTCCCCCTCTCCTTGTTATTCAAATAACTTCTCCCATATCACTAATGTATCTTTTGGCTTGTATAGGGAGTCATATTAATTGTACTCAACTATTCTACTCTTCATTCCCTAGCCTTATATTTTCCTGCAACATTTCACTCTTCGATAAATAAAATCATAATAAAAAAAATTACCTCAACTTACTATTGGTGAGGCTATTTCATATACACATACCAATCCATATTATCATGATAAAACATCACAAACATATCATCTCATACATGGATATCATAACCATGACAATAAATAGCTAACATGCATGCATGGTAAACATATAGACAATTGACATGCATGCATAACAATCTTCACTTACCTCGAGGTCCAATGTTATGAGCCTGCTTTTATCCCAATTAGAGAAATCTTGAGGTCTAAAATGGGCCTCCTATGGATAGTCATAAAATAATAGTGGAAATTATAAAATAATATTAGATTACATCGTCAAATTTTAGAGGGGAAAATAATTTTTTTTTTCAAATCGTATTTTCAACTTATATCCCTAAGATTTTACAAAATTTTTGAGTGGGAGCACTGTTTGGATGAAAAATTTAATTCCTCATCCAAGGAGTATCCATTTTTCATACTTTCGATGGACCCTGCTACACGAAAAATTAAAAATAGATGAGAAAACATAATTGCAATCACCTTTTTCATGTGTTTCTCACTTTTCCTGTAGTAGGATCCATCAAAAGTATCCAACATGGGTACTCCTTGGATGAGGAATTAAATTTTGCATCCAACGACTACTGCCACTCGAAATTTGAGTAAAATTGTAGGGACATAAGCTGAAAATACGAGTTGAAAATGTACCTTTTTAAAATTTTTAAATTTTTTAAATTTTTACTCCAAAAATAGTGAATCATCCCCCATGGTTGAAATCACCATCTTGAATCCTATTGTTTCTTATAAATTTGATTTTCATTGTACATTTTACTTTTGAGTCCCATTTTAGACCTCAAAATTTCTCTAATGAATCTGTAACACCACATCCCATAATTACCTGCTTTTACAAGCTCACCAAGGTGAAGATGAGATGAAAGTTACTATGAATTGCCCAACATTTGTTCCAATTATGGAAGTGGTGCATACAATCCTAAAACATATTGCAGCCTCCTAGGTACACCCAATCACCATGATGTCAGAAAACATCCATTCATGATCTTTCCCTGAGTTGTAACTATCTTTTTGATCAACTTTACCTCCTAGTCACATGCATGCTGACCATTCCATGTGGTTAGAAGGATACAGTTGCATGCAAAAACCATTATATGTGTGACTACAACAAAATTTTCCCTATTCTATGTCTGCGGCCAAAAAAAAAGTTTTGTATTTTTAAGGCTATCACACAGGCCACTACCCATAACTCTATAAGTCATTTTACAAGGCTTCAAACTTGTTTCCAAGCTTTGATCTTACTCAAGTTTTCCAAATGTATAATACTAATTTATATAAACACTTGATAGACATGGTAAATGGAGGTCTTGGATGCTTATATATTCATTGTTTTATTAGTTTCATCAGAGAGTCATCAAGAAGACTTACGACCCTCTCAAGCTAGCTGCATCAAACACATGTTAGTTCATTAATTCATATAATCATTCAGTAAATTATTAAACACTAACCAACATCCATAACAAGAGCACATCATATGATAAGAATGTACCATTCCTATAAATATATTTTAACCAAAATGAATCCATGATAAACTAGTCATAAAATCAACACAACAACTAATACTTGTGCTCATTGGTCTCAATAAGAAATAACACATAATAACATATGCATAAGCCAACAAAGTTAGGGGCTTCCATGTAGCACCCAACCATAGATTAGGCTTAACCAAAAATTTATTTCAGCCAGTCACCCTGTGCCATATTCCAAGCATGAATGTGATATCACATAGAATTAGCCAAAACAAAAACAACAAGGGAATCCAGAGGTTAAACCACCTCCACCCTAAAGCCATAGTGATTTCCTCTAAACCGGTCCAGAAATCACCAAAGCCAGAACAAGCTTGGATTCCTCAGGATCTCTTCATCATACCTAGAGGAATTTTCCTGTCTCCACCCACCTGTTAAGAGCGTCTCGGAGAAAACCATCTCCACCCTCAATACATGGTATTTTCTTGATAGCACCTCAACTGGATCAGAATCCATTAGCAATCCAAAGCTCAACCAAAATGGAAACCCACTATACCATGGCTATCTAGGAAATGGAAAAGGAAAGGTTATACCCCACTATCAATCTAGGAAATTCCTATGCCAATGGAAACAAACATGACCAATAAAGCAATGCATAAACCATGCATTCACATCATAACAAGATAACCAAACATGAAACATTTTACCTGCAAAATGCTCTTATTGATTGCTCTTTCTTTTCTTGATTTATGCCCTTTCTTACTTTTTTCCAATATTCTTCTTACGCTCCATTGATTTTTCCTTGCTTTATTGCCTGTGTATTCCTTGTGTCCAAGTTATTATTCTCTCTTACTGTCCTATTCTCTAAGTGAATGCTATAATGTCCAAAAATGTGTGTGAATGTTCTCTCTCAATTTTTTTTGTTTTTCCTTTACTTTTTCCTACATTTCCCTTGCATACATATTCCTATCCTTACATCTTGAATTTCTCCCTATTTTCCTTTATATCTTGAATTAATTTCCATTTATTTCTTTTTCCTCTTTCCAATGCCAATGCTAATTTCCATAGCCAGTAACAAACCACAAGTGGATCCCAATATAATGTTTTCCCCTCCATTCAACTTGGAATATGTGTCCCATGACCTTGGTTTTATATTTTCCTATTATAATGCCCATTTATTACATGGAAATTTAACATGGGGTTATTACACTAGAAATATAGTTTTAACTATGAGCTTGTCACCTATAACCTTCTTTAAGGATGAAACGTGGAAAACTAGGTGTAGTCACGAAGATGCAGACAAGTCCAATTTGTGTGGCATAGTACCAATCCTTTGCAATACCTTGTAAGGGCCATAATACTTGGGTGATAATTTATTATCATTCTTGTCTTTCTTGAGGGACATTTGTTTAATTGTATGGTTGTAGCCATAACATACCCAATCACCCACATCAAAAATTCTTTCACCGCAATGTTGATCTGCCTATTGTTTCTTTGAATTTTGTGCTACAGTCAGATTATCCTTTAAGAGTTAGAGAACTTGTTGTTTATGCTAAAGGTGATCTTACACTGCTTTAACCTTATAAGTTTCTCTTAAATACAATGTGATGCACAGTGGATGATATCTATAAAGTGCCATAAATGGGGTCATTTTTTGTGGTATGGAAGGAAGTGTTATACCACCATTGTTCCAGAGGTAACCACTTGACCCATTGTGTTTTCTTATTAGATACAAAGCAAAAAAGATATCCTTCCAAAATTTGTTCACTATCTTAGTCTTCCCATTAGATTGATGATGATAACATGAGCTATGAGCTAATTAAGTACCAAGACAAGAAAATAATTTTGTCCAAATATTTCCAGTGAAAATTAGTTCTCTGAGACTTACAATAATCTTTGGGTTTCCATGTATCTTTTGAACTGTTTCCACAAATGCAATATCAACTGTAATAGCTTTGAAAGGATGAGATAGTTCACGAAAGTGTGCATACTTGGTAAGTCTATCCACTACCACCATGATGACACTCTTTCATTAAAACTTGGGTAAACATGTGATAAAATCCATTGATACTTCCTCCCAACACTCACTTGGAATGGATAATGTTTGTAAAAGACCCGACGTCTTAATTGTGTCAACTTTATTTGTTGGAAAACCAAACATTCTGCCACAAAATTCTAAATATTAGATTTAAGGCCATACTAAAAAAGTTCCTTCTTGACCCTACGGTAATTTTTAAAAAATATTGAGTGCCCTCCTATAGGAGAGGTGTGCAATTCCAAAATAACCTTTTGTTTGAGTTGGGTTTTCTTACATAGATATAAGCGATTTTTGTACCATAATGAATCATTTATTGAGATGAGTTTATTAGATGCACTAGCATATTGCAACAAATTTTGAATTTGTCCAGACCTTTTCATCATTATTCCACTCGTCCCTTGCTTTAGTGATCCAATCAGGTTGGATAATATAAATGGCACAAATAAAATTTTCCACATCCTCATCCCTTCTTGAGAGTGCATCTATGACAACCTTTTTCTTTCCCTTTTTGTAGATGATTTCAAAGTCATAACTCAACATCTTTGTGACCTATTTTTTCTCTTATTCTAAAGATAATGTTTGCTCCAAGAACTATTTAGGACTATTATGATTTTATTTTACCTTCAGGGGTCTTCCCATTAGGTAAGGATTCCATTTCTTCCAAGCATGTGGTATTTCCAACATTTCCATCTCATAAATAGGTTTTTGTAAATACTTTCCATTGATTGGACGAATTTTAAAAGAAATGGGTCTTCCTTCTTGCATTAAAACAATACCAATGTCATATCTTGAGGCATCACATTCCACAATAAAGGTTTTTGTGAAGTCTGGTGTAGCTAAGTCCATATCTTGGCACATTTCCTCTTTAACATGTTCAAAGGCCTTGGTTTCTTTTGGAGTCCAAAAAAATGCACCTTTATTCAGTAATGTTGTTAGTGGTGATATTATTTTCCCATAATTCTTAACAAACTTGTGATAATACCTTGTAAACCCTATAAAACCTCAAAGATGCCTCAAGGTTGTGGGTATTTTCCATTCCTTTATGGATTTAATTTTGTTAGGGTCTACCTTAACACCCTCACGAGATACAATATGAACCACATATTCTACTTCCTATACCCCAAAGGAACATTTGGAGTATTTTTCATACAACAGTTTCTCCTCCATTAGATTGAGCACCCTATCAACATGTTGAAGATAATCTTTCCAACATTTGTTGTATATTAATATATCATAAAAAAATACTAACAAAATTTTTCTAAGGAAGGGTTTCAAAATGAAAATCATCAAACATTGAAATGAAGGTGCATTAGTAAGACCAAAAAGCATGACTAGAAATTCATAATGACCTTCATGAGTTTTTAATGTTGTTTTTGAAATGAATTTTTTATTAATTCAAATTCGATGATATGAGCAGAGATATAGCTTATTGAAGTAAATTTCTCCATGTAATTCATCCAACAATTCATAAATGATAGGATTGGGAATTTTATATTTAATAGAAAGCTTAATGAGCTCTCTATAATATGGAAAAATAGCAAGCTTAATGAACTCTCTATTTGTGGGAGACCTTTGGGAGTCTCAAATACCTTGGAATGACTATCAAGGACTCTTTAGAGATCTAGAGATAAACATGACTTATATGTTTAACATCCAGTGAGTATAATTGTGAAACTACCCCTCATTGTTCCTTATTTAGAAGCTTTTTCATACCATTAGAATTAATTACCTTCTTAGGTTTTCGTATGATACCCCTTAATTCAGTTTCCTTTCATTCCTATAAAATTTTCAAGAAAATATCTTGAAAATTAAAAACTATCATCCCCAAAGATTATAACATTTGAATAATAGTATATCATCAAAAACACTCATTGGAATGGGGAGAATTGGACTATTCAATACATATCCACCCATGGTTACATTGATATTATGGCACTTCCCTCAGAAATTTATAGTTCCTCCATTTGCAACCATCACTTGACACTTTGGTATTGGATATAGAAAGAAATTCAACTCCTTGGCTATATTAAAATAAATAAAATTATGGGTACTACCTTAATCAATCAACACTATTACCTTTCTCTTTTTGAAATATACTTCTATCTTGAGAGTTTGAGGAGTAGTAATTCCTGCCAATTCATTACAATATATGGTCGGATTCATTTCTTATTTTTCAACCCTTGGAGTTGTTTCATTGTGTATATATTCTTCTTTTTATTTTTCTTATTCCTTTTCTTCCTCCTATTCACAATCTATTTAAAATAATTTCTTTTCATCACACTTATGACCTTTAGTGTATTTCCTATCACAACTGTAACATTTTCCTTTTGCTATTTTTTCCTCTAGTTATTGTAGTGTCAACCTTATACATTGTGGGAGGATAGGAGAAAATTTTTTTTTTCCTTTATAGTTGTGAGTGGTAGACTTCCTTGATGCCATAAATTTTCTTTCAACTTTTCTTGCCACCCTAAATGCATTCTCCGTTGACTTAGCTTCCCAATGGAGAAACTCATGTTGAATGTTATCCCTTAAATTCCTTACAAATACATCAATCATATAACCCTCTAGAATATTATTTACCTTGATATTCAATCTTCGGAAGTCCTCAATGTGCTCCCTAACTATACCTTTTTGTTTGAGATTTATTAATTGGCTAAAGAAGGTATTGCTCTTTTTATCCTCATAACGTGATAGCAATTCCTTGATAAAAATTTTCCAAGTGAGTATTGATTTATGAGAAAAAATCCATCAATACCGTAAAAATTTATAAGGTTCTAAATATAAATATGCAATGTGTACCTTTTGTGTGTTTTACACATCATGTGGATAAAAAAAATACTCCATCCCTAGTATCCATGTTATTGGATTCTTGCCATCGAAATTCCTCATATTTATTTTTGGAATGTAGTTGGTCTTAAGCCCAACATTGGAGTATGTAAAACCATAATTCATATTCCTTTTGTCCTCATCCTTATTTTCATGGATTATCTTGTCACCACTAGGAAGCCTTTCTTGCAACAACCTTGTCAACCCTTCCAACATGACACTCATCGCATCCATGTCTACGTTAAAAACTCTTAGGTATGCTATTAAACCATCCATATTAGAATCCATTTAAGTTTTTTTACTCTTTGTGAGAGTGAAATTTGTTGCACTTGGTCCCATAATTTTGATATATCATGTTGCATTTCTTCCTCTTCTTCATATGTCATAGTATAGCTTTATGTTTTCCTACTAGGTGTATCCATTTTTTTTTGTTTTGAGACATTTTGGAACCACATGATGATATATGTGCTTCATTATTCCCTTTCAACCAATTCAAACTGGTTTTCCAAACAAAATTTATGAAAAATTAAAAAAATGCATGCCTTTTTCTTGCTTTTAGGAGCTCGATATTGAAACTTTTGTATCTATGTAATTTTGGATCTTCAAGATCTGAAATTTTGTCCTCTGGTAGCCCTCTAAGTATTATTTACAATTCCATAATTCAAACCGATATTGGATTCTTCAAGATAAAGTTATACCAGATCTCCCATGATGACCTAATTATGTACTGGTTCAATAGAGTGAACTTATATGGGATAACACGTGTCACTACTTAGACCTTCGACCCTAAAAATGATACACAAGAAACTACCATCCATGTAGCTTCAATTTTATTTTTATTAAATTAAAATCCGATGTGCGAAGAGAAGTTATGATAATTTTTCTTAAAATAGCTGTTTTAGACTAAATTCTGTAGCATGCATAAACCTTAACTTATTTGGACCATATCTCCGAAAATGTAGCAAACCAATATCTGATATTTTTAAACAATGTTCATTAAGATTTCAAATCCACGTGGTAGAAATTTCAACTTCTAAATGCTCGTAGATATTATTTTATAGAAAAAATTCCAAGATGTCATGTTTTAAGCAACACAACCTTAGGATTCAAATATTTGGTACCAAATGTTATGTAACTAGATCACAAGAACGAAATAAAATATTGATCGATGACTTCAAAATAAGCCTCTTTGAGGGGAAAAACCTCCTTTTACATCACATAAATGAACAATTCTTGGATGATTCAAATGAAAATACCTCCTTGGTATATATAGGAATATAAAGGGTCAAAATATAATTATGGCATAAATAACAATAATAATGTAAGGGCTTAACAATAATGATAGTGTATTATAGGGACCTAACACACTTAATTTTTAAATCAACTTCATTTTAAACTAGAGATTTGAAAGCTTTTAACTTCTCAAATGATTTATATTTTTATTTAAGAAATGTAACCCATATCATTCTTTTGTAGTCATCAACAAATAGCTCACACCTTTTAAATTTTATGTTCTTTCAATATTGCAAAGGCAGGTGTGTACAAGCTTCAATGGCTTTGATCTTCAGTACTCCTTTATTTTGAAACTAAATCTCGTCTTATTCCTAATAGTGTCTTTTTGAGATCCTTGGAATATCCATTACTTGCCTCTTGCAAAGTTTTACTATATTGTCAAAGTTTATATGACCCATCCATTTATGTGATAACCAAATTTTTTCTACTTGTCGCATGGAACATTTTTATCCTTTGATTCATTGAGGGTGTTTTCTCAAGAATATGTTTGCATTTGCTACTAATATTCCTAAACCTAATTTCGTTATCTCACACTCTTTATAATGAACTTTGATCTTATAACCTTGATCAAGAATTTTATTAACACTTAGAATATTGTGTTTTAACCTTTCAAGATACAAGACATTTTATTTCGATCTTTCCATCATCCAGACTAACTGTACCTTTTACAACTGTCCTTGAACAAGAATTATCCCCAAAGGTAATGTGTCCTCCTTTTCTTCCTTTAGGGCAAGAAGTTTTTTTAATCCCCTTTCACATGTTTTTAACATCCACTAACAATATACCATTGGATTCCTTTGTTTTGAACATACAATGTAAGTTCACATTCTTCCTTCTTATGATATTCTTGCTTCCTTTTCCACACTTTTTGTAATCTTCTCTATGCATGGTAAGAACATATTATTCCTTTCTTTGTTCAAGAGACTTTATTATGTTGCTTATACATCTATGTATTATGTGCCCATGATTATTGCACTTATAATATTCAATATTATAATCAATTATGAGTGAAAATGAATTGTATTTTGTATCATCAAACCCATGAGAAATTATGGTTTTGTTGTTCAAATAATAATTCTTTGAGGTATTATAAGATCCTCTATTTTTATCTCTAACATGATCACTTCTTACATAATCTCTACAATCTATTTATTTATGAACAAAGTTATTGCAAGAAAAAAGATATCCAAGGAAGATGTTTTGGTACTAGGCTATGAAAGGTATTCTTGGTGGAACGGCTCTTCTAAAATCATTCTTTTTCTTCTTGTCAGAATAATCAAGTTTATATTGATACTCGTTTCCTTTCTTGTTGTTGTTTTCATTGTTTGTGGAGCCTTTGAGAATATTAGTGTAGAATTTAGGATTTTCTTCATTTTCCTTTTATGATGGTTTTGTGGCCTTATTGTTGCATCTACCTTGGGGATATATTTTTTTTCTTCATAGCCAAGACCTATCTTGATGAGTGGCAACCTTTGGAAACTAAGAAAATTATTTAGATTCCATCGCTCGTTCCATAAGCTTCAAGCTTCTATTCAACTAATCAATTGTTTTCTCCAGTTCCATTATTAAGAAAATGATTTCAGCTTCTAGCTTCCTGTATTTTTCTTCCTTTTCTCTCCATTGGGTCCTCACCATTTCTTATATCCTTTTATATTATTATATTTTATTCTTTAGGGAGATAATTTTTTTTTCTATTTGGTTCTTCTTTTCATATTTTTTTCAATTTTTCCTTTTGATTTTTATTCTTTCCCCTGAGCTTGTCTATTTCTCCTAAGTCGTTAACGAGTTTTTCTTCAAGATTCCCTTCCCCAGAAATATCTTCTTCTTTTGAATTATCCTTTTGATTTTTATTGAATTCATTTTCTTTATCAATACTTTTTATCCACAACTAGGAAGAGTGTTGAAAATGTAATTAGTTTCGGTCTTCATAATTTTTGTTTTACTCATTTCAATATGTATCTTATGTAACAAACAAGAGAATACAAGAAAAAAATATTTTTATAAAGAATGGGTTTCATGCTCCTTATTGATGGTCTTCTAGGTTAAGACATGTTCTTCATGCTTCTAGGGTTTTTTATGTCTTAGGATTTATTGTCATGAGTCAAAGTTTTCAACATTGACATGTTTATAAGACCCTTCCTGGAAAAAATGTAATTGTAAAAATAATTTTTTTTTAGTCTAGAAAGTCCTGGAAATTCCAAAAGTACAAGTTGATCCTGTAAGCTTCAAGTCAACCTAAAGGAAGGAATTTGACACCTTGGAACGGTTATATAAAGGAGAAGTTTGACATCATTTGGGACTCACTCATCCATAATTTCTATCTGTAATTGGGAGAAGAAAAAAAGGAAAGCAAAGGTTTATGAAGCAAGAAGAATCCAAGAAGAAAGGAAAACCCTCTATTTGGGCTTGATCTCTCTCACACGTGAAAAGTTTTAGCATTTTTTGTGCTGCAGAAAGAGGTTGAACTTGCAGGTCTGAGTTGCAGTGGGATGAAGTGAAAATATTGTAGTTGGAAGGAAGAATTCCTTACGTTGACCTCGTTGACCCTAGAATGAGTTGTCTTGCTTTAGGAAGATATCATGAGGAATCAAGATTATGGTTTCTAGAGAAGTTGCAAGGCTAAAATTGCAGAATCAAAGTTGCAGTATTAAATTTGGTAGGTCGAATTTGTAGTATTGAACTTGGTTGGTGCAGAATCAAGGAAGGACTTGTTGGAGGACTAGATTGGTACTTGGAGAAGGAATTGGTCTAGGGTTTGGGTCTTTGTGTCTCATTTGAAGAAAATTGTATAAGAAGATAACAATTTTCTAGGTTTTCCCTTTGGAGGGGTTTTTGCCTTGCTGAGGTACTAATTTATGTGTTTTATGTTATTATTATTTCATTCTTGATATTTGTTTGATGAAAATATATAACTAAAGAAAAAAATAATATTAACGAAGCTAACAAGAAAATATTAAGGTTAAGGGCAGTTGGAATTAATAACTACCACTTTTCATTTTCCAACAAAGAGGAATTATTCTTTTTCAATATCAGAAACATATCATCACTTTCTTCAAATGTGTTGTTGTCCTCTCTAGATTAAAAACTCTTCTTATTAGTCTATTTTCCTTTTTTTGTGGCTATAAGGTTTTTTTTTATTTCCACATTCTTCTTCATCATCACTGTATTGCTTTTTATTGTATGTACATTTAGTAGAAAAAATTCCTACTCTACCACAGTAAAAACATGTGAAGGGTAGTGCACCTATTTTTTTTTGCTATATCTTATTTTTAAATTTCTCAAAAATTATGCTTCTTCTGTATCTGAATCGTTGTTGGAATAATCAAAATATTTGTGTACTTTTGTCTTCTTTAATTCTTTGAAAGATTCCTCCTTATGTGTTGGCTTTTCATTTTCCATTCTCATTTCATATGCAATGAGAATCCCATGTAGGTCATCCATCGTTAGTTTCTCCAGATCCTTCATCTCTTCAATGGTAGAAACCTTGGCATCAAATCTTTAGGGGAGTGACCATAACACCTTTGACATAAACATTAGTTCTTTAACCTTCTCACTAAGCCTTTTGATGTTGTTCAAAAATTCATTCACATGTGGGAAATGGGTTGGAATATTCTCTTTGTCTTTCATTTTCAAGCTCTCAAACTAACTTACATGAGTTTGGAGCTTTTCTTTCTTCAAATTGTCATTTCCTTCATAAATGTTTTAAATTTTGTCTCGGATTATTTTTTTTTATTTAAAATGCATCACCTTGACAATTTCTAATTTCAATATACCATACAAGATATCATTTATTGATTTTTCATTATTTTCACTATCCTTCTTCTTCGTTGTATCTATTAGAGGAGTTTTTTGGGTTGTGTAACCACTAACGACTAATTGTAAAATATCAAACCCAAGAGCCATTAGATAAGTGTGCATCCTTATACTATATAATGTGTAGTTTCTTCCATCAAATAATGGGGATTTATTTGTGGAGAAACTTTCTTAACTAAAATAATGTGCTCCCAAAGTCTACCTTCTAGTTGTTAGATTATTTTCAAATGAACCTACTCTGTAACCAATTGTTAAACTTATGCTTATGATGGTGGTTGGAGTGGGAGGGGAGAGAGTGGGGTGACTCACCATAATATCCTTTTTATTGTTTTAAATGATAATTCATTAATCATTCATTAACTTTAAATCATTAAATTCATGTAAACTCGAATCATTGTACATAGAGTTTAATGTGGAAACCCTTGCGATAGAAAACCTCAAAACTTATCTTTATACATTCTTGTAGGTGCCAACCAATTTTCACAAATATTTTAGGAACCCACCTACTTGAGAAACCAATATCCTTAGTTTATCACCAACTTAGCAAGATATTGTGTAGTTACCAACCTCTTGTAGACACTAATATCCTTGGCTAAGCACCAACTTAAAAAGAATTGTATAGGCACCAACCTAAGGTATTCACACACATAGTATTTATAAATTTACATACATGCTTAATACATTATTCATTTCACATCAGGCTCATACCCTTAACTATAAAGATCCAACACCTCTCCTTACTTCATACCCAAAACATAGCTTCAAGGCCTAGTTAGATTTAGTCTGCTTGCCTTAGAGAAACTCATATTATAATTCCCCATAATATAATCTTATACTAGTGCATTTTACCACACAACAATCCCAAAACAATCCTCTTCACAGCATCATATACCTTACTCCTTCATAACACACCCTTAACACTCCAAAAAAACTCCCTAGATCCTCTTGTGCATCTCAAATATCTTTTGCACACTTGTATTTTATACTTTACTTGTATACATTTCAAATGTGCTTATATATAATTTATTTATAGTTATTCTATCTTCACTTATGGGGATGAATTTTAAAACTAGCTAAGATGACCTATACTTTCTAGCTACGACAACCTGATGGAATCTTTCATATCTCCCCATCCTTATAGAATTATAGGGAGTTACATATGCGGTTGGAAAGGTATCAAAATAAGATCCTTAAGCATGTATTATATGCTTACATTTCATCTAGGTATCTAGAGTAGAAATACATTTAAAAATAGTTATCCAAATTTTCCATAAAAAGTCCAAAAACATATTTCCAACCATCTCCATCTTGCAATATTTATCTTGGACATTTGTAGTCTCCCCCTATATTTAAAATCAATAAAAAAAATATTTCCAACAAGATGTAGGTCTTAATAATAATAATAATAATAATAATAATATAACAATCTTGTTTGCAGGACTAGGTAGCACAAGTTCTTAACCATTAGGTGTAGGTTTTAACCCTGTACATAAATCAACTGCAAACGAATTCTTAAAACATAAAATAAACAATGACGAGAGCATAAAAAATATAATAAATATATATAGATATTTTCCCCTGGATCCAAAAACTAGGACTACCATATTTATTTTTCATTATGTTTCTTTCAATGTTACAATCTATATATATACATGCCGAAGCATTCATAAACCCCAATCCAACAACCCTCGATTGGAACATAGCTATAGTTCCTTTAAATGGATCTACAAAATACCATGGATAGAAAACCGTCATGCTGAAAACCATGTGGAAAACCCATGGAAAAAATGATATGTAGGTTCTCCCACCTATTATAGCCAATTAACACACACCCAACATTAGGCCAATTAAAGAGTATTAAAAAAATAACTAAATACTTGATTTTGTAATACCTTTGTTTTGATCTCTTGCATGTATATGATGGATAGCTAAAATATACTAAACTTACTTGCAATCAAACATTAAATGATAATCAAATATATCACCAATTTTAGAAAATAAAGACTAAAGGAATGATGGACATGACATCAAAAGATGAGGGGGCTTAAGGGTGATTATCATTTTTATTGAATAAATTTAGGTAAATGAAAATTCCCTAGATCCTAACAATGAGACTTCTTTGCTATTCTACACTAGAACCCTAGAGGAAACTAGGATATACTAAGATATTATTTAATATATAAGGGGATCCCATTTCTTGGGTTGTACACACTGATGGGGTCAAAGGTTTTGAATTGGGATTGTTGTATGTGTAATCATCCATTATGAACTTAGGGTTTAATTGTGAGAAGAGAAATTATAATCTATAATAAGAAATTTTCATATTTGTGGATTCATATCCTTACCTCAAGGTGGCGTATGTTGTAAAGAGAACTAGTTTAGTAGGGAGTCTGTGATTGAGTGGAACATCCCCCTTTGCAGCAAATTAGTGGAAAATTACTATAGAGATAAAGTGCATGAATGTGCCTATGAATTGTGTTGAATTAATCTTTTATTATTATGGTTTATATCATAGTTTAAATAAATTTCCAATTTATTTAATTTTAATTACATGTATTAAATTTCATTTATAATTATGGTCTTGTGGGAAATTGAGTGATTTCATTATGTGTGTGTGTATGTGGGATTGGTTCCATAACAAATTGGTGTGAACTTGGGGGGTTAATAGTACCTCCTCTATTAGGTGCATATATAGTGGTATTGATGTTTTTGGTTAAAACCCTCTTCTATGGACTAGAAATAAGCTATATGAATCAATTTCAATTTTGTGAGAGATTTTGACAAAATTTATCCATAGGAATAATTAGAGAAAATAGTGTTTGAAGCTTGAAAATGTTTAATTAAGTGCCACAATTACTATATAGAAGGACCATTAGCATATTTGGGTAGCTTATGGAAGCATAAATGACTAAATTCTTGAATTTCAAAGTTACCTCCATGATTTTTTTTGGAAAATACAATTTTTGGGCTAAGTGTTAAACAAAATGTCCACAAGGAGAAAGGCTTGTATATAAGCATAACTCTTAGCTTAGAAGCCCAAATTGGGTATGATTTTAGTCATTGAAAGGCTAATTTACAAGGGGATAAATTTGATGCCTCAAATATTGGAGAAGATCCTAGGAATTCTTTATAACTTGACAAGAAACAGTGAAATAACCTTGATTTGATAAAACTTATAAAGTAAATAATTACTAGCATTTGAAATAAGATCCTTTGGGCTTGGAATTGAGATATATATAATATTTTTATTGGTATTTATACTTCTATAACAATTACAACTATTGTAGGGATATGTAAAGAACAAGGATTATAAAAGAGGAGTCACAAAATGTGGAAAATACATAATATCCATGAAGAACAATTTAAGGTATTGAAAATAAATGTGGAAGATATAGAGTCTAATAAGAATATAAAGAGAATGCAATAATTAGATATATAGTGCTAGAAATGAAAGGGTGTTGATATCTCAATATGAGAATGATCAAATAAACGCTCAACTACAATAAATACTGAATCATTTATAGAAGAAGAAGAAGAATAAATAATATTTAAGTTATTATAAAGAAGGTATACCATATATTCCATCCAAGGAGATAAAATCATGGAAGATACTAACACTCAATACTTTCCACTAGGCATCATTACTTTCTAGCACATTTATCAAGGTAGCATTATGCATTCAAAGAATCACAAAGAAACCCAAAAGTGTCTCCATTTAGACATCAAAAGAGAAGCTATGGAAAAAATAGCTACCAGGAGAGCTCAAGAAGATCAAGCAACCAACCTTTGATGGTGAAAGTGATATGAGAGAGGATATTGAAGCTTGGATATTGGGAATCAGGAAATAATTTCATTAGCATAATTATTCATCCAATATAGAAGACAAAATCACCATATACAACATATAGTGGAAATATTCTAAATGGTGGGACCAAGTGATGCAAGTTAAGAAAATTTATGAGAGGATAACTTCTTAGAGCTAGATAAAGAACTAATTCTAGTGGCAATATCTTTTTGATGATTATTATGAAAATAAGATGCATAAATTTTTGAATTCAAGATGGTAAATATTCTTATGGAAGAATATGAGAAGAATATATAGTGATTCCTAAATGGGTTGCCTACATTCTATAAATATAAAATTCAATTTCATGAAGCTAATACTCTTGAATAAACAAGTAGGAAGGCCAAATACTTGTATGACCAAAGAAAAGGAAAAGCACACTTTTAGAAGCCTAATAAATACATTAAAAAGGAAAAGAAAAACCATAGGAATAAATGATTTGAACCTCTTTCAAACTTCTTTCTTTTTGAATATCCCTAATATATATTAGTAGAGCTAACTGGCTCAGATTAGATATAAGATGGTATAACCCTTGGGGAAAAAGGTAAAGCAAAAAAAAAATTGTTGGGGAAATGAATGATACCATTTAAACAAAACTTTCCTCTTAAAAGGAATAAATAATGAGACATGTTCACAAAAAAAAATAAAAAAATGAAACTACAATATAAGATGTGGGTAGGAACATTCCAAGAATAAATACTAGATAGGAAATAAATAGGTTAACCATCAATCCAACATGATTAAGGTTGGAGGTATGTCGACCAGGAAATTTCCTCTCATGCTACTTTTATGACCCTTGCAAAGGCGTTTCTGTCCTACTTCCAGCTTCCCCTTCGCTATGACACTGGTACCAAACTTTTGACCGCTTTTCGTCAAACTTCTGCTACCCGCCTATCTAACCATGTTCAAGAATGGTGCAGAAGTAAGAGCTTATGTCGAGCTCCAGTTTTCGAAGACCGTGTCTACATGGATTGGTTTCTCAGATACCTTTTTCCCTCTATTGGTAAAGATGTCGCATCTCACTTTCCTAATACTGAAGAAGAATCCCTCCAAGTTGCATTGAAATATGACTTGATCTACATGCAATCTAGTTATGTTTATAACGTCTTACCTAATCTCCCTAGACCTGGTGATGAAAACGCACTGGGGGCATCTCATTCCGCCGATGGTATCATTGGATCCCTTTCACATCCATACACTCATCCTCCTATGGTTTATGGTTTCCCTCAAGGAGGGGCTAGATCCTCTAGTACTTTTCCCCCTCCTGGTAGCATGTATCTAAGACACAACATGCCTCACGCCTTTTCCCAACTACATCCTCTGATGCCAGGGCCTGCTATTTCCCAACCTATTTACCCAAATGTTTCTCAACCTCCTTACTATCTGTATCCACCGCTAGGTTCTCTAGTTCCTCCAGGAAAAGCACCTCAGCCTGCCATGCCTTCTTAAGCTCCGCAGTAGTAGCCACCCACCCCTCAGGGTCAGGTGTATGCGCATCAGAGTGCGACTAATCCTCCCACTTCCAAAAAGAAGAGGAAAGGCAACTAGAACCAACCCACTCAAGTTAATCAAGGAAACAATCCCCAAGGGAATAGATCTAACATTGCAACTCAACAACAGGGCAATCAGCCCAAGCAGAACATGCCTCTTTGTATGGATAAGCCTTGTTATTTTTCCAGTGTCCATGGTCACTATACCCATGATTGTTCCCTTTTACCTCAGATTCATCAACTGTGGGAAGCTCAAGAAGCATTTCAAGGAAAAAAAGCCTCTGCTTTGGTTCCTCCTAATGCTGCGCCTACTCAACAAGCTGTGTTTACCAATCCTTTCCCCCAACAAGTATATGTGGCTACCCAACCCCCTAAAGGTCAGGCAGTCGCTCAACCTCCTCCTTCTAGTACCTATGATTACCAGATCCTTATGATGCAATTTTACGAGGCCAAAACCGCTGATCTCAACCTTCAGACTCAGTCGCGCTAGTACACCAAGCCTCCCGCTACATCCACAACTGAGCCCCGGTCCTCAGGTCCCAGAAATCCAATTTCGACACCCAATGGTCCTTTACAGATCCCTTGGCCTAAGTCAAAGGTACACATCAATATCCCTGAAGGACCATTATGCTAAAATGTTTCTTCCAGTAAAGTCGCCCATACCTACTGTATAGTAGATGACTTGGTGCAATCTCGTACTGCCATGTCAACGCTAGAATTCCTCCAGTCGCTCCCTTCACAACATAAAGCTTTAATAACTGCCATGGGAATTATGGATCCTTCAGATAATCATTTGATTGCCTTCGATGTTGACAAATCAGAGCATCTACCCCTACTTGCATCCATCGCCTTCTAAATACTTGTCAAGATGCAGAATGCCAACGTCTCCCGATGTATCATTGACAAGGGGGCATCCACCTGTGTGATGTCCGCTTCTATTTGGAAAAATATTGGATCACCCAAGTTATCCCCTTCCACTATCACCCTTTGTCTGTGGGATGGCCACTCTTCCCGGCCCCTTGGCCTCTTCCGCAACTGTCCTATTACTCTTGCAGGAAAAACTATTTGTGTTGATGTTGAAGTCATTGATGTCCCTTTAGACTACAACATTCTATTGGGTCTTAGCTATACTTATGTGATGTCGGATGTCCAATCTGTAGTTGACTGTAAGATGTTCTTTCATCACAGCAGAAAGATCGTCACTATAGATCAGCTGACATATTACGAACCGAAGTCTCAAACCTCTCCAAAGTCCATTATTTCTTTGGTGATCAATAAACAAACAGTCAAATCTCCGACCAGTGTCTCACTTGGAGTCTATAAAGATTCCTCTTTTCTTGGTTCATTCCTTGGGATCCGCCCTTTTATCCTTGACCTTATCTCATCGAATTTTTGCATGATGCAATTGTCTCAGTCCGACCTCAAACGGTCTGGTTTGACTAGTCAGAAGCCTAGCCCTTTGCAACCTGCTCCTAGTACTTCGACCCAGCCTTTGAGACCTCCTCCTCAAGGCCCTTCATCTGTAGCTAGTGTCCCTGATCCTCTTTTTCCTTATGGAACGGTTCCCCTTAGCCTTAACCATCTGGGAGATATTTTTCCTGGCCATTACCCCTCCGGTCATATACCATTTCTCTGTCCCCCTTTCAGAGTATTTTCGGTACTTTTTATGGCTACCTTGGCCCTTCCCAACATGAACCTTGGGATCCCAGTCTGGTACATTCAACCTCGCCTGGTCAACTCAAACCTTACACTGCTTTGACCCTGGTCCAACCAGTCACTATGACCCATTAGGGGAATTTTGAGGTCTAAAATGGGCCTCCTAAGGAAATTATAAAATAATAGTGGAAATAATAAAATAAGATTTGATTACATCATCATATTTTAGAGGGAAAAAAGGAAAAACTATTTTTTCAACTCATATTTTCAACTTATCTCCTAAATTTTTTACTCAAATTTCAAGTGGGAGTACTTTTTGGATGCATAATTCAATTCTTCATCAAAAGAGTACCCGTGTTTCATACTTTTTATGGATCCCTCTACACAAAAAAATGAGAAACACATGAAAAATGTTATTGCAATCATGTGTTTTCATGTATTTCTCATTTTTCGTGTAGCAGAGTCCATAAAAAGTATGCAACATGGGTACTCCTTGGATGAGAAATTAAAATTTTCATCCAACAAGTACTCCCGCTCGAAATTTGAGTAAAAACTTTGGGAGATAAGTTGAAAATATGAGTTGAAAATGTAGTTTTATTATTTTTTTATCTTTTTACCCTTTTACTTAAAATGGTGAATCATCCTCCATGGTTGACATCATCATCTTGAATCCTATTGGTTCTTATAAAGTTTATTTTTGTTGTACATTTTTCTTAGGAGGCCTATTTTAGACCTAGAAATTCCCCTAATGCCTCCCTTCACTTTTGTGCCTCAACCACCTCAACAGGAATCTACTCCTGTTGGAAAAGCCTCGTGTGAGGGGGGAAAGCCTGCAAAAAGTCACCTAAGGACAAGGTTGCCCAAAAAACACTTGATCCTCCTAAGCCTCCAAAGCGTACACCTCCGTGTGCTTTGTGTGATGTTGTCGGTCATGCTACCCACAATTGTCCTGAATTACCTCATCTCAAACCAATGGTCAAGGAAGTGTTTCCTAAGTCTGATATCCTAGAAGTCCATGTTACTTTACCAATTTCAGCCAAGAAACTCAAGACTTTGCACACAAATCAACCTTTTTCTCTGTGTGATTTCCATGGCCACTATACTCACCTTTGTCCCCGCCTCAAATATTTCCACACCTCCTTGGAAGCAGTTCGCCAATTCTAGGTTGAGCGCAACGAGTCCGCATCTCCCTTACTTGCGAGTTTTCATTTGGCTGAACCAGAGGAGACATCCACTCCCATTGACATACCCCCTCCCGATGTCAAGATGACGGAGTCTTCGGCCACTATCTCCTACCTGTGAGCATATATGAGATCCTTGGTGGAAGACCACTCTGGGGCATCCCGTTGTGTTTCACTTGACCTCACTTCAATGATCACCTTGGGCTCAACATCTGTAGATTCTTCATCTACTTGTTATTTTGTCACCCTCTGTGACGATGCGCATGTGAACCTCACTTCTCATAATGATGAGTCAGTAGCTTTGCCGCGTCATGTTGTCATCCTTCCACTAGTCACCCCATCTTCTACTGTGATGATGAAATTATGGAATCATTTACCACCCCTGACTTTATATATCCATCTCATAAGAAAAATGGCACCATCCGTGTCTATGGTGACTTTTGCGACCTGAGCACAAGCTTTCTCCAAGACAGTTCCCCCACACCATCCACTATTCAATGTGTGGGGTATATAAATTCTACCCATAACATTCACCCTAACATTGCTTGTTTTATTTCTGCCTTTTGTTCAAGTTTCCAACATTGTTCATCATCATCTCATATGTTGTCTTATGGCACCTTTCAGATGGATCCCTCATCCACACTGTATATCGGCTATGCCAATGGTGCAAGTCACTACTTCCAGAATCTAGCCTCATCAGTGTGGGCCATTTTCACCCCCTTGCATTCGCTTGTCCTCTCTAATGACGTATGCATTGGTGTTGCCACCAATAACAAGGACGAATATGATGCAGTGAGAGTTTAGTTAGCTGATTCCCTTGACTGTCACATCCTTCACCTTCATTTTCACTTAGATTCTTTGTTGCTTGTCATTCAATTGAATGGTGTTTATTGTGTGCATAATCCTGTCTTTTTAGAAGATATTTACAAGTGAAGCTCTTAAGGCATGAATTTGAAACCATTACATTTAATCATGTACCGAGAGCCCAAAATCACTATGTAGATATCATTGCAAACAATATTCTAGATTGGAATTTATCACAAGCATTTAACACAAGACAATAACCATAAACCACAAAACAATGCATATCCATAATATATGTCATCCAAATATACAATTTTTTGGAGTCCATTAACTCTGATACATATGACATGCCCATAGCATGTTACAAAAAACCAAAACTAGGGGCACCTCATGCCCCTACATCTAGTCACTATCTGGAGGGTCCTGGGCCAATGGCTCAGCTCCTGCAGCCTGTAGATCACGCATCCCCAGTCCGGCCATCGCTATGCACCGCATGACTCCTCGCCACTCTGAGGGTAGACCAACACATGGCTCTATGTATTAGTCGTCAAGGTCTTGCAAACCATGCTCAGAAACACCGATCATCAGCTTCTCACATCTATGGTGGACATCTTCCAGGAGGGCCACTGCATCCTCATTTTGTGTTCCCCTCGATCCACTATGTTCTGCAGCTCCTGACATTACATGTCATCTCATATACCCGGCTAGTTTCATCAATGCTATATATGCATACCAAAATTAAATGAATCAATACCATATACAATATTCTGAAGCTTTAAAATGCACCATAAAAGATAAGAAAATTTTCACTTACCCTCTGGCCCCC
Source organism: Pinus albicaulis (assembly GCA_034641835.2). Classification (NCBI taxonomy): domain Eukaryota; kingdom Viridiplantae; phylum Streptophyta; class Pinopsida; order Pinales; family Pinaceae; genus Pinus; species Pinus albicaulis. The sequence continues at coordinate 911,020 of MU968411.1, read as the reverse complement.
ATGCTCAACCTGGCGGAAGTGGCAAGTCCGGGTCCCTATGATAGTTCATCCCACTATAGGGATGGTCATCTATGTATAATGGCATCTGATCCCAATGCACAAAAAACTTGGTTTGGAACACTCCTCTTACTAACCCACCTCCTCCTCTGCACAATAGTCCCCCCCAGTGGTGCATCCTGGGCTCTCGTAGGCCCCTATCCTAGATCTTTATATGAGGATGAAGTGTAGAGATCTTTTCAAAGAAGAGCGAGCAAAGCATTATGCCATATGAATAGTCATGTTTCACCTACCACTTGCACAGCCACAACTATCGTTTCAATGACGACAACATCCTCTGGGCCCACCCATAGTAGCTCCCACTCAATATACCCTCAACGAGCATCATATTCCCTCCGGTAATGTGGTGGAGCACCTGGTTTCCCAAGATCTACAACACTGTTGCGGCCACAACATGAGTCTCTAGCCTCTTTAGATCTTCGATTAGTATCCACGTTCCTTTCACATGGACACCCAATCAAAAGTGGCACTCTACAAATTCCATAATCTTCTACCCTCATGATAACAATGGTTGTGTGTTTCCCACCATCCCCAGTGGCGGGAGTAGTCATGAAATATATGTCCTAAATTTTCATCTCGATTCGGTGCCCCTAAACTATAAATATCTCATGTTTTGGATCCCAATAGCTGACTATCCGGGCTAGCAAGGGCTCTCCTTCCCTCATCAATGGATTCCCAACAAATTTGAGGACCCCAAACCTAGCCAATGCAATGCAAACTACAAGATCCCCTCAGATCTCAGAACGTAATGTATCTAGGTCTCCCTCTCTCCAGTTGATCCTGAACTCTGCCATACCTGCACAAAACCATCATGTTTTTCAACATATAGAAAGGAAAGACTTCATAATAACCATAAAATCCCAACTGTCAGCCAAAAACAACACTGAAACCCATTTTTTCTGATAGGTCGCACTTTTCAGGCCATTTCTTGGGACAAGTTGCAGTTTTCTTCCTAGTACCTGCTACCCAGGTCGCAGAACAGACCCAAAAAAGTGTGACCCGACCATACAGAGGTGTAGAGGTCTGTTCCTGGGCACTGGGTGCCTAATCTGAAACTTTAATCCATTTAACTGAAAGAGTATGTTTAGGCCTCTTACCTATAACTGACAAACTCGATTCCAACGATCATTTTGTCCACTACGATCACCGCAAGATTTACGGAATTTTCTCCTCTCTACATTCACCACAACTACACTTGCAAATGAATCAAATTGGAGGGAAATTGCCTTATTAAAAGAAAAAACCCAAATTTTTCTTTCACCAACTATAGCCAAACCATAGCTCAATTTGATGAACCATCAACACCACTGGAAATCTCTCACCGAGCACTAAAATGGGTATCCTTTCATTTTTTTTGATTTGATACTTCACCCGGAAGCCTTTTTTCCAAGAAGGGTCAGTTTGTCGCTTCTCAAAATCTAATTTCTTCACTTGCGACACTTGTACTTGGGGCACCACTTTTCCTTCATACTTTTCAATGCTTGTGTTGATTTGCATCCTAAGTAACCATCTTTTACTCATGTTGTAATGGTCCCCACCGAGCCTATTCTGTGTGGCAGCATCATTGAGTCGCCATTATTTAAAGCATCCGATTTGAGTCATCATTGCATCCATGGAGTCTGTCTCCAGTCCCTTTTGTCTCCTGAAATAGTCTTCCATCCTTCATCACGTTGTACCTCTCTCAAGTCACACATTTTGACCTCCAGTCATAATGTCCCCTATCCCCTCTAGAGTCGAATCAGTAGTTGCTAGGTCATACATGCCCTTTATGCTCTTACAAAGAGAAGTCATCAGCCCACTACTCAGTATCCCCCATTCCACCATCATCCCTAGTGTCAGTATATCAGTCACTCTACTATTACCCCCTATGCCTTAGTTGAGGATTCCTCATTTCCTCACTTATGGAAAACCTCCTTCTGTCGGCATCAGCTTATTCATTTAAGAAGACAGGTCTAGAGGGCGGTGTACCTTGGTTCCAACTTCCACTCTTGTTCAGTGCCTCAGATCAGGCAAAGGGACCCTTTATTTCCCTTTAACTTGATTGTTTCTCATTTCTAGCTTCTTATGGCATGATCGAGATCCGTATTATTGATGGTTCAGTGATGCAACATATTGTACCAATGATTTTAGGGTGTGTGTGAGATGTTTCATACCTCATGAGGTGGTGGCCCTTCAGGTAGCCCCCCACATACCTGGATGACCTCTTTACTACAACCTTGGATGCAGCTTTACAGATTTGATGGTTTGGGCCTTAGCCACTTGTAACGCCTTTTTAGTTTGCATGTATCATTGACATTTTCATAGCCCTTTCCTATTTTACAGGGCATCTTTGGTTGTTATTATATCTCATGTACTCAGATATTATTGTATAAGTCATGGCTATTTTCCTAAGCACAATATTTATATGGGATCCATTATGTCTTTTATCTGGCCCATGTTTATGCCAGAATGTACTATATAGCTCAGTCGCATGTTTGCGGAGCGCACCATTATTATTTTTACTTTGTCATCTTGGTGTGCATAAGTATGCCTCCCTTGCCTCATTGAGAACAGGTACTCACTCATAAAAGAGACTTGATGCACCTGTAAGTCTCGCCTCCTCAGCATCTTGTCCTCTCTCACTTCATTCTGTCTTATATTTTTCTCTCTCTGACTCCCCTTTGGTGTTTAGTGATTGTGTTCTTACAACGTACTTCATTCATATGATTATCTCCTACTACTTGCACGTTGGGGGGCAATATGTTACACCAACTTTTGGTCTTCTAACTTGTTACTATTAGATGGACTAAATTACACCATGTAAGACCAATTTTACCATAGTAAAATTACTTTCACTATGAGAAACAATTTAATAACCCATAGTTTATTAAATTATTTCTCGTCTAAACAGGAAACCCCATGAGGAATAGTTAAATAAATCCTTATTTGTTTGATTTTCCTCTAGGGATAATTAACTAAACCACTGTTTAATTAATATTCCTGGTCATATTTAACACAAAACATGAGAATTAATTAGATACATTATTATTTATCTTATTATTCTCAAGGAATAATTATTTAATAATATTCCTTGTTGAATTTGACTAAATCATTTTTAAATAATTAAATAAATCATTTATTTATTTATTATTTCTAAATAAATGGATTTAACCAATTCTAAATTCCTTTTCCCTCTACCAAAAATAATATAATATTCCAAGTAAGTTGGATCTAGATTTGGTTAATAATATTTTAATTATGCACCAATATCTAGACTAACTCGATATTTTGTTATAAATAGAAGGGTTTTTGCATTCATTCACTACCTTTTTTATCACCTTTAGATCTATACTTTTGGCCTGACTTTGATTCTCCATCATTGTCATATTTGTTCTACTTTTTCTTGGGAGCTCCCTTTGAGTTCTATTTTTCGTGGGTTTTTTGCTCTATCAAGAGACAGAGATATTGGATCTGAAGCACTGAGGACACACAAGAACCCATCCCATTGAGGGGGACATGTAACATCATTATATGTTCCCTTCCCATGTGTCATAATACAAAAAATTCTTTATAAATTCTTGTCTTATCTATTGAATGTATGGAGTAGCTCTTGTTTATTTTCACTATTTAATGTCTTTAACTGCATAGATCTGGATTTTGTAGCATTTATTCTGATTGCCTACTGTAGATCTAAGGAAATTGACAGCCACATTTGATGTTAGGGTTTTTTTTTATGCACAGCTAAAGTGAGTTTTTTCGTATGCTTGCCATTAGAATTCACTCTAACATAAAGGATGATGAAATGCATTGATAAATCCATTTCTAAAAGGAATATTCCATCTTTAGATTTAAATGGATTCTTCAAGAAAGGGCATCAATTGTATGCATCTCATGTAGAAGAGTAAAAAAACTATAGAATCCCAAATATAATAAACTTTCGAGTGCTATACGAGTATGCATATGTATTTGCAGAGATACCACGTTTAGCACCAAACATAGATTTTAATTTCCCTATTAATTTGATGACTAGAGCCGTGTTAATATCTAAAACTCCATAAAGAACGGGCACTCTCAAATTAAACAATCTAAAAACATAATTAGAATAATTGTTAAAGAAAGGGTATTTATGCCCAAATCTCTCTATGTGGGGAGCATTGGTACTCTTTATGAAGAAGAAAAATGGGAATTTGTACTTGTGCATTGGTTTTATATAATTGAACAAGGACATTAAAAAAAATCCTTTATGAAGAATTAATGAACTACTTGATCAACTAAGAGGAGAAGATATATTTTAAAAGGTAGATTAGGTAGATTGAGATTAGGCTTGTCACGACCCTATACTTGTGGTGCTCTTTCAACCACCTATAGTGAGTGTGGCACTACTACACTTTTTCTTTTTAGCAATACTTAAGTGTATAGACTATTCCTTTACACAACACTTAGTTAATTTTCTTCAATTGTTCATCAATATGCAATGAAAATAAACATAAAACATAAACATTAACTTACGCCCATACATACTTGGGAGGGGAAACTCATTTAATAATTATTCTACCCAATATCAATGATTTATAATCAAAATACATCAATCAGCTATGTAACTTCAATAAATTTAAGCATGCATGCTTTCCTTTAAAAATGACAACTTTTACAAAATTCTACCCACACTGGTGTATGGCCTAACCCCGTTGCACGTAGCCTAGTCATGGTCATGCATGAGATGGCCTGATGCATGCACCCGGGTCACTGCTTGAATGTGCATTTTCCACCTGTTCGGCTCGGGTCACGATCTACACGATATTCATACGTGGGTTGACCCCATTGTACTGTTCTAAATGCACCTCACAACCTGCCAACCGCTGAACTCTACAACCATCTGCTCGTTCTATTATTCGATTTTTGGGTTACGTAACTCGTGCTATAGGTCACTATGCATTGCAGGCACTAAATCGAATGACCCGAGTCTGCCCACAGTCATGGGTGCCTTATTGCGCTGAACGACCTGACTGACCCACCTGTTTAGAAATAATAGAAACCCCATATTCTTCGAATCCAAAAATTTTTGGTCCTTATTCATGGTTTCCTACATGTTGCCTTGTCTTCTCACCTTTTTCCCTTCATTTTAAAACTTTCGACTCTCATTTGAGTATTATTTGTTGATGTCATTTTATTCCTTGAAAGTCCACCTCCATCACATATTAATATGCATATGCACGTGGTCCTGTTCAACCAGGTAACGACTCTACCTGAGTCAACCCACACCATATAACATCGACCTGCACCATATAACGTCGACCTGAACACTTTTAATTAAGTGTCGTCCCCTCCATGGTATAAACCGCAATCTTACATATTTTCCATCGCAATATGTTGAACCGTGGGTCACTCGGGTCATCGGGATCAGCTCGGCCACTTGTGCCCAACGTGCCCAGCTCGCCCATCTACGAAGTTCACTGGCATGCTCTTCCACCAAAAGCGCTCTCAATTGCACGACTCTTCCCTTCGCACTTGACAGGTTCACCCAGTATGGGTGCGCACCCGCCTAATGTATCCCCTCATTGCGCTCACTGTCCAGACGACTTTTTCCGCCGCTACACTACTCGCCCAAAGGGTGGGTGCTCACCAACACAGTGCACCAATCACACACATACCCGAGTTGGTTAGTACGAGAGCCTGTCGCACATGGGATCTCCTACTACAACTTGGTCTCGCATCACCAACTGTCGCCTCGTGTCATCGCACATGCCCGAGTTAGTCAATACGGGTGCCCGTCGTGCATGGTCGTGCCCGCTATAACTCAGTCACACACCTCCACAACTCGAGGTCTTGACATCCTCCACCACTCTAAAATGTTTTCATCCTCGACAACACCATATTATCATCGCAAATTATCATTGGCTCCAACATACCCATGTCCATGCCACCAAATCTACTATATCTTTCAAAATGTATAAAATATCCTATCTGTGTCCTGATGTATCCACCCTAACCTACTCCATGTCCCTGAATCAGTCTAAAACTCTTCAAGAAAATTATGTGCTAGATACCATTGTGATGGTGATAAGTTGGGTAGCTAATCCAACCATAACATCGCCTCCACAAGAGCGCATGCTCCCTACATCATCATGACTTTTGAAAAATCATGTTTAAAAGTTTCCATCTCGCTCCATGACCTACCCATAAGGTTAAGAGGACTCACTTCCATGTACAGAAGACAATGAGGCTCATCCCCATGTGAGCCTAAGAATATGGGGAGGAAGTGGAGGCCGAAGGTTCTCCCTCTTCCTCAAATAATAACTAAATCCACCTATCTAGATCTTCCTTTTGTACTCTCTGCATGTATGCTTCCTAGCTTTTGCCCTAAATCTCCAGACCTGCATCATCCTTATCCTCCATTAATTATATCCTTCTTGTCAAATCCAAGATGCTTTCAGACAATGTTCTAACAACATGTACCTAATCCTTGAGTTTTTCTTCTGAAATAGTCAACCTATCATGGAGTTCTTTACCCTGGTGTATGTCCACCACATTCATAGTTTTCAATTTACATCTGGTTGAATTAACATCCATGGTAGGAACACCTATAGGATCATCTTCCCACCCATAGTAAATGTACACTTTCTTCACAGTGGAAGCATAATAACTTCGAATTTCTTCATAGATTTCATCCCAAGCACAACTTCATAGTAATAAATCCACACAACCATCAAGTCAACATCTCCATGCCTATCTCCAACATGTATTGGTGTTTTTTCAACCATACTAATAACATGATTTTGAGGTGAGTTCATTGTTTTCAACTGAGCTTGGATTGGTTTGAACTTCAATCCAACTTTCCTGAGAGTTCCTTCCCTAATGAAGTTATCAATTTCACCACTATCAACCATGGTGAGTAGAGTGCGTTACCCAATCTTCATGTTCACATAATCAAGTTTTTTCCTTTCAGGATATCGCCTAGGGACAACTTCTACAGCCCCCAATATATGCATCGTACCAACCGCTAGTTCCTCTTTCTTCTTTCTTTCAGATTGTGTCATTTCAAACAACTTCAATATTGAAGGACAATTATTCACCGTGTTGTGCACAACCAACATTTCAAGGGCTTCAAATTCCTTTACATCTTTCGATGTCTCGCTAAATTGCCACTCACTGTACTCATATCGTACTTTGAGTGCCTTATGATAATCTCTTACCATCACATTCTCTATTTGGAATTCCTCATTATCGACTTTAAGATTATGCATTAATATTTCTAATTCACCCATATTATCCAAAAATTTCTCCATGAAGACTTCCTCTTGGAGTGTGGTCGGCTCCTCAATAACTTGAGGTTCATCCACATGATCCTCCATCTGTCTTGGTTGAGACCAAGTCAAGACCATATACTATCGTTCAACATTGGCCCTACAATATGCCCCTATCAAACTACTCCTAAGTGTCTCACTAAGACCAACTAATAAAATTTCCAAGCTTTAGCCCCAACCACAACCCTGCTTTTTATACCTGTCAGTTTCAATATTCAATCTTCCACCAAATCTTAAATTTCCCTGAATCAAGCTCTGATACCAACTATCACGACCCTATACTTGTGGTGTTATTTCAACCACCTACAGTGGGTGTGAAACTACTACACGTTTTCCTTTTATCAAATACTTAAGTGTATAGACTACACCTTTACAGAACACTTAGTTAATTTTATTCAAGTTTTCATCAATATGCAGCAAAAATAAACATGAACCATAAACATTAATTCACCATGCATGTATGCCCATACATACTTGGGAGGGGAAAATCCCTTAATAATGAGGATGCCCAATATTAATTCTTTTATAATCAAAATACATCAATCAGCTATGAAACTTCAATAAATTTAAGCTTGCATACTTTCCTTTTAAAATTACAACTTTTACAAAATTCTACCCACAGCCATGCCCGGGTTCACCTCGCTGCACGCTACTTGGTCACATTCGTGCATGGTATGACCCACTGCACTCACCTAGGTCACTACCTAAATGTATCTGTGCTTCCTGTTCGGTTTGAGTCACTCTTTGCAGGATCTTTATGCTCGGGCTGACCTTGTCACACTATTCCAAACGCACCTCACAACCTCCCAACCGTCGAACTCTACAACCGTCTACTCATTCTACTATTCCACCGTTGAGTTATGCAGCTTGTGTTGTGGGTCACCACGTGCTATAGGTGCTGACCTAACTCACTCAATTCTATCCACAGTTTTAGGCACCTTGTTGCACTCGACGACTCGACTGACCCACCAATTCAGAAATCACACAAAACCTGTATTCTTTGACTCTGAAAAAATTCGGTCCTCCTTCACGGTTGACCTCATGTTGCCTTCATCCACTCAGGTTTTTCGCTTCAATGTAAATCTTTCAGCTCTCAATTGAGTACTATTCTTTTATTTTATTTTATGCCTTGAACATCCACCTCCATTGCATATTAGTATGCTTCTCCACGTGGTCCTTTTCAGCCAGATCACGACTCTACACGATTTGGCCCACACCATATAACGTCGGCCTACACCATATAACATCGAATTGCACACTTTTAGTTAAGTGTCAACCCCTGTATGGTATAACATTAGGGGAATTTTGAAGTCTAAAATGGGCCTCCTAAGGAAATAATAATATAATAGCTAAACCAATAACATAATATTTATAAATTTGCAATTCAATTTTTGCATCGAAATCCATGTAACCATGGTTAAATGCAATTCAAAAGTTGTACCAAAATAAAATTAATAAAAAAATTGTATTGATGTGACTATAAATAAGAATGAGTTTTCCAAGAAAAATTCATTATCATTGAGCAACTAATGCATTTGTCCTTTGTACTTAAATAATTTAAAATAAAATATAAATATAAATTCATTAATTATTAATTATTTAATATACTATTAACTAAAATTTATATTATTTAAATTATATAATAACATATAAATAATATAATATATCTAATATATTGTTTTATGTATTAATTTTATACTACATATTGAATTTATTTGATTTATAACATAAGAATAAATAATATATAATATAAAAATGAATATAATATATATTCTATAACATTTAGATTATTTTTCATAATATTATATATACTAATATATAATATTAATATAATCATAATGAAATGAATTTAGTTGTATTTAAAATTAAAGAAGAAACAATTATTGAAATACATTTTATTTATATTTATAAGTATAATAAGATTTATATACATTGAAACTTAGATTTTCTTTTTCCCCAAACTATGTTGAATCTATTATACCTTTTTTCAACATACACAACTAATATATATTTTTTCATCATACAAAACTAAAATGCCTTTTTTCTTTAATTTTGATATGTTTGTATTGCTATTAATATTATGATAATATTATTTATAGATTTTATTTATCTTAAAATTACTTATATATATATATATATATATATATATATATATATATATATATATATATATATATATATATATATGCGCATGTGTGTGTGTGTGTGTGTGTGTGTGTGTGTGTGTGGATACTAGATTATAATTAATTTGAAATTGTAATATTAAATAAAATGAGATGAGTATATCATTTAAAAATAAATATATGAAAATATATAAATATAATATTTATTGAAAAGTGTGTAAATACATGAAGATTGTGTAGGGATATGCATTGTTTCTTTCAAAAAATATGAAATGAAAATAATAATATTTTATTCAAAAAGTGTGAAATGAAATTTATTATGAGTACTTTACTTTATGAGTTTAAAAGTACTTAGAGCACTACCATGGTTAACCATGAGTTCTTATCCACCATTGAGAATGTGACAAGTAAGTACCTTTAACTCAAACAATGCCACCTCAACAATTAGGGATAATGTCATCCCCTATAATGTGATTGGTTCTCATAAAGTGAATTTTGATTGTACATTTTCCTTAGGAGGCTCATTTTAGACCTCAAAATTCCCTTAATGACCATTATGACACATTTTCCATCATAATATGTTGACACGTGGGTTGCTCGGGTCACTTGAGTCACCCAGGTCGGCTCAGCCATCTGTGCTCGACTTGCCCAACTTGCCCATCTGCCAAGTTCACCTGTGTGCTAGTCCACCGAACAGGCTCTCCGTCACACGACTCTTCCCAGTTCCATTGACACATTCACCAGCTAGGGCGTGTGCCTTCCTAGTGCCTCTGCTCACCAAAATCACCATCTGCACGACTTCGACCACTGTTACACGACTCTCCCAAGGGGTGGTCACTTTCCAACATGACACGCCCATCACACACATGCCTGAGTTGGTTAGTAAGGACACTTGTCGCAGATGAGCACACCCGCTACAACTCAATCGCACATTGCCAAGTGTCACCTTGTGTCATCATACATACCCAAGTTAGTCAATACAGATGTCCATCGCACATGGGCGCACCCACTATAAATCAGTCATACGTCTCCACAACTCTAGGTACTAACAAGGCAACTATAAAATAAGGATAAAGGATGAAAATATCGTTCAAAAAATTTTAGAACTAGGTTTGGACACTATGAATTTGTAGTGATGCCATTTGGACTAACAAGCACACCAACTATCTTCATGTGCTTAATGAATAGAATATTTAGAAATTACTTAGATAAGTTTGTCATTATTTTCCTAGATAAAATTATAATTTATTCAAAGTCAAAGGAGGATTTGGAAGTGCACTTGATATTAGTACTTGTTGGGTGATTTAATGGTTAGTTAAATCCCTATGATTTAATTGTCAACCCAACGTTTCGTAAACTGACGAAGTATACGTGTGCTATATTTACTAGGTGGTTATCTTTCATATTAGATTAATCTAATGCAATTAAAATAATTAAAAAAATAAATTAAATCAATCTAATTTGAACCAAATCAAACTAAATATAAAGAAATTGAAATCACACTTTCATAAAGGAAATCACACTTGCATGAAATTGAAATCACTCCTGTTGAAAGGAAATCACACTCACACGTGCATAATTGAAATCACTCTTGATGAAAGGAAATCACACTCACACTTGCATAATTGAAAACACTCTTGCTGAAAGTAAATCACACTCATACTTGCATAATTGAAATCACTCTTGATAAAATGCAAATCACACTTGCATAAAATAAAATAAAAAACTCACTTGATGAAAAGAAATGAAATAAAAAAATTATACTATGTTACCAATATGTATAAAGGTATGAAAACTGGGTTTGATGGGAGCCCTCCATTCCTCAGCAAGTACACCGAACAACTATCACATCTTGGAGATCAAAGTTGTAGTATGTATTTCATAAAATGATTACAATATATTACAAGAATTCACTCTCCTCACTTTACTGATCACATCTTCAATGGAACTTGGAACCTCCAACTATCAACTAGCCACTAGCTACCTCTAATCTCTAACAACTAACAATTTACAATTCACCATTTACTCTACAATCGAAAACCCTTTGTGTGAAGGGTGAAATCCTATTTATAAAAAAATTGAAGGTAATTTTATATCCTCAAATCTCTCCTAAATCCACATTTATCTCACGTGGTTACAACCAATCTCCTAAAAATATAAGATACAAATCCTCTCCAAATTCTCTCATAGTTTTTATATGCACACATATCAAAACATCCATGATTCTCCTCCTTTGAATGTGTTTACCTTAATGATCCATATATTCTTCAAATAAATCTACAAATCCTCATGAGTTGGAATTTGAAAATAGAATTTGTAGTCAGGAGGCCATGTAGGACCCTTCTAGATTCTCCAAGTGGGCCTACAATATCACAAAACTTATACCACTTTCATGTATATATGAAAATATGTTAATTTTATAATATTTAATCACAAATTTGCTTAAAATAATTTAAATTAATTAATTTGGAAAATATAATGCTAAACCCATATGATCATGAAAATGGTTACTTAGTGTAGGCTTATGTAGCTACGAAATTACAGAATGAGGGTAAAATGATAGAAATGTGGGTAAAAGTGGATGACATTTTGGTGACTCAACATACCCCCCAACTGAAGATGTTTCATGTACTCATGCAACTATTACATTGATTCCCTTAGTCATAATTTAATCATCTTGAAATGTTTTGCTTTCTTTATGAGCTTTGGCTTTGTATTGATTCCCTTTTAAATTTGCATAATCATATCATTTGATATTTTTATTCTTGTTGCAAAGTGTACTTTGAAATATATTTGATTGAAACATATCTTTAATGGTCGGTTCTTGTGTGACAACCAAAATTTTATAAGTATTGGTTCTTGTGTAACAATACTTTTGTTATTTTTTGTTGCATAAAAATACTTGAAAACATTGAGATTTTTTATTTTTTATTTTTTATTTTTAAGTCCCATAGTGACTATTAGCCATTTAATGTGCTCATCGATTTGCAAAACATATAAACTTTTTGGAATCAAAATGCAATAATAGTTTATTGGGAAAAATATGTTGGTTAGGATGAAATGAAATGTGACATTTGGCATGAAATATGAATATCCCTTCCCCCCCCAACCTAAGGTGTTTTCATTTTGGAAAATGAGAAAGGGAATATGAATGTGGTGAGGAATTTTCCAAAATCAAAATTTTAACATTTAAGAAATTACATGATTAAAGATTAGAAAACAACATACCTTCAATTACCTAAAAAGTGGACAAGCTATGAATATCGAGAAGAGTGTAGTTGCTGCTGCTGGATCATGGAATAGGAAGTAAAAGGAACTAATATACTTCTTCTTTCTCTTGGTTATATGAATTGACCATGAAATTAGAATATATATTGCTATGGCTGCTAAATTGAGTCCTGCTACAAATTTCTCAAATCATGTAGTCTTCATTCGTTCCCACTCAATGGCATAATTCTTATCTATGTTAATAAATGTGTCAATGTCAAAGATAGAAAGAAATTGTTTGATTACTAGCCATTAACATATGCCATTAACCAACACTAGACTACTCACCATTGATTTCAATGAGAGTCAAGATGCCTAAGTACATCTTAGTAGGTACGAATAGATGTGTCGAAGTCGAGTCACCTAGAAGATCCGACAAACAGGGGGCATTGATGTATTTATACTATTTTTTGGTGAGAGAACTTTCCATTAAGGCATGCAAGCCTCAAGGTACTTGAAATATCTCTAGTATTGATCCCAGATGATGTGTTAGAGTCGATGGGTCAAAACGTGTTAGAAGGAAGTCCTTAATGAATCCTCCATCATCTAACGCGAGTGCACAATAATATTTTGAAGGACTCTAGATGAAAAATTTGCATTGGAGCAAGGTTTATTGGACATGAATGAAAAGGAAAATGGGGCGAATCGGCTTTGTAATGGAGCTTAAATGAATTTATTTTTTGGGAGGGTGAGAAAAAATGATGCAAGAAAGTATGAAAATTGCGAAGGGAAATGAGTTTTTTTGGTAGTATGGAGATGGACAGTCATGGATCAGCTACAAGCTTGGAATGAGTAGCGTTGGTAAAATTGGTATTTTTTTTAGTAGAAATGGTGTAATGGATTTGAGTTGGCATGAAATTATCATGCTCTTCTGAAGGAAACTTGGTCTTCTCGTGCATATAGTGATCTTATTTCATCGTGTCATGGAACCTGCAAAAAATTAACATTTTTTCTGCAATAAAATGCAAGTCTATCGAGAGAGAGAGGTGATCAGTCTCTCTTAATCTTGATATATATACAAAAAAAACTCAGAAATAGTACTAATAAAACAAATTCAAGAAAATTTAAATGCACTTTTAATTGCCAGGGAGTGGTATCTTGGACAACCTGTTAGTATTTTGTTGATAATGTCTTCGTTTGATGCCCAATTTTAGTGATTCAAAAACCAAGTTAAAGAGAATTCATATCAAAAACATGCTTTTAAAGATTTAATGTTTTTTTCAAGTCTAATTGTTGTAAAATCCATAAACAAAATGACCATTTTTTATCATCTTGAATTCTGAATAAAAATATCTCATCGCATAAATCTTACCGAGATATTTCCAATGATGTTTGAATCACCTCAAATGGACGTCGTATGACAAATTTATGCCCTTCTAAAGTTTTTATGAAAAAAAATATATATATGCATGAGTACCATGTGGCAACACCAGGGAGTGCCACATGGATGCTGACATGGTGAGTTGACTGTTCAAGGTGACATGGTGGACAACGGGACAATGACTGTGTAATATTGATCAATAATATGTTTCCATGTGGACAAATCCAATGCTGCCACATGGTAGTGAAACTATTGTTTAGTTAAGGATTGTCAAAATTGTAGAATAGTTAACAATGTTTAGCTTTTATTGGAATTGAACTCATTATCTCTCTTTTACAAATTCAAATATTTACCAATAAACCATAATTAAAATTTTTGAAATAAAATCCAAAAAACGTTAGCTAAAGTAGAAAAAAATTAATCATTCTACAAATTTGACTAATGAGAAAACAATTTGACAAATGCTTACCAAAACAAAATCAATATTTTTAGGAGAAAATCAAATGTCTAAGTGCACTTGTCAATCAATTTCATGCCACCAAAATATTTTATTTTTAATTGAACTCATCCTCTTGCCAAAAATAATGGATGTCACAACCAATTTATTCTATAGAAATTGGGAAAACATTGAAGATACAATTAATAAATTTTTACTTTTCTTTTTATTTTTATTTATTTATTTCTTTGTTGCAGGTTGCTACAAGCTGTGTTACAAAAACATTTGTTTGTAATTTTCTTATAAACTATCCATTGGATTGAGCTACATTTGTTTATTAAGGTTCTTATGGTCCTAATGCTCCTTCACACTGGAAATCAGATCGATCCAATTCAAGGATCTCGAGATATAATGGAAATTATTTTAAACTTCAAAAATGATTTTATCACAAAATATAGATTGGATTGGGGTGAAATTTTTTGTGAGGGTTCCAATGGTACTAATGCTTCTGTACAACCAAAATAATATCAATGCAATGCACAGATATAGAGATATTATCGAAATGGTTGTAGGTGATGATCTTCATTTTCTCGAAAAATGTAAAGTGAATTGGACTGAAATTTTCAGTGATTTTTCATCATGATATTATGTACTTCCTGTAAAGCAATTACGAGAACCCAGTTCCTATTTTTTTAGATATATTCAATTTAATTTATGCATTTATTTATTTATTTTAAGAAAAAAAGAAAAAATTTAGCAAATTTTGAGATACATCCAATTGAAATTTGGAGATTAAATTTTAAGTATTTTTAGAATGAATAATGAATTTAGATCTCGTATCCGATTTTCGATCTATGAGTTTTATTGCGAAAAATTATTTCAAGACTAACCTATTCAATTTCCCTTTCTAATCTTCGAGATCGCACAAAGCGCAAGAAGAGAGCATACTCAAAAATATTGGAGCTCTTTATTCAATTGGAATGTGGAATTTAAAAGAAAAAACACAAGTATTTGATCTCTAAATTCAGATTGTGGCTCTCAAACCTCTATCTATTCTCCTATTTTTTAAACTATTATTTATCTTTCTTCATCCTCATGCAAATCATTAGTGAGTTGGGTGGCTCTTAAAGCACCACAAATAAAAAAATTGAAAACAAAATGAAATCTAAAATAAAACTTGATTTTATTCATTACCTACTCTAATTTATTGGAAATAGAAGAATTGATCAACTGGATGCATATTTCCAGTGTAACCATGTGTGTAACAGGAAATAAATGATATTAATGCTAAGGTTAGAAAAATATGCATTAAAAATCATCGAACCATGAAAAACCAATTGTGTAGATAATGAAATTAAGAAGTAAAGAAGGAAGAACATTATTCAACCTCTTAATTACTTGTGAATTGCTCCAACTGGTTTATTTTTCCTGTTGCACACATAGATTAGTACTGTTTTTTTTGAATTTTTTTAAAGAATTTAATATGAAAAATGATTTTAATATGATTTTAACTATGCATCTAAACATGAATGCAACTATAATGAATTTTCTAAAATCCAAAATAAACACCTATGTATACCTCCTCGACAACGATGCCAAAATGTTCGTTGATTTAATGGTTAGTTAAATCGCTATCATTTAATTGTCAAGTCGGGGTTTTGTAAACTCACGAGGTATACATGTACCATATGTACTAGGTGGTTATCTTTCAGACTAGATTAATCTAATGCAATTAAACTAATTACAAAAAAAAAATCAATCTAATTCGAACCAAATCAAACTAAATCTAAAGAAATCGAAATCACACTTGCATAAATGAAATCACACTTGCATGAAATTGAAATCACACCACACTTGCATAATTGAAATCACTCTTGCTGAAAGGAAATCACACTCACAATTCCAGAAGTGAAATCACTCTTGTTGAAAGGAAATCAAAATCACACTTGCATAATTGAAAGCACTCTTGCTAAAAGGAAATCACACTCACACTTGCATGAAATAAAATAAAAAACACACTTTCTGAAAAGAAATTAAATAACAAAATTACACTATGTTACCAACATGTACAAAGGTATGGAAACTCGGGTTTATGGGGGGGCTCCATTCCTTAGCAAGCACACTGAAAAACTATCACATATTTGAGATCAAAGTGGAAGTATGTATTTCATAAAATGATTACAAGATATTAGAAGAATTCTATCTCGTCATTTTACAAATCACATCTTGAATGGAACTTGGAACCTCCAACTATCAACTAGCCACTAGCTACCTCTAATCTCTAACAACTAACAATTTACAACTAACCATTTACTCTACAATTAAAAACCCTTTGTGTGAAGGGTGCACTCCTATTTATACAAAAATTGAAGATAACTATAGATACTCAAATCTCTCCTAAATCCACATTTATCTCATGTGGTTACAACCAATCTACTAAAAATATAAGATGCAAATCCTCTCCAAATTCTCTCATAGGACTCATCAAAATGTCCATGATTCTTCTCCTTTGAATGTGCTTACCTTGATGATCCATATATTCTTCAAATAAATCTAAAAATCCTCATGAGTTGGAATTTGAAATTCGAATTTGTAGTTTGGAGGCCAAGTAGGACCCTTCTAGATTCTCCAAGTGGGCCTACAATATCACAAAAATTATACCACTTTCAAGTATATATGAAATCATGTTAATTTATCATATTTAATCACAAACTCACTTAAAATACTTAAAATAAATGACTCTGGAAAATATAATGCTAAAACCATATGATCGTGAAAAGGGTTACTTAGTGTAGGGTTATGTAGCTACAAAATTACAAAATGAGGGTAAAATGATGGAAATGTGGGTAAAAGTGGATGACATTTTGGAGACTCAACAATAATACATGTAATAATTGAGAGTATAATTGCATGTGAAAATGATAAAATGTCATTTTATAATAGGTATGTTTATTATTTGGGACACAACATCTCCGAGTAGGGAATAATTTTTTTTTAGAGAAAATCTAATATTTTAAGGAATAGCATACATCTAAGAATGTAAATAAGGTAAGGCCATTCAAAGTGCTTGCTAGATCTATAAAACATTCATAGAATAATTTTCCAATATTGTTCATTCCATTCAATTTTTATAGAGGAAGGGAATGAAATTTAAATGAACATCAAAGTGTCAAGAAAGCTTTTAGATATTAAAGAAATTTTCACTAGTGCACCCATTCTTAGGATTAATAGGAAAAATAAATAATTTTTGGTAAACATGCTTGCAAAGAGGTGCATGGTGGAGTTCTTACTTAGAATGGGCATGTGAGCTACTACGGAGTCTAGGAAGCATAAGGAGGATGAAAAGAACTATGGCACACATGAATTGGAATTTTCTATAATATTTCGCACACTAAAGATCATGATGTGGAGACATTACATGATGGGGAGAAATTTTAAATTAAGAGTAGGCCACAATTGTCTGAAATATCTATTTGAACATCATAAATCAAAGCCTAGGAAAAACAAAATGTTTGCAATTCGTTATAAAATGTGATTTTGACATTACATATATTAGAGTGAAGGATAACAAGGATGTCAATGCAATCAATACATGAGCATACACAATGAATGCTACAATCATTAGCATTTGTAAATTTGATTTGGGAAAATTAATTATTTTTTACTTTTGATGAGCATTATATTTGAATTAGTGAGAGGTTATAGTAAGAGAATCCACAACATAAGGGATAAAAGTTATAAGTGAATGACCTTCTTGTGCATAGTAATTGAATACATGTTCCTATATGGTGCAGGAGCATCTAGCTCAGGGTGAACAAAAACAAAAGTGTTTGTCTCACAGGTTTATAGGTCATTGTACCTGAGTTCTCTTTTTAATTTCCTTAGTTTCTAGGATTTAGAACTTAACAACTAGTTATGTTTTAATTTCATTTTAATTTTTTTTTTTTTAGTTACTGTTTTACAATTAATTTAGGTGAATGAGAATTAACAGTTACCCAATGTGACTACATGTAACTATTGACAGTTCAAAAAAAAAAACTGTTTAACAAATTATACAAAAAGGGAAAAATGATACATTGTAAGTTTGATTTCCATCATAGCAGAAAATAAAATAAAATCATTTTAAGAGATTTTACAAAGCCATCTGAAATCCATCCGCAACTAAATACAATTTCTTTTCATTTTCATGATAAATTGAATGCATGTGCAAATAATAGCAAGAACTGGAAAAATAAATTATTTTCACAAGTGTTGAAGTAACAATAGAATTAACAAGCCAAGACATTCACTAGCGAGAAGGGATCTCCAGTTAAAGGATCACGTCGAGCATCAAAACAAAGAGAACGCACAAGTCACAGGTACCATCAAACTGAAATAACCAGTTTTCATTTTGAAACATTGTCCAAGTAGTTTGTTTTACAAGTACAAAAAGAAATATTTCATGTTCGAATAAAGAATTGGGCTCGAAACCCCAGCATAGAAACTATACAACCAGGACCAGAGGTTAAAAACCCCGATTGATAAACCAAGAGCGTGACCACAAATAAATCCTAGAACTGATTACAAACAGAAACATATTCCTATTAAACAACTAAAAGAAGAATCAAAACAGAGGACGAATGAATGGGGAGCTGAGGCTCACACCCAAAAAAAACCCAAATTACTGGAAGTCACTACAGGGAGAGACCCTACCCTTTTGGGCTAGCATCGGTGGAATCAGAGACCACGCCTGGAGTGACAATAGATCACCTGCAATAGAAATACCCAAACATTAAGAAGTGGGAAAAGGTTAAAAACCCTGAAACAAAGGAGAGAGGGTGAGGTTTTGTAAGTTTAGCTTACCAGAAGAGTAGCATTGGACCGAAGGAAGGAATTGACTGGTCGCCAACCAACAAGGGAACCCTACTTAAAATGAGAAAAAACCTTAGTATAACCAGGAAAAAACAACCGGAAAGCTGAAGCAAAGAAATAAGACTTACCTTTGTGCAACTGACGAATTGAGGTCGAATGCCAAGACCCCTGATGGCTACGACCTGATAAAACATAGACAAGTAACCATTTAACTAACAGGATACATATAGTGAGTGGTAAAACAACACCAAAACGAATGCATTCAAGATATTACAATCATAAATAGGACCCATAAAACTTTCAGGGTGGAGGAACCCTTTTACAGGCAACAGAGAACTAGGTCTCGGAACCCTCGAGCTTGTTGGTAGCATCAGAAAAATGAACAGAGTCATCACAGTGACGAAATCCAGCTAGCAAAGCAGAGCCACAACTAAAGAGTATAGGTAGCGCCCAGTAAAGAAAACAGGAGTCGCGACCACTTACAGGTCAAAGCGCCACCAAGAAATGAGCCATTACAACCACAGAGGAACAGTCGAAAAGCCCTCACAACCACCGAAGAGCAAAAAAGAAAATGCCAAATGAACAGAGGTAAGGCATGTAGCTAAGGGCGGGATAGAAAATTCCGAGGATGGAAAAGGTGTCCTCCTCACACCTACCACAAGTACGATTTATAAAATCGACAATCAAACAAATATCAATTACAAATCATGAGAACCTGATAAACACAATCATCATATTAATAATACATTAATTACTGATTAAAATGCAGATTTTAAGAAGGGTTGGTCCCATATTTTTTGGTATTAGAGCAGGTTGAGTGTTTTTGAAATGGAAGTTGGAAGACGAGGTCATGGGAGAGCTATTCGGAGAGTAGCAGATGAAGGAATGAGAGAGGAGATTAGGATCCTAAACGCCCATTTAGCGGCAGTAGAAGAAGGAAGAATAAGGGATCCTGATGGAGGAGATGATAGTGATGAGGAAGCTGTAGAGACAATAGATGGATCAGATGGAGAAGGATCTGAGATCAGGCTATTGAAATTAGTCTTACTGGCTAATAGTAAGCCAAAGCATGAGATTTTGAATTATGATGGAAGTTTTTCAGCAGAGGTATTGCTGGATTAGCTCAGTGAGCTGAATAAGTATTTTGATTATGAGGATATCAACGAAGACAAGAGAGTTAAATTCACTACCACCAAGTTGAAATGGCATGCAGTCTTATGGTGGGATAGTATACAAGCAGAGAGGAAGAGGTTGACTAAGCAGCCTATCAAAAAATGGACAAGGATGGAAGCCAAGTTCAGGGGTAATTTTTTACCCAAAGACTATCAGATTTCTATGTACATGCAGGTACAGAATTTGAAACATAAGGGAATGACAGTAAAAGAGTACACTGAAGAATTCTATCAGGTGAACCTGAGAGCAGGTTACATAGAAGACACCCCTGAAAAAAGAGCAAGGTTTGTAAATGGTTTAAGGTGGGAAAAATTGGATGAGAAAAGTATTCTTTCACCTAGAACCATATATGAGGCTTATCAAAGTGCCTTGAAGGAATAGGAGAAGATAAATAGGAAACAAAATGCCAGAAGAGGAGGAGGATCTGGTAGAGGGAAAGGATGAAATTTTGGCAGAGGTATAGCTACCAACCCTAATGATGAAGGTAGCAGCTCGAAGGCTTCACGGACAACATATAAGGACAGTAGCACTAGGGGAGGAAGGCCATACCAACGCGGAAGAGGTAATGGCAGGGGCAGAGGAGCTGCCATCAAGTGTTACAAGTGCCAAAAATGGGGGCACAAATCCTATGAGTGTCCTGAAGGTGAATAGGCTAGAACAAGAGGAGCATATGTTGCTCAGCCAAAGGAAGCAGAGGTACCACCCCAAGAGATAGAGAATGTACAGGAGACAGGGGAAGCCTTAGTTTTGAATAAGGTATTGCTGAAACCAGCAAAGGAGATAGCTGACCCAACTCAAAGGAAGGCATTATTCCGGACAGTTTGTAAGTCACATGGAAAATGCTACAAACTGGTTATCGATAGTGGGAGTACAGATAATCTAGTTTCCACAAAGATGGTGGAGAAGTTGGGATTGAAGAGGTTGAAGCACCCCACTCCTTACAAGGTGTCGTGGTTACAGAAAGGACATCAACTGTTAGTTGATGAACAATGTGAGGTTGAGTTCCATATTGGCAAGTATAGGGATAAGGTTGTTTGTGATATTATTCCTATGGATGTGTGTCACATACTACTAGGAAGACCATGGCAGTATGACAGAAAGATAGTGCACGATGGAAAGACAAACTGTTACAAGTTTGTCAAATATGGGATTAAGCACACGCTTGTACCCATCAAGCAGGAAGAGACATCAGAAGCTAGTGGAGTCAAAGCATTGCTGGTGGGAGGAAAGTAATTTCTGAAACGGATCGAAGACAACGAGATAAAATATGTTGTTTTAAGGAGGCCAAAAACAGTGTTGTTACACACAAAAATTGTAGATTTTCCTGAGGAAATTCAGGACATGTTGCAGGAGTTCAGTGACATTGTAGTGGATGATTTTCCAGATAAATTTCCTCCTAAGAGAAGTATCAGTCATCACATAGACTTTATACCCAGAGCTATTTTACCAAACAAGGTAGCATACCTAATGATTCCTAAGGACAACGAAGAGATCAGAAAACAAGTACAGGAATTGCTGGATAAGGGGTTGATAAGGGGGATTTTAAGTCCCTGTGTAGTTTCGACAGTTTTAGCTCCCAAGAAAGGAGGAGAGTGGCGAATGTGCACAGATTCGAGAACCATCAATAAGATTACCATCAGGAATAGATTCCCATTGTCACAAATGGATGACATGATGGAATGCTTAAGTGGAGCAGTGTATTTCTCGAAAATCGATATGAAGAGTGGATACCACTAGATCCGAATCAGAGAAGGGGATGAATGGAAAACAACTTTCAAAACTAATGAAGGATTCTATGAGTGGCTGGTGATGCCATTCGGATTAAGTAACCCCCCGAGTACCTTTATGCATCTAATGAACGAAATGTTGAAAGAGTTCATCGAAAAGTTTGTAATTGTATATCTTGATAATATATTGATTTTCAGTAAGACTAAAGAAGAACATTTCCGACATGTTCAGAGTGTGTTGGAGAAGTTGCAGCAAAACAAGTTGCTGATCAATTTGAAAAAATGTTCGTTTTTCAGAAGGAATTAGTTTATTTGGGCTTTGTGATTGTAGAGAATGAGCCGAGGATGGACCCATAGAAATTTTCAGCTATTGTTAGCTGGCTATCCCCAAAGAGCCTGTTTGAGGTTCATAGTTTTCATGGGTTGGAAAGTTTCTATCATAAGTTCATAAGGAATTTTAGTGAGATCTACGCACCTATGTTGGATACAATAAAAAAGGCAAGTCAGCCTTTCTGTTGGACTGAAGCAGCAGAAAAAAGCTTCCAGATCTTGAAGAAGAAGATCACTGAAAGACCGATTTTGAGGTTGCCTAATTTAAACAAATTGTTCCAAGTTTGTTGTGATGCGAGTGGTACAGCCATTGGGGCCATACTTAGCCAGGAAGACAAACCTATCACCTATTTCAGTGAAAAGTTGAATGAAAGCAGGCAAAAGTACTAGTCTTATGACAAGGATTTTTATGTTGTCGTCCAAGCACTGAAGCATTGGAGACACTATTTGTTGAGTAATGAATTTGTTTTGTTTTCTGATAATTCTGCATTGCATTATGTTATACAGCAACATAAGCTAAACCACAAGCATGCAAAGTGGTTTGAGTACTTGCAGAGTTTCACGTTTGTATTGAAGCATATCATTGGACAGGCCAACAAGGTAGTAGATGCACTGAGAAGAAGAGCTTTGCTCTTGCAGGAGAGTATGATACAAGTGCTGGGACTTGAACACCTGAAAACTTGTATCAAATAGATGTGGATTTCAAGGAGGCTTATGAAGCCTACCAGAATCCTTTGTTGAGAAATAATAGTCCATGGCTGGACTATAACTTACAAGAGAAACTGTTGTTTAAAGGAGGACAGCTATGTATTCCCGATTGTTCGATAAGGGAGCACATCATCAGGGAGAAACACAGTGGAGGTCTTGCTGGACATTTTAGCATTGATAAGACCCTAGATTAACTCAGTCACTTTTATTACTGGCCGAAGATGCGAAGGGATGTGCAACGATTTGTAACCAGATGTAAAGTGTGCCAGTTGGCGAAAGGACACAGTCAGAATACAGGATTCCACACACCACTACCTATTCCAAGTAGACCATGGGATTCAGTCAACTTGGAATTTGTCTTAGGTCTACCCAGAACGCAGCGCAGTTATGACTCTGTGATGGTGGTAGTGGACGGGTTCTAAAAAATGGCACATTTCATTCCTTGTAAAAAAAACCAGTGATGCTACTCACGTAGCACACCTATTTTTCACAGAGATTTTCAGACTACATAGTTTTCCTAAGTCCATTATTTCCAACAGGGATGTGAAGTTCACAGGACATTTTTGGCGTACCCTATGGAATGAGTTGGACACACGATTGAACTTCAACTCCGCTTATCACCCACGGATTGATGGGCAAACAGAGGTGGTGAACAGAAGCTTAGGAAACCTACTACAGATTTTGATTGGAGAAAATTCACGAATGTGGGATCATGTACTTTCCCAGGCAGAATTTCCTTACAACGATTCGCCGAATCAAAGCATAGGATCTAGTCCTTTTCATATCTTGTATGGCATGCATCCTCGTGGAGTTCATGAGTTACAAGATCCAGAACAACTGGAAAGGAGGAGTGCTGATGGGGAAGATTTCGCCAAAGCAATGAATGACCTACATGAGCAAGTAAAATCTAAGTTGCAGGATAGCAGCCAGAGGTATAAGTAGAAAGCATATCTAAAACTACGGGAGATACAATTTCAGGTGGGATTCAACGTTCTCACACATTTACGCAAAGAAAGGTTCCCTAATGGTGAGTACAACAAATTGAAGTTTAAAAAAATTGGCCCTTGCAAAATTCTATGTAAATTATCTGCAAATGCCTATGAATTATAGCTACCCCCAGGAATAGGCATATCGCCTATCTTCAATGTAGCAGATCTGTTTCCATACACTGCCAGTCCTGAAGACGACAATACGACACGGCCAGAACAGGACACCCTGACAGAAAGTGGTTCTTGGATGAGACAAATAAATTTGGCTCAGCCTCTTGAGATCGACAGAATTCTTGACACACAGGTGGCCAAGCGAACTCGTAGAAAAGAGTACCTTCAGTACCTTGTCAAGTGGAAGAATCGTCCCATTGAGGACATTTCGTGGCTTGACGCGGCACAGATACAACGCACAGGATATTCAGTGGAGGAACTCATGGAACAGAGCCATGAAATTTCATTACCATGGGAGCCTGATGCAGGAGCATCCAACTCAGGGTGAACAAAAACAAGAGTGTTTGTCTCACAGGTTTACATGTCATTGTACCTAAGTTCTCTTTTTAATTTCCTTAGTTTCTAGAATTTAGAACTTAACAACCAATTATGTTTTAATTTCATTTTAATTTCATTTTTTTAGTTACTGTTTTACAATTAATATAGGTGAACGGGAATTAACAGTTACCCAATGTAACTACATGTAACTGTTGACAGTTCAAAAAAAAAAACTATTTAACAAATCATACAAAAAGGGAAAAATGATACATTGTAAGTTTGATTTCCATCATAGCAGAAAAGAAAATAAAATCATTTTAAGAGATTTTACAAAGCCATATGAAATCCATCTACAGCTAAATACAATTTCTTTTCATTTTCATGATAAATTGAATGCATGTGCAAATAGTAGCAAGAACTGGAAAAATAAATTATTTTCACAGGTGTTGAAGTAACAACAGAATTAACAAGCTGAGACATTCACCAGCGAGAAGGGATCTCCAGTTAAAGGAACACGCCGAGCATCAAAAAAAGAGAACGCAAAAGTCACAGGTACCATCCAACTGAAATAACCAGTTTTCATTTCAAAACATTGTCCAAGTAGTTTGTTTTACAAGTACAAAAAGAAATATTTCATGTTCAAATAAAGAACCGAGCTCGAAACCCCAGCATAGAAACTATACAACCAGTAACAAACACCAGGACCGGAGGTTAAAAACCCTGATTGATAAACCAAGAGCGTGAACACAAATAAATCCCAGAACTGATTACAAATAGAAACATATTCCTATTAAACAAATAACGGAAGAATCAAAACAAAGGACGACTGAACGGGGAGCTGAGGCTCACACCTGAAAAAAACCCAAATTACTGGAAGCGACTACAGGGAGAGACCCTACCCGTTTGGGCTAGCATCGGTGGAATTAGAGACCATGCCTAGAGTGACAACATATCACCTGCAATAGAAATACCCAAACATTAATTAGTGGGAAAAGGTTAAAAACCCTGAAACAGAGGAGAGAGGGTGAGGGTTTGTAAGTTTAGCTTACCAGAAGAGTAGCATTGGACCGAAGGAAGGAATTGACTGGTCGCCAACCAACAAGGGAACCCTACTCACAAGGAGAAAAACCCTTAGTATAACTAGGAAAAAACAACCAGAAAGCTGAAGCAAAGAAATAAGACTTACCTTTTTTCAACTGACGAATTAAGGTTGAATGCCGAGACCCCTGATGGATGTGACCTAATAAACCATAGCCAAGTAACTAGTTAACTAACAGGATACATCCAGTGAGTGGATAAAAAAACACCGAAACAAATGCATTCAAGATATTACAATCATAAACATCACCCATAAACTTTTAGGGCAGAGGAACCCTTTTACAGGCAGTAGAGAACCAGGCCTCGGAACCCTCGAGCTGGTTGGTAGCGCGCGAAAAATGAACAGAGTCATCACAACGACAGAACCCAGCTAGCAGAGTAGAGCCTCAGCTAAATACTACAGGTAGCGCCCAGTAAAGAAAACAGGAGTCGTGACCACTTACAGGTCAAAGCACCACCAAGAAACGAGCCATTACAACCACAGAGGAATAGTCGAAAAGCCCTCACAGCCATCGAAGAGAAAGGAAGAAAATGCCAAATGAACAGAGGTAAGGCACATAGCTAAGTGCGGGATAGTGAATTCCGAGGACGGAATAGGTGTCCTCCTCACACCTACCAAAAGTACGAGTTATAAAATTGACAATCAAACAAATATCAAATATAAATCATGAGAACCTGATAAACACAATCATCATACTAATAATACATTAATTATTGATTAAAACACAGAGTTTAAGAAGGGCTGGTCCTGTCACTATATTTTTATAAATTAAGGGAACTAGGTTTAAAATAAATGGATAATGTTACATATGCTAAACAACCTAGTTATCATAAGACTATATTGCAAAAGTAAGAAGTGAATATTTTGGTCAAGAATGAAGAAGTATGCAGTTGATTATATAGCCACATATATGGAATATACAAGAGTAAAGGCTAAGCACCCATATCCATTAGGTGTGCTCAAGCCTTTAGTAAGTTCAGAGTGGAAACGGGAAGTGGTAAGTACTATTTTTTATCACCAAGTTTCCAAAAACAATAAGGCAACTCAGATGCAATAAGGGTAGTCACAAACAAATCAACCAAAACTACTCACTATATTATAATTAAGTTGACTCATAAGGAAATCAATATAACAAATAATTACTTTAAGGATTTTTCTAAGTTGCATAGGATACTAAGGAAATTATTTTAGAAAGAGATCCTAAGTGTACATCAAACTTTTAGGCATGATTACTCAAAGGTATGGTACAAATTTAAATGCTAGTACGACTTATCATCCATAAACCAATGGGAAAATAGAGAAAATCCATCAAGTAATTGAATACATATTAATAATATATGTGATGGATAAGATATGTAAGGATTATTTACATTTAGTAAATTTTTCCTCTAATAATCAATTTCAAGCTTCATTGAAAATGAGTCCATTTGAAGAATTGTATGGAAGAATGTGTTATAATCCAACTAATTGGGATATCCAACATATATAGTAGTAATTAGTTCAAAATATCTTTGATAAATGGAAGTAAGAATGATCAATATAAAGCAAAATTTAAAGGCAGCACAAGTCAAACACAATATTTATATAGAGAAAGATAGAACACCAAGGGAATATAATATTGGGTAGCATGTGTTTCTGAAAGTGAAAGAAATAAAATATTTATTGGAGTTGCCGAGTTGCACAAAATTGGTAGCCATATATTTTGGTCCTTCTAATATTCTATATAAGAATGACCTATTGCATACATGCTTGCATTTCTCGCTACCATAAAAAGTACATAATGCATTTCATGTGTTTTTGTTGTTAAAATATGTGCATAACCCTATTCATATCATTAATTTGGATTTGATTAAGGTAGAAAGAGGACACTTCTAATTGCGACCAATGTGTATAATGGATAGGAAGGTTAATGTAGTTAAAAATATAGTCATAAGGAAAATGAAGGCCTAATGGACCCACTAAATCCTTAAACAAGTAATGTGGGAGTTATAGGATGTAATGTAGGAGGCATATCCACATTTATTTTGAAATTTTTTGATGTAAAAAAAATGTTTCTACTGTATAATAATGAGGATATGCACTGAGGATGCTGAGAAATTTAGGGGGAGGGGAATGTAATCACCCACATTTGATTCTGAGTCCATAATTGTATGTGTACATGACAAATGGATATAAGATGGAAAATGAAAGTTGTAATTGAACTTTGAATTATAATAAAACATATCTCTAGCTATTGAATATAAGGTTAAATAGAATGGGGAATATAAAGACACAAGAGAGGAAAGATGGAATAAATTAAGTAGGATAAGAGAAAGAACCTTTCTAAGTGATTTAACCCAAACTATTATGTTCCTTGATTATTAATTAATTTTTATTTAATTAAATATTGTGGGTTAGCACAAGGATGTACATGGCCCTTTGTAAGGATATGTGTTTCCTTCATGCCATACAACTTACATTATCTTTTTCCATGTAATTGAACTATTATTTTTTAGTGTAAGGAATTGGAAGAAATTTTAAATATTGGGTGCTATCTGAATTATTAAAATTATAAACTATCAAAAGTTTAAATTACCTTGCAAACTACCATCCAATTAAGGAAATCGAGAGAATTATACTTGAGAAAAATTAATTGAGCATGCTATAGATGGATTATGAAAGTTATAGCTATGAATTGGGTGAGAATTATGGTTGTAAGGGCGATAACTATTGTTATTGAGTAAATTTAACTACATTTGATCCCTCAAAATCCGAGTAGTGAGGTTTCCTAGCCAACTTGTGTTGTGGTCCTAGAGAGAAGTGGGATAGCCTAAGGGACTATTGAGTATAGAAGGGGATCCCATTCCTTTGGTTATGCATGATGATGGTGAAGAAGGTCATGGATTGGGATTATTTTGGGTGTAATTATTCACTCTTAAACTAGGGAATTGGTGTATAAAATAGTCCATAGTTGGGTGGAATGTCCCTCTTTTACAACCAATTGGCGGAAAATTATAGATGTATTAGTGCTTATAAATATGCCTTATTTATATTGTCTTTAATATGAGTTATGAGTTTGGTTCCATAAAAAATTGGTGTAGATTTGCATGGTTGGAAGAGTAGTATATATCCTCCAAGTGCATAAAGGTTATTGGGTGTGGTACATATATAACCTTCATTTATTTCCTTTGAATTTCAGTTTAATGTGAACATTTTCTATATAGATTTAATGGTATAATTGTAGTTACATATATAATCTCCAGAGAAGAATATTCTTAGGAAGAGCAAGGGAACCACCATGATCCAAGAATATTCAAGCTAATGATGCTTGAACCCTATGCACTAAGATTCATAATGTTTTATGACATCCAAATTAGAAAATCAATGGAAAGCGTAGATGTTGGATCTCGGAACAAGGGGGTCTACATGCATATGCATATAGTAACAAATTCCAATGAAAATTAGTGTGCTCGTTCTTTATAAACAAAAAAATAACTTGTTTTATCACTAGTTGCACCTATGACTACATTACTATAATCAGAAATATATCATAGCTGAATCCATATCAAAAAGTCATAGGAAAAAATGAAAATCTTTGGAAAACCTCATAGGAGGTAATAAAAAAGCTCATAGGAGGTTGATAAAGAGGTTATCAACCTCTTTTATAAATATATTTTTTAGAATATAATAAGGGGTTTTTACTTGACATGGTGAATATTTTCCTCTTAAAAGAGAAAAAAATTTAGACCAAATTGTGTTGGATATTTTTAGTTTCATTGTGAGAATGGTGTAGCATTTTTTCTGGTTAATGGTAGTATATAAAGATATCAGAATTAATATCTCATTATTGTAGACTTTTCTATGCATATCTTATCTATTTTTTCTATTTTTTCCCTTATATTAGTAATTGATATGTTAGATAGCTTTCAATCTAACTACATTTAACCTTATATTTTTGCTAATGGTTCAAAGTTTTATGCAATAGATAATTTTGTGAACATGTTCATGCTAGTAACTTTCATAAATTTCAATATCTTAAATAACTCTTGTACAAATAAACAGACATTTATGATTTTTTCATATGACATTTTGTTTACAAACATTATTTCTTATCTCTATACATAGAATTTTAGACACATAGCTCCCATGATGTCAAGCCATTTGTAATACTCTAAGAAAAAAAGAGATTGGTTCAATTATATGATGAAAAAAATATTAAAATATTGTTATAATGATGTACATGGTAATCATTTAATCAAAAAAAATATTAACCAAAAAAAATTTCTGATACAAGTCATGATTGCAATCAAAGCATATTAAAATAAATAAATAAAATATTAACTTTTAAAGTTTTACTCAGATTTAGAGTCTCTCCTCCTTTGCCTTAGCCAATTGCATTCAATAACCCCTTCAAAAAATCAAGAATTGATTTTATGGAATTTTATTGCTAATCATACATGTATCATTATAATGATAAATTATTCCATTAAATTGAAAAATGTTTGTTTTTTTCTAAATTTTGCCTTATCCAATTGCATTCAATAACCCTTTCACAAAATCAAGAATTGATTTTATGGAATTTTGTTGTTGATCATACATACATAAATGTATCATTATAATGATAAATTATTCCATTAAATTGAAAAATGTTTGTTTTTTCTAAATAATTATAAAAAGTTTCTCATTATTTTTTAATCATATCATTATATAGTTAAAAATTTCTATATAACTCATTTTAATCATATTATTATATAGTTTTTTTTAGTGATTTTATAATTTATCATTTTATCATTTATAAGTTCATTTAAATTATATATATATATATATATATATATATATATATATATATATATATATATATAAAGTGTGGTTTCTAAATCTTATTTTTCTTTTTTCTTTGTTTTTTTACTACATGAACTCAACCAATTAAATTAAATCACCAAAATAAATTTTCTACATTTTACTATGCACAAGATTTAATCTTTATATAATGAAAACAAGCAAAGAGAAACTTGTATTTTTAATATGATCGCTTCCTAATACACTATGTTTAATAACTATATTTGGGAAACCCAGTAGAGTTGAAAATAATTAAACAAATTAACCAACACTCTATACACTATTTTTTTGGTTATTTTTTTTCTTCATTAAAATTAATTTGTATTTCCTCTTACATTTTCTTTTTCCTTTCCTATCTCATCAAAGATATAAATTAGTTTGTATTTACTCTTACATTTTCCTTTTCCTTCTGTTAATAATGCATTCTGATTCCAAATTGAGCTTCAGAACATTGGTTTTTTCTTCCTCTTAATAGTATTAATCAATCATGAATCAATATATTCAAGTAGGATTTGTATAGGATTCACTATCAACAATAAAGTCGAATGTCAAATGTGATATTGTTATAATGATTTTTAACTGATACAATTTTCTTACACATCTGCCACTAAGTTGTACATTTAAATCCCAACTGCTCGTGTCTCATTTTAAGTGGTGGCTGTCATATGTCCACACACTGATTTCTTCAAAAATTTGAAAAACCAAAGCTTACGTGACATTTAAAGTTATAACATTCATCTAATATTCCTATAACCAAGATTTTATACGTATTGAAAAATGAACAGTTTATTTACATTTAATGAATTCATTATGACATTAAACCTATAAAGTAAAATACACCCATCACACAAAAGCAGGGATATAATAGTAAATTATAATATGTATAATTGTGTTTTGATTGAATTTTGAAAATTAAGTGAAGGAAATATTAAATTTAATTTTAAAAAAGGATTTGGATTTATGAATGGAGTAGTAATATTTTGACATATCACTCTCTGTACTAGGTATTATGGGAGACAACAAAACTTTCATTCAAGGTTCTTATCATAGGCTCAAATTTTTTTAGCATGAATATTTCCATAGTAAATTGTTGATGATGAAGAGTTATGAAAAACTATGAAAATGAAGTTAAAATTTAACCGTTAGAATGTGAATAAACTATATAGGAAAGAATTGATGAATAAATTTGTTTTTAATAAAGTAAATTTAGAAAACCAATAAATTGTTAAAAACTTAATAAATTTGACTTGAATAATAAAAGAGAAATTATTAATTTACTTGAAAAAGTCAAATATGAGGAAATGTATTTTTGCATCTCTCATATTTGACCTCTTGAAATAAAATAATAATTTCTCCTTTATTATTCAAGTCAAATTTATTTAATTATTTAGTAATTTTTTATTTTTATTTTTTTTTCTAATTTTACTTTATTAAAATCAAATTTATTCATTGGTTCTTTCCTCTATAGTTTATTTACCTATAGTAGTCTTTTGTTCTTAATTTTTATTTTCATTGTTGATTAAGTCAATTATTTAGTTTTTTTATGTTATAGTTTTCTCTTTCTTATACTCACTTACTTCTTACCTTTCTCTCTAGCAAACATTGACTTGAGACTTCTTAGTATTATTTTGTAATCTCTAGTTTTGAAGGAAATATAATTTTCCTCACTATGTCTGTGTGAAGTGTAAATCTGTTAGTTTGTATGGGATTTAGCTTTTACTAGGTTATAAGTTCAAATCTGATGGAGAAAGGTTGAGATTGGAAGCTAATTATAGGGAATAAGAAGTGTTTCAAGGTGCATCCAACCCCTCTCCCCCTCTCTCTATATATAGAGAGAAGTTAAATATTATGACTTACAAGTAAGAGATAGTGAGGTCAAATCTTCTTGTTATTGTGCATATTGTAAACTTTGATATCTAGATATCTAGTTAGATTGTCAAAACTACACTCAACCAATTTACTTTTTATAGTATCTTTATATAATCTTATTTTTAGCGTTATTATAATTTTATACTTTAATTATATAATTATTATTATTATTATTATGTGAGTTTTCTTTTTTGTTGGAGAATCAACAATTTCAAGTGATTGGTTGGTTGTCACTATTACACCATATACAATTATTTCATAGATACCATAAATGTGCTAGTTATAATATGTTTTTGAAGACTTTGAATCCATATAATTGAGAAAAAAATTTATTCATCAAACTGCTCAAACTAATATTCTTTAAAATTATTATTAATAAAAACTATATATATATATATATATATATATATATATATATATATATATATATATATATATATTTGAATTCAAATTGCTCAAACTAATATTCTTTAAAATTATTATTAATAAAAACTATATATATATATATATATATATATATATATATATATATATATATATATTTGAATTCACTAACATATTTAGATAACATCCAAATATAGACACTTTTCTCTATTAAAAAATAAACATTTAAAAAAGAAATGCTAAGTGACACTATAATATATATATATAATATATAATTTTTTAAAATTATATATTTTTAATGATTAATATATAAAAATGAGACTAAATCAAAACATTTATAAATATGTTAAACATAATATAATATTAAATGCTAAATATATAATTCCGTCTCTACCCAAACACTAGTAACATATTATATGTAAAATTAAAAATAAACCAAATTAAAATACAACCCAACCAATCAAATTAAAAACTAAATTTTCTTTGTCAACAGACTATATAGTCTACCAAGCACTAATTTAAAGGTGCGTGGATTTGTTCCGTTTTATATATAAATCCATTTTATATGAATATATTCCTTATTTTTAGTTTACGTATAATGCATTTGTCCCATTTTATATGAATATATTCCTTATTCTTAGTTTACGTATAATGCATTTGTTCCATTTTATATGAATATATTCTTTATTTTTGTGAATCTGTTTTATTCATTTTTGGGTCAATTGTTTTCGGGCACGCTTTCACTTTGTAATATAAGATTACAAGGCATGCCAGAAATGCCTTCTTTGGTAAGAACTAAAACATTCTATTACTGGAATATATAAATAAATAATATGACGCTAAGATTCGAAATTTGAAGTGCGTGTTACCGTAATATGTAAATAATATGATGCTAAGATTCGAAATTTACAATGCATTGGAAGTTGTAAAGCGCATGCTCTAAATATAAAATGTGTAATGTGCGTTACGTTAGTATATTAATTAAATATGAAGAGTATGTGTATTAATAATAATTGTGTTAATAATAATCATTTAATGTTTAGTTTAATTAATACATAAATTGGTTTTTTTATAGTTTGGGAATATAATTTTTAATAAAATTATGATTTTTTATTATTTTAAATGTATTTTTGAATTTGTAAATAGATTCAGTATTCTAAAATATCTTAAATTAAATAATTTAAATTTATGATTCTAAAAATTTGTCTTTAAATTTTGGACAATGGGCAAAATTTAAGAGAAAAAGTTAATGTTCACTGATTTGTATATGAGGAAGATGTTCTGTGTAACATTATTTTAAAAGGCTAATATATGTATATGAAAGAGATGATGTGTGTAATGTTACTTAAATTTTTTTTTAATAAATATGTGAGCTAATATTGAATAACTCAATTTTGAAAAACACATATATATGCATTTATATGCATTTAGTTTAATAACAAGGTATCAATCCAAAATCAAAGTATATTAGGTATTAGATTTGCTTATAAAGGTCCTTGAAGATAACAAAGTGCATTTTGATTCAATTGAGCACATTCAATAATAAATTATATATTTTACCATATTTAGATTTTAGGTCAAACACTGTGCTTGGTGAATTTAACACTTGTTTGGTTTTGATTAATTTTAAAATTCTATTTACCTTTTTAATTTGGCTCACAAGATTAGTAATGAGACTACACTCAATTATAGTACAGTGAATATCACATGGTTAAAAAAATGGAAAATTACAAAGCTAGCCCCAAGAATTTTCTCATCAAGGTTAGGACGTCATGGGAATGCTCAATTTTACATGTGCAGTTATTCAATGACCAGAACCATTTCTGATCTCTTTGACACCTTCACAAGTAGAACCATTTCCGATCGCTTTGACAACTTCACAAGTGAGAAAGGAAGAGGAAACACTTTGTTGTTACATTCTCTCCCTTTACATGTGCAGTTAGCCAATGCCTTTGACTCTCTGCCACCTTCACTAGTGAGAAAGGAAGAGGAAACTTTATACAAATTTCTATCCAAAAGTGTGTACAGTTGTTGTTATAATTATGATATTTCTAGAGATGTTGAGCATTAACTCAATCAATATCAAAAGCAGTGTAATATCCTTATAACTACATATTACATTTGATGTTCATAAAATATTATTAATTTATATGTTTAACAAATGTTATCCATTAATAATTAGTTATGATATGGTATAGTTACAAGTCAAGAAGTAGTTACAAAACTGTTTAAATTTTCCATTTGGATATTGTTAGATAACCTCACATCCATGTGTTTTAGTGGGAAGTGTTAGAATTTTCAGAATTTTCTACTAGTTGGTTTGTTATATTCACTTTGGCTAAGGTATCCATGGCAACGATATTCACTGTGGTGTGACTACCTGATCGTTAACTTGAACATGAGAAAAGTTTGTGGCATATTTGGTCAATGTCTAGAACAAATTCCTTCTTGAAGAATGCGATAAGATCATACCCATGGTTAACCTAGATTTAGTTGAAGTCACAAATGGAAGGACTCCAAGGCATTGCAGTTTCGTGGGTTAGAGATGGAGGAAATCATTCCTTTCCTTCATTCATACATGGTATGTTGAACAAGATGTCACTCCGTACCTGAGGTATGTGAGTAAATTAGTGTAATTATTGAAAGTGTTTTCATGGGTTTTTGATATTTTGATTAGATTAATTCTTGAAAACATTTTTATGGATATTTTAATTATATTAATTCTTGAAAATATTTTCATGGGTTTAAAGATAAGTTAATGAGATTTTCTTGAAAATATTTCATAAAACCTTGTGCATAAAGATACAAGTTACCCATGTTATTGTCTTGAACAAGATCACATGTGAATGGGGTTCATGAAAGATAAGAATCCATGTCATGGGAAATATTTACATGGTTCCTTTGTGTTAATCTCCCAAAAGAAAGAGTGCATGTGAACTTTGCACATAAAAAAACATAAAGAAACCATGATATTTTCTTGAAATAAAATGCATGTGAACCCTTCACATAAAAAAATAAAGATCTGATGATATTTTTTTGAAAATGAAATATTTTTTTTTATTCATGCACAAAAATAAAAGCTAATTGAGATATATTTCTTGAAAAGAAATATGTATTTCCACCCACAAAAAAAGTAGCTATTTTATTATATTTTTTGAAAAATAATGTGTTTACATGCACAAATATAATAGTTGTTGGGCTATTTTATTTTGGAAAAATAATATGTATTTTCATGCACAAATAAAATAGCTACTATGTTATTTTTCCATTTAAAAAATATGGGCTATGGTTTTTATTTTGGAAAAGAATATGTTATTGTGCGAATAAAATAATAGTAGTTGTGGTGTTTGTGATCTAGGTGGATATTTGTGGCCACTTGTCTATTCCACCTAGACTTTTAGTTGGTTTCTTCAATTTCCTTGATTATAGCAAAATTTTCTATTTTTAATAGTTTTTTGGGTCCTGAAATTCCAGAGATGTTTTAATCCCCTAAAAGGAATTTTTTTGAGGTCCGCGACAAGCTCATAGTAGTAGGATTTCTGCAAATGTTGTAGTACTCATAAATATATTTTTAACAAGGTATCATATGTGCCAAACAAAGATCATATGACCAAGTTACGACCCCATGACGTTGGTTGTCCAAATAACCCCAACGGGCCCAAACACTCTTGGCGTTCCATTTCATAGCATTAGGGTTTAGGTTGCTTAGGGCTTTTCCTTGTTGTTTGATAATAAAAGGCCCTTGAGTCTCATTGTAGCATAGTTCAGAGGCATGTACCCATCACATATCTTCTTAGATATAAGATACCATCGCCCAAGCTAGTTTATTTCCATTTTTTATGTAAGCATATTTTAGTTCTTTGATATTAATTAAATGAAGATTTATTTTTGTTGCATATATGTGTTTATGTTCATTTCTATATTCTATTGTGTTCCTGCATAAGTCTGGATTAGTTTGTATTTTGGAAATATTTCCCTCTTCTTGTGAGAAGAGATAGGGATAACCATGATCATTCTTTTAAATATTACTGTGATAACCATGGTGATTATTTTAAATATTACAGTTTTCTTGTGGGTAGAGGTAAAATCTATCTATTCTCTTTATTATAATGCACGGGATGTATAGATAGAGGGGCATGCCTTGGTAATATTTATGCATTTTATTTTATGCATGTGATATTTAGATGAATAGACATGTGTCATAGCCACTCACATGCTTAGATAAATAAACATGTTTTTGCAATTATGTGCTTTTAATTAACATGTGTGCGATGTCAAATAAGAAGCATGCCCCAATAATCTATGTTATCACTAAGAAGTATTATTTGGCTATGGAAGGAAACTCACTAAGCAAACCTTTAGATCGATTTGAGATTGAAACTTGGCCCTTCAATTTGAAGAGGGATTTCTCCTTAACTCTACCACTCAAGGTCACTTTAGCAGTAGGTTATTTAGCTCATTGGAAAAATTTAATTGGTGTCAAATGAAAATGGTTTGGAATAAATAGACAGGGACCATTGGGCATGGAATGTTTAGTATAAAAGGGTGGTAGCTACAATTTTTATCAATAATTTTAACAAAGGTAAGAAATTTTTAGATTTCTTAGACAAATCATCAACAGAATATGGTATAAGACATTAGAGAGTAAACATCAAAAACATAGCAACCATATGATTTTTGTAAATGACTTCTAAGATGAAAAATATAGGAGTAGCTTGAATAACATGAATCTGAGCATTTGCTAATAATTCCAATTCATAAACAATTTATTCAAACATTGAAGACTTAGTGTTCAAAATATGTGGCTAATGAAAAAATAAGCACAATATAAAACATACAAGAAACCTTTGGCACATGAATATTTGGAAATTATACATGTGACATTACTTACAACAAATTTTATTGATATCAAAAAGTATACACAAGGTCTGATTTTTCAAAAAATTCCCAACCCTTCTTGTTTCTTTTGGAATAAATGTGTAGAGAACTACTTACAAACTAAATCCATGATTTTGGGAAATCTTAATTACAAATTATTTTTAAAAGATATATCCTATCTCTTATGCTAATATAATATGCATATGCAAAGTAATTTATATGTTGTCTCTTGACTTCATTATACATCATAAAACTATTTGAAAATAAAGTGGAATTGTAGCTAATAGACTGTTGAAGAAGAGGAATGAAAACATGTAACTAAAATGAGGCCATAAAATATGGTAATTCCCTGTTTTGAGCCTCAAATATTGCTCAAATATTTATTAATATGATTGAAATAGTCCATCTCCTTAGGTCTCTAATCATATCCTCAAGAATTATACTAGTTGTGTGAACCCATCCTCCAGATAATATTTAAAAATATATATTTTTACCTTTTCCAAAATCATCCAAAATATATGGGTGCTAACAAAATAATTGGCATCATATATCGAGAGGCAATATTGCAGTTCACTACCAAACCAGAGAAAAACTAGCGCTGAAAAAATAATTGTCAACACTCATTGAAATAAACTTGCACTGACAAAATAATTGTCACCTCTCTATGTAAAATTGGTCAAAATGATCGCTAACAAAATAGCTGACATTGTGTTTTGAAAAAAAATATTTTAGTTTCTATGACTCCCTCACTAACGGGTCCACCTCATTTGTTTGATTTGTTTTCATCTTCTTAGTCTCCCTAGTATTGGCCATGGGGCCCTTCTTTTGTTTCTTGGAACTAGAAGCCCTTTCCTTATTTATCACCATATCTTTCAATGGTGCATCATCTTACTGAATGACCTGGTTTTCTAGGGTAGGGTTTTACTTCAGTTTAATTTTGAGCCAGATTTTATTTAGAGGTATAGTGTGGGGCTTTCGAATCCCATATATTTCAGCAAATGTAGGTTTTTTATTCCTCCTCTTCTGCACTGGGTCAATTTTGTCCTCCCCTATTTCACTAGGTCCTTCGTTTGTAACCTCAACTGATTCACTTATAGGAATTTTCTATGGGGGTATTTTAGTTTTAGCTTTCTCTAGTTCTTGAGGGGGAGATAGGGTTTTCTTTGTCATGGTCCTTTTGGCTTTCCTAGTATAAACTCTTCACAATGTTGGTATAGGAACAGGGATTTCAAGTGGTGACACTCTCCCCTTACTTCTGGTTTGAATGGTGGAGGAGGATTCCCCTGAGGCTTTAAAAATTTTCACAACACCCTTGTGTATCCTTCATTTATTGGTTTTTAGCTAAGGGTTTACTGTCTCAACAAAACCTCCCAAGAAAAAAAAAATTTCCAAAGTTATATTTATTTTCTTTAAATGATCAACCACCAGAAATTCAATAAAATATTTATGGAAAATAGAAGATTTTGGCCTAGCTAAAACCTTAGTAGAAATTTTCTTTAATATCATCAAAAAAAAATATGGCATATTCATATGCACTTGCCGAGAAATGTGTGCTAGAAATTTAAAGTGGCACATACACATTCTGTGGTAGTGCCCTTCATAAGTGAAGTGTCTTTGAATCACATTCTCATGTCACTCCATTTTAATACAAGACCTATTCACATGTAATCGATAGGGTTCATCTCTATACTCTTCTTTGAGGAAGAATGAAATGTTGATACCTAACAAGGTTCAGTTATTAAACCATCGATTTCCATCAACCGGAAGGATTGTTTCCTTAGAAATCGACTGTTGTGGGACCGAGAAAGAAGTGTCAGTGATGCTAAAATTATCCCCATCAAATCCCTCTACAAAATCTTAGTACACACCCTCATGATAGCCATCACGTTTGAAATGTAACTCTTGCCATCCTGCTTTCCAAAACTATTATCAAAGTTCTGGGATAGCTTCAAGAATCTCAAGGAATCCTGGTTTTCCTCTCTACAAATAAACACCTTTCCCAATGGTTTCTAACGATAATCCATGAAATCTACAGATGTTGTTGATATGGTGGTGCAACTATTTGAAATGGAAACAGAATACATGAACCATGAAAAAAAATGTATAATTCCTCCTATGTCATGAAGAAATAGATATGCTAGTCGTTCAGTTGAAATGAAAAAAAAAATTGTGCCTTAATCATCAAACTCGTCACTCAAATCTAACAATTTCATGATTATTATTCACCATGTCTAGGAAGGAAATCATATCAACTGCCAACCCCCTACTCCGCAACAATCATTGAATCATGTCATAGACTTTTGATTTATTAGCACGAGTTGACTCTGAACAATAGGCTAGTGTTGACAAATTATTTGGAAATTCCTTAATTTTGACATATGGACCATTTTCCTGACATTTGATTTATCAACGATTTCTTTATTTTGTTTTTACAACAACACTAAAAAATTAATTATCAACACTTTCAATTTAAAAAATAAAAATTAAACAAAAATTTCAAAATCCTAAAACTCTTACCTCAATTCGCAAATTGTGATAATACTATATGCATTTTATTTATGCACATATGTTTGAAGTGTAACTAGTAGAGAGCTAATCATTGTGTTTAATAAATATTTTATATAATCATGGTGTCAAAGTTGTCAACGAAAGTAATTGCAGGAAATAAATGTGACTTATGCGAAGGATGAATTAATAATGCCTAACCCATCCATTATACAAGAGCTAAAAATGGATTATAGTTAACACTATGGAATGCAATGTGGTTATTATACTTGACAAATGGTCCATGCAAAGTGAAGGATCATCAAATGTAGGAGACAACCATGCCACAAAGACATAGTGCTCAAGGAATTATGGGGTAAAGTGTTTTGATAACATGAATAATTTGATGGATTACAGTTAGATGTGTTGAATTAAGGATAATGTTTCTTTGTAATATTTTTAACAATGATCAAGGGATGGACTCCCTCACGAGACATTTAATAAAATAAATGTTTGTTGGATTTTCCCTTCGGGTTTTCTAGGGTATATCGATGTCCACTGATGTGCTTACATAACTTTCCCTTTTGATGATATTTCTACCTTACATGATGTTGAGACATACATCATCAAATATGTGATTAACTAACCTAATTAAATTAACAATAATAATGATGCAAGGTTACAACACAAATATTTATGTTAACATATTGTAACAATGGTTGATGTTATGTAACTTGTTATTCCATTTCTAAAGTTACTTTATGTAATGATGGTGATTTTATATAATGGAAACTTAAGGAATATGCAATAAGTGATTGTGAATATTACAAGCTAGTAAATCCTATTAAATTTTTCTAATCCTATGCGTTTTTACACGAGGTATATTGGGGGATTACAAGTGGTATTAGAGTAAAGGTTGAAAAATTGATGTCTTTCGGGTTCTGTAAGAATGTAGAGTAGAGGTATGATGCTAATGTATATAATTTCAGGTATGACACTAGAAAAAATTACATGGCAATGTATGCAATAGAATTCATTTGATACGAGATACGTGATTTGATGTTAATAACTCTATTGAATAATGATAAGTGTAATGTTTGTTTTAAAGAATAACTATGCTCATGAAATTTGAGTCTTTATGCAAATAAAAGAATATAAGAAAGTATGTTGCATTGTTTGTAGCTAAATAATGAACAATCATGAAAATTGATAATGTAATTAGTGATATGGTTGATTAACTACCATATCTGTGCATGCATACTCTTATGATAATGTTTAATGGTGCATTAAAATAAAAAAGATTAAAGTTACAATGAAATTCTTATAAGAAAAGAATGAATGTACGCATTTTTGTGTGTGATAGCGAAGGAATGTAGAAATTTTGTGGTTGTCCTTGAAGAGGAAAACATAATGTTTTAAAAGACATTGGAAGACTGCCTTTGAATGTTGAAGATGAAAAATGAATCATGTGGTAGGTCTTGACTGTAATGGATAATTTTAAATTGAGGTTTGTCATGGATTTTGATTGACTTTATGATGGTTGATAGAATTGATTAATTAGTATATTGTACTACCTTTCATGAATTAGTATTGCATGACACCATTGTTGGTAATTGTCATACTAATAAATTGCATGTGAGCTTTCGACAACTATTAAACCTATTCTTGAAGGTATATTTCAATTTAGTTTTGATTGAATATTATTAAAGCTTCTAAACAATGCAATAGTGGTAGTTAATTTCCATGTTATTGGTTTAATGGTGCCAATACACTATTAAATTTGGTGTTGATTCGATTGTTACCATATTTTTTATTGATACTCAAGTAGTAATGGTGAATTATGTTAATTTTTGGCAACTCGAGGACAAATTAACTCCTTTGTACAATCTTCCTCATCAAGGAAGACCCCTCCTAGGGTCCTTGGAAGAATTTGACTTGGTTGAGGAAAAATATTTTTCTATTATGGAAACCCACATGTGCACAAAAGGACAGGCCAACCCAAAAAAGAAGTTGGACACCCTTGGATGGCTATAAATACAATTCAAGTGACCCTCATTTGTAAATTAGCATTATTCTTTCTTTGGTTTGGCTCACATAGGTCTGAAGTAGTTCAGGGAGAATGGTTTGTACAGGTCTGAAATTGCAAGGTACGAAGCTCGCACATGTGATCTAGTGCTTTGATTTTCAGTCGGAAGGTTTTCATAGGGAATTTTTACTTTCAACCT
The DNA here is from genome assembly GCA_034641835.2 of Pinus albicaulis. Lineage (NCBI taxonomy): Eukaryota > Viridiplantae > Streptophyta > Pinopsida > Pinales > Pinaceae > Pinus > Pinus albicaulis. The sequence continues at coordinate 868,509 of MU968411.1, read as the reverse complement.
TAAGCACATAGGCTTATGAGTGTGGTTAGAGGGGGCTGAAAACTAGGATTTCATTTTATCAGTTGACCACAAAGTTTGACAGTTGACCAAATATATTGATAGTTGATTGTAGGATTTTGAATAAGGATTTTGACTATTAGTATTTTTGGGCTTATCTCTTGGATGTTTTTTAGTTGATTTTGATAGATATTTTTATAGTTGAAGATATGGATCATTTTACTCTCTCTTTTCTGAACATTTTATGACAATGTAATAAGAAGAATAATTTGAAAGGGTTTTCCCCCTTGTGGGGTTTTTCCCTAGTCTGTGATGTAACTATCCCTCCCATATCTACCTACTTTCACTAACCTACTATGGTGAACATGAGAGGAGGGGCTAATATTGCATGCCTAAACCTACTGAGTATAGTTAAGGAAGTGTAACTAACAATCTTAAAATTTACCGACTTCCCTAAGGTCCTAAAAGAACCTTAGGAGCAAAACAACCACATCAAGTGCCAAAACCCTAAGTTAACTTTTTTCTTCAGTGACATGGATCCCCAATCACTCCGATGACAAAGAAATATGGCAACTATAACCCTAGCATCGCTCTGATAACCCTCCCTCCTAGTGGTTGTAGTATAGATTTCCTAGTTTTGGGCCTGTGACCTCAAAATTGGAGCCACCTTTTAAGGCCCTGATGCTCAACCAGCCCAAAACTTAATGAGACTTTGAAATACAATAAATGACACAAAGAAAAGGCCTTTAACACAAAAATTTATCAAGGAATATATCTAAAAAATCTTAACCATGACAGTTATTTCATCAAACACATTGAAAACATATAATCTACAAGTCATGAATGCACATCTGAACATAGTGGTATGATATTATATGAGAATCATCAATAAGGTCCAATGACCTCTCATAATAGTTTCAATAACATATATTATTTCATGCATTCAATAACCATTCATTTACCAATAAACATACATTAAGGGCCATAGCCAATACAAATCATATGACTGGTATATAACCAACAAATTAACAACATATAAACCATGATAGAACAACTATCAAAGATACATAATATCAAGTACAATTATTAATTAAAATACCATAATAGAAGAGCTATTATTAACATATGCAAAAGAAACCAAGTTGGGGGCTTCCAAGTACCACCCGACCATAGGTTGTGCTAAAAAAATTCTCTCTTTCAGCAAATCAGCCCCACACCATATTCCAAGAATGAATGTGGGATCTCATGGAATAAAAAAAACAAACCAAACTATGGATTCCAATGGAAAAACCACCTCAAACCTCAACCATTGATTCCACCTCATGGTCGTACATCACTAACCATCACCATATTAGAATCTACTCAAGTTGTCCATGACTCTAGAGTGTTTGTTCCAATCAGGCTCCAAGACTAGTAACTCAACCCACAACTGCCGTAGGGCTGTAGAGTGTTTGTCCAACCAAGGCTCTAGGACTAGTAACTCAACCCACCAAGGGCTCTAGAGTGTTTATCCAAACAAGTTTCCAGTACTAGTTACTCAACCCAAGTTGTTCCAAGGCTTCCAGAATGTTTTTCCAACCAAGGCTGCAAGAACTAATAACTCAACCAACAACCATAAGGAACATGAGCACCAATGTGAAAAAATGGGAAAACCCACAACACCGCAACTATCTAAGAAATGGAAATACTATGCAAAACCACTATCAATCCATGCAATCCTCCATGCCAATGATAGATCATAACCGAATAACTGCATGTATATACCATGCATGTCAAAACGAGAAAGGAAATCATACAAGCAACTTGATTCCTGAAAATAAATCGATATGTAGGTACTAATCATGTTTCCCATTGTGCTTTCCTTCTTTCCTTTTCCTTCTTTCTCCAAATCCAATGTGCTCCAACAATGCTCCAAGGAAATTCTATGTGTTTAAGAAAGTGAGAGAGAGGGAGAATAGACAAGAGATCCAAACTAAAACTGAAAAACAAAAAAAAAAAATCTATGAACTAATCCTTATAATCCTTTTTATCATTGAGACCTCTATTTTCTTCATTTTCCTTCATTTTTCCTCACATAAAAATATTGTGACCTTTCACCTTCCTTTTCTCCTATTTTCCATTATTTTCATAAATAAATTGCAATTAATGCCTCTTTTCCTTTTCAAATCCTTTGTCATTTCCTTTACCAATTTCCCTTAGCCATAATAAACTAAATGAGCACCCAGTAGGATTTTTTTCCAAAACATTCAGCTTGAAATATGTATCCCATGACCTTGGTTATTTTTTTTTCTTTATTAACTTTATTACATTCATTATTAACCAGGGTTGTTACAAAACCCTCCCCCTTGGGGGAACACTGTCCTTGGTGTTCAATGACACTTATAAACCATAAAACATAAATTTCCTATGGAGCTTTATAACATAACTCAATAAAACATTTACATCATATTCATTTTCTAAAACATAACCAACATATCATGAACAACATACTTCTTATTGGAACTTTATAACATAACTCAATGTGGTATTTAAAACATATGCATATATATACATAAGAAAAACACAACATTAAAACATATATAAAAGCACATCTTCTCAACCAATGAATAGAGAAGGATACATAGCTTTCATTTGATCAACCATCTCCCATGTAGCTTCAACGGGCCAAAAGTGCTTCCACTACACTTTAACTTGCTCGATTGCTTGATTTCGAAGCATGAGAATATGTCACTACAAAATGCACTGAGGTTCTAGTGAGGTTCGAGATGGAATTATCATTCTGGTTCCACCTGCAATACAGACCATTCAATCACATGATCAAAATATTTCACTTACTTCTTAAGCAATGACACATGGAAAACATCATGGAATTTCATTGTCAGAGGCAATGTAATTCTGTAGGCTACTGGTCCAATCCTCTCAAGAATATTGAAAGGCTTCCAATATCGAGGTTCCATCTTGGCACATGATCCAATCCTCAAGGAGCTCTTCTTGGGCTTGATTCGCAAATACACCTGTTCCCCAACCTAAAACTCCTTAAACACCCTGTGTTAATCTGCATAACTCTTCTGTCTATCTTTTGTTTCGCTAGTACATTTGGCGGAAATTCTGACACTTTGGTTTCGACACTTTTGACCAAATGTCGGAAATTTCCCCAAAATTTATCAATTTTTCAAATCCTGCCCACAAATGTCGCTATACTGACGTTTGGAGACAAGTGTCAGTATTGTGACACATAGAAGTTAGTGTCGGTCTTGCGACGTTTGTAGAAAAACGTCGGAATTGCGACAGTTTGGGAAAAAGCATCAGAATTGCGACGAATTAGAGCTATGTGTCGCTATTGCGACGTTTGGAGGAAAACTTCGCTATTGCAACAGTTTGGGCAAAAGCATCGCTATTGCTACAGTTTGGGAACGATCGTTGCTATTGCGACAGTTTGGGCTAAGTGTCGCTCTTGCGATGGTTTGGGCTAAGTGTCACTCTTATGACAATTTGGGCTAAGTGTCACTATTGCGACAGTTTGTAAATTAATTTCTTTGGCATCTCCTTTAATAAATAATTATCTAACTTGGGTCCCCTTTTTGAATGGTTGGAGCAACATAATAAGATATCTTTAGTTGACATGTCACATTGTGATGAAGATGGAAGGTGGTTATGATGGGACTTCTAAGGAGTTTCATAAAATATTAAAGAAGTGATGCGCTTACTCCTTGGTTCACTTTTATTATGTGCCCCAAACACGGTCGGGCGCGTCGTGTCATGCAGTGTGAGGTCGCTCGACCGAGCGGGTTCAGGTCGAGCCATTTTGTTCAAGGGCGCCCATATCAGTTTTGCTAAGTTGTGACCACCCGGGTGCCTTGTGCACGTTCGGGTGGCCCGTTTGCCACTTGCTCTCTTGTGGCATCGTTCATTTGGGCGTGTCGTACTGTCGCACTGTGTGAGGTCACTCGATTGGGCATGTTTGGGGCGGGCCATTTCGTTCGAGGGTGCCCGTATTATTTTTTCTAAGTTGTGACTGCCTGGGTCCCTTGTGAATGTTAGGGCAGCCCATTTTCCATTTTCTCCCTTGTGGCATTGTTAGGTCGGGCGCACAGTGTCGCACCGTGTGAGGCCGCCCGACCGGGCGCGTTCAGGTCAAGTCAGGCCGTTTCATTCGAGGGCACTCGTATTAGTTTTACTAAGTTGTGACCACCTAGGCTCCTTGTGCACATTCAGGTGGCCCATTTTCTGTTTGCTCCCTTGTGGCATCGTTTGGTCGAGCGCGTTATGTCGCGTTGTGTGAGGTTTCCCGACCGGGCACGTTCGGGTTGGGTCAGGCCGTTTCGTTCGAGGGCACCTATATCAGTTTTGCTAAGTTGTGACCGTCGGGTCCCGTGTGCACATTTGGGCAGCCCGTTTTCCGTTTTCTCCCTTGTGGCATCATTCGGTCGGGCGCGCCGTGTCGCGCCATGTCAAGTCGCCTGACTGGGCGCGTTTGGGTCGAGCCATTTTGTTTGAGGGCGCCCGTATAAGTTTTTCTAGGTTGTGACTGCCCGGGTGCCTTGTGCATGTTCAGGTGGCCCGTTTGTCATTTTCTCCCTTATGGCATTGTTTCTTCGGGCACGTCGTGTCGCGTTGTGTGAGGTCACCCGATCGAGCGCATTAAGGTCGGGCCATTTCGTTCGAGGGTGCCCGTATAAGTTTTTCTAAGTTGTGACCTCTCGGGTGCCTTGTGCACATTCAGGTGGCCTGTTTTCCATTTTCTCCCTTGTGGCATCATTCAATCGGGTGCGCCATTTCGCGCCGTACTGTGAGGTCACCCGATCGGTTACATTCGGGTCAGGTCATTTCATTCGAGGGTGCCCATATCAGTTTTGCTAAGTTGTGACTGCCCAGGTGCCTTGTGCACATTCGAGCGGCCCATTTTCCATTTTCTCCCTTATGGCATCATTCGGTCAGGCGCGTCGTGTTGCGCCATGTGAGGTCGCCCGACCGAGGGCATTCAGGTCAGGTCGTTTCGTTCGAGGGCACCGGTATCAGTTTTTCTAAGTTGTGACCGCCCGAGTGCCTTGTGTACATTCGGGTGGCCCATTTTCCGTTTTCTCCCTTGTGGCATCATTCGGTCGGGCGCGGCATGTCGCGCCGTGTGGGTTCGCCCGACCGGGCACGTTCAGGTCGGGTCGTTTCGTTCGAGGGCGCTCGTATCAGTTTTTCTAAGTTGTGACCACCTAGGTGCCTTATGCACATTCGGGTGGCCCATTTTCTGTTTTCTCCCTTGTGGCATCGTTCAGTCGGGGGCGGCGTGTCACGCCATGTGAGGTCACCCGACTGGGTGTGTTCAGGTCGGGTCGGGCCGTTTCGTTCGAGGGTGCCCGTATCAGTTTTGCTAAGTTGTGACCACCCGGGTGCCTTATGCACATTCGGGTGGCTCGTTTTCCGTTTTCTCTCTTGTGGCATTGTTTGGTCGGGCGTACTGTGTTGCGCCGTGTGAGATCGCCCGACTGGGCGCGTTCGGGTCGGGTCGTTTTGTTCGAGGGCACCCGTATCAGTTTTTCTAAGTTGTGACTGCTCGGGTCCCTTATGCACATTCGGGTGGCCCGTTTTCCATTTTCTCCCTTATGGCATCATTCGGTCAGGTGCGTCGTGTCGCATCATGTGAGGTCGTCTAACTGGTCGCATTCGGGTTGGGTCGGCCCATTTCGTTCGAGGGCGCCCATATAAGTTTTACTAAGTTGTGACCACCCGAGTCCCTTGTGCATGTTCAAGCGGTCCATTTTCTGTTTGCTCCCTTGTGGCATTTTTCGGTCAGGCATGTTGTGTCACGCCGTGTGAGTTCGCCCGACCAGGCGCATTTAGGTCGGACTGTTTCGTTCGAGGGCACTCGTATCAGTTTTGCTAAGTTGTGACTGCCCGGGTTCCTTGTGCACGTTCAGGCGGCCCATTTGTCATTTTCTCCCTTGTGGCATTGTTCGTTCGAGCACGTCATCTCGCGCCATGTGAGGTCGCCCGACCAGGCGCGTTCAGGTCGGGTCGTTTCCTTCGAGGGAACTCGTATCATTTTTGCTAAGTTGTGACTACCTGGGTCCCTTATGCATGTTCGGGCGGCCTATTTTTCATTTTCTCCCTTGTGGCATCATTCAATTGGGCACGCCGTGTCGCGCCGTGCGAGGTTGCCCTACCGGGCGCATTCAGGTCGGGCCATTTCGTTTGAGGGCACCCGTATCAGTTTTTCTAAGTAGTGACTGCCCGGATCCCTTCTGCACGTTCGGGCAGCCCATTTGCGGTTTGTTCCCTTGTGGCATCGTTCAGTCAGGCGCGCCGTGTTGCGCCGTGTGAGTTTACCCGTCCAGGCGCATTTGGGTCAAGTCGTTTCGTTCGAGGTCGTCCGTATCAGTTTTGTTAAATTGTGACCACCTGGGTGCCTTGTGCACGTTCGGGTGGCCCATTTTCCATTTTCTCCCTTGTGGCATCATTCCGTCAGGCAAGCCATGTCGCACCATGTGAGGTCACTTGACCGGGTGCGTTTAGGTCGGGCAGTTTCGTTCGACGGCGCCCATATCAGTTTTGCTAAGTTGTGACTGCCCGGGTGCCTTGTGCATGTTTGGGTGGCCTGTTTTCCATTTTCTCCCTTGTGGCATCATTCTGTCGAGCATGCCGTGTTGCGCCATGTGAGGTCACCTGACCAGGCTCATTCAGGTTGGGTCGTTTCATTCAAGGGCGCCCGTATTAGTTTTGCTAAGTTGTGACCACCTGGGTGCCTTGTGCACATTCGAGTGGCACGTTTTCCGTTTTCTCCCTTGATGCATTGTTCAGTCAGGCATGGCGTGTTGCGCCGTGTGAGGTCGCCCGACCGGGCATGTTCAGGCCGGGCCATTTCGTTCAAGGGCGCCCATATCAGTTTTGCTAAGTTGTGACCGCCCGGGTGCCTTGTACACATTCGGGTGGGCCATTTTCCATTTTCTCCCCTGTGGCATCGTTCGGTCGGGTGCCGCGTGTTGCGCCGTGTGAGGTCGCCCGACTGGGCGCGTTCGGGTCGAGTCAGGTCATTTCGTTCGAGGGCGCCCATATCAATTTTTCTAAGTTGTGACCGCTCGGGTGCCTTGTGCATGTTCGGGTGGCCCTTTTTCCATTTTCTCCCTTATGGCACTGCTTGGTCGGGCGCGTCGTGTCGCGCCATGTGAGGTTTCCTGACCGGGCGCGTTCGAGTTGGGCTGTTTTATTCGAGGGCACCCGTATCAGTTTTGCTAATTTGTGACCGCCCAAGTCACTTGTACACGTTTGGGCAACCCATTTAACGTTTGCTCCCTTGTGGCATCGTTCGGTCGGGCGTGCCGTGTCACGTCGTGTGAGGTCACCCGACCGAGCGCGTACGGGTTAGGTCGGGCCATGTCATTCGAGGGCACTCGTATCATTTTTGCTAATTTGTGACCACCCGAGTGCCTTGTGCACATTCAGGCGACCCGTTTTCCATTTTCTCCCTTGTGGCATCGTTCGGTCAGGCGCGCCATGTCACGCTGTGTGAGGTCGCCCAACCGAGCACGTTTAGGTCGAGCTGTTTTGTTTGAGGGCACCCGTATCAGTTTTGCTAAGTTGTGACCACCCAGGTTCCTTGTGCACATTTGGGTGGCCCATTTTCCATTTTCTCCCTTGTGGCATCGTTCCGTCAAGCGAGCTGTGTCGCGCCGTGTGAGTTCGCCCGACTAGGCGCGCTCAGGTCGGGTTGTTTCGTTCGAGGGCACCCGTATTAGTTTTGCTAATTTGTGACCACCCGGGTGCCTTGTGCACATTCGGGTGGCCCGTTTGCTGTTTTCTCCCTTGTGGCATCATTCAGTCGAGCACGCTGTGTCGCGCCGTATTGTGAGGTCGCCTGACCGGGTGCGTTTGGGTTGGGTTGTTTCATTCGAGTCCACCTTGCAAACAGAAAAGCATGTAAGTAATCTCACCTTCTTTTCAAGGATAGCAGGTAGAAATGGTGACATCCTAGTCTTTCCTTTGAATGCTATTATTTGGTTCATCTTTTAACTTTTTTTTGACATTTGTATCAATGTTGAATAGAGGATTGCAACATTAACAACCTTGAAGAGACGATGTTTCCAACTTCAGTTTTAGGATATTTAGGCTAAGTTCTGGTTTCTTGACACCATGGTGATTCATTCTCTCCTTTTTTGCGAGGTTTGGAATTTGGAGCTTATACCTACAAAAAACAAGTCACAACTCAATTGAGAGAGGTTACTCATTGCTATTCTCTCTTTTATGGGAAACATTGTTGTAATTTGGCCCACTTAAACCCTAAACCTATAAATCCTTAACCCTTAACCCCTTAAACCCTAAACCATTAAACCCTTAACCATAACCCCTTAAACCCTAATTCCCGACCCCTAAAACCTAACCCCATTTTCCCCTAACTTCTAACACCTAAAATCCTTAAATGTTAAATCCCCTAACCCCCTAAACCCCTAACCCATTTAACCCCTTAAACCCTAAACCTATAACCCCTTAACCCCTTTTAACCCATTAAACCATAATTCCTTACCCCTAACCCATTTAACCCCCTAAATCATAAACCTCTTAACCCCTAACCTGTTTAACCCCTAAACCCTAAACCTCTAAACCCTTAACCACTAACCCTTAAACCCTTAACCCCTAACCAATTTAACCCCCTAAACCCCTAAACCCCTAACCCATTTAACCCCCTAAACCCTAAACCTCTAAATCCTTAACCCCTAACCCCAAGCATATAACCCCTAAACCCCTTAACCCCTTGATCTACTAGGGGCCGGTTACCTTGATATTAATGATGGTGTATTCATACTCCTTCTGAATAACCAATAAAGGGTCAAGGAAATTAACCAATATGTTGTCAAGTTTTATCTTATCCATCTCTAGGGTAAGCTACTTTTCGGCTAACTCCACTTCTTTTGATCTCATTTTTTCCAATTGCTTCCTTCTCTCTTATAATACTCGAGCCTTTTCCTTTCTCTTCCCTTCTAATTCCGTAATAGTTTCATAGTGATGCCAGCCAACGTCTTTGGAAAGCCTTCCTAGCAGACAATACTTGTGACTTGGCTGAAGCCTCAACACTTTCAGAGCATCTAGAATGACCTCTCTCTTCCCAAATCTCCCTCTCTCTCTCTCTCTCTCTCTCTCTCTCTCTCTCTCTCTACCCTCCAATCCTCTCACAGTTATATCCCTCCCTCTATCCTTCTTTCTGCCCCCCTTCCATCTTTGTGTCACTATCTCCCTCTCTTACCCTTCTCTACCTCTCTCACTCCTCTCCCTCTCTCTCTCTCTCATCTGATCCATTCCTTCTCCCCCCTCTCCTTTAGTTTATCTCCATCTCTCCCTTATGACTCCCCTTGTCTCGCCACCTCTATCAATCTATGTCTTTATAATTATTCCTTCTCATATATATAGAGAGTTAATATATATCATTACATATTGGGACCTACGATTGGGTTAATTCTGCCTTGTTGGCAAGGTTAAAAAGGTTAATATTCGATAGAAAAAATGTAGATCAAATATTTCATCAAAAAGATGGAACCATACCCTATATTCTTCTAGGCTATGCCTATTAGTCGCTTGGCCTCTTCTTTCTCTCACATGAATGTAGTCTTGCTTGACTGGTATAGAAGAAGGTTTCGCATTATCAACTATTTTTTTGGGACAACTTTTAGTTGTTTCAACACTGCTACATTCTAATTCAAGCTTATCTTTTAAACCATTTTTGTCTTTTTTACTCTCTTCAACTTTGTAGTGCTTTCCATTCCTCTTAGTCACATATGTTTCCTTGGTCTATTAAGGGACAAGGTTGACAACATTAGGATGTTTTCGCAATAAACAAGGGTATTTCCAGGACACAGTCAGGTGGAGCAGGAGTATAAGAGCCAAATTTCTCATGATTGTGGGACACTCGAACTTAAGATTTTCTAGAGTAGTCATGAGGTGCAGTCTGGTTATTAAGACTTCATCAGATGGCCATTCTCCAGACTTAAATTGTGCGACAACACTGTGGCTGAGTTTGAAACTAGATATTGGACATACATTTGGTTTGATTGCAATAGACATTTTCATCAATAAATATAAAGAAATGGCTAAAAAATAATATAAATTAATAAATAAAGAAGACATGGCAACAAGCAACAATATGTACAAAATTGTTACATTGAGACACAAAGAATAAGCAACTAATTTAACCCCTAACCCATTTAACCCCTAAACCATAAACCTCTAAACATCCCTTAACCCCTAACTCCTAAACCCTTAACCCCTAACCCATTTAAACCCCTAAACCCTAAACCTATAAACCCTTAACCCCTAACCCCTTAAACCCTAAACCATTAAACCCTTAACCCTAACCCATTAAACCCTAATTCCTGACCCCTAACCTATCTAACCCCCTAAAACCTAACCCCATTAGCCCCTAACTTCTAACCCCTAAAATCCTTCACTGCTAAATCCCCTAACCCCCTAAACCCCTAACCCATTTAACCCCCTAAACCCTAAACCTATAACCCCTTAACCCCTAACCCATTAAATCCTAATTCCCAACCCCTAACCCATTTAACCCCCTAAACCATAAACCTCTAAACCTATAAACCTCTAAACCCTTAACCACCAACCCTTAAACCCTTAACCCCTAACCCCTTAAACCCTATTTCCCAACTGGCCTAACCCATTTAACCCCCTATATACATAATACATAAATTATAAAGAAAATATATATATATATATAAGAGATTAAAACTCCAAATATTTAAAATACAACATAATTTGATAGTGTAGTGTTTAAAAATCCTTTTAATAAAGCATGATGATTTAATAGGGTAGAAGGATTACTATATGCAAAAATCAGTCCACTATTTACTCATATAACTTTAATTGCTTCGAAAAAAGATATGTTTTATTTTTTTATTGTAAATATTTTTAAACAATCAAAATAAACAAACATTTAATTATTTAGAAATTATTTTAATTATTTAAAATGATTATAATTATTAAGAATATTTATTTTTAGATTAATTTGAGTGGCCTTAAAAAAAACACATGTGTTTCATTTCAAAATGTCAAAAATTTTGAAATATCAAAAGTTTTAATTTCCCTCATTCATTTCCCTCCGGTTGCATGGTTTGTCCAGGGAAGGAGGAAGGATCTGATCCAAATATGAGTTGGGTCGATAGTAAAAATGCCAAAGATCCTTCACATTCAGGGGGACCAATGTGGCAACCAGATCGGCTCTCCAAGTTTTGGGAAGTGATCTGTGAAGAACACGAGATTGATCCTACTGAGAGATATTAGGGCACTTCAGATCTATAGCTTGAAAGGGTTATGTACAGGTCTTCAGACCTGATAACTTCATTTTTGGCTAATTTGGGGTTGGAAACAACTGGGCCAAGGGGCATTACACGGAAGGAGCTAAGCTCATTGATTCTGTGCTTGATGTCATTAGGAAGGAGATTGAGAACTGTGATTTCCTACAAGGTATGTGTCTTTTTCAGATTCGAATCCTTGATCTTTTGTTTTTGAAATGTAGGATTTCATTTTCTAAAATGATGTGGATTTTTGTTGTGTACAGTGTTTTTTTGTGTGGGTTTTTGTTGTGTACAGGGTTTCATAAAAAGTCCCAATCTGAAGTCGTAGAGTGTTTTCATCTGTGTCTCTACAAGTCCCAATCTCAAGCCGTAGAGGTACGATCTCGTTCATGCTTCATGTTTTTTTTTTAATGCATGAAGTAGATTGTTAAACTGCTTCACATAATCAGTTGGAAGTAAACTCTAATCCAGATACAATCATGTCCTCTGCTCCAGAAAAAATCATCTCCTCTGATCCAGAAACAACTCAATCTACGGAAGATCAATCCCCAGAAATGCCAATAGTTCCACAGTTTGTATCATTGACCGAGGAACAGAAAAATCTATTAATAAAGGAGGCATTCACTCGTATAATTAAAACGTACAGGCAAGCTGATGGTGTAGGTGTCAGGGATTTGCGATGTTCATTTCTTGCACGATTGATTGCTCAAGTATATTCTCATAAAATTTTTTATCAATAGTTTGTATGAACTTCTTTAGATATACTAGAATCTGACTCTTTTCGAGACTATCATGCTGGGATACACCATGTTCAAACTATTTTCCAGAAGAGCATACAAATTCATCTCCATATGGGCAGAGAGGAAGAAATTACAGGTTTAAGGTTTAGTCATTGCAAATGGAATCACCACACTTTTGACTATTTTTCAATCCTCCCAAATTCTATTGAGGAAGCAAAAGTAAGTATATTTTTGATCCCTGGACACTTGTTAAGCCTTTCAGATAGTTGGAAGAAACCTACTATTTGAGAGGCTGAAGTTACACCTCTCCTATGCTTGGCGATATCTATAATTATGACCCTATATGAGATTCAAATGATCATCTCTGGGGTCTATTATATACATTAACATAGTATTCAAGCAAGGGTGTCGGCTGCCTCACATTATTTGGACCTCATATTTATGGATGAGAGTTTCTCATTTCAAAATCCACGGGTGGTAAAGGTGGAGGCCATCTATGGGATCTCCATTTCACTATTTTTTGACAACACTGTCCTTCTATTTCACAAATCCAAAAACAAAAGTACATTTTGAGCTCATTCTGGGATGAACATGGTCTTCAAGTCCACCTTGAAAACACAAAAGCATGTAAGTAATCTCACCTTATTTTCAAGGATAGCAGGTAGAAATGGTGACATCCTAGTCTTTCCTTTGAATGCTATTATTTGGTTCATCTTTTAACTTGTTTTCAACATTTGTATCAATTTTTAATTGAGGATTTCAACATTAACAACCTTGAAGAGACGATGTTTCCAACTTCAGTTTTAGGATATTCAGGCTAAGTTCTGGTTTCTTGACACCATGGTGATTCATTCTCTCCTTGTTTGCAAGGTTTGGAGTTTGGAGCCCATACCTACAAAAAACAAGTCACGACTCAATTGAGAGAGGTTACTTATTGCTATTCTCTCCTTTATGGGAAACACTGCTGTAATATGGCCCACTTAAATTGCAAGGCCATTTCCTTTTCCTCGTGAAATCATCCTCCATATCCTGAAGATTGAAATAGAATATTGCAACATACACTACTTCATTTTTCTTTTGTTACTATTGTAGGACATTAATAAACCATTGAAAATCTAAGGCTTCTCACCTGGTTAACAACTCTAAGGTACCGAGAGATACGTTGCTAATTGAGGATGCCAAATTGTTAGACCATGCATCTTATTCTGATTTTATTTTCCTTAAGGAAAAGGATATAAATTTCATTGTGTATGCCCTTCCATTTTCATTTTTCTTTTTGCTGGTGAGTAAATAATTTTGTATATATAAGAAATATTTTTGCAAAAGTAGGGATCCAGATAGAAATTTCCACTCCAAGGACAATCCTTTGGGCACACTCAGTGTCTTGATTTTTCTTTTTATATTTTCTGTTAGAGGCTAGTTGCTCCAATATGACAGTAATTTGAAGTCTTTTCATAATACTTTGTTACACATGACTTTCATTTTCTTCTTGCAAAATTTCTAGAAATGAATGGATATCTTGTGGACTATTGTAAACAAATTTAGTTCTATTACCATGCTCAAGAGAATTTAATGTTTGTCATTATTGGAGGATAGAGATATACCATAAGATCTTAGTTCTTTGTTGTAGCCTGTTATTAAGACTTGAATCAGTTAAACCCTCGGACCTATTGCAACCCTATATTGAGGCTTGGTTCTATTGAAGCCGCCATACTTTGGACCTCTTCATTGCAGTCTCAGGCCAGGGATATAGCTACAGGATTTTGACATATTTTATGCGGTGAACATCTATTAAAATCTCAGATTATCTCCTATTTACTGATGCTTGGACAGAACTTTCGAATTAGCTAAGTCACCTATTTTTATGTATGAGCTCAGTGTTAAGTTACAAGACTGTGATAAGACTCGGTGACTTATGTTTCGTATACCAATCTAGCTTGTAAAGCTCGGTCCTGTGGAATTGAGCCCAAGAACACCTCAGACTTACCTTTGTGGAAGTAGAGTGGTGATAACACATATGTGGAGTATATTTTAAGGGTAAATTAGTGCTTCCTTGGAGTTCAAATAGAACACATCTGTATAAGTGTATACCAGTGTTTATTTGAAGCTCAGGTAAGACAGATTTGTGGAGGATTAAAGATTCAACTGTGGAGGGCTCGATGATATTGGAGGCCAGAAAAATAAACACTTTGATGGAAATTTTGATTTATAGACCACTTTCCACCACCATTTATTTTTAACATTCCTTTCTACTAAATTTAGGTGAATGTACCCAATTTTGTGCATGTAGATCCCATAGGGAGAATGTGACCAAACCAGTTCATCATCTTTGTTAGTAAGCCTTATACAAGACTATGTCAATGCTTCCAAATACATATTCTGTTCCTCATGAAATCCTACATCCAACTCCAATACTTATGTCATTTTACATCCTTGCCTCCAAATGGTAAATTGAGTTGGGTTGTCGAAATGTGGTAGTTTAGTGTTCCCATTGTCACGAAGAAAATTAATTATAGGTTGTGCCATCCAATGTTTGTCACCACTTCTTGGCCATGGATCGACTCTAACTCTAACCTTATGTCCATTTTCTACTTTATATGCCAGAACAGAATCAATTAAATTGAAATAGTTTAAAACATCTCTCCATAACAGAAATATTAACCTGAGAAATTTTAGTCTATTTAATCCATTCCTCGATAAAATTTGGTGCAATATATTTTTGTTGAACCACATTAGACAATATATAATTTTTTTAAATATTTTTAACCAAGCGTCGGAAGACCGACGCCTTAGACGTCGGAAGAGCGACATTATTTTTTTTAATATTTTTACATTTACGTCGGAAGACCGACGCTTTGATCGTCGGAAGAGTGACAGTTTTTTTAAAATATTTTTAACTTTTTCATCAATAAAGCGGTGTTACATAAGTGTCGGACGCATGACGTTCTAAACGTCAGATGATGTTTCGTCAGAATTGCGATGGTTTATAAAACATTGGAAGCCATAACGTCGGAATTGCGATATTTTTTTGAAAACCTGAAAAGCATTGAAAGACCAACAATTTGTGATCATCAGAAGACCAACAGTTGTGGGTCGTTGGAATATCGACACTTATAAAACGTCAAAATAGTGACACTTTGTAAAACGTCGGAAAAAGTGTCGGTATTACGACACTTTGGCAAAGCGTCGGAATTGCCATGTAATGGCTGACAACATTTTGTCCGGCCTAAAACTGTCGCTCTTACGACGACTACATGTCGGAATAGCGACGAAGTGGCTGTCGAAAATTAGGCCAAATTTTGTAGTGTTTCCTTTAGATTATTCCTGATAACTTGCATTTCCTATTCCATCACTTCTGACATTTTCAGTCCAAACAATACCATGTTCATTGGGTCACTCCAACTGATAAGAGTATTACGACTCCTCCCATAAATTTCCTCAAATAGACTCATCTTCAAATATTCTTGATACCCATTATTATACACAAAATATACCAGTGGAAGGTACTCTTCCCACTTTCTTTGTTGATGCACAACATACATTCGCAACATGTCCTCCAAAATCTTGTTGACCATCTTTGTCTGTCCATATATATGCATATGATAAGTTGTAGTGAAGGCCAACTTTGTCCCCAAACCTGAAAATAACTCTTTCCAAAACCTGGAAGTGAACTTGGCATCTCTGTGTGACACAATATTTTGGTCAATGCCATGAATCCTCACTATATATTTGATGAATATGTTTGCTACCTCACTAGCTGAATTCGTAGACTTCACTGGAATGAAGTGAGCTATCTTGGTAAACCTGTCAACCACAACCATTATAGAATCATGTTGTCTATACGTCCTCAACAAACCTCTAATGAAGTCCATGGAAATTACCTCCCATTTCCACTCTAGAATTTAAAATTGGATTTAGTAATCCACTTGGATGCTTACACTCTGCTTTTACCTATTCACAATCCAAGAATTTTGTAGCAAACTCCGCCACCTCTTTATTTATATGTAGCCAATAGTAGAACCTCTTAACTATTGTCAATGATTTCCGATATCCAGGGTGACTTGGGTATGAATCGACATAAAGTTCCCTCGATTTAAGCTTTTTAAGCTCACTATTGTCTAACACATAAATCCTATCCCTAAATGTGACCAGACCATATTTTGTGAGCTAATAATACACATCATTTTCACCTGTGCCTTACTGTTGTAACATGTGCTTAATATGGTGGTACCTGTCATCCTATTGTCATGCCTACAAGATCTATTCCTATGGCTCTATCCCATATGAACTCATAGTTGTTATTCACTTTACTTGTACTCTTCTACTAAGATCATCTCCAACCCTATTTTTATTACCCTTAATGCACTTGATCTCAAATTCAAACTCATTGATCGTAGAAAACCACCTAGCTTTCCTGGAATTTAGATTATGTATGTCAAACAAGTGTCTCAATCCATTGTGATCACTCATCAAGATGAACCTTATTCCAAGAAGATAGTGTTTCCACATATTTAATGCGTGAATGGTAGCTGCCAATTCAAGATTATGCATCACTCATTCAGTTTCCTCGATTCATATCATACTACATGTACATCCTACATAATTACCCCACCAAGTCCTCTCTTGAAAGCATCTGTACATACCACAAACTCTTTTTCTGAATCTGCAATACTTAGAAATAGAGAAATTGTAAGAATTTTCTTTGACTTCTCAAAATTCGCTTCACATTCCTTTTTTCATTCAAATTTATTTCCTTTTTTTTGCAATGATGTAATAGGACATGAAATCCATGAGAACATCCCAACTAACCTCCTGTAGTAACCTTCTAATCCCATAAAATGTTTGACCTCATCCACATTCCTAGGAGCTTCCCATTCCATTATAGCTCTAATCCTTTCTGGATCGAGTACCGTTCTGCCTTCCTTGGAAATCACATGCCCTAAGTAATGTACCTTTGTCTTAAAGAAACTAAATTTAATAATATTAGAATATAATTGATGTTCTCTCAATAGTCTTAACATTGTTTCCATATGTTTTTCATGTTATTCCTCATATTTAGAATATATCAATATATAATCAATGAACACAATCACAAACTTTTATAGATAAGGATGCAACACACTATTCATCGAACACATGAAAGTATCTAGAGCATTAGTCAAACCAAAAGGAACTACAACAAACTCATAATGACCATACTTGGTCTAGAAAGAAGTCTTGTAAATGTCCTCTTCTTTTATGTGTACCTAATGATATCCCGATCTCAGATCAATATTTAAGAACATTGTTTATCTTTTCAACTGATCAAACAATTCATCAATCCTCGACAACAAATACATGTTCTTGATTGCCACCTTGTTCAACTTTCTGTAATTAATACACAACCTGAGAGTACCATCCTTATTCTTCACAAAAAAAACTAGTGCACCCAAAGAAGACACACTTGGCCTAATGTGTCCCTTGTTAATAATTTTCTTCAACTGCAACTTCAGTTCCAATAGCTCTGGTGTGTTCATCCTGTACGGTGCCTTCGATGTTGGTGTTTTCCCTGGTACTAACTTAATAGAGACTACATAGTTCCCTATGAGGTGGTAAATCTAAAATCTCTTCTGGGAATACATCTTGAAACTACTGCAAAACCAGATACTTATTGAAGACTTGCACATCATATACATCCTTACTATTATCACTATAAATAATCACTACAAATAATACACACCCTTTCCCATGACTACACTTTTCCTGCATAGTTTTAACCATTCTAACTGATGTTTCCTTGTTCTTACCATGTAATATTATTTGTTCTCCATTGTAATCCAAGCACTCAATATCCTTTTCATAACAATCCACCTTAGTGTTGTGAAGATACAACCAATCTATACCCAGAAGCGTATTGTATGATCCCGACGGAAGAACATCTAGATGCGTAGATGTCGACATACCATTCAACTCAAATTCACAAGATCTTACGCAATTTTGAACTCTTTTCTTGGTACCTATAGAGAACTGCACTAATAAATACTTTGCATGCACTTATTTATTGAAACCACACTTATCCACTAGGTCAGGGTTAACATAACTGTAATTAGATCCAGGGTCAATAAAAATACCAACAACTTGATCAAAAACCTTACAGTCCATACTAACAATAAATTCTTGGTGATCTTCCTACATCTTATCCAATGTTGCATAAATCTGAGGAATACTTTGTCCAACATCCCCCACTATATGTGCCTCCTGAGCAGTGTATATATGTGGTCTGCCACCCTAATTATATGGGTAATATCTCTTGCGATGATCCTTGCCACAAGTCCAACACTATAAAGGCTTCCTTCAATCACTCGTGTTATACTCCTCAAACTGAAATACCTATCCTCTGTCAGATGCATTGAACATCTTGTGCAGAGCTGCATTATCCTTGTCATATGTTCCCTGTGGTTTTCCTCTCTTTCCTTTATTCTTCTCATTACCTTTCCAAACCAACTTAGTCTCAAACCTACACTTCAATTTCTTATAATAGTGCTTCAACATTCTAATGGCTTCCTCCAACGATCTAGGCTCATCAAAGTCAATATTGTCTTTGAATGCTACCGAAAACCCACTAATGAATCTTTGAATATTTTCTTTCTCCTCCTTAATATAAGGAACATACCTCAATAACTCCCAGAACTTGCTAGTATACTCCTCATTGGTCATAGGTACCATCCTAAGATCATATAATTCCTTCGCCCTGTCATTTTAATATCTCTCATATAGATACTTCTTCCTCAAAAGTCTCTCAAAATCACTCCAAGTCAACTCCTCTTCCATAATACCTTTGAAATTATTTACATATTCCCACCAAATTTCTGCCTTTCCTTTAGGACCTAAATTAGCTATCATGGATTTAATATTCACGTAGCACTCATGCAATCTGAATATAATATTCATCCCAGGTAACCAACATTCTGCTTCTTATGACCTCGTCATGTCTCCATCAAATGTAGGTGGATTTTATTTCTTAAAATCCCCTGGAAAGTATTGCTTCTCATTCCTCCTATATAGAAGATAACGAAGATGACCATGTTGTCTCTTTGAACCAAAACTAGGATAAAACCCACGATAACTACCCCTATGGTCAAGTGTATCTAGAAATATTATATCTCTGACTATATCCTCTTTGTCCAACTTGTGTCCTAATTGAGACCTATTTCCATATGTGCCATGTGTCCTTTCCTCTTGTCCATGGTTGATCCTAAGAAGTCCCTATCTCTATAAGTCTGACCAAATCTAAAGAATAAATGCATTAACCTCTTCTTATTTCACTTGTTCCTTAGCAAGTATCTCTCGTGACTGAATGATCCTACCATTATCTTCCCTACAACTCCTTATCTCTAATTTCAAACTTCTCAATGTATCTAATATGTCAGAGGAGTATTCGTCACCATGTTGCTCATCTAGTATGTAGGGAGATTCACGTGACCTGTAATCCACCATTTTGCTAGTCATGCTAGTCATATTTGATCTTCTACTTCCTATAAATGTACTATGTCATATAAACCAAATATGACCACAATCAATGTACCTCAATGAAGTTCAAGGGAGGCTATCTAGGCTACACCAATCAATACAGATTAGAATAACATATATATATATAATGAAATAAATTATACAAAACATACCAACATCATTAACCTATACTTGACGACACAACCGCAAAAATGACCAATACCATGCATCCATGACAAGCACATATACAACCTACATGCATGCATGAGAAACACATTCCTCTCATCGAGCCCAAGTGTTGAACCTGGGAGCTATGATACTACTCTGTAACCACCCCTCCCATATCTACCTAGTTTCACTTTCCTTCTAGCGTAAACATGAGAGGAGGAGCTACTATGAAATGACTGAATCTCTTAAGTATAGTTAATGAAGTGGAACCAAAAATCTGAAACTTTAGTGACTTCCCTCAAGTGCTACAGGACACCTAGGAGTTAAACAACCACTCTAGGTTCCTAAACCCTGAGTTAAATTTATTTATTATTTATATAGAGCCCCAGTCACTCTGATGACAAGGCAAGCCAAAAATTGTGGCCATCCACTCACTCTTATAACCCTCCCTCCTAGAAACTACAGTCTAGATTTCCCAGTTTTAAGCCTGTGACCCTGAAATATAAGCCACATTTTAAGGGAACGACTCTCAACCACTACCAAAAACTTAATGAGACTTTTAGAGATGATAAATGACACAAATTAAAATTCTTTAACACAAAACTTGACCAATTAATTGACCTAACCAAGCTTAACCATGACAGTCATTTTTTCAAACACATTGAAAACATATAATCTACATGTCATAAATGCACAGCTCAACATAGGGGCCTGATACTCATCTGAGAAACATCAAGAAGGTACAATTCCCTCTCATAATAGCTGCAATAACATATATTATGTCATGCATTCAATAGCTATGCATTTACCATTAAAAAAACATTAAGGGGCATATACAATACACATCATATGATCAATATATAACCAACAAATGAAGAACATATAAACCATGATAGAATAACCATCAAAGCCACATAATATCAAGTACAAGTATTCATAAAAACACCATAGGAAAATAGCTCTTATTAACTTATGAAAAATTGTAATATTCCAAATCTGGAATAGCACAACAAGCCTGCTGAAATAACACACTCCTAGGAGGTTGATGTACATAAATGAGTTTACAGCCCTTGGATCCCTTAGATCAGAATATCTGGAGTCTAGATCCAAAAAAAGAGCAAAAAAAAATCAAGCTAGGTGTGGTAAACAGATCTCCCACCACCTAGTCTAGCTGAAAAGCACCCTACAAGAGGGGTTGCAGCTATGCACAACAACTGCTTCAAAAATAACACAGTCTTGGAAAGTATGATTAGGAGGCCATCAAATGAGATAAAATTATGATTATACAGCAGCAAATCAGAATTACAATGAAGCTCTTTCAATATACAGTAGAATACAGGAGACAATAGAGTAAGAAATATTCAGAAAAGAAGGCTGCAACACATGTATAAACTGTAAAATGGCTCAAAAACATTATTTTAAGGAGATGCAATAGCTGAATATTACAACTCAAATCTAGGACAGATATGTGGACAAAACGTCAGATCCCTTTTAGATATGGAAACTAGATAGTCTTATTTACAAGATCCCCTTGGAGGTTTGACCAAATCATGCATAAACAAGAGTAGATTTGAGTTTTAAGTTGCAGATCTATAAAATGCTCTAGAAATTTCTGAAGATGACTTTACATTACAATAGATCAGATCTAAACAGAACATGGATTAGCAAGCTAATCCATGGATCACCATAGTGAAAGGCAAAGCCCAGCACCAGAGATCTCTCATCAAAAATAGGATCAAAACACCTTGCAGAACCTCTAATGAAAATAATGTAGTTCCTCAATGGAAACTGTGTTGTATCTTGAATAACATAGATGGCCAGCTACCAAAATATAGATCTAAAGCACAAACAGTGGATGAACTCTTCCAGGAGGTTAAAATACACACTCCATGAGAAGAGGCTCCAATAAAAGCTAGATCTCTACAGATATAGAATCCCACTTGCTACAACTTACAAAATCAAGCAAACCCTCACTGTATCTACACTGCAATTGGAAGTAGAGCTTGGCCCAAAGCCTGATAGTGGATCAAATCAGCAAATACTCCTCCAACAATCCTCAAGGGAAGAGTTGAAATCCCTACATAGGAACTCCAAGTGCTAAGCAGCACAATTCTCCACTAAACAGCAAAGAATAGTATTTGTCTAAACAAACAAGATACTCAGAAATATAATCAATCAAAAACCTTCTCTTGCTACCTTCCCCTTCCTTTTATAAGATGAAATCATTTGCAAACCCTAAACCACCTTGATGAGTTAGCTATTTTCACATGAGGGGCCTCCTTCTAGAACTGCGTTGTCCCTTCATGATATACATTGAATCTAGACAGCATTGTAGATTTGGTCAAGGTTGACCCAGTCTTATAGCCCAAACCCCTTTCACACCTGCAAGTGATTTATTTACATGGCCCTAATTTATCTTTGTTCACATGGGCATTTATCTATTCAGTTTTTTCAGGAGTTTTACATGTCCTCCTTTATTCATTTATTCATGCAACAGAAAGTAAAACAAAAATGAATATTCCTCTTAGCTTAGGCTAAGTAGGAATATTACAGTCGTCCCCTCCAAAATGTTGCTTGTCCTCAAGCAACTAATAGGGTAAGAGCTATATTACTTCTTCTCCTCCATTGATGGCATCATCAAGGATCAAGTCCTCATCATAAGCCAAGTGCTCATCAAGCCAATACCTCATGAATTTTTCCTCCAAGGTCAACATAAGATGTGCATAGTCCATCCCACTAGGAGTGAAAAACTCAACAGAAATAAACATGGCTGGAGAAATTATCCATATAAAACATGTATCATGAGGTACAGGTAGAAGTTCCAAACCATTTTGTACATACAAGCTGCCCATATTCTATCCATACAATCCCATAAACAATACAACTATATCATCCAATTATGGAAGCAAGACTACATATATTCAAATTGAAATCTGAACTTGAGGAGGTGGTTCAAAATCCCACATGTGATGCCAGCATAGTGCATCACCTGCCTGCGTGAGATCAAGGTGTGGTAAGTGGCATTCCAACCACACAATTGCTGCATGAGTCACCTTAACATGGCTGAATATGATAGGTAAGTTTGGTGCCTTTGGAAAGCACCCATCATGAGAAGGAATCTCCCTTTGCACAATAAGAGAGTGGCTAGGTTCAACATCTCTATTGGCCCACCAAAAACCATGAGATCCACATAATCTCTCACTCCATTTAGGAGTCATATCCTATAAAATCATGGCAAAGGAATGTAATAAATCAGAAAATACAACTTTCTTGGCATGATCAGATCCTTTATCATCATAGTCCTTCATACACATGGAGTTGTGCATGAGCATTTCCCTCCTCTCAAGCAAAGGAAGAGCTGGCTAAGATGAATATTGCAAAGAGTCCATTGGCCACCTCAATCCTCCATAGCTAATGCACTCTTGAAAGTGTTGATGTAATTCCTCTCTCATGCCTTCCCAATCAAATCTCATCATGATCAAGGTATAGATCTTCATTGAATGCATATGGCTGAGGAAGAATTCTTCATGTGCTCCTTGTATGATCTTCTGCTTGAGATTGGAAGCTCTAGCCAAGAAGACCTTACCATGATAATAGATGACTCCCCCTTGGACTAAGTAGCCCTCTTCTTGCTGCATGCCATCTAGTATCATACCTGTGTGGATCTTTGGAATACTCTACAAGCAGTTGAGATTTCCAATACAGATCCACACTGCTCAACAATGGCAGCGCTACTGATACATCCATGGAAGTGCTTGTCATGTTTCTGATCTCCTTTTTGACATTTCTCATACCAAATTTTTTTGTTGGAAGGTTGATCCTCCCATTCTTCTTCTCCCATAGCACAGATTCAGAAAAGAGAGAGGGAGATAGTGATGTAGGAAGAATATCCTCTTCACACTTGAGCTATCCCAAGCCCTCCAACACTGTAACTTGGTCTCTCATTGCTCCAATCCTTCCCGGATCTAGATTTTGAGTAGCACGTTGTGAGGCCTTCCCCACAAGATTTGAATCTGATGGCATTCCAGGTGGCTTGCCACTAGATAAGAATGTCCCTTGCAGCATTCTCATGAACATGAGAGAGGTGACTATGATATCACTGCTTCCACTGCGCAAATCCATCTCTGTTGTTTGTGTGGAAGTAATAGGTGAAGGATAAGTGTGCATGCCTTGAATAATTTGTGGTTTCCCACTTTTCAAGTCCACCCACTCCATCTGCAAATCTTTCCAATCAGTGGTAACCTTCCCTAAGGTAAACAACCATTGGACACCCAAAATGATGTTGTTGTCTGGTATGTCAACTACAAAGAAGTGATCCACCAGAGTGTAGGATCCAATAGTGATAGAGAGTGAGGGAACATATTGCATGCATTGCATGGTCCTATCTCCTGGGACCAAAACATAAAATCCCTCAAAAGTATCAGTGGGGATTGCTCTGCTTTGCACACTATGAGCATCAATAAAGTTGTGGGTTGCCTCGTTGTCAATCAGGATAGATACTCTCTGATTCATGACTGAACCTTGTACTCTTAGGGTCAAGTACTTAGGCACTCCTCTCAAAGATGCAAGAGTCCCACTTATTGGAGCAAAGGCTCCCTTCCCATCTCCAAATTGTGTTTGATCTTCTGCATCATTATCAGCGTTGTGATCCCTCCTAGGTTCATCATCTCCATCTTCCTCCTCAAAATCTGAGAAGTCTTCTATGTAGTGTGCTTTCCTAGCATCACATCTATGTCCCAGTGCCCATGACTCTTGGCAGGTGAAACACAATATCTTCTTTATCAACTCCCTCCTGAGTTCAGTATCAAGAGGTTTCTTCAAATAGCTCTCCTTGGAAGGAGCATCTTTTCCTTCCTTCCCCTTAGAAAAGTTAGGGGCCTTGCTCTAGAAAGTTGCCTTTGATTTTGGCAAGGCATCTTGGAGGTCTCTAGCCCTCTCAATGGCATCATGCAAAGTGATGGGCTTGGTATATTTAACCAACCCATGTAAAGGTTCCTCCAGGCCATCGATGAACATGTAGACCCTCCTTACTACAAATAGATCAGGGACCATGACTGATAATCTCAGAAATTCAGAGATATAAGTCTCTGCATTCCCAAATTACTTCATATTTGCAAGGCTTATGAAGGGTGCTTCAGGATCCTTCCTGTCAAACCTCTCCATCAATCTCCTAGTAAACTCAGAATAGGTAGTCACATTGATATGTCCCAATGTAGACAACCCATAGAACCACCAATTGTGTGCTTCACCTTCAAAGTGCAATGCTGCAATCTTGATGGCTTTAATCTCAGGGACTTTGTTCATCTGAAAGTAAATATCCAGCTTTTCTGCCCATGCCTTGGCAGAACTGGAGGATGATCCATAAAATTTGGGTAAAAATAATCTGCCCATAGAGTGGTGTCTATCCTGATTATGAAAGAACCCACCATCTCTATACTACTGCCTTGGTCTTCTTTTGTCCTTGAGGTGACAAAAATCTTGGAAAATCAAGTGGTCCTTGAATCTCTGACTCTGAGAATCATACTCCACAAATTAATATTTAATGGAAGCTTGCTCTTGTGGTCCTTCATTCTCCACAACCAAGAAGGTAGGCATAGTGGAGCATTGTGAAGCTTGTGGGACTTGTGGCTGGTTCACTGGTTGACCATTCCAGTGATGAGACATGTCAGAGCTTTCCCTTGGATGAAATCTCCCAGGATATTCCCTCATTTTGTCCATCCTCATCTCTTTTATCTCTTTTTAAATATCTTGCATGGCCACCAAAAGAGTTCTTGCAAACTCCTCTCCTTCTTTGTCACTTGCAGTCTCAGGGGCTTTACCCTTGTCTTGATCATCAGTAGTATAATCATACTTCTTATGAATTCTGTTTTGATACCTCTTCTCCCTCTCAGTAGGAGGTTCATCTTCTTATGAATGCAACATGGTTGTGATGCTCCAAGGAAAGCATGGGCTGTGCCAAGATAGGAGCTCTAATACCATTGTAATATTCCAAATCTGGAATAACACTGCAAGCCTACTGAAATAATGCACTCCTGGGAGGTTGATGTACAGAAACAAGTTTATAGCCCTTGGATCCCTTAGATCAGCAGATCTAGAGTCTAGATCCAAAAATGGAGCAAAAACAAATCAAACTAGGTGTGGTAAACAGATCTCCCACCACCTAGTCTAGCTGAAAAACACCCTACAAGAGGGGCTGCAACTATGCACAACAACTGCCTCGGAAATAAGACAATCTTGGATAGTATGAGAAGGAGACCATAAAATAATATCAACTTATGATTATACAACAACAAATCAGAATTAAAATGAAGCTATTTCAATATACAGTAGAATACAGAAGACAATAAAGCAAGAAATCTTCAGAAAAGAAGGTTGCAACACATGTATAAACTGTAAAATGGCTCAACGACGTTATTTTAAGGAGCCGCAGTAGTTGAATATTACAATTCAGATCTAGGACATATCTGTGGACAAAACATCAAATCCATTTTAGATCTGGAAACTAGATAGTCTTATTTACAAGATCTCATTGGGGTTTTGACCAAATCATGCATAAACAAGAGTAGATCTGAGTTTTAAGTTGTAAAATGCTACAGAAATTTCCGAACATGAATTTACATTACAATAGATTAGATCTAAACAGAAAATGGATCAGCAAGCTAATCCATGGATCACCAAAGTGAAAGGCAAATCCCAGCACCAGGGATCTCTCATTAAAAATGGGATCAAAACACCCTGCAGAACCTCTAATGAAAATAACGCAGTTCCTCAATGGAAACTGCGCTATAGATTAAATAAAATAGATGGCCAGCTGCCAAGATACAGATCTGAAGCACAAACAGTGGATGTACTCTTCCAGGAGATTAAAAGACACACTCCATGAGAAGAGGCTCCAATAGAAGCTAGATCTCTGCAGATCTAGAATCCCACTTGCTACAGCTTACAAGAGCAAGCAAACCCTCACTGGATCTGTGCTGCAATTGGAAGTAGAGCTTAATGTAGTATACCTAGGGGGAATAATATAGGGTACAGAGGGAGGTACCCAAGGGAATAATATGATGTAATAATATAAGAATGATAAATAATTGGGCCATAGTTAATAAATAAAGTGGTTAACCCACATTATGTAAGGGACCACATGTAGCTAGGGAATAAAGTGATAAGCCCATTGTATTGGATGTATGGTATTGAATTACCCTTATAGTAGATCTGATAAGAAAATGTATAGAAATGGAAAATATTCCCAAGAAATAACACCATAGAAGATACTTCAGATCTTCATTAATATCCAAACCCTTGAGGTAGGGCAACACCATACATTCACTCGGAAGGAGATCACTCCACAAGCCATATGCTTGCCCCTCCAATAATCCTTGACATCTCTCAATGGAGAGACTCTAGCCTCTATATAGGTTTCATACATGCAATACCATGGGTATCTCAATACCATACATCCAATACAATGGGCTTATCACTTTATTCCCTAGCTACATGTGGTCCCTTACATAATGTGGGTTAACCAATTTATTTATTAACTATGGCCCAATTATTTATCATTCTTATATTATTACATCATATTATTCCCTTGGATACCTCCCTCTGTACCCTATATTATCCCCCCTAGGTATACTACGGGCCCAAAGCACGATAGTGGATAAAATCAACAAATACTCCTCCAAGAATCCTCAAGGGAAGAGGTGAAATCCCTGCATAGGAACTCCAAGTGCTAAGCAACACAATTCTCCACTAAATAGCAGAGAATAGTATTTTTCTAAACAGACAAGATACTCAGAAATATAATCAATCAAAAACCTTCTCTTGCTGCGTTCCCCTTCCTTTAATAATATGAAAGCCTTTGCAAACCCTAAACCACCTTGATGAGTTAGCTCTTTTCACATGAGGGGCCTCCATCTAGAACTATGTTGTCCCTTCATGAGATACATTGAATCTAGACAGCACTGTAGATTTGGTCAAGGTTGACCCAGTCTTACAGCCCAAACCCCTTTCACACCTGCAAGTGATTTATTTACATGGCCCTGATTTATCTTTGTTCACATGGGCATTGATTTATTCAGTATTTTCAGGAGTTTTACATGTCCTCCTTTATTCATTTATTCATGCAACAGAAAGTAAAACAAAAATGAATATTCCTCTTAGCTTAGGCTAAGTAGGAATATTACAAAAACTAACTAAGTCAGGGACTTCCACGTACCACCCGACCATATATTAGGCTTAACTAATTCTCTCTTTCATCCAATCACCCCTGCACCATATTCCAAGCATGAATGTGGATCTCATGGAATAAACCAAACAAAACCAAAACAGGGATTCCATAAGAAAAACCACCTCAAATAGCGATAGGACATCGCTAACCATCACTAGATTGGTCTCTACCCAAGCTTTCTAGGGCTTCAGAGCATTTGCTACAACCCAACTCTAGGACTAGTAACTCAACCCACAATTGTCGCAGGGATCTAGAGTGTTTTTCTAACAAAGGCTCTAGGACCAGTAAGGCAACCCTCTAAAGGCTCTAGCGTGTTTTTCCAACCAAGGATCTAGGACTAGTAACTCAACCCAAGTTTTTTTAGGGATTCCAGAGAGTTTTTCCAACCAATGGTCCACGAACTAATAACTCAACCCACAACCATAAGGAACATGAGCACCAATAAGGAAATAAATTTAAAAAATAAATAAATAAAATAAAATAAAATAAAAATAAATAAAATAAAATAAAATACAATAATAATAATAATAAATTAAATTAAATTAAAATAAAATTAAAATTAAAATTAAGATTAAAAACTAAAAATTAAAAATTAAAAAATTAAAAAATTAAAAAAAGAATTAATAAATAAATAAAATAGTAAAAGACACAACACCATGGCTATCCAGGAAATGGAAAGGCTAGGCAAACCCATTATCAATCGGTACATTTCTCCATGCCAATGACATATCATAGCCAAATAACTACATGCATATACCATGCATATCAAAACTAAGAAGGAAATCATACATGCAGCTCAGTACCAGAAAATAAATCCAGTTGTAGTTTTTGATCCTGCTATCCCCTTGTGATTTCCTTCTTTCCTTTACCTTCTTTCTCAAAATCTGACGTGCTCCAAGAATGCTCCAAGAAAACTCTATGTGTGTAAGAGTGTGTGATAGAGGGAAAGTAGAAGCTAGCTCCAATCTAAAACTAACAAAAAGCTATGAACTAATCCTCATAAGTATTTTTATCATTGAGGCCTCTAGTTTATTCATTTTCCTTCATTCTTCCTTAGATTTTCCTCAAATGAAAATCCTGTGACCTTTCACCTTTTTTTTCTTCTATTTTTCATTATTTTCATAAATAGATGTCAAGTAATTCCTCTTTTCATTTTTAAATCCTTTTCCATTTACTTTTCCAATTTCCCTTAGCCATATTAAGCCAAATGAACACCCACTAGGATGTTTTTCCCAACATTCATCTTGGAATATGTGTCCCATGACCTTGGTTGTTATTTTTCCTTTATTAACTTTATTACATGGATTCTTAACCAAGGTTGTTACATCTGACCAATCCTAGTGTATCTATCTGTGTATGCCTTTCTTCTATTGTTCCTTTATGTTTTATTGCATTAATAATGATATTGTCCTTTCTATATAATTTCATATGTTATGGAATAATGTTATGATTCTATGGAGTAAATTTAATGTGTAATTAATGAAATGCAATTATCTGAAGCAAAGAAAAATAGATCCCTAATAAAATTTAACATGGTATTAGAGTTGGTCTAAAGAAAATGCATTGAGACCACCCCTGAGAATACACCTTTCATGGAAACAAGAAAAGATAGAGGGTACCTAAATTAATGCTAGGGTTTGAATGAAACCCTAGGAAATATATTTATTAGTGTTTTATGTATATCACGAGGTCAGGGTTTGGAAGAAACCCTAGAATATGATAAATGCTTCAGCATGAACAATAAGAAGGTGTTCTAGCACTTGTGACATATTTAGTGTAACCTTAGTTGGGCTAGTAATAATTAGGCCTAGTTGTTGATGAAGTTAATGGAAATATTGAAGGAAAGGTTGGTTCAAGAGGGAGATAATCACCTATCATTAAAGATAAATACCTTTTAGATTTATGTTATTTATTTGTGATACTACACTTATTGTTTTTATTATTACTTATAATTACTACATGAATATTTGAGCATATAATGACCCCTAGATAATATTTGATAAGTATATCCTTCTTGAGTATCATCTAAGTTGCAGGAAAAGAGAACTAGTGCAGGAAGAGAATAGTTGGTGCTGGAAAAGGAAAGAGGTACTTGAGGAAAGTTTTCAAAGTAGCATCCAAAAATTACAATATGCAAGTGCTATAGCTGCCAAATAAAAATAAGTATTACAAGTTACAAAGGTATATGAATACTACAAGGTAGGTAAGCTACAATATTGGATGGCAAGGTAAACCCTAAGGTATGAAAAGAATATCACCCTCATCAATGCATATCAAAGTAAGTTTGATTTTTTGTACATGTGATATATTGGTGCTCTTGATATTTGGCAAGCATCTTACATTTTAGACATGGCGTATTTCCTGATTTTACAAAGTTGACTAGAAACATTGATTTTGACATATGGTAAATTGATAGTATTGTTAATGCTTGTAATAAGCATGATGAAAGTGTGACAATAATATTAATACTCTTGTTGATCTTGGTACGTTTTTATTAAGCTTAGTAAAGTTGTAAAGTGGTAAAATTAGATGCCCTGAATTGATGTTGTTATTATGATCATTGAAGTATAAAGATACACTTATATGGAACTAACCCTTAATTAATTTTTGATGACATGTTCATATCTGATAATGAATTAAAGGATGATCAATTGTTATGATATATGTCTAAGAACATAATGTATTTTTTGATCTAACAGTTTTGTTGTAACATGATAATATTATGATATAAAATTTGATGTTGTGAATAATTATGATAGAGGAGTCTTCCCACTTAGAGGGAGAGATTCTTGATGAGATCATAACACCTATCATTATTGGAAAATAAGACACTTGACTGTTGAAGGAAGAATTTTGGTCATGAATAACCATCTTATATTGTTTAATAATTTTTAGCAAGCTTTGATCTGAGGAGAAAAGGTTTCTCCTAGTCCAAGCCCCAACCACTGGGAGAAAGGCTTAAGGGTGCAGTTATAAGCCTCCGAACCTCGCAGAAGGCCTATGGGCGTGGTTGAGCATGTAGGGTAGAAAATCTAAGATACTATGCACAAGAATAGGACTCCACCAAGATTATGAGAGGCCTAAAAATATGAATAAGATGATGGAAAACTATTTGAGCAGGTTATAGTTGTGAAAATGATATTTTATTGGAAAATGAACATGTATATAGTTGGGAAAGAGATATCTTCATGTATTGAGAAAATGTTGTTTTATGAGACAAGCTTAGGATTATGGTTGCTTCCTCCATGAGATGGAGGAAAGATGAATTAGGTATCCTTTTAGTACATGTATTTTTCTCTAACATAAT
Organism: Pinus albicaulis; assembly: GCA_034641835.2. Taxonomy (NCBI): domain Eukaryota; kingdom Viridiplantae; phylum Streptophyta; class Pinopsida; order Pinales; family Pinaceae; genus Pinus; species Pinus albicaulis. The sequence goes on along the minus strand of MU968411.1, from coordinate 837,297 downwards.
ATTTGAATTGATGTCCTACATGAATAGGAAAATAGAGGACTTTTGACCTTGGTAATGTATGAGGCATTGTGATTGAACTATTTAGTGATCTAGTTATGCTAGTACCAGATATGAACATGTTGATATGTTTTTAATATATTGATCACAACATGGATTGATGGATGTGACCCTCCAGAGTAAGGGTCTTGATTGATCAAGGACACTGAGCCAACTCTTCCCCATTATATGAGCTCCCAGTGTGAGGAATTAGGATGTAGGGCTCCTAGGGTTGAGGGATCTATGGATAATATGGTATTGCCCTTATCTGTTACCCATAGGGTGGAAGATGTAGCTCCCCTATCTTGGTCTATGTAGAGCATACCCCAATTGGCATATTTCCTTCCCACCCATCTGGCTAATGGGTGTTGTATGCTTTATTTAGGCGCAATTCTTATAATTTATGGTAAGTGGCATACCACTAAAGCTAGAGATGTAGGTGTTCTACCACTAACTCCTGCAGTTCAAGTTGGGAATATCAACAGATAATAGGATAGATGTGATCCTTGCAATTTATATTAAGTAGTATCCCTCCTATTATCACCATGAAGTGGGATAGGCACGATCTTTACCTCATAACATAAGTGGCATCCCTCCTATTGTATGTGGCTTCCCGAGTGGTAGCATTGGGCTCCCCGCTGGCTATGTTTCTCGAGTGGTAGCATTGGGCTCCCCGCTGGCTATGTTTCTCGAGTGATAGAATTGGGCTCCCCACTAGAAGATTTTCTCGGTTCATAACATTGGTCTCCCCACTGGCAGAGTTTCTCGGGTGGTAGAATTGGCTCCCCGCTGGCAGAGGTTCCCATATAACGACATTGGATTACTAGCAGTGATTCTGAGTGGTATAAGTGGCTCCTCGATGGATATAGGGTGGTAGATTCGGCTCTCCTCCAATTCAAATTCTTCTTATTTTAGGTTTGAGAGTGTTAAACATATGAGCATAACATAGATGATCATACATGATCAGGGATGAGCAGATATGAACAAGGATGAGCAGAGATGAGAAAATTTGAAATTTGATGATGAAAATATATTTGTGATGATACATATGTTGTAGTCAGTAATTTCTCCCTAGATAAGAAGGAATGTTAAATTTTGGAAGCTCAGGGAAAAATTACCTCCTTTGGAAAATTTCCCTCATAAAGGAAGACCCCTCCTAACCCTTATAACAATTTAATTTGGTTGAGGAGAAATATATTTTTATTGTGGAAACCCACATGTGCACAAAAGGACAACTCGACCCAAACGATAAATTGAACAACCATGGATGTATATAAATACAATCCAAGTGACCCTCATTTGGAAATCATCATTATCATTCTTCTTTACTTGGTTTGGATCACACAAGTATGAAGTGGTTCACAGAGATTTTTTTGTACAATTCTGAAATTGCAGGGTCCAAAGCTCACATGTGTGATCTAGGGTTTTTATTTGCAACTGCAAAGTTTTCATTGGGAATTTTTTGTTACAATAAAAGCATGCACGCTTATGAGTATGGTTGGAGGGTTTCAACCACACACACATACACTCTCTCCATGCTTCTATAAATTGGGGTTTCATTGTATCAGTTGACCAGAGAGTTTGACAGTTAACCACAGATATTGCAAGTTTACTTCAAAATTCTCAATTAGGGTTTTGACTATTAGTATTGTTTGGATCATCTCTTCTATGTTGTTTAGTTGATTTTGCTGTATAGTTTTTTAGTTGATGATATGGATCATTGTACTTCCTCCTTGTTGAACATTTTATGAAAATATAATAAGAAGAAAATTTTGAAAGGGTTTTCCCCTTGTGGGGTTTTTCCCTGGTCTTCTACCAATCCTAGTGTCTCCATGTGTGTATGTTTTTATTTTGTTGTTACTTTATGTTCAACTACATTGATGATGACATTATTCTTTCTATATAATTACATATGTTGCTGAATAATGTTATGATTTTATGGGGTGAATTCAATGTGTAAATAATGAAATGCAATTATCTAAATAAAATAATAATATAGCCCTAAGGAAAATTAACAAATTAGTGTTCTTGTATGAGTAATCATTTGTATAATCTTTTATGTAGTATGAAATAAACTACAATGATTACGGAAGTGGATATTTGTCAACAATGCATAAACATGATTGTAAGTTCATGAGTGTTACAAAGAACTTAGACCATGATAGCAATAGTGTCTTTAAAGTGAATGACTTAATAGAAACCTATTGTTATGTCAATAATAAAAAAATAAATGTAAAAGGGTTGTGGCTTTGGATATGAACCTACATCAACGATATTGGGTAGGATGAGGGAAACCAAGATTATTTGATAGTTTAATAGTCTACTGAAATGAATGAAATGAAATGGATTATGTATGATAGAACTAGTAGTAATCACATGTTGTTGATTACATTGTTTGCTCAAAATTCACAACTCTACAAGTTGATGATTCAATGATGATGTTATCCAGTATGCATCATCTAACAAATATGTTAATTTCATCCCTTAGAAATTCATCCAGTGTGTGTGAATATTGCAATGATGTTACATATTAAACCTAATCGGTTAAGTCCATTATGTTGTGGAAATACGGTGTCTTCACTTTCATCGCTAAGAAAAAATGGATGTCATTTTGAATTTATTAGCATTACTAATTTATTTAACCAATAAAATTATGTGAGATTGACTTCAATTTAGTGATGTTGCATAATGAATAGTGATTAGACACATATTTTTTTAATAAAATATTATTTTGCATGAATTAGAACTATGGTGATGATTAAGGTCCTATTCTCTTAAATGTTTTTTTGGAAAACATCTTCATGGAAAATTTGTTTTTTTAAGAGATATATTAATTTTCTTTTCTTACTCTTAATGCATGAAAATATAAGTGAAATATTGATAGTACCAATACCTTTTTACTTTGTTGAAATATTGAGAACATTGATGCATATGAAAGTTAAATGCATCTTGAATGTATTTAACAAGATGTTTTGTAAATAACAACATTTTGTAGAAGGTATGGTTTATTAGAAGCAATTGTGACTAATGTTTGTACTGTTATTAACCAAGGGTAGCTTAATGGAAGCATAATGAAGTGACTAAGATTCTAGAAACAAAGAATATAAGAACTAGTGAAATGTAAAATGTTACAATGTGATTTGCAACTATAAATGTGAAGTGATAATATTTACCATTATGATATGCAATATTTGTGCACAGAAGATATAGTAATGTTTTCTAAATTGCATGACGATTAGTATGTATAAAGTTTGAAATGAACACGACCCATGTGACATGAGATATCAATCATGATTTCATGTCAATTTTACTTTTACAACCTATGAGGCCCATGTTGAGGGTCAAGTATGAACACATGATGTACGTAAATGATTCATTCTTATTGTTAAATATAAAATGTCCATATCGTTAGACATGTAAGATTATAGTGGGAAAAGGTCCTAAAGAGAATTTCACATCCCATACAATTACAAGACAGTTGGGAAAGGCCCAAGGAGGGCTATAAACAAAGGCAGTTTCCTGTCGAGATTTCATCTCCCTAGAGACAGATTATCTCAGCAAGGGAAATAGGTTGGCCAATAAGGTGAGACAGGAAAATCCTAAGAAAACCTTGTTGGTTTTGGAGCCTGGTTGGAGGAGGTCCAAAAGAGTTAGATTTTGAACTTTAAATTCATCACGATATGACATTCTCAGAGGAATAGGCAGGACAATGCCAAGAGGAATCTTGTGTTGGACCAATGGTGGTCATTGTTAGGAAATTGTCTTGGATGTGAAATTGACTCAAACTAGTTAGTGGAAACCAATTCTCATTAGTTGGAAGGAACATTATTTTTCCCATTGTGGATTTCGTGGTAGAACAAGTTAACTAACTAGATGAATGATGTGTTAGAATGTATTTTCGGTGTGTTTGTGTAGGAAATTTTTTTACATCCTAACAGGAAAGGAGCCTAGTGCTAGGGAAGGAAATATTGGAAGTGTAGTTCATATATTGTATTACCAGTCCTATAGATGTCTATAGAAAGGGCTAAGACAATATTCACTTTGTGTGATTATGAATACTTTGATCATTTCGATTATCAAAGAGTTGAATTCTCTATGAGTACTTGTAGAGGTATTGTGATTAAAAAAATATCACCTAACATTGCATAAATAATTGATAGTGGAAAATGATGTGATTAACAGTAATGTGATTATGACTGATAGATATTAATTGGATTTTTTTTTCATACACTATGGGGTGCTTGCCATGGATGTTGATAAACCAGTCTTGGAGTTCCTTCCATAACTAATAAACCACCTGTAATTAAAATTATTTTGTGAAGTGGCCATGATTTCCAATATTATTAGCAAGTAAAAATAAATTTCATAAAAAATATGTTTTGTTTTTCTGAAAATGAACAATAGCTAAAAGATTGATAGTAAAGTTTAATAATTTGTAGATGTAAATGTTTATGATTATTAATAAAACATTATTGTTTATTACGCATTTGTATTTCTTGAACATAAAATCCTTCATTTTGTAGCGGAAGGATCCCTTTTTCGTTGTTCTAAGATATTCGTCATAATTGAAAGATGATATAAAAAAATATATTGTGGAAGATGAAAGAAATATAATTGAAAATAAAAAGTTCCAGTGGGATATAAAAACTAGGAAAACATGTAATAATGATGAAAATAAGAAGGGATAAACATCGAGTACAGTGTTATATTTAAGGGGGGGAGTATGTATTATCCCTATAAATACATATTTACATTTGAAATTCATAAAATATTATTAATTTATATTTTTAACAAATGTTAGCCATTAATAATTAGTTATGGTTCAGTATAGTTACAATTAAAGAAGTAGTTACAAAACTGCGTAAAGTTTCTGTTTTGATCTTGTTAGATAACCTCACCTGCATGTGTTTTAGTGGGGAGTGTTGGAATTTTTAGAAGTCAATACTAGTTGGTTTGTTATGTTCACTTTGGCTAAGGTAGCCATGGAAGTGATGTTCAGTATGGTTGTGTTACTTCCTGGTCATAAAACTGAAAATGAGACAAGTCTATTGGAGTTTCCAGAGAGATGTATCTCTGCCATTTTCTTCCACACTACTCCATGTGAAGTTTGCAGGCTGCCACTCATCTTTAATTTCTTTAAATATGTGGCATATTTGGACGATGTATAGAACAAATTCCTTCCTAAATAATGTGATAAGATCATACCCATGGTTGACCTAGATTTAGATGAAGTCATAGATGGAAGGATACCATGTTGTTGCAGCTTCGTGACTTAAAAATGGAGGAAATCATTCCTTTCCTCCATTCATACATAGTTAATTTTGAACATTATGTCACTACATACGTGAGGTATTTGAGTAAATTAGTGTAATTATTGAAAATATTTTCTAGGTTCTTGATAAGTTAATTAGATAAATTATTGAAAATATTTTCGTGGGTTTGAAGATAAGTTAATGGGATTTTCTTGAAAATATTTCATGAAACCTTATGGACAAAGATATAGGTTACCCATGTTATTATATTGAACAAGACTGCATGTAAATCATGTGCATGAAGGATAAGAATCCATATCATTCTCTTCGAAAACATTTGCATGGTTCCTTTGTGTTAATCTCCAAAGAAAAAAGAATGCATGTGAACCTTGCACATAAAAAAATAAAGAAGCCATGATATTTTCTTGAAGTGGAATGAATGTGAACCCTACACATAAAAAAAATAAAGATGCGAGGATATTTTCTTGAAAAAGAAATGTGTTTGTTTTGCATGCACAAAAAGAATACCTAATTGTGATAGATTTCTTGAAAATAAATATGTATTTTCATGCAAGAAAAGAATAATTATTGTGTTAAATTTTTTGAAATATAATACGTGTTTACATGCACAAAGATAATAGTTGTTGGGCTAGTTGCTTTTGGAAAAAGGAGATGTAGTTTCATTCACAAAGATAATTTCTACTATGCTATTTTTTCCTTTAAAAAATATGGGTAGTTGCGGTGGTTTTTCTTTTGGAAAAGAATGTGTTCGTGTCACGTGAAGAATATAATAGTAGTTGTGGTATTTGTCTTTTGGAAATATTTTCCTCTTCTTGTGTGGAGAGATAGTGATAACCATGATAATTATTTTAAATATTATTGTGATAACCATAGTGATTCTTTTAAATATTACCGTGTTCTTGTGGTAAAATGTAAAATGTATCTATTCCATTTCTTATAATGCATGAGAGGTATGGATATATGATCATGCATTGGTAATATTTATGCATGTGAGATTTAGATAGATAGACATCTTCCATAGTCATACATATTCTTAGATAAAAAAACATGTTTTTGTGATTGTGTGTTTTTAGTTAACGCATGTGTGGTGTCAAATAAGAAGTATGCCATGATACTCTATATGCATTTTATTTGTACATGTATGTTTAAAGTGCAACTAGTAGATTTTTACTATTTTTGTTTCGTAAATATTTATATAATCATGGTGTCAAAGTTGCCAACGACAGTAATTGCAAGAAATAAATGTGACTTATGTGAAGGATGAATTAATAGTGTCTAACCCATCCCTTATACAATAAAAAAAAATGGATTATAGTTAAAACTATGGCAAGAAATATGGTCATTATGTTTGACTAATGGTCCATGCAAAGTGAAGGATCATTAAATTCATGATAATCCAATGTCGGAGACAACCAAGCCACAAAGATACAATGCTCGAGGAATTGTGGGGCAAAGTGTTTTGATAACATGAATAATGTAATGGATTCTTGCAAGTTATATTGAATTAAAGATGATATTTTTTTGTAATATTTTTAACAATGGGAAAGGGATGGAATCCCTTGCTGCCATTGAGGGAGGGACACATTCCCTCAAGAAACATTTAATAAAATAAATGTTTGTTGGATTTTCCCTTCGGGGTTTCTAGGGTATCTAAATGTCCATTGATGTGATTTCCTATATTGTTATTTTGATAATATTTCTACCATGCATGACGTTCACACTTACATCCTCAAATATGTGATTAACTAGCCTAATTAAATGAACAATGATAATGATGCAAGGTTACAACATAGAACTTTATGTTAACATGTTGCAACAATGGTTGTTATGTTATTTAACTTGCTATTACATTTCTAAAATTCCTTTATGTAATGAAAGTAATTTTATCTAACGGAAAATTAAGGAATATGGAATAAATAATTTGGAATATTAAAAGCTAGTAAGTCCCATAAAAACTTTCTAATCCTATGTGTTTTTCTATGAGGTCTACTAGGGGATGTTACAAGAATTTTCCATTTTTTATATGTAATTGTGGACATGAGTAAGTTAATAATTGATTCAATTTATTTTCACCCTATCAACCAGATATTGCATTATTCCATTAAACTAATTATTAAATTATCACATAAGAATTCTTGTTTGTCATAAAAATGATGTGTACACATATAGGTTATTAGTCAAATGAAAGATGTTATTTTTTAAATACATTTCAAATGTAATGAGACTAATAATTTTTCATATATAACCACAACCATATACAACATAAAAAAAGGGTTAAATTAGGGTTCCTATTCTCGAGGGCAAGAGAGAGGGAATAAAAAATAAGAGAACTTGTAGACCCATGAGATCACAAGGTATAATAGTCAAGGTACAATTACATTTTAAAATAATAAAATAATACTTACGTTAAAAAACTAAAAATATTGTTAAAGGAACTTAGCTCAAGTGGTATGGTTCATGATTTGTGTCCCAAGTAGGGTGGGTTCAAGTCTCCATAGACACATTGGCTAGTGTCTAAAAATATTAATAAAAAAAAATATAATGTGAAATAAAATAAAAAAATATACTTTTTAGTATGGAGAAGATATGTATTTTCTTCACTGCTTAATACGGAGTTGACCAAAAATAATATTATTGATATTGCATGACATGTATTAATAATAAAAAAAAAATATTTTTTATTAGCAGCAAGCAAAATAATTCAATGTCCAAATTAAAAATGTTGCACAACAACTTAATAAACTTAATCTTTGTCACTCACGTTAAATATTTTTTATTAGCAACAAGTAAAATATTTTAATTTCCATATTAAAAATGTTGCACGAAAACTTTATCCTTGTCACTCATGTTACACAAGAAGTAATAAATTAAGATTTGAAGTGGATAAGCTAGTAGTTTCACCACATGTTGCAAAGGAAACGCCTTAAGGCAGTAGCATAGGAAAGATTAGCATTGAAGAAAGAAGATGTGGTGTGGAAGGAGCCATCATGAAGGAATGAGAGGCGAATTTTGCTTCCATCGAAGAAGGTCTTGTAGTTTTCAAATATATTGATGATAAGAGTGATCAGCATGTAAACACTCTAGAAATGTTGGGAAGATGCATGGAAGAGGCAGTTCTAAGGGATGAGCCCTCCTATATCACCAAAATGTCATCAATACACATATATCTAACTTAACAACATCAAAAATTTGGAAAAGCTACACTAATTTTTTCTATGACACAACTTAAAATGGAAAAAAATATTTAGTTCGCTAACTAATCGTCTTTAGATTCAGACTCAGTACTTTTGAGCCATTGAACAAATGGCTTAAAAAAATTTCACATTAAAGAGTTATTGCCTTGGGCACCAAAAGTATGATTATCATACCACTGGAAAATAACATCTTCTAATATGTCATCGCCATATAAAACTTTCAGAACCAAAGCACTTACTTGATTGCACCTACACTGGCATGCCTGCAAAAATCATCAATTGCATTCAGGAACGACAACTGGGAATCTTCATTCTGAAGAGCTTTGGAAAAGTAAATCTCTATTTGAAACTTCCTACCCCATATGGTTTCTTGCACTGACATGCATGCAAAAAGCATCAATTGCATTACGGAACAACAACTGGGAATCTTCATTCTCAGGAGTTTTGGACAAGTAAATCTTTCTCTTTGCAACCTCCTACCACATCTGGTTTCCTGCAGTGGCATGCTTGAAAAAATCATCAATTCGATTCAATAACAACAATTGGGAATCTTCATTTTGAAGAGCTTTGGACAAGTAAATCTTTCTCTTCAATATGGGTGTGTATGCCTTTTGCAAACAATATAAATCTTTGGCACCCTTTTATTTCACAAATCTTGGTCTATTTTAAAGATAAAATTAAACTAAGGACAATATTTTATTTCACAAAGCTTGGTCTCTTTTAAAGATAAACTTAAGCTAAGGACAATCCTAATAAGGGAAACAAAAAATCATTATAATGGATCTTTCCATTGTTAAATAACTTTTACAGTCGCTTAACATGGTCAAGAAAGTCATGATCAGTGCAATTTCGAGAAAACCAATATAAAAAAGAACTAAACAATTTGGGATTGTCCCAAAATTATGAATATGAGATCATCATTTCCTAGTTACAAGTGCCCTAAAATTTACATATAAACCTGACTTGTTTCATAGAGAAGCATGTAAACCTGAGTTTTTTCATACAGAAGCATGTAAAAATAAATTATAAGAATGAGGTGATACCTTGAATCGAAATATTGAACAAATTTATCTTTATGAAAATAGATTAAAAAAAAATGAAACAAATAGCTAAAATTGCATGAGAGTTTTTTTCAATTGGAGTTTGTTTGTTGAAGTCGTTGTGCCAAAGAAACAAAGGCCCCAAAGCGATGTAATCAACATCATATAATTTATCACATAATTTTTGATAGCATGGAATAATTGATGGGCATTTTTCACAGAGAAATTAAGTACAACTTCTAAACTACAATATATAGAAGTAAGTACTTCAAGTGTCAATTTTTTCACTCTAAATACTTGGCTAAGAATGGTTATAAAGAATTTACTTACATAATGTAAGTGCTTTTAGAAGTGTGCTTGTTGTATTCACTCTGTTAATTACCAAATATAATATTTCTATTAATTAAGATGCCACAATATGGATATGTATTATTTTTCAAAATAGTTAAAGCATTTTTCAAATGAACTGAACCATTTTTATTTACCATAAAATGCAAATAACTCGAAGATAGCACAAGCACTAAAAACCATGAATTTGAATTTTAAACTCAAATTTTCCTACTATATAAATTGGATGTGAATATTTATTTAGCACTCTAAAGAGTACTTCTGCTTCGTTAGATTCAACGCCCTTAAAATCATGAAGGTGGAGCCTTATTGTGTAATATCCCAAAAGGGAGAATGCAGTAATACACAAACACAATATTTGAAACAATAGATTATGTACACATAAGTTATGAATCAACATAGAAATAGACAGAATAGGTGAGAAATTTTATTATGTGGAGATGAATTACATATATAAGAGTGCATAAAATAGAAGCACTCAAGCCAAAGAAATGGCCTAGAATGACCCTGAAACCATGCCAAAGCAGGCACTGCGTAACTGGAGTTGCTGGAAGTTGTATACTGCGTTGTCCCTTCAGCTCATGATGATCTTACAACTGCTCGCTTAAATGGAAAGTGTAGATCTATGGTGCTCTAGAGCTCTGATGATGCCAAGATTGTAGATCTGGGCACTATGATGGAAACCTAAGATAACCCAAAAATGAAATCCAGATCTAAGAAGATTAGAAATTCACCCTCCTAGGGTTTGATCCCTTGATTACTAAGTTATGAAAATCTAAAGCATGAACTAATATAATATGGATGAAATTTGTTACAGATCAGATCTATTCTTTGATGGTTGATCCCTCCTTCATATCTCCAAGCTAGAAGCTTGAGATCTAACTCCTTCTTCCTCCTCTCAAGTTGACAACTATTGCATACACAATAGCTAGAAAAATTGTGCTGTCTAGGAGGGAGAGGTTGATGCCTAATAAAAAATATGTTAGATCAACTCAAGAATGATGGAAAGAGCAAGTACAAAGTGAGGGGAATATCCCTCACTGGATTTCCAGCTGAAGTACTGGAAAATTACCTCCTCCAATGGATTTACAGGGTTGGACTGCACAATATTTGATGGGATTGCTGTTGCATGGAGGTGTGATATGTTTGGCCTAATTCCTGATATATATATGAAGTAATAGAAGGCCAATCTTGAAGCTTAGGGTGAAAGGATTAATCCTCCACCAGTTCCTCACCTGAAATAATGAAGGACAACCTCTTCCTCTCAAACCCTAGTGCAAGAATGCATAATTCATGAAGATGTATGGGTTGTAGAGAATAGGAACAATGTGCCACCAATGCCTGATGATGAATGTCAGCTCATAATAACCTTCCCAGAGTAGGCACTCGAGTCCCCCATGGGTAAGGGTGGGATTCCCACTCGGGAACACCCTGTGCTAAAAAGCACTGCATACTTAGCTAAACAGCATAAGCTTGCATAGAAGTGTCACATGACAAATCTATATCTAAACAGATATCAAATCAATAATACAAAAGCCTACCTCTAATGTTGCCTTCATCTTCATTATATATATTGTCAACCTTCCCATGCCTTGGCCCACCTCATAACTGTGTTGCACATGTGTACATAGGTTTCCATGTTGACTGCATTGTCTCTCCATGATCTCTACATTTAATGTTCACCCTCTCCATCTTGTGTGCACTAATGCACCACTTCCTCCATCATCTCATCATTTATTGCTCTATGATCTTACTTTGATTCCTCCTAGATCTTATTTGACTCCTTCATCTCTCCATGTTATTTCTTATTAATGTTGTTTGATCTCCACTCTTAAATCATTAATAAGCTTCTCCACTATTCCATGATGTAGGTTTACTAGATAATTAATTATTTTCACACTCTTAGGAGTGGATTTATTCATCTTAAGGGGTTATGGGTCCCTCCACCCATTTATTTACTTACGTAAGCAAGATAAGCAAGAACTCTAATATTCCAATAAACATATGTAAAATTTTGGAATATTACAGTCCTCCCCAAAAAAAGGTTGGTTTTCCTCGAGCATCTGCAAAAGTATATGCTCCAACCAACTATCTCCTTCCAAATCGCATCCTTACAAAGAAGGCCTTCCCATTTGCTACAATATGTTTTGCATGCCCATCTCCAAATTTGCTCTCTATAATGTCTAGAGTGACCTCCAACTATGCAGTTAGATGTCCCTCATCTTCAATGAGGTTCCAAGTGACAACCACATGTTGTCCAACATCATCATCAATACATGAGATACATGAAATGAAATGGTTCCTCCCACAAAATTAAAGCCCAAATTCACTTAAAATTTCTCCACTCCATGCTTCATGAAGTATATTGTGTCTCTCCATGATTTCATCTTTAGCCCTGTTGGCCTTGTTAGATCCAAGCATCATCCCAACATTATGAAAAATAAGAAGTACAGACATATGGGTAGACGTGAAATCTTCCAAACCATATTCTCCCAATAGAAGCCATTACAACAAAGCTTCTTGCTGCCACACCATACCATCATCATAACAAGTGGGTTGGTCATATTCTCTCAAGAGGAGCCAACACAAGAATGCATATTTCTTCCCCACCACATCATCATCATACTAAGTATGGTGTACATACTCTCCCAATAGAAGCCATAAGAGGATTTCCTCTTGATGCCATCCTCAATCATTACCATGAAAATTAGCAGTGTATGTCAAACCAAACTCCCCCTAGAGTAACCATAACAACAAGATCTCTTGTTTCCTCTTCACATCATCATGTGAATTATGGAGCAACAACATAATTATTGGCATGTGGGATTTCATATTAGCCCAATCCAAACAAACTCCATAATTACACATCATGAGAGTGTTATTACATGTTCCAAACAATACAAAACACATAGACATGGGAGATGTCATGTGATGGCCAAACTCTCTCAACAAAAAACAAGGTAACCATGCCTTCGCTTGCTTCATTCTGCCATTGATATACAAGGCATGGATCAAAGAAATATGAGCCATTGGGTAGTAACCATACTCACCCAATAGTAGCCAATGCAGTCATGCCTCCTCCTTCATTACATCAATGTTGTGCAAGGCATGGATCATGGAAAGGTGTGTTGTTGGGTAGTAACCATACTCACCCAAAAGCAACCAGTGCAGCCAAGATTCTTGTTGGCCTATATCATAGCTCTGCAAGTGGCCTTGAAACTTCCTGCTCCACATCAACATCCATCCATTCATGTGGGTGATGGGTCTCATTCTGCAAAAACTTGGTATCCTCCCATTGTAGGATACCAACCTCCTCAAATTGTTGAAGGTATTTTCACTCCATGATATGTTGAAATGCAACTCCCATGAGATCCTCTCATCATTGGCCCTCCAAAAACCATAAGGTTTTGAATATGTTGTACGTAGAATTTTCTCTTTGAGTTATGAGATGATCATTGAGAAGGTGTCATCCTAAAAAGGGAAAAGATTTTCCATCTTAAGATTTCTACCATCTATCATCTGTCTCTCCAATGCTTCATGAGTGAAACTACCATTGGGATTGTCCAACAATGAATGGGTCCTCTTCTAATCACTGTTGCTTATTGACAACATTGTATCTATTGTCTTATGGTAAGGCACAATTCTAAACTCATAGTCGGGAATTTTACATAGGATTATGCTAATCCCATATTCTGAAACTCCACACCTCAACTCAAAGGGTTGAGTGTATCTCAAAAATGACAAGATAGGGCAACTCTTCATATTTTCCTTGATTAAATCAAGGGTCCTCTACGCAGTCATAGGTTGTTGGCTTAAATCATCATGTTGATCTAATCCTTGGTTATGAAATGGCCCTAATGGCATGTCCCCACAAGATTCAATAAGAGGTACTGAAAAAATATGGGATGTAAATTATTTCAAACCTTGGACCAATTGATCTTTTGGAACATCTTGCAAGACCAAAAGAGTTCCTTCAACCAGTGCAATTTTCTCTCCAATTGCCGATAAGATTGATGGTTGCTCTTATATCAACGTACTAGTGCTGGAATCTGCCTCTTCTTCCTCATGAATCTCCTGAATCATGCATGGGACTCTATATGTCAAGATCCTAAGACTACCTTGCAGAGATGCAAGTGTATCTCCTCCTGATACAAGTACTTCTACAGCTGATGGTGAATTTAGTGACTCTTTGTCTAGAGTGACAAGAGTGACATTCTCCCTTGGCTTCTTAGGAAATGCCTCTTGTTCTATCCTATCAAACTCCTTCCTTATCCTTTGAAATAATTTTGAATATTTAGTCACCTTTGCATGCTCCATGTGACCAAACCACCATTCATTTTCCTCACCTTGAAGGTCGATAGCTGCAATCTGAGCAACCTCTTTCTCAGCTACAGGATGTAGCCCGAAAAATACATCTAACTCTTTCCTCCAAGCCTTTGCAGTGCTTGAGGAAGATCCATCAAATGTAGGAAAATAGAATCAATTGTGCCTCTTTATTCTATTACTGTTAATGATATTCGTTCTTCCTTGAGTTGGAAAAACTATTGGAGAGTTAGATTCTCCTTGAATGCTATATACTATTCTTTTTACTCTTCAAGATCTAGACTTAGAGTCTCATGAGTTTCAGGCTCAAAATTTATTTTATCTCCATAACATTCGGTTTCCTCTTCAAAGAAAGTGGGCATAGTAGATATTTGAGGAGCTCTATGCTTCTCCAGTTTTCTTTGTTGCTGATAAGAAGTACTAGGACCTTCTTCATTCAGAAACCTTCTTGAGGTTTCTCTTTGCCTTTGTCTCTTTATTTCATTGATATCCTTGGAAAGATACTTCATAGTTCTAAAGAGAGATGAAACAAAACTTGATCCCTCCATTCTTTACAGATCTCTACTATCTTCTTTTCATGTGATGTCAAGAATGTCCATAAGCTGAGCCAAATATCATGCTCTAATACCACTATAATATCCAAAAAGTGAGAATGCAGTATTACACAAACACAATATTTGAAACAACATATTATGTACACATAAGTTATGAATCAACACAGAAATAGATAGAATAGGTGAGCCATTTTATTATGTGGAGATGAATGACAGATACAACAATGCATAATATAGAAGCACTCAAGCCAAAGAAATGGCCTAGAATGACCCTGAAACCATGCCAAAGCAGGCACTGCGTAACTGTAGGTGATGGAAGTTGTATATTACGTTGTTGCTTCAACTGATGATGATCTTACAACTGATGGTTGAAAGGGAAAGTGTATATCTATTGTGCTTTGGAGCTTTTATGATTCCAATATTTCATATATGGGCACTATGATGGAAAACCAAGATAACCCAGAAAGGAAATCCATATATAAGAAGATCAAAAACTCACCCTCCTAGGGTTTGATCCCTTGACTATTGGGTTATGTAGATCTAAAGCATGAATTAATATAAGATGGTTGCAATGTGTTACATATCAGATCTATGCTTTAAGGGTTGATCCCTCCTTCAGATCTCCAAGCTATAAGCTTGATATCTAGCTCCTTCTTCCTCCTCTCAAATTGAAAATTGCTGCATACACAACAACTGGAAAAAATGCACTATTTGGGAGGGAGAGGCTGATGCTTGCTGCAAAATATGTCAGATCAGCTCAAGAATGATGGAAATAGAAATTAAAAAGTGAGGGGAATATCCCTCATTGGATTTCCAGCTGAAGTACTAGAAACTTCCCTCCTCCGATGGATTTACAGGGTTGGACTGCGCAATCCTTTACGGGATTATTGTTGCATGGAGGTGTTATATTTTTTCCCTGATTCTTGATATAGATCTGAAGCACTGGAAGGCTGATCTTGAAGATTAGGGTGAAAGGATGAATCCTCCACCAGTTCCTCATCTGAAATATTGAAGGAAAACCTCCTCCTCTTAAACACTAGTGCAAGAATGCATAATTCCTGAAGATGTATGTGCTGCAGAGAGTAGAAACAATGTGGCACCAATGCCTAATGAAGAATGGCATCTCAGAATAACCTTCCGAGATTGGGCACTCGAAGTCCCCCATGGGTAAGGGTGGAATTCCTGCTCGGGAACACCCCGTGCTAAAAAACACTACAAACTTAGCTAAACAACATAAGCGCGCATATAAATGTCACATGACAAATCTAGATCTAAATAGATCTCAAATCAATAATACAAAATTTTGCCTCTAATTTTCCTTCATATTCATTATATAGATTGTGAAACTTCCCATGCCTTGGCCCACCTCATAATTGCGATGCACATGTGGACATAGGTCTTCATGTTGAATGCGTTGTCTCTCCATGATCTCTACATTTAATTTTCACCCTCTCGTGTGCACTAATGCACCACTTCCTCCATCATATCATCATTTATTGCTCTATGATCTTACTTTGATTCCTCCTAGATCTTATTTGACTCCTTCATCTCTCCATGTTATTTCCTATTAATGATGTTTGATCCCCACTCTTAATTCATTAATAAGATTCTCCACTATTCCATGATGTAGGTTTACTAGATAATTAACCATGTTCACACTCTTAGGAGTGGATTTATTCATCTTAAGGGGTTATGGGTCCTTCCACCCATTTATTTACTTCGTTAAGAAAGATAAGTAAGAACTCTAATATTCTAATAAAAAAATGTAAAACTTTGGAATATTACATATTGTAATTGACAACTATCATTTCATAAGACAAAAACATCAACAATCCAAAATGTATAAAAAGATGCCAGCGATGTTCTTCTATAATTAATGACTTTCTAATATGACCATTATAGTGTCTCCCAACAGTAAAAGCCCCATGTAAATAACAAAGGATTAGTCTACCCAGGCGGAGGAATTTCCCGAAAATGTCCAACCAATGAAATTTTTTCTGGCTCCGGCCACCTGCACTTGTTTGGCTAATTTTTCGAGGTTGGTCTCTCCGTATGTCAGTTGGTCTGGGATCTGATGTGATCTGTCGGAAGGTCGATTTAAAAGGGTGGGTCGTCGGTGGGCTCGAGCCTCCAAATCATTAATGCGTCTAAATGCTCCATGTTGAAGAGCCTACTAGCCTGAAACTCAAACATTCCCATGTGCAGGTTCCTCTATCGTTGTTGTTGCTTCTAGGAAGAAAAACCCCCATTAAAAACACTCAAGCTTCCATTCATTGCTGAATATTTCACCTTCGCCATTCACTATTGATGCAGGTTCGCCCGATTGACCAGTCTTGTTTTTTCCATGAAAAATTAAAACTGTATTTTTGTTTTGGCTACAAAACCACATTTTTCCCATTTATCACATCTATGGAAAATAAATGCAACTACATTTAATTTAGACTCATCCTATATGGTTATACTATATTTTTTTCTTGAAATGTTGCCCCATGGATTCCATTATTTATTTTTTCTCGTAGATGTGAAACATGTTGTGAGGGGTTGAGATTTTTCACCTCAGATGTGAGGCAGTGGTATCTAGTTTTCAATGAATGGTTAAAAATTGTTTCAAAAAATAATAGTAATAATATTAAAACATAAAAATAAACATATAATTTTGGAGTTGGTTTATAATTTAATTATCAATTATAATTTTCATTTTCACTCACTATTTACAAAATAGAAAAGTTAAACATGTTTATACATTCCCATAGTCATATTTACTTTACATAATACAAGAACCGAACAAATTTTTAAACTATTGAGATTGTTATGTTTCATTACCACAATCTATAAAGATGAATCCAAAGCACTATTAACATTTTCCAGTTCTTAAATTCCATTAAGAGTGCTAATTTTTTCAATATCTGGTACACTACAGCAAGATAACAAGTCTATATTTTTTGCTCCTTAAATTCCATTGATATGATACGAGTGGCCTGGTTTTCAAAGAACAAAAATCAAAGTTACAGTGGGATTTAGTAAAAATCTATGTTAAAAGAGTTAGCTATTGCGATATGGCCAATTTTTTATTTTTTATGTGGGCACATGATCATTGAGTGAGTGTCCATTTTTTTATTAACAACAAAAAGAATTATAAAAAAAGTACAAACCACTAGGAAATTATTTTCAATGGTTGTTACATTTTATTACATATGTTATTGATGAGGATCCTTCTACGCTACACTCATATGCTTTAAAATATGCAAAATGCAATGTGATATCTGATAAAATTTCAACCATAAGGGTAGCCTGAGACTGAGTTGTCTACCTTGCATTATTTGTAGTTCAATAATGTCACAATTATTTTTATCCATCTCTTTAAACTCTTTCAACTCATTTATCCTCAAAAGTTTCTCAAATCTATCTGTGCAAATTTGAAGCTTAAACCACTGTGTATGTGTATAAATTGTGGCCCTCATTATCCTCATCAATAGTGGTTCATCAATCCCAATACTGGCACCCAATGCAACCTGGAGAGAAGTAGGGACAATATTCAATGAAATATGCTTTACGAATGGAATCTCCTCTAGTCTTTCTAAGGCCAAAAATGTCTCTTTCAAAGGTTCAAGCAAATTTTGGTAACTTGCAGCAAGTGGAACCAAGTCAGAGTGTGCAACTCTCAGAGCCCCAACATAATATGTACAGAGAAATCCAATAATCTACCTGCTTAATCAAACCGTAGTCTGCTTAATCAAAACATATAATATCTTCCTCTATGTTGTGCACATCATGGAATGTTGCACATGAAGTTACTTACAATGAATAAATACCCTAGATTGTGAAAAATGGTTCTCTTTGTGATGTAAAATTTTCAACATAATAACTTCTGATAATTTCAAAAAATGTACCAAAACATATCATATATGATTTGAAATCCCCTTAATGGCGCTCAATTAGTGATTGTTTTGTTGCAAAGAAGCTTGCTGAGGACAAGATCCGGATTTAGTAATTAAGGTTAATAGAATGTTGTCTCTAAAAGTTGTTCCTTATTGCATTCAAACCCAACTGTGAAATAAGTGGCATGAGGAATCTATACCACAATACTTGCAATAAAAATATTTGACACTCTTAGTTAGTCTGTACCAGTGGATTGTGGCAATTGTGAAAATTAAGTTGAATTTTTATCTTTTTAACTACATAAGCAAAGCACTAAGAAGATCACTTAATCTATGTGTGAATGGTGAAACCGGATACCATCATAATTGGGACAATAATATTTACTGGAAACCAACAAATTGCACACTATTGATGCTACCTGGACTCACTGCTGAAGATTAAATTCTACTCAAATATTGCTCACTGTCTATGAGATATATAATATCCTAGTTTTTTATTCAAGGAAGGAAATAAAGATGCAAATATTGTTCATAACATTCGGCTGCTCTGATTAACACTGCCTTTTGCAAATAATATAAATCTTTGGCACTCTTTTATCTCATAATGCTTGGTCTCTGTTAAAGATAAACTTAAACTAAGGACAATCCTGATAAGGACAGTAAACAATGATTATAATGCCTCTTTCCACTTTCAAATAACTTCCGTAGTCACCTAACAAGCTCAAAGAAATTCATGATCAGTGCCATTTCAAGAAAACCAATGACAAAAAGAACTAATTAGATTATAATGGCTCTTTCCACTTTCAAAGAAATTCTGCAATCACCTAACAATATCAAGAAAGACATGATTAGTGTCATTTCGAGAAAACCAATAACAAGAACTAATCAAGCCGGGACTGTCCCCAAATTCTTAATATTAAATCATAATTTATTGGCTACAAGTGCCCTAAAATTTACATGTAAACCTAAGTTGTTCCATACAGAAGTGTGTAAAAATAATTGATAAGAATGATTTGATGACTTACTATGTATTATTTTATAATGTAATGTGAGCCAAAATATTGAAAATATAGTAGCTGTGGATTTCTACTTCTGAATTGACAAATTTATCATTCTGAAAATAGATTATTTTTTTTTTGAAATAAATTGCTTAAAATTGGATGAGAGGTTTTCTCAATTGACACTTGTTTGTTGAATTCATTGTGCCAAATAAAAAAAGGCCCCAAAGGGGCATACTTAGCATCATATAATTTTTGATAGCATGTAATAACCGATGGGCACCGTTCACAAAGACATTAAGTAAACCTTTTAGGCTACAATATAGAGAAGTGAGTGTTGCAAAGAAACTTGCTGAGGAAAGGATCTTGATTATTTTGCTAAGATATTTGTTTTCCAACTTATTAGAGTTCAATATCAGCAACTTGAATTCTACATTAGGGTATGTGTGGAGAACATCAAACAAAATAAAAAGATTAGTTATTTACTGAATAGCTCAGGATCTTGATTTATTCTGTTAAAATGTTTGTTTTCCAACTTATTAGAGCCCAGTATCGATAGGTTGAATTATACATTGAGGTCTGTGTGGAAAACTAAATAACTGAATTTGAATTTTCCATTGTCTGATTTGAAACAATTTCACTCACCCGTTAAATTTGCAAATCATTAATGCACATCATTATCTCGTGGTGTTGTTGTATTCAAAGTGGGTGTGGTATTCAAAACTTCCTTCGTCATGGTAGTAGAGGAGACCGCCACTATGGTTTTCATTTAGAGAGAGACAAATTATAGGAGAGGATCGTATTTCATAGCGAGATCAAAGAGATATGTTTAGGGCCTAGGGTTTATTGAGTTAGTTAGGTAGTTAGTGGCATAAATAGAGGCATGAGATCAAATGGATTAAAACATTTCAATTGTCTTACACTAAATTTGATGGTGCATATCGGTACACAGTGGAAACTTCGAGAGTTGTTCTCAAACAGGAACGCCTTAAGGCGTAATTAATGGCTTCCTCAAGAACAAGGACTTGCATAAATTTTGGTGTGTATTAACTACTAGTAAATCTATAAATTTAGAGTTTTACTCATACATAGGTGCTAATAAAACATAAATAATGATCGAAAGTAACTATTGGTATGTATATTTATTTACGTCTTATTCCTATGCATTTCTTATGGGAGGTCTTGCTTAAATTATGGTGGGAAGTAAATGATGGTAAATATGTTATTTACTTGAGTATGAGCCATTTTCAATGATTTTATTCTTTGATGGTTTTTTTGCAAAGGTTAAGAATAAAAATCACACACATATACACACATATCAAGTAAAATATTTCAATGTCCATATTAAAAATGCTGCAAGGAAACTTAATCATTGCCACTAAGTTATAAATTATGTTTTGCTAAACATTGCATAGAAAATTATAACTTAGATTTTTGGATGCCAAATTAATTGAATTTAATAAAAAAATAAAATCCTATAATTTATTTTTAAGAAGTAATAAATTTATATTTGAATTGGATAAATTAATGGCTTACTCAAGGACAACTACTTGTATAAATTTTGTTGAGTAGTAAGTACTAGTAAATCTACACATTTACAGTAATACTCCTAGAGTTCTAATAATGATGGAAAGTAACTCTTGGTATGTATATTTATTTAAATCTTATTCCTATTCATTTTTTCTATTCGGCTTGCTTAAATTATGGTGAGAAGTAAATGATGGTAAATAGGTTATTTACCTGAGTACGAGTTATTTTCAAGGATTTTATTCTTTGATGGTTTTCCTAAAAAATTGAAGAATAAAAATAACTACACAAATATTGAAACCATATCAATAAATTATGAATATATGTGTGTGTATATATAAATTTAGTAGTCTAACCAGCCTACAGATTTTCCTTGAAAATCATGGAAATTCCGACAAGATTTTGATAAAATCTGGCAAGAATTTTTGTAAATCCAAGTTATTGTTGTCAAATTCAATATATTGGGTGCCCTAGAGGTTTTTGATGTTTATGAATCCATTTACATCATCAAAAACAAAATTCAAACACTACTACTATGAGATTTTTTGAAATTATTTTGGCTGGATTCCAGCCATTTTTGACCGTCCAGGAAATTCCTATGCCTTGGTAGACGATGCCTATATAAATCAAGCGAGATTGTTAATAATTACCAGGATATATCCATCTTAAATTCGGATCTACCAAGATCCCATAGGGATCAAATATTATTTCACTCTAAAATAGGTTTTCATCTCAAGATATTTGAAATCTCTAGCATGCTTTGTTGGCATTATGACTAATGTGTTGTCCTTGATGGAAACCTACTTGATGAAGATGTCAACAAGATGTTTCTACATGTGACATAATTTTTTTTCAAAGGCAGAGGCAAAAGAATAATGAAAGTGATGTTTTAAGAGGTACACATGAGTTATGTGAAGCAAAGAAGTGTAATTACACGAGTATGAAGAAGAAAAGGTGCATGCATTTTTTGCACCATGGTACTCTAAATACCAAGGGTCATTACCATTTTATTGGCCCATAGTATTGATCCCAGTAATGAATATGTGATCACGTCAAATAATACCATCGAAATTAGTGTGATTTTGACCTGTGGTAGTTGCTAAGGCCTAAGCTATATAAGGAGATGAAGATCAACGTGTTTTTAGTGTGAAAGTGATGAATATTGATGAATAGTTAGATCTGAAGCAAGTGTGCATGTGATGGGATATTGATGGATTGTTTAATCTAAAACTAAGTATGCCCCCAAGAATTTTATGATGGATCAGATCCAATAGATCTGAAATGACTATATTGATAATGTATTGGTTTTATCTGTGATATCTGATGCATGTTTTATTAGGTATGACAAGAGATGGGTTTGTTTTGAAGGTCTGATGTGTAATGAATGTATAAGTCAATAATTGAATATCCATATGCGGGTTTGATAAATTGGAAGGTGCATACATACATGGGTTTGATAACCTAAAAGGTGCGTACATACGTGAATTTCATGTTGGTAAGTCGCATGTCGATTTTTCACATTGGATAGATTTGTACACAAGTTTGATTCATGAAGAGCACATATACACGTTGAAGTGTTTTTTGGAAAGAACATATATAAGATAAGGTTTTTTTGAATAATATGTCTTATCAGTCTTGATGTGTTTCTATTGTCTATCAATGAAATCCTACTTGATTATTTGGGCTTAATAGTGATGATTGAAGTTCAAATGATTGATTGAGGAGTGGTGATGTTGCTAGTTGTATGTGATTAAAGATTTGTGATGTTTCTATGATTATTTTAGAATGATTCAGTGGTTCAATGTGTAACACACTGTTTGTTTCATAATGATAGTGATTTAGTTTCAAGTTTCAATGTGTAACACATTTTTTGTTTCATAATGATAGTGATGTTAGTTCAATGTTTTGAGATATTTACACAGGTATGCTTCAAGGAAGCCACGTATACATGTGTATTTGCTAAAGTGAAGTAGCATATATATTCTGACATTTTATTGATTAGGATTTTTAGTTGGTTTAGTGAGTTGATGAAGTGTTTGGGTTCAGATTGGTATTTTGGTTATAGTGATCTAACTACTTTAGTTGTTTGAGAATAATTTGATTGATTTGGGTCTTAGTTGGTTCAATGATTGAGTGATTTATTGTAGTGATCAGTATTAGTTTTAATATTTAGTGTTGGGCTTAAATGATGATAATGTATCCATTCTAAAAATTTAATGAAATGTGGCCTACAAGTTGTGATGTTTTGAATCAGGGGGTTGGAGCTCCCTTCCAGTAGGTGTTGGATAACGAGAGAAGGTTGTAGCCTTATGCAGGTGGGTGCCTACGTGTTGGTATGATTTTGCGCTAGTAAAATACAATAATAATTATTTCATCATAATAAAAATAAGAGAGACAACAATAGTGGTGGTTTTCTTCCATATTGAGTTTCCACCTAAAAAAATGGTGTTCATATGTGTTTCTTATGTTGATGTTTTATTATGTTTTTACTGCTCATTTTTACTGTCTATTTAATGTTGATGAAATACTAACATATTGGTTCAAGATAAATAGATGTTGAATTAACTAGAAAACTAAGTTGACTGGATATACACTAGTTGTATGCATTGAAGTCACATACATACACATGTTTACTCAAACATAGTTGCATACATAGTTTAGAATAAGAAAATTAAATCAAGTTTTTAGAAATACTGATTCACCCCCCCCCCCCCCCCCTCTCTCTGTATTTTTCCTAACAATTGGTATCATGGAAGTATTAACCAATGTAGTTTTATGGAAGGTAAGAAAAATATCTTACTTATAGTCACTTGGAGTATATGTATGGGGAATTGTTGAAGGAGGCTATCAATATCCATCCTCCATTCCCACAGATGAAGAAGAAAAGAAGAAATATGACACCAATGCAAAGGTTTTCAATGCTTGGTTAGAAAGCTTACCAGAATAAGAATTTGTCAAAGTTATGCAACTGAATACGGAAATGGCTATATGGAACAAGATCATCCAAATTTATGAAGGTGACACCAAGGTAAAAAGTGCCAAACTTCAAACCCTTAGAATTCAGTGTGAAACTCTCACAATGCAGAATGATGAAATTTTTGCAATTTTATTTCTTTAGGTAGATGAGATCGTGAATTCTATGTGAAATCTTGGTGAAGAAATAAAATAATCATCATTGGTTGAAAAAATATTAAGGTATCTAACTCCCAAATTTGATTCGAAATTTTCTTCCATAGAAGAAATACATGACTTGAAGAATCTTACTTCTAGACAGCTTCATGGGATTCTAACGGCCTATGAAATGAGAATATTGGGTCCCTCAGATATCAGAGAAGCTTCATTCAAAGCTACTGCAAAAGGAAAAGAAAAGGAAGAACCGGGTTATGTATCAAAGGAATAAGAGGCAAAATTTGTAAAGAAACTCCAAGCGGGTACTGGAATATTTAGAGGTAAGATTCCCTTCATGTGTTTTTATTGTGGTAGAGTTGGTCATTACACTACTAAGTGCCCCTATAGAGAAAATCATGAGAAAGGGAAATAAGCTACAAAAATAAATAGGATAAGGTTTGAAAACAAGAGAATTTTGTATACATATGAAGATAGTGATGGTATTTCAAATGGTGAAGAAGGTGAGTCTGATCAAGAATATCAATTACTTATGGCATTTGAAGATAGAAATATTAATGAGTCTAATGATAATTTCATGGATTCCCTAGAAGAAAAGGATATTTTTATTGAAGAAATAACTTAGCTTAAGAATTGTTTAGAAGAAGCTAAATTAGCTGAAGAAAATTTGAAGAAAAAAATCATTGAAAAGGAAAATCATAATGAAAATCTATAATGTGAAATAGTAAGTCTAACGAAAGAACTTGAGAAAGAAAAAAGTCTTAATCTTAGATTTTTTAAAGGATCCGAAACCTTAGATGAAATCATCAAAGTACAACGATCTCCTCTTATAAAGACAGTTCTTGGATACAGTGAAGAAACATTAAAGAATGTAAATTCTTCTACAGAAACAGGAAGCTATCTCAATGCAGTAAAAAGAAGAAGTCAACAAAACTCCCACCTCCAGCAAAAGAATAAAAGAACAAATACTTCTTCCTGGTTCAATAAAAAATAAAACAACACTAGAAGGTAATATACTACCAGAAACTTTGACTTTAATGGAAAATGTTTCACTTGTCACAATTTTGTTCATAAGGATTCTCAATGTGTTTCTTACAAAACTATCATGACTAGAGAAGAAAGAAACAAAAGAAAGAGACCAGGGTAAAGAAATACTCTTACAAATCCTTGTCACCTCTTCAATATGAAACTGAATTCTCTTTTTGCAATAAAATTGGGCATAATGAATCTGAATGATGGAGAAAAGGATGATCAACACCTCATAATGAGAAAATGGCAACAACATCTAAGGTATGGAAAAAGAAGACCATCGAATCTGAGAATTGTGGTCTAGCTTTATATGCAAGAGATCAAGAAAACTTGTGGTACATTGAAAGTGGATGCTCAAAACACATGATAGGTGATAAAGATAATTTTATGTCTTTTAATGAAATGAAGAAAGAAAATAATGTAACCTTCGGAAATAATTCACATGTTGTTATCAAAGGAAAAGGAGTTGTTTTGCTAAAAGAAAAATTTTAAGTTGGAAATGTTTTGTTTGTTGATGGATTGAAGCATAATTGGTTAAGTGTTATTCATATGTGTTACCAAGGGAATTAAGTTGTTTTAAGATCAAAGAATTGTGTGGTTCAGAATCTCGATATAGGAAAAACCATAATAAAAGGAACAAGAACTCCAGGTAATGTATATGTCTTGGAAGGCAGCCTAGAACAATTTTAATTAAGAAAATCATAACAAAGATGGCTTTGTGGCACAAAATATTGGGACATCTAATATTTACCAAAATACATAATTTAAGAAAGCTAGGACCAGTTCTTATTTTCCCAACGTTTCTCTACCAGAAAGTACTATTTGCAAATCATGTCAATTTGGTAAGAAAACCAGGGTATAATTCAATGAAAAAGAAGGTTCCATAAATAAGCCACTTGAACTTATTCATACTGATTTGTGTGGGCCAATGAGGAAAAAATCACCTAGAGGTGAACAATATTTCATCTTATTTATTAATGACTTTACTATAATGTGTTGGATTTGTTTATTAAAACATAAATATGAAGCATTTGATAAATTTAAATTCTTCAAAGTTCTAGTAGAGAATGAGTTAGACTAAAAAATCAAATGTCTTAGATCTGACAGGGAGGAAAATTCATATCAGATGTATTTTTTGACTTTTTTGAACATCATGGAATCAAGACGTAGTTCTTTATAGCTAAGACTCCTCAACAAAATGGATTAGCAGAAAGAATGAACTGAAAATTTCAACAAATGTCACATGCCATGCTTGATGAGTCCGGGACACCTCATACCTTCTGGGGCGAAGAAGCACATACAACGCTAAATATTCTCAACAAAGATCATGTTCGTGTAAATAGTGATAAGACTCCTCATGAACTTTGGTTTGGTAAGCCTCCAACTGTCAAACATTTTATATTATTTTGAATTAAATGTTACATAAATAATAATAATGATAATCTTGGCAAGTTTGAATCTAGAGAAGATGAAGGAATTCTACTTGGTTACTCCTCTAGAAGTAAAGGATACAAATGCTACAATAAAAAACTTGAAAATATTTTTGAATGTATTGATGTTGTTATCGATGAAGCATGCACATGTTTCAAAATGGAAACACCTGTAGATGATGACTGTATTTCCACAACAAGCCAAAGGAATGTAAGGGAAGAAATCAATGAAGCGTTAGAAGAATAAATTAACAATACGAAAGAATTAGAAAAGACTCCATGCAAGTATGTTCAGAAAAATCATCCAAAATCTCAAATCCTAGGTGAAAAGGAATTTGGAGTACAAACTAGAAGAGCCCTTGTTGGGACTCCTAGTTGTCTAGCCTTAATTTCCACAATTTAATCGCAAAATGTAAATCAAGCAATCAAATATGAATGTTGAGTATTAAGGCTATGAATGAAGAACTGGATGAAATAGAAAAGAATCATACATGAGAATTAGTACCTAAACCTCACAAAAAGAATGTTATTGGAACAAAAGGGGTATTCAAAAATAAATTGAATGAGAATGGAGAAGTAATTAGAAATAAAGCAAGACTCGTTTGCAAAGGCTATGATCAACAAGAAGGAATAGAATTTGAAGAAACATTTGCACCTCATGTAGCTAGACTTGAATCCATAATATTGTTTCTTGCCTTTTAAAGCTTTCATCATTTCAAAGTCTATCAAATGGATGTTAAATCTACATTTTTAAATGGTGACCTAGAAGAATAACTCTATATTGAACAACCTGAAGGGTTCATTCGAGGAAATGATGAAAAACTTATTTGCAAACTCAATAACGAATTATATGGGCTAAAACAAGCCCTTCGTGCATGGTATTATCACCTTGGAAGGTATCTTCAACAACAAGACTTCACTAAGGGGTTTGAAGATAGAAACCTATACATAAATATGGATTGTGATGAAATTTTAATTGTTTTTGTTTACGCGGATGGCATCATATTTGGTAGAAATGAAAAATCCATTAGTAAAAGGTTTTCTTCTGTCATGCAACAATAATTTGAAATGTCCTTACTATGTGAACTAACATACTTTCTTGGTTTATAAGTATATCAAGAAAATAATGGCATATTTATCTCACAAACAAAGTACCTCAAGCATATTCTGAAGAAATATGGAATGCAATATTGTAAACTGGTATGCAGACCAATGGTGATAAGATGTAGTCTTAGTTTGCATGATGATTCTCCCACAACTAACCAACCATAATACCGATCCATGATCAGAAGTATACTTTATCTTACAAGCACGAGACTAGATATCATGCATGCAGTGGGGATTTTTCGACGATTCCAAGATAATCCAAAAGAAACTCTTCTTCAGGCAGTCAAAATAATGTTCAAGTTTCTACAAGGCACTCAAGACTTTGGTTTATGGTATCCCAAAGATCCAGATCCTACTCTTCAAGCTTACACAAATGAAAATTGGGCAAGAAATGTTGATGACAGAAAAAGAACTAGTCGAGGACCATAATACATGGGGCCCTGCTTGGTATCATGGTTCAACAAAAAACAATGCTCAATTGCTTTATATACTACAGAAGCATAATATGTTATTGTTGCATCTTGTTGCACACAACTTCTTTGGATAATTCAAACATTGCTGAATATTCAAATCAATTTTTCTCCACCCATTTCCATTCTATGTGATAATATAAGTTCCATTAGTATTTCGAAAAATCTTGTTATGCACTCCAAGACCAAGCATATTCCAATTAAATATCCTTTTCTAAGAGAGCATGTGCTTAAACAAAAGGTCAAACTAGAATATGTTCCCTCAAAAGAACAAGGTGTTGATATATTTACAAATCCTCTTCCATGTGATGCATTTGAATATGTCAGACATAAATTAGGAATGGTCTCTTCTTCATCACTTTGTTAATTATTCGGATCAGTCCTTCAAGTTCATGGGGAGCAATGTATATGTTGTCTTGATGATGATTCCAATGGTTGATTTCGATATCCATCATTTTTATTATTGAAAGTGCATCTAGTATAGTCATAGTGAACAAGTTCGAATATTACAAGCTTAAGAGGAGCTATAGTTTTGAACATTCAATACTTTAATTTTTGTACGTGGATCCTATGAAGAATAGTGGTGTATATACATGAGTTTCTACTTAAAAAATCACATATGTTTTGCTATAATTAAGGAACAAGCTCAAATTTTTCTTGTTGATTCTGGAATTGGTTTATTATAGACTGATAATGTTGCCTATACCTCAGGAGGATCATTTTCACTACATGTACATAATGATTCTTATTGTTGATAATGATGCTGAAGATACTCATATAGTTGTTGTTGTTTCTACCTCACGTTTTGAGTTCCTTTTGTCTTGGTTATAAATTTCATATTTGTGTCTTGATATAAAGGTCATGAAAAGACCCATGATGTAATCATTGAAATAATTATTCATGTTTGGACTATTGAGGGTCTATTCAATTATGGATGTAATCCCCATTTGGGTATTTGATGTAATAGTGAGTCAAATATATAACCCCAATTTTTTGGGTGATTGATGTAAGTTCGATTCCTTGGTGACAGGAAAGGTCATATTCGGTTGAGTGATAGAGTCATGTACTTCATTGAAAAGATTTCAGAAAATTGACCATGTGATCAGGGAGGGTAAGGTTAGTATATAGTGTAGATCAGAATTATAATGGTCATGTCTCTACAAGGAAATAGAAGCCTTAATTTGACATTTTTCAACCCTTTTCCCTTGATGTCAAAGGAGGAGAGTAACTTGGTGTTTGAAAAATATTGGTGCTTAGCTTGTTGTGTTTTATAGGTATCTACAGGTTGTGGTGACCAAACACCAAAGTGGTTGCCATCAAGTCCAAAGGGGGAGATTATTGGCATTATGACTAATGTGTTATCCTTGATGGAAACCTACTTGATCAGTTGTATTTTTATGGAAACCTACTTGATGAATATGTCAATAAGATGTGTCTACATGTGACAAAAATTTTGATCAAAGGCATAACAATTTAGAGACAGAAGAATAATGGAAGTGATGTTTTGAGAGGTGCACACGGGTTCTGTGAAGAAAATATGCATACATACATGGGTATGAAGAAGAAAATTCGCGTACAGTTTCTGCACTATGGTATTCTAAATACCAATGGTCTTTACCATGGTATTCGACCATAGTATTGAGCCCAACAATAGATATGTGATCCCGTCAAAGAATACCATCAAGATTACTATGATTTTGACCTATGGTATTGGCTAAATCCTAAGCTATATAAGGAGATGAAGATCAAAGTGTTTTGAGTGTGCAAGTGATGAATATTTGATGAATAGTTAGATTTGAAGCAAGTGTGCATGTAATGGGCTATTGATGAATTAATTGATCTGAAACTTAGTATGCACTCGGGAATTTGATGATTGATCATATCCAATAGATCTAGAATGACTATATTGATAATGGATTGGTTTTATTTGTGATGTTTATGTCTGACACATGTTTTATTATGTATGCCAAGAGATGGTTTTTTCTAAAGGTTTTATGTGCAGTGAAGGTATAAGTCAATAATTGCATATCTCTATGTAGGTTTGAAAACCTAAAAGGCACGTGCATACGTGGGTTTGATAACTTGAAAGGCACGTACATATTCAAGTTTCATGATTGTAAGTCACGTGTCGATTCTACACTTTGGACATATTTCTACATGGGTTTGATTCCTGAAGAACGTGTATACACACGGAAGTGTTTTGTGGAAAGAACGTATATAAGCTAGGGTTTTGTTGAATAAGATGTACGATTAGTCTAATCAGTCTTCTTGTGTTTCTGTTGTCTACCAATGAAGTCTTACTTGATGATCTGGGTTGAATAGTGATGATGTTGCTAGTTGTATGTGATTGAATATTTATGATGGTTATTTGATTATTTCAGAATGATTCGGTGGTTCAGTGTGTAACAGAGTGTTTGTTTCATAATGACAATGCTTTAGTTACAGGGTCCAATTTTTTTAGATCTGTATACAGGTATGCTTCGGGGAATTCGCGTATACCCGAAGATTTTCTAAAGTAAAATAGCGTATATATTCTGGAATTTTATTGATCATGGTTTTTAGTTGGTTCAGTGTGTTGATGCAATGTTTGGGTTCAGTATTGGTATTCTAGTTATAGTGATATAACTGATTTGGTTGTTTGAGAATAAGTTGATTGATTTGGGTCTCATTTGGTTCAATGATTGAGTGATTTATTACATTGATCAATTTCAGTTTGATATTTGGTATTGGGCTTAAATAATAGTGGTGGGTCTACTCTGAAAATTTAATGAAACATGGCCTACAAGTTGTGATGTTTTTAATCAAGGGGTTGGATCTCCCTTCTAGTAGGTCATGTAGAATGAGAGAAGGTTGTATCCTTCTGGAGGTGGGTGCTTGCGTGCTGGTATGAGTCTGCGCCAATACAAGACTATAAGAATTATTTCATCATAATAAAAATAAGACAAAGACAACAACAATGGTGGTTTTCTCCCACATTGGGTTTCGACCTAAAAATCATGGTGTTCATATGTGTTTCTTATGTGTGATGTTTTATTATGTTCTTATTTCTCATAGTTATTTTCTATCTAATGTTAATGAAGTACTAACATACTGGTTCAAGATTAACAAATGATGAATTAACTGAAAAACTAAGTTGAATGGATATACGCCAGTTGTCTGCATTGAAGTCACATACATACGTAGGTTTTCTTTAGCATAGTCATGTATAGAATTCAGAATAAGAAATTTAAATCAAGTTGTTTAAAATACTGATTCACTCCCTCACCCCACCCCACCCCACCCCACACCACCCTCGGTATTTTTCCTAACATGTTTGATAGATCTGGAGTTAAGATGGATCTAGGCTAGTATATTTACATTAATTATTGTGCTGAGAGACACTCTTCAGCCTATTATGGAAAAGATGTTTTAAGTAAACATTTTGACTTGGTCAAATTACATTAAAAAATGATTATAAATTATAATTATTAACTAAAACATTTTGACTATATCAAATTAGATAAAAATAAAATTAAAATAAATAATAATTATAATTAATAATATAATGTTCAGACAAATTAAATATTTTAAAATGTAAATTTATTTTAGAATGAAAAAATATTTGATCCCACACTTAATAAATCCAAAATTAAAATAAATCTAAACTAATATTTAATCATAACAAATCTAATAATAAATAATATTTTTTTACTATCTTTACCAATATAATAAACTACTACGCACAAAATTAAATGTAACTCCACATTGACCGGTTATAATATACTTAAGTCCACATATAAGATGTATTGTACAATTACGTTTACATTAACCATAATTTTTTTTTAAAGGTTGATCAAATTATTTTTTATTTATTGGTGGAAAATGTGAACATAATTAATTTGGTCTTCAAATTAGTCCAAATATAATATTTAGAATGGACATTACAATGATAAAGAATCATACTTGTAAGTTTTAAAATTGATAGAGATTTTTTAATATATTAATGTCAACACTTGTTTATATTTCGCGTGGTTTAATATTGATATCAAGAAATTGCAATTGTGTCATAAATTTGTTAGAAAATGTATATATTATTTTCCTTGACCCATAACATACAATTATATATTATTTTCCTTGACCCATAACATGTAATTAGTGGAATTAGAGTGTTGTTGAGGATTTAGAGTCGCACCACTAGATAAATTAGAGTCGCACCACTAGATAAATGACTTTTTAACTTCATCCATTCTGCTTTACATCCATGTACTTATAAAAGTGCAATCCCTAAACTCACTCTTTGAGTTTGCAACTATGAAATTAATATTCTAAAAAGTTTATTTTCATATTTGTCAATAGAAGCTTGCTAACTTTGCTCACTCTTTATCAGATTTACTTAATTGGTTAATTAGTATCACAATGATTTGTTTAATGAAAGGATGTAAATAGTTGTTAAACTTATTTATAAATTTTTTACCACATTAATAGATACAATCAAATAATTTTAATAAGTTTAAATAGTGATGAGTATAAATAATTGATAAATAAATGAATGTGCTTTAAATTTATTTATAAAATTTTTATTATGTTAATTTATTATATAAATTAAATAAGTATTTCATGTTAGTTTAGTTCATGTTATTCAAGTTAAAAATTATGATATGGGAAAAGTTGCATTAAAAATTAAATAAATAATGGTTAATAGGCAAATGGAATCTTATAAGGCTTTGTCTAACTAATAGACCAAGGAAATACAATTTCTAGTGAGATTGTGATTTCTTGTTATTTAAAATATATTTTGAATGCATAAATGGATTCAACCCCCTAAAAACCCTTAGAGTCATTCAATCTTTGCAAATTAAACAATCTAAATTTATGATTTTAAAAAATCTTTATTGAATTTTGAACAAAATTAATTAGAAAAACTAGAAAATGGCCATTTCATCTTTCTTTGGGAGGAACTAATAAATTGAGATTTGAAGTGGATAATTAATTGTATTGCATAAATTTTTGTGGTAGTACCTACTAGTAAGTCTACATATTTACAATTTTAAGTCTACACATTTACAATTTTACTTCAAGTGTTGAGGAAAACATAAATAATGGTGAGAAGTAATTCATGGTAAATATATTTATTTAGATATTATTTATATCCATTTTCTATACAAATATGTTTTTTACTTCATTCAATGCTTAAGAATAAAAAATCACTACACAAATATCTAAAAATAATGCATGAATATTGCAACCATACCCAAAAGTTATGGCATAAAATATGTGAGACATGGCATTATATTGTACAAAGGATGCAATAAGGCCTTCAAGTTATGGTCCAATTAAACATTTGAAAAATAGTTTTTAATAATATTGAAAAATAAATATTCATTTTTCAAAGTTAAACATTATAAGTTGCAATGGTCAATGCTAAACTAACATTTATCAACA
The DNA here is from genome assembly GCA_034641835.2 of Pinus albicaulis. NCBI lineage: Eukaryota > Viridiplantae > Streptophyta > Pinopsida > Pinales > Pinaceae > Pinus > Pinus albicaulis. The sequence goes on along the minus strand of MU968411.1, from coordinate 803,543 downwards.
ATCAAATCAATTACTAGAGTAGTGCTTTAGCAGAGAGTAATTGAAAACTACTTATGTGTTTCTAGTTAAAATAAAAATAAGAGATTTGGAAAAATATTTATTGAGAAGTGTTGTGCAATTATTAGAACAATACCTTCTCCCACGAGAAATTGAATCTAAGCTAATTATGGAGAATGGGAGTAGTCTTTATTTTCAATATAATTTTCTCAACCATTTATATGATGATCCACCAAACCTACACTCACTAATATTACAATATTTGTCTTTCTTAACTCCAAATTTCTCATTCTTCAACTCAAAGGCCTTAGAAAATTTTCAACTACCTCCATTTGTCTCCACAAAATCACAATCACTCTTGGATAGCCTCACTCTTCAAATTCTCTTTCTTATCTATATTTATCATACATCATACATCACTCTTATTGTTTACATCACTCTTATAGTAACACATGTATATTATAATACTTTAAAAATAAATGCAAATTCCCTAAAATTATCCAAGTAACTTATCATATGCACTTGCACCCAATTTTTTTTTTATAAATAAACATGCACAAATTTAATGAAATATTTAGTTATGTATACTTGATTAATAGGTGCATATATTTATCTAAATCACGCATCTATATTAATTTTCAATCACTAATTACATATATTGGATACATCACACAAAAACATGTTGATATAATAGAAGCAGTGTGTAAATATAGGATGTGCATGAGTAGCTACTACTTGAAAGCCCCATAAATGCAATAATTTTTAATGATAAATCACCCTACTATTACTAAATGTGTGCTAATATTCAACAATAAACCATCCCTTTCCCTTTATTACAACATGTATAATGCAAAATTAGGAAGCAAGTCCACATACCCCTTGATGCTACATGTTCTTTTGTTCCATAAATACAAGTACATACAATTTGTGTATAACCAATAAAAAAATGAATTTCACACATGATCCGCTACCACTTCATACATAATCTAGCATCAATAGCCACCAGTTATACCACAAATTATGCTCGAAATTTCTCACCTACCATGCTACATGTCCATTTTCTAAGACTACTTTTTTATATGTCATAATCATGGTATGGAGTTAAAACTCATGAGTATGGAGTTAATTAAATCGATGACTATGATCTGTATCAAATATCATAGCATATCCCTAAGGTCACCCATGACTTCCATCATCTTGCAAGGGTCTATGGTCCCAAACATTTGAATAGATCTCTATGTCCAAGTATTTCATAAGGCTTTTATGGCCCCAAGTGTCATATAATGCTAGAGTAGCTAGTATAAAACTAGTGACCATGTTATATCACGTCCCTATTACTCTTATTGAGATACTCCATGGATATGGGATCTCACAAGTTCTGCCACTAATATCGTTCTCTAATCCCGTTGAGAAATTATGCTATCAATCTCTTGCTTGCACCCAACATCCGATCATACCATGTACTCAATTATAAATATAATTCACTAATCATATATATCAAATTATCAATCAAATGTATCAAATCATTCTCACTTAATGACTATCATAGTTAACATAAATCAATAGATATCACTAACATAAACAACATATATCTAAGCATACACTATGCCTTTGAAACATGAATATTCATATGTTTACCAAAATCATATCTTACTCATATATAACTTTAGTACCCTATAAAATTGGTAACTACCTCCATTTGTCTCCACAAATTCACAATGACCCTTGGATAACCTCACTCTTAAAATTCTCTTTCTTATCTATAGTTATCATACAATTGTTTACAACACTCTTATAGTACCACATGTATATTATAACACTTTAAAAATAAATTAAAATTCCCTAAAATTATCCAAGTCACTTATCATATGCACTTGCATCCGACTTTTTGTTTTATAAATAGACTTACACGAATTTAATGAAATATTTAGTTCTGTATACTTGATTACTAGGTGCATATATTTATCTAAACACACATCTATATTAATATTTAATCATTGACTACAAATAATAGATACATCACACAAAAACATTTTTATATAATATAATTAGTGTGTAGATATAAGATGTGCATGAGTAGATACTACATGAAATCCCCACAAATGCACTAATTTTTAACCATAAATCACCCTACTATGACTAAATGTGTGCTAATATTCAACAATAAACCATTCTGTTCCCTTCATTACAACATGTATAGTGAAAAATGAAGAAGAAATTCCACATATCCCTAGGATGCTACATGTTCTTTTGTTCCATAAATATGAGTACATAAAATTTGAGTATAACCAATAAATCATGGAATTTCACACATTATCCACCACCACTTCATACATACTCTACCATCAACAACCACCTGTTATACCACAAATGATGATCGAATGTTCTCACCCACCATGCTACATTTCCATTTGCTATGACTAATTTTTTATATGGCATCATGATGGTATGGAGTTAAAACGCATTACATGCATGACTATGATGTGTATAAAAAATTATATCATAGCCCTAAGGTCACCCATGAATTTCATCATATTGCAGGGACATGGGACTATACTTTAAACATCATGCCATCATACATAATATGCAATCATTTCAAAAGAGGAATTATAGCTATAAATAATAAATGGAAATCAAGCATATCTATGTTTATGTATAAGCCGTAACAATATAGAAACCATAATTTCATATGGATCAACAATTATTAAATACGAGTCTCTAAATATAAGAAAATAAACCTAGTCGTATTATTTAGATTTCTCCATTAAAATTAAATTTCAAAAATAGTGTTATGACGGGTAAAAAAATTGGTCAACTTAAGATAAGCCCATAAGTCATATGAGTATTCAAAATTAAAAAAATGAAAATTACAATAAATGTAATGTTGAATTCATTTAATGACAATCATAAGGTATCTCAAGGTAGTATAAAGCCATTTTAGTTGAAGTCATTTAATGACAATCATAAGGTATCTCAAGGTAGTATAAACCTATTATAAACCTATTTTAGTTGAAATTTCGTTTAAACATTATTCTAACAACAGTGGTTGCAATGGCAGCAAGTCCTTACCGGCAAATTTATGTTTTGATTTGTTTTATCTACTTCTGATCCTGCTAAGGCTTCTACTTGAAGGGCTCAGCCTCCTACTGGTGCAAGAAGGATGCAACATTCTCAACAACAAAAGGTCTGGAATGTTGAATGCTTCAAATCTATAAACGAATCTGTAGAAAACTTATGAGAGAGATAAACTGCAGATGGACGGATTCTAAAACTCTCAAAGATGAAAGTGAAAAGATTGTAAAATTCATTGGGTAGCAATTTGAACAGACCTGAATGATGAAAAAATGAAATTGCAAAAATAAATTTAAAAAATGATTTTAATTGACAAAGAAGAGGTAAATGACAGATTTACCTACTTTTCTAAAACTCAAAGATAAAAGTGAAAATATTGTAAAATCCATTGGGTAGCAATTTGAACAGGAAACTGAATGATGAAAAAATGAAATTGAAAAAATAAATTTAAAAAATGTTTTTAAATTACAAAGAAGAGGTAAATGACAGATTTACCTACTTATGAACAGATGTTGTTGAGTGCTTCAAATCTATGTTTAAATCTGTAGAAAACTTATGAAAGAGATAAACTGCAGATGGAGGGATTTTGGAACTCTCAAAGATGAAAGTGAAAAAGGATTATAAAATCCATTGGGTCTGAATTTATCAGCTTGCAAAGAACATAAAACCGAATGATGAAAAAATGAAATTGTAAAAATAAATTTTAAAGTTGTTTTCAAATGCCAAAAAAGAAGTAAATGGCAAATATACCTACCTCAGAACAACTGTTCAGGGAGAAAATTTGGTCCATAGCTCATGTGCATGTTGTCGTGTTGTAATGGTTTTCGAGAATCCATGTTCTAATTTTTTTCTCGAAGGGATTTTCTAAGAGAAGAAACATAATGAAGAATGGGAAAGGACCCCAGTAAGGAAAATGCAGACACAAGCCACATCCATAAATAAATATAAGAAAAAAAGAGTCGTATTTTCAAATTTCTTTAGAGTTGCACCCGTCATCCATGCGCACTCGCTTTTACATATCTTGTTATGAAAGTCGCAACATCCATAAAGAAACAGAAGACACCTCCCTTGGAACTTCATAGAACTACATCCTATCATCCATGTAAATCGACTTTTAATAATTGAAATAAAATTTATATATTGTTATAAAAAGTAATAATAAAATAATGTAGATAAAGAATAATATTAGACTAGAGTTTGCATGCAGCCCACGTGCTTCTAGTCTAGAAGACAATTTTAAATTTTTTAATCCAGATTTAGATTTCAATATCCAACGTTGAGGCTTATTTTGCTTCACGATTGTATGTTTGTCGAGAAGATTGTATGCATGTCTAGAAGAGAAGCCTACGTTAGCATATTTTCATGCCTCATTCACTAGCTCGTTGTTCATTTTGAATCCAATTCTCACTATTAATTTTGAATCCAATTGAAGAGAACAGAACCGTGATAATCTTTATGGCCAAAACACTATTATATGAAATGGAAGAAAATGTCAATTTGCGCGGTTTCTAACTGTTCCTGGGTTTTTATTCTAATTATGATGAAATGAGCTCCATCTAGTTAACGAGTTCTTTTAATTAAATACCATTGAAGGAGGGGAAATTACCTATCAAGCTACCGAACGAGCCATCAAGATTAGGTAAGTAACCATCCACAAAGACCTTTTTAAAAGAAAACATATTTCAAATGTTTGACATTACTATTAATGCTACTCCAAAATGGAGAAAAGAACAAATTTCCCAATTCATGTATTGTTAATACTTCTGTCGTCATACAAATTTGTGCCATCATACAATTATCAATGCTTTGTTACATCTTCCAGTTGTGCTACTTAAATTCCCATTCCTTTGGCTCAGCTCTCGAGATGACGTTCGTTAATAAGATGAGGAGGGGCTTCAAAAATCACCCAACTCTTGCTTTATCCCATTTATCGGTGAGGCATCCAACCCTTCACCTTCTCTACTTTTCTAGAGTGATCCAAATAACAAATTTCCATAGATAGGGACAGAGCCAACAAAGGCAGAGGCAAAGGAGCCTTACCAGATTGAGATAAAGAAAATATAATATTAGTTGGCTAATGTTCATCCCAAGTAATATTATTCCTTATTCAAGCCAGCCATTCCTACTCCGTATATGACTGAGAGGTGATATCCAGACTTGATAGATGTCATTTCACTTTGAAATATTATATGTAAGTCAAATAAAAATTTGCTAAATTGAATTAAATTTAGACCTAGGTTTATTAGCATCTAGAACCAGACATCTCTAGAAGGGTGAGGTGTTGGAATGATGAAACCAATATAGGGTCAAGTCTGGCACTGCATCATGCTGAGAAAAATATCGCTCACAAATATAGCTCACACACAATTCCAAAGTTGGTGACTTAACTCCTACTAGGCCCAATTAACATGAAAATATATTATAATGAAGTATAATTAACACGATAGTATATTATAATACAGAGGAAGCCAACATCAAAGAGATTCAAAGAGATAAATTACTTGACATCAATATGGCTCCTAGTTGCTCTATCCTCTCTACGGACAAGAACATGGGTCCTTGAGCAGGGGTCAAGCCACCAGCAACATTCCTGAGAAAAGGAGAAGAAACAGGGCAGCGAGAGTAAGGTAGCATTCAAGAAAATAGCCAAGTCATCGGTCAAAAAGTAGAAGTTGGTCGACATCATTCACAGATTGTAGAAACTAGTCGAACCGAAATCTTTCACAGAGCAGAAGCTGCTCCTGCATCTTTCACATAGAGCAGAAGTTTGGCGAGAAAATAAAATGAAGCAGTGAGTGAGCTATGTGAGGACCCCTACATGAACATACATAAAGCAAACATGTGGCCCATGTAGACACATGTCCATGCAAACACATGGCCCCATGCAAGTTGTGATAAAAACAATTCAAAATATGTATCACTTCCCCATCTTTATCGTTTCTTAACATAAAATGCTCAAAATTAATGCTAGCATTAACTCATCTCAAACTCAAATTTTATAGATTCCCCATATTTAACCTATGTTTTTCATGTTATTGCCTCGTTATGAGGCTAATAAAATGAAAATCACATTGATTGGTCAATAAAAAAAGTAGATACACTTAATTGGCCAAAACAATGCGGTGGGGACAGACTATGTAACAAAGCATAGTTTAAAATTTGTAAAGGATAATAATTTACGTAAGAATTTAATGATGCAAAGACATTTCGATTACAGTAGTCCCCAGTAAGGACTAATAAGGTGTGTAAGCTATTAATCTCCACCATGAGATACCATTTTGAAATAACTCCCTTTCAAAATTGTTAGTCAAATATTCTCCTCCATTATCAAACCTTAAATAATTTTGTAATTTAACCATATTTCTTTTAACCAATGCTCTAACATCTTTGAATTTTCCAAATACTATATCCTTTTGCCTTCAAGAATAAAAACCCAAGTTAACATAGATAGAGTCATTAATAAGTGTGGGAATATACCTTGTACCTTCTATAGACGGATACGGATGGCTTATTGTATAAAGATCACCACACACGAGATATGATTGCATTTTTTTCCTCAAAGAGTTCCATTTGTTGATCTATGTGAAGCCATCATTTCATATATATTAACAAGTGTTAAAGACGAGTCTCTAAATATAAGCAAATCATCCTATGCATATGATTTAATTTCTCAATTAGAATTAAATCTCAAAAATAGTCAAGCATCTGGTCAACTTAAGATAATTCAATAATTCATAAGAGTAGGCAAATTAAAACGATAGAAATTAAAATAAATGTAATATTGAAGTCATTAAAGAATAATCTTAAGGTACCTCATGGTAGTAAAAGACCATTTCAATTGAAGTTTTCTTATTTCTATGAAAAAAAACCATTCTAATAACGTGTGTAAGCTATTAATATTCACCATGATACCATTTGGAAATAGCTCCCCTTCAAAATCATTACCCAAGTATTCTCCTCCATTATCAAGACTCAAATATTTCATAGGTTGAACATGTTTCTTTTCTATCAGTGCCCTAAAATCTTTCAATTTTTCACATAATGGGTGCAAGTTAATGATGGTATTTTATGATGTGTCAGTGGCAATGAAAATCTTGAAAAAATAGCAATATGTTAATTTGGATGGATAATTATAGGTACTTACACACAATGAATTTGAAGATGGTATAAAATGTTGAAATGTAGGAAAATGAGTTAGCTTTCTGAATATATAAGTTTTGCTTATAGAAATTGTGTATAACTATGTGAATTTTGAGTTTTCCGAACATTGGTATGTTATTTTTCATGCAAAATATAGTACATATTGTTTTTTAGTGAAACCTTTGAGTATATAAATGATGAGATCTTGCTATAAAAACTCATGGAGTTGTAGAGAAGACATTGTTCTTGTGCACAACTATTTTTCCAATATATATATATATATATATATATATATATATATATACACCTTCTATTAGTGCAATATAAAGGTCTTATCATTATCAAACATTCCCTCTTTTTTTTTATGTTTTATGTATTAGTGTCTTGTAGTGCACCATATAATATATTTTTTCCCGAATGGTTAAATCCAAAAAAAATTATAGTAGAAATAGACAAGGGATGTATTTTAATATTTTGATATATGTCAAGAGAAAAACTTATATAGAATCTACACAATCAACTCTATATGGGTATGAAGTTTCATGGACAATGCATTTATTTAACTTATAGAAAAGTAATGTCCATGATGTGTGTGTGTGTCTTCTAAAAAAAATATGATGTTTTCATGTATTTGTAGACCAAACAACTAGGTTCATGATACCAAACCTATATATGAAGAAACCAAGTCAGCATGCACATAGGATTCCTGTTGGGAAAAATCTAAATTAAAAAAAAAAAAAGCATGTGTTTTTATAGCACATGTGTGTTTCTAGCACTATGAACGTGCACACATTCATGTAGCTAATTACTTTAACAAATGGGAAATTGTTGAGCTGGGTTTTGCGGGGTGGGTAGGGTGAGAGAGAGAGGATAGAGGGGCCAAGGGGGAGAGAGAGAGAGAGAGAGAGAGAGAGAGAGAGAGAGAGAGGGAGGGAGGGAGTGAGGGGGGGAGAATGAGTTGGCCAGAAATTTTGAGGTGGGTTTTGGGGAGAGAGAGAGAGAGAGTAGTGAGGGGGGAGAATGAGTTGGTGAGAAATGTGTGGGATGGGTTTTGGGGATGGGTAGGCTGATAGAGGGATGGATAGAGGAGCCAAGGGAGAGAGAGAGAGATAGTACTAAGTGGGGAATAATGAGTTGGTGGGAAATGGTTGAGGTGGGTTTGGGGGATGGGGAGGGAGAGAGGGATGGATAGAGTGGCCAAGGGAGAAAGAGAGAGAGAGATAGCAAGGGATGGGGAAGAATTTGTTGGTGAGTAAGGGATATTTTAAACATGAGAGAGATAAGGAAAGAGATTGGTGAAGGGAGAGGGAGGGAGATATTTTTGGTTGACACAGGGAGGTAGAGAGAGAAAAATTTGAAGGGTGATGTTGTGAATGATAAAGAGAGAGAGATACTGTGAGTGAGTGAGAGTGAGAGAATGAGGGTGTGGGGGGAGAGAGAGAATGGGAGAGTGGAGGGGGAAGAGACATGAATAGTGAGAGATAGAGAGATGCTGACAAGAATGGGGGGAATAGAATGAGAGAGGGGGAGAGAGTAAGGGCGGGAGATACAGATAAAGATAAATGGTGGAAAATATATATATATATATATATATATATATATATATATATATAGAGAGAGAGAGAGAGAGAGAGAGAGAGAGAGTGAGAGATAAAGAAGCAAGGAGACACAAATGGTGGAGAGAGAGAAGGAGGGGAGGGAGATTAAGAGAGGAGAGGGGTTGGGGAGAAAGAATGGGAGAAGATAGAGATAGTGAGGGAAGAAGAGACAGATATAGGTGAAGATATAGTGAGAGATAAGGAGAGAGGAAGGGATGGTGAGAGTGGAATAATGAGAGGGAGGATGTTGGAGATAAATAGAAAGAAAGGGACAAAGAAAGATAGATAGAGAGGGGGTGGTGAGATAGAGATACATATAAGAAGACAAGGAAGGAAAAAGAGATATATCTAGAGGGGGGGGAGAGAGAGGGAGGAAGAGATAGAGATAAAGAGAGGAAGAGAGGGGGGGGGGGGAAGATAGAGAGAATGAGAAAGGGAGGGGGATAGAGACAAAGACTCTCCATAAAACTAAATCTAAGACTTGCATGGGAAAATCATTAGTTCCATTGGACTCTTGGAATTAAGTTACAACTAGGGACACCCACCTCCCAAGACGGGCCATAGATCAAAAATTTATTTATTTGAGGATATCCATAGCTCTCATTTTATTTACTAAAGATAAATGAAAATTATGCACAAGGTGTCGGATTTTGAAAAACACTCTCTTAAGCAATCATGGGTAGTGTTCTCTCATGAGAATTTTCCAAACACAACTTCCAAAATTTACGGAACTCATTTTTGTAGCTAATTTTGGCTTTTATACCCATATAAAAAATTCACAATATATCCCTAAGTAGCTCTAGCAAGCGAAATGCAATTCTTTTGTAGAATTGAGATAAATATATGATAAGAGATCGTATCTGTAATGTTTGTTCATTTTTCGAAGTAGTCCCAAAGAAGGTTTGATCACAGTCACAAATATATAATCTTTTTCTTGTTCATAGGGAATGAATCATTCTTCATAGCACGTACATTGCTTATTGACTCTATTTCTCCATTTCTGTGGGTTTATCCTAGACCATATATGTGTGGATAATTTGTACTAGTCAAAAAATCTCAACCATTGTTTCCATTCATTCTCTTTCAGATCTTGTGGTTTTTCATGATCCAATATTCTTTGTATATCTAATAATTCTTTGATTTTCTTCTTGATCAAGGGATATGATGTTTGGGCTCGATATTTAAAAAATACTTTGATTAGGACCTGTTGATTTCCCCTATCTGCCATATCTTGTGAAATACATATGCTTGGGACATTGATAACTTGTACGAATTTCAAAATCTTTTATTTTTTCATTGATCGAATAGTAGTTGGTAATTTACCTCTATTTATTTTTGAAATATCATTATTGATAATGAATATTCATCCATAAATTTTTTCTATATTCCCTGTGGATCGAATCCAAGCGGATCGAATCCAAAATTTCATATTTGAACCATTGAAATGAATAACACTTAGTAAGAGATATCAGTCCATTCTTTTGAGAAAAAGTTTCATTAATTTCATTAAATAGAACCTTTTTCGGATTAATTGGACACTTTTATTTCAAAATCGACCAGGTATTCGCCAAATCTAAACCAATCGTTTTTTTAATGTTTATCCCAATATGTTAAAACTTCTCTTCGATCCGGTATGAATCTCTGAACCCATCAGAGACATTCTAGTTATAGGAGAGCTATTTATGATCATGATAGATTCGATCCGCTCTTTCATTGTGGTCATCCAATCATCTGGATCTTTCACATTAATTGTTTGGGTTTCATATCCAAATTGATCATTAACTTCTGATGAATCATTTGCACTACCCATAGGGGTAGTCTCAGTCTCACTTAGTAATTTATTTTGCATCCAGTCACTAATTTCACTTTTGTCTATATATCTAACTCGTGGAACACATCTTATTCCTATAGATCCCATCAATCGTCTCTTCACTTTTTTGAAGTACACAACACTAAGTGTCCCCCTTTAGGGCATTACATCGGTCCCCCCAATAAGGGGTTCCCTTCAAGTCATGGTGTCCCTGGGTTGGACGTCGTCTCAGGGATGAAATTGGCTATACTTGTATGAGGCTGACTCATGCAGCATAATACTGAGCCTTTTTAGGCAATAATGAGTGCGTAAGGAAACGGGTTCGAAAAATAGTACGACACACCTTTAAAAAGGGGTATGTTAAGGATAAGGGCTTATTTGAATACCCTTATGACTTTCTCTAGTGCTCATGGGGCCCAAGCCAAAAGGTCAATGTTATCCTTCTATAAATACGATCCATTTTCTAGAACCCCTTCCCACAGTGACAATCAGGATGAACTAAAGTTTCCCATTGGGATGGGGACAGAGTTGATTTAATTTTTGACAAATATAAAAACCCATGGTCTAGCAGTAGGAGGCTGCTTAAACCCCCAGGCTTGGGCTTAAAGAGCCTAACTCAATGCAGTGAAATCCCATCTCAGTGCCACCCCACGCCGGTGCCACCCCACGCCTAACTAGGGGGTCCCGTCTTTTGTTGTGTACTCAGTGCCACCCTAGCTTGTCCCGCCATGAAGGATTCAGTACCCTTATACAATTTACAAAGGTAGAGGAAAGGTCAAGTCAAGGAAGGTTCAAGGATCAAGGGATCCAGAATAGGCCTTTGAGCTCTTATTTTGGTATTACTTTCCCAACATATGGAGAACACACATATTTATACAAGACAATACTAGTTTCAACATGACATGAAGAGGGGAGAACTAACCACTTTATCCGTCCTAACTCACTAAGGTGTTGTTTTCATGAAAACTATAGTTAGTGATGGTCTTGTTTGATAACAATAGGTCTAGTTTCATTACTACAAGAACCAGGGAGTGATGCTAACTACAGGGACCAGGGAGTAACCCTAGATCAGTTATATATGGATCCAACTTCAATTTTGGGATCCGGCCAGCTCAATTTTATACTCTTTGTTGTGGGGTAGAGCTTTCACTCAAGGGATTGTTGTATAATAATAGCTCTGACTCAACAACAACATGGTGGTGTAGTTTATGAAAAATACCAACATTTCACTAAACAATAGAATTGATTCCTATACCAAGCATAGATACTCTCTACTAAGCCAAGCTAGAATGAGTTATCATAAGGGTAGCTAAAGGAGATTCTACTATACTGATAATTGACTCATAATATAAATATATAATTTTTTGTGAGTTATAATTTGAATCTGTCACTAAGTATAAGATTCATGGTAAAAGGAGTTATTAGAACTTCTATTCCTCTCTTATAGAGCTTCTATAGTATATGATTCATTAGATCTTCTAATAGAGATAGGAAGTAAGTGAGTTTATAGATTAGTTTAGAGATAAGAAGTAAGTGAGTTATAGCTTTATTAGCCTTTAGTCATAGGTTCTCTAGTTATAAAAGAGGTTATATAGGTTGTAAATACTTTATAAAGAAAGAAATATGTGGAATAGAAAGTCTTGTTACCAAACAATAGGTATAGATAACAGTATTGTTGGAGAATAATAGTTACTCCTCTAGGTCTTGTTCACAAACTAGAGGTTATGTTCCTAGTTCGGACTAAGGCAATCAATCCCTAGCACTAACATCTTGGGGCCCGCTTACTCATTTCACAGGCCGTTGACACGATCTCCATTTTCCAGTTAGTGAATTTGGGGACGAGTGAATGACATAGCCTGACAAAATTACCATCATAAAGGCCACATTTTCACACGGTGTCCCAGCAAATATGCGCTCTGAATATAACAACAAGGGATCAGACCAACGTTAATTAGCCATTGAAGTGGGAACAATGGAGGAAGGTGAGTCACAAGGAAGAAACAACAGGGTGTAAGGGGCCCACAGAAACACGGTGTCATTTATGTCACTACGGAACCGGATGTAGCTTCGACACTTTATGGCCTCTTAACCTATTTCACTCAGTCAGATGGTTTGAACAACATTATAAGAAGCCCGATTTTATCACTTTGACAAGACAGGGGTTTGATCACTTTTACGGGTTACAAATTCATACGGCGGGGGAATCAGACAGGGGAAGGAAATGAATTAATGATTGATCCTTAGTTAGTTAGTAGTAGCGAGGAGATTCTTAGTAGCTTGTCATTCCAGGACCATCACTCTATAAGATAACCAACAATGGAAGAATCTCCACATAGTGAGCCACCGTATAGGGAACTGCCCACCACTACATATGGGGCACAAACCACAACATGGGGAAGAGAACTCAATATTGTCGTTGGATCTTGAATAACACTACATTTGTTCCTAAACTGCTATTAGCATTTATAATTACCAGTTCTACCATAACAAGGGTGGCCATTACTATAAGCACCACCCATAAATATGTTTCGTGCCCAATTCCTTCCAGTGGCGAAGGCATATCCTCCAGTTCAAGATATCATTCAAGATGAAGCAGCAAGAGAAGTTCCAGGTGGTATGGATCGTAAGTGAAATCCATATAGAGAAGTAGATTGAGATGCAAATCCAAGAGCTAGGGTAGTTTACCTGGTTGATATGGGACAAAAAATTAACCGAACAAAAGCACTAGTTGTTTATGTAGGTGGTTAAGGAGTTGGTTCACTGGGTTATGTTTTGACTGCTATTGAAGAATCTACAATTGGCTATCGACTTGGTGAGGATACCACTGCTAGGGATCAATTGTAATTGTAACTGTGAATGGAATGGATCTGCTACCTGTGATGCTGCTGGAGGATCTGGGACTAGACACAAGTCCTGGTCTCAATCTATGAAGTACACTAAGCGAGGTGCTAATACCTTTGCTTCTGGGTCTCAACCTTGAATGGCATAATTTGTATATCGCTCATGAAGGGCATAGTCTCGATCTCAAAAAGGTGTAACTAGAATTGGATCAACATCTTAGCGAGGTAGCGGCCCTGGACCTATATCTTTAATGAATGGTTCCGGATCTGCTTTTTATCTACCTTACTAACCTACTGTCCTATTGCCCTAATATGCCTGCTCTATTTACTGTCTTGGGCCTTACCACTTGCTTTCTTTCCCCTCCCTGTTCTCCACTGATCTCTGCCTATTGTCCATTTTCTATCATAATGTGTTCTCGCCGATGCCATTCTGTGTGTGTCCTTTCCCTTCTATTGACCAATGTGTATTCTTCCCAATCCTATAATTTCGTATTCCCCTGACCAAGACGGTGTGTGCTCTTTCCTTTGACCAATCGATTTACTTCCTGTCCCTTTCCGATTCACTTTTTCTCTCTTTCTCCATGCTTACCAATGTGTATTCACCCCATCTATGCTGATGGGGATGTTGGTCATTTTTATGCTTCGACTAGGCCTATTCCTCCTTATGTTGGTGGTTCAATTGGTGCTTATTGAAATGATACTGGAATCACCCCTTCAACTGCTCTTGGGAATGATGGTTGGGTATGAGGAAAAAAAAGTACACCCTCCCAATGTGTTATCCTTTAGGGCAATACACCCCCCAAAATTAGGGGATCCTTAAAGAACACACCGATCCAGGCCCGCCCCTTCCCTTCCCATCAATTCAGGTCAGCCAAAACACCAAGCAAGGAGTAAGCCTTTAGGGCTTTAAACGGCCAACCCCCTTCCCAAAAGGTCGGGTGCCCCTCAAGTCAGGTAAGCTATCAAGTCTAATATGCCCCCCTCAAGTCATCCAGACCCTAAATTTAGGTAAAATTTTGAGTACCTCAATCCAGCCATCAGTCATCCCCTCGGATAAACCGATCAATCAGTAAAGGTGTCTCCCATTGGCTCGAGCAATAGCTCCCCAACTTTCGGTCCCTTGGAGGCTGGTACCCTGCCAATCGTCATTTCCAATGAGAGGTCTGGCCCCTAATACTCTTTGGGGCAATTCCAACACCAAGGCAATCCAATCAGTCAAGGCAAGGTGTCCCTCTATGCCCACTCAAGTATGCTCTAGTTCCATTATACACCAACAATTTACGAGTACCTGGGTCCACTGCCAAGCAAGCAAGGCAAGAATGGGCCCAAGACCAGGATAAATAATGATCCCATGAATAGCATGTTCAAAATTAAGCCAGAGATGGTATCTAATATCCAGCTAGGGAGGGCTCCAAGCTCCCAGCCTTGCATGTTGGTGAAATACATGCGGCTAGCTAGAGAAAAAAGTATGGAATTGTGTCTAATTATTATTCTTCCCTTTTCCTTCTTAATAAAAAATTATTCGAGTGGTGCTTATAATAATCCCCTCCTTGATTGCTACTCTCCTTGCCTCCTTTACTTCCCTGTTATTGCTTCATGGTTCTTCTTGGACCCATATTCTCACCCACACTTCCACTCGAGTAGTTTCATATCCTCACCCTCATACGGTGTGCATATTTCCTACCTGCCTGCATTTTACCTGCTTGCTGACTTGCCTGCCTTGGATCGAGATTTTCAAGTTCTTGATTTCAAGGGACGTCTTGAAGGCCGTGAAAGGGTAAGTGATGATGATTTTCCTGGATGGACATGAATTCTTGTTTGAGTTATGTTCTTGACCGTCTCCATTCATCGGATGAACTTCACCACGTCTTGACATCCCAATTTTACTGATATTGATTAGTTTACTATTTGAGACGGGGATTGACGATTCATCCGGGATTGGTTACAAATCGGGCCTGAGGCTCTCCCTTGCCCTTAACAGGGCTCAATCACTCTGCATGTTGCTGCTCATCCCATCACTTGAATGGATGGGACACGGAACCCTCAGTCCCAAGAATGGAGGAAGAACTAAACTTCCTTCTCTCCTACCTGGATGACTTGAATGAGGTCAGCTAATGTTTTATTGGGTGAACACATTTACTAACTTTTTATTGGGTGAACACTATAAAGGAGAGGATGCGTAAGCATTACTCAACCACCAAGGCCAAGAGAGGATGGCCCTGACAGGGCTCTACTGTTAAGGAGAGTGGAGAGGTTGATCATGAATACCAGTGAGTTACCGCTTGACTAATAGGGCCAATTCCCGCTCCTCCCTACATAGACCAGACCCATATATCCTTAAAAGGCACTATATTTCTCCTGCCCAATACCTGAACGTGGTGGGGGAAGGGATAGGAAAAGGGTTGTTATAGCAGTTATAACCTTACTTCTTTCTTTTAGTCAAACACAAGGGGTAACTTCATGTCCCGGTGGAGTCTTCCTTTTAGTTTAAGGATGGTAATGAATAGAGAGAGGTGATTCCCGCTTTGTGGTAATGCAAGCCCAAGATACTATGTTCTTATTTCTTTCTTTTAGTTTAGGAAGTTGTATTTAAATGAAAACTACAACCCATATCTGAGCTAAGTACTTGGGCTATTCTCCTTCAATCCAAGTACTTAGCTTGGTACTCACTCCTTCCCTTCTTCCTTTTAGTAAAGAAGTGGTAATTAAGGGCCTTCCATTCCTCCTTCTTTCTTTTAGTCAAATACAAAGGGGAACCTCATGACCTGGAGTCTTACGGATAGGATAGGTAGATGGGGTAGTTTGTGTAGGCAGGCTGAGAAGGTAGTTTATGTAAGCAGGTTAGGTAGATAGTTGGTTGAGGAATGGTACTTTTGGGCCCCTTGTTTCAGTTTCGGCGAAGTGCTTTAACGCAAGGAACTTGAATCAAAAAACTCCCTGTGGTGATAAGAAACCTCGACTCTTACTAATTCTTTACTAATTTATAGCTCGGTTAAAAGCCCTTCATAAAATATAGATGGGAACAAACGTGTTCCTTGGTGAGGTGGCGTAATTACATATATAATGTACGAATTTATCTTAAAAGCTACTGCTCGAGCAAGGCTAGGAAAAAATAGGATATCTACATTTAGAAGAGCACCTCTTGTTTATTTAGAATAATGAAAAGCCATGGAAGGAGGAAAGAAGGAGACCTTATGGGTTCTGAAATGGGCCTAGAAAGGATGAGAGTTTGGGAGTATAGGGATCATGCCCTAAGTGAATTGGTTATCAAGGATCTATGCGACAACCAAGACATACAACATGTTATTTTCATGTGGTTTTGGGTTCACTCTCTACAAGCGAGTGGGGAGGCTCAAACTGCAGAACTTTCCTTCATGCTTTTAGAGATGTAAATGTGTTCCCATATGGGCTATCAATGGCTATGAGCCCCTTATTTGGCTCATAGTTTATTTGGATGCTTCATTTTGGGTTCTCAATGACCTAAATACATTTTGGGTGGATTAGCCTGGGGGTCTACTTGGTCAAATATTCCTTAACCCTTAATGACCTTCTAGTGCCAAGTGAACCCAGGATTCCTTGGAGAATACCATGAATTTCATTCATGGCTCATGGGATAGAGAATGTATTTTAGAAAAAATACTGAAGGTGTTTTTTGAAAAACTAATGGTTTGAGGTCAAAACCTATGGTATGATTTTTCCATTCAAATCGATCTTTCAATGGCTAACCTGATGTTAACTTACACCTTGAGGTCATTTATTTTCCTATTTATTTCATTCCTCTCCCTCTCCCTTTGGTCGAGCGACTACGTTCCTCACCATATGAATAGTGAGTCCCTACTGAGCCTTTGGTCGAGCGATTTCATTCCTCTCCTCCTTTTAAAGTATCTTCGAAACTTATTTCCTCCTTTCATTATCTCATTGGCCTTGATGTTAAGGTCAATCCTTATTAAATTTTGCTATTATAGCAGTAATGATGCATTCCTTTATTATATATGCACTTACGAGTCATTCCTGAGAGATTGAATGACAATTTCCCTCATGATCGACTGACTAATGAATGAAATAGGTAATTACGTCATAAATTATATACATAATTATGGTTTGGTGAATAAGAGAGATTCCTTTCTCTGTCAGGCATGATCTACGTCAGACACTTTAGCAGATAATGCTGCTATTATATATGCCATTATGGTATTTTGATAGCTCGATCGACAATACATATATTATATATGTAATTACATCATGATGCCCAAGCAGGCTCGACTATGAGGGAGAGGACCTTTAGATGTATGCTGCATGAGTTTTTTTGCCATGCTACCAACTAGAATGTGTACCAACCAGACCGGCTCACTTAACTACTGAATAGCATTCACAGGCATTAAACAACGCATAAACACTTGCTGGATGGATGGAGGAATGCGAAGTGGGTAGGCACTAGGATATATTCACCTTCTACCCCTAATTATCTTTACTGAAGTGCTATACCACCTGTTTTTTTACTATACCTTGACTTATTGCCACCCTAGGTGATGGAGTTATGCTCAATCTCTTATGAAGCCAGGAATGCCCTATAGGGGAGGCATGCTATTAACCCTCACCATATGAATAGTGAGTGACTCCGTCCCTTTACTTACAAGCATACACATGTTACCCTTTACTTAATACCCACCATACCTGTACCTACCCTTCCCCCTTACCTTAATCCTTACTACCTACCCGCACTTATAGAAATAACTAGGAACCATTAGCCCTATACCATGTAGGCCCTCCTCGAACTTAATGAATCTTAGGCCACTGCACTATCCTTTCTCATCCTTTATCTTAGCGGGTCAGGATCAACCAACTTCACTCCCCTTTCCAAATTACTCTCTTCACCCTAGGATGATATAGTGCTACCCCACCTAGTTATTCGACCAGGAAGATCAGTACAGGATAAAAGTATGGATGATGGCACACTATGAACCCTCACCATATGAATAGTGAGTGACTCCGTCTCTTTACTTACTATTGCCTTCCCTTATTTATTATTATGGGTCACACTAGAAACTTCTGGATACCGCTATAAAGACTTATATTTAAGAGGAGCCAATGCGTCCTTTTAAGCCTACTGCAAGAACTAGACCTTTGACCCTAGACCATTGAATGAATCTTAGTAGTAGCGAGGCAAGCCAAGTACTACTAGAGAAACCCCAGCATGGGAGGAATGGCATAACATTAATACCCACCTTATTACCCTTATACCTTACCTTATGTGCTTATTACCTGCTCCCCTATAGAACTAGGAACTTGTTTGTGCTCAACCTAGTGTTCCTAAATTGAGTTCATTAATTGTCAACTAGGGTTGGTAAACTGCTGAAGTGTGGTGCACTATATGTGCCTAGGTATTTGTTTCTTACTACGTTGTGTTTAGTGTTTTCTGATGTTTTTGGTTTTATGGTTTTATGTTTGAAAAGGGAAAGAACTAAATGTTGGTGAAAAGAAGCTATTGGTTATATTAAAGCAGAACAAGGCCTAAACTATGGATGGCAAATAACAAATGAAAATACTAAAACAGAACAAAGCCTAAACTATGGCTGGCAAACAACAAATGCAAAGCTTGATAATGACTTCATTGCAAGGAAATAAATCACAACATGACCTTGAACTTATCCAATTCATTCATTAAAGATGTGTTGGAAGAGCTTGAGAAATGGAAAAGATAAGTGTGAATGAAGTTCTCCTAAATAAACAATCATCTTACAATGTTACAACATCTCATACATGATTAAAGGTTCATTGGAAAATATTTGGAAAAGAACATTTGTAGCACAATAATATTTTACTCTAAACTAACTTCTAATTCTGTTCTGCAACTCAATTTAGCACCACTAGGCCTCACTCAAAAGTTATAGGTTTCTTTTTAGAATAGTCCTTGATAAAAGGCTTATTTGTGAAATGGTAAAAAGGTTGCAAAATACTCCAAGCCTTAGACTGATACTAGCTTCTATCCAGATGATTATGTATTAATATGAGGTTGGAAAAAAAGAAGTTTTTGTAAATAATGAAGACTGTGGTATCTAAATTTAACAACTAATACAATTTAAAATGCAATGGATAACAACTAAACTGGAATGCTAATACAGTGAGCTAAGACTAAACTAGGATGCTACTAATCTACTTGAATTACAGTGAACAGAGTTAAATTAAAATGCCATTATCAAACTTGAAATGTAGTGACAGAGCTGAACTAAATGAAATCATCCTCCGGAGTGTTATGACTAAACTAACATGCAGCTAGTCTATTGGAATTCTACAGCCCATCTTGTTCAATGTGAATGATATTTTGGAAGAGTTTGTAAAAACAATTATGGCTGTATTATTCAATGCAATTGAACATAAACATAAGATTTGAAAGAAAATACAATTAAAATCTAAGATATCACAGCTGCTTCTTATTCATTATTAATGATGTTTTGGAAGAGTTTGTAGGAGTAAGACCGGCTGTGACACTTAGTGTAAACAAGTATAAATCATAAAATTCGAAAGGAAATACAACTAAAACCTACAACACCACAGCTATTCCTTATTCATCGTGATGATATTTTGGAAGAGTTTATAAGAGTAAGTCTAACTGTGATGATCAATATAAACGAGCATGAAACATAAACTTCATAAACGTGCTTAAACTAGAAATGAAAAACGAGACTAAAATACTTATCTAAACCGTATAAACAAGGATGCTCAGGAGGCAGGGGCCCTCTACCACCAGAGTAGCATGCAAAATCTACTTCAAGATTGACTCAGTGCTTTCAATAAAGTGATACTTCTTGCATTAGAGAGAAATTACTTCAAAACAGAGTGTTTTCGTACTTCTGAAATCTAGCAGTCAAAATACAAAATCTAACCTTGTCCCTCGGTTTCCCGAGCCATATTTGTAACAAATTTACATAACTGTTTTGAGATAACCTAGGGATAATTTTCTTTCCAAATAAAAACCAAACTAGGACTCTGATGGTGGTCACGTAATAGAATTAAGGACATCTGGACTGTCCTTGTCCTATTAGGAGTCTCTTTCCTAGTTTGAGTTCCCACGTACATAACCGCCTACAGAATTCCGTTCAAACTTCGTGGAGAGAAACACATGATGAGGGAATGATGTGGAATACGACCATATGTGTTTTCCTCTGAGATGACACCTGGAACCTGCGTAGACATGAAGACAGCTGCAGAATCGGCAACTAGCTATAGAATGTCTGCATTCTGTAGCTAGATCTAGTTCAAAAAGTACTACAATGACAAAATCATAAAAACATAGCAAGTTAGTCATGATATTCATTCTTAAATAAATTTTAACTAATTCTACTGATCATTTGAGCCTGTGATTAATAATGGACAAAGGAAATGGAGTGGAATGTGGTGGAAGAAAGAACATCTTTGGAGCTCAACATACCCCCACTGCTAGATTCTTGCATGTCCTCATGCAACTATTCCATGAACTCTGAGACCTCTGCAAGGACATCCAACCATCTTCTTCTACTTTTCCTGGCAGTCAAAGGCCTTCTGGGCTTTCTTATGACTAACTTGAATCTCAAATTTATGAGTGCCCTGGTTAACTTTTTATTTATCTTCTTCAATTTTTCACTGGCCTTATACAACTTTTGCATTTGTAGAGACAGAGTTGAATTCATATCAGTTTTTAGTTTAACCTGCTCTCTCAGAATTTCATTCTCATTCTTGATATGCCTGTTGAGTACTTCTAACTCATACCTATCTCTTCTTAGCATATCAATTTCAGACTTTGGTGGGCTAGGGGTTCAGTCTCTAAATTCTGAAGCTCTCCTCTCTAATGTTTCAACATAGTTGTAAATTTCTTGCTGTGCTGGGTCAATTTCTGGAACTTCTTCATCAAAATCCTTCTCAGTAGGTGTTTCTTCGTCCTCTATGTTTATGACTCCAGTTTGTTTAACTTTTTTTTTCTTTAGTATCCCTCTAAGTCTGTGGCTCCTTCTTGGTTGAGATGGCCCTTCTCCTTTCTCTCTGGAAAATTTTATTATTATCCTCTCTTTCTTAAGCTGCTTCTTGATCTGAGTCAATTTATCAAAAATCATTTCTTCACTTCTTTCTTGTATTGTTTTACCAGTTTCACTTTTGGAGGTTTTCCATCTTCTGCTTCTTTTTGTAGGTTTGTCTTCAGGTGGAGGTTCCTTGGGTTCTTCAAAGTGATATCTCACTAAGAACTCTTCCCAATTATCTCCCATTTTTCTCAAATGATGTTCAATCAAAATTTTGACTAAACCATTTTAATTCTCTTTTGAACACTTGAGGCCATTTTCTTTAAACTATGAAGCAAGGAAAGGGGCAAATTAAGTTCTTCTTCTAGGAAATGCATTATCAACCGAATATGATAGACATAGAAAGTACCATATCTTCCTTCACAAGTGATGGATTTTTGCAAGATAAGCAACATGTTCCTCCATTTTTTCTTTAGTGTAGAGCTAGGGATACCCTTTTTGAAAATGGTAACATCCATACCTGGTGACTTGAGTATCTGCTTCCATGCTTCGTTATGAAATTCTCTATTCTTGAACCACCTTTCTCCTTGTCTGGGAAATTCGGTTGCTTCCGCAATGGAAGCTTCTGTAATGGTGAATTTAATATATCCTAACTCGACCTCAGCTCCTTTGAAGGATCTTGCAAACGTTTTGGTCACCTCTTTGTGAAACCCACTGAATTTTTCAACGAATTGCAACCACCCTGCTTGTTGTAACATTTCTCTGGCTTGAGGATAACCTTCCAAGTACTTAGTGCCAACCGGTTCAGTCCTCACTATAAGACCCATAACTCCTCTTTCCAACCTTCAAATTGTTGCTCCTCTGTTCACGGTGACAATGGTTGTTACAGAGATGCCTCTGTTTCACAGACCGGAATGGTTAAAAATTGGCTACGGGAAAGAATGATATGGAGTGATTGCGGAATGAATATAATGAGGTGAGGATGATGTATATGAGTTGAAGGATATCACGGAAGAAAAGACCGCGGAGATATTTTGTAACGAATTCGAAATCATCATTAAATGCTTTGGCCTAGTGACGTGACTAATCCAATCACTTCAACACTTTAACCGTTTAGATTTTTAAATGATGATCGAATATGGGATTTGAAATGGTGGAATAGAAGGAGTTTTATCCAAAGTTTTTGCGGGAGGTTGGTTAGGCATGATCAAAAAAATTAATTAAAACAACCTTTTGAATTATTCATAACTTAACTATACTAAAATATTTCATGATATGTCATTATAATCAGAACTTTTACCTTTTCCTTTCCTCTGATTTTTTTTTTTGTGTTCTTCATATGCTTTGTTCTCTCCTAAAAATCATTAATTTTTGAGTCTTCATAACCTTCTTGATTTTTCTTGTTGTCATGGATATGCAGGATCATTTTATTGCAGATCAGGTGATTACTAGACAGTGCCTTCAGGATCTCTGGCTGCAGAATGTCTGTCTGGCTACAGAATGTCTGACTGGTTGCAGAATGTCTAATTGGCTATAGAATGTACCTGTAGAAGACTTGAAACATGAAATGGAATGGTTTGGAGCATGAATGGAATGTTGTATGGAATGAGTGAAGATGGATAATAAAATATGGTGTAATGGAATATGAATGAAGTGAGTAATGGAGTGGAATGGATCACATCTTATGAAATGGAGTGAAGTATGAGAAGTGGCCTGCAATTCATGATATGTATTATTCAATTGTAGAAAAACATCAAACTTTAAAAATATGGAATGAAAATGAGGTGGACCATGGAGTGAAGTGAATGAAGTGTGGATGAGTGAATGAAATGGAGTATGGATGAATGAATGGAATGGAAAATGATATGGACCATAAGTGAAATGGATCTGCACTTATGATTTTGTAATAACTACTTGCAGAAAGAACAGATTTGAGAAGCTAGAGTGTCAGAAAGATTCTGATTTTCACTCCACCTTTTCTGTATCAACATGCCAATCAGTGATTGGTTTTCATGTTTATACTTTTTTTTTTTTTTTCAATATCTGACTTCAGAAAATTCACTTAAGTTGATGAAGAAGAAAAATTCTTCTTCATTAACTTCATATCACTGCTTTCCTGGAATTTCTTGACAAATTCTTCTCTTGAGAGTGGCTTATGATACGGCTTCAATATATGACCATTCACAAGAAAAGTGACCTCTTATTAATCTATTGTCCTGATTTTTATTGCTCCATTGTCAAAAATTCTTATAATTTCATATGGCCCAAGCCAATGTGTTTGAAATTTACCTTGAAAATCCTTGAACTTTGAATCAAACAAGAGAGCCCAGTCACCTTCCTTGAACTTCTTTTCCTTGATGTAATTGTCATGCCATCTAGTCCTTTGTTGTTGGACTAGACTTGTTTTCTGAACTGCATCTTGTCTGATCTCATCCAATTCATTAATCTGCTCCAATCTGTGCTTTTGTGCCTCTGATAGATCAAGTCCTAGCTGAACTGCCATTTTGAAAGTTTGAATCTGGAACTCTATGGGAAACAAAACTTGCTTTCCATAAACAAGTTCGTAAGGAGTATGGCCTGTTGTGCTTGTCCATGTATTTATATAGGCCCACAAGGCTTCAGGAAGCCTATCTACCCAATCTCTTCTATGTAAATGGATAGTCTTTGTTAGGATCCCTTCAATGACCTTATTAGTAGATTCCACTTGACCATTTTCTTGTGGATGATAGGGAGTAGATTTTCTGTTGTACCTCTCCATCATTTGTTCCACTAGCCTTGATGTGAATTGAGCTCCTTGATTTGTAACAATTTCCCTTGGGACACCAAAACGAGTAAAAATATCCTCAAAAAGAAAATTAACTACAGATGCTTCAGTAGCAAAAAGTAATGGCTTGGCCTCTACCCATTTGGTAACATAATCAGTACAAACTAATATATATCTCTTTTGTCTTGATGGAGGACTAATAGGTCCTACAAAATCCAAAGCCCATTTTTCAAAGGGTTGAATATGTACCTGAGGTTGTAATGGCATCTCACCTGAAGGAGAAGGTTTTCCTACCCTTTGGCAAGTTTCACACCTTTTGACATACTCTTTAACATATTTAAACAAGGATGGCAAATAATATCCTAAATGAAGGATCTTATAGGTTGTCCTCTTATCAGCAAAGTGTCCGCCACAAGGTTCATCATGACATGCTTTGAGAATCTCAGGCATCTCATCTTCCCGATCACATCTCCTAATGATAAAATCTGGACCTGTCTTGTACAACTCATTAGGAACCTATGAATATTTTGCACTGTCATAAATGATTTTTCTTTTATCTCTTGCATTCATTATTGAAGGAAATTTTCCTGAAACTAAATAATTAGCAATGTCAGCAAACCAAGGAGTTTGGGTAGAAATTGTAAAAAGATATTCATCAGGAAATTGATCTTCAACTGGAGTGTCATCTTTGATGTTTTGGAGTCTAGATAGGATATCAGCTACTGTGTTTTGTTTTCCAGGCCTATCTAGAATGGTAATGTTGAATTCTTGTAAAAGCAATAACCATCTTATGACTCTGCCATTAGTAATTGATTTGTTCATTAAGTATCTAATTGTAGAATGATCAGTGTGAACAAAAGTTTCATAGCCTGTTATATAGTGTCTGAATTTGTTTATGGCATGAACAACAGCTAAAAACTCTTTTTCAGTTACAATATAGTTTAACTCTGAAGGAGTCAAATTTTTATTGGTATAGTAGATGGCATAAGGAATCAGGTCTTTTTGTCCCAATACTGCTCCTAGAGCTGTATCTGAGGCATTTGTTGAAATATGAAAAGGTAACTTCCAGTTAGGTCCCCTTAAAATAGGTTCTTCAGAGATTTTTGTTTTCAAGGTCTCAAAGGCTAACTATCAATCAAAATTCCACTTGAATTCATAGTCCTTGGTAAGTAATTTGAAAAGTGGAGATGCTATCTTGGTGAAGTTTTCTATAAACCTTCGATAATATCCTGTAAATCCAAGAAAACTCCTAACATATTTTTTACAACTTGGAATAGATAAGTTAGAGATGACTTCAACTTTTGACTCATCAACTCTAATCCCATCCCCTGAAATGTGATGTCCTAAAACAATTCCTTCAGTAAACATCATAAAACACTTCTCATGACTACGTGAAGATTTTATTCTTTACATCTCTTTAGGAATTTTTCCAAGTTTACTAAGGCTTCTTCAAATGTGTTTCCATAAACTGTGAAATCATCCATATATACCTCTACACAATCATGTATTAGATCTGAAAAAATTCCTAATACTGCCCTTTGAAATGTTGCAAGTGCATTGCATAATCCAAATGGCAATACTTGGTAAGCATAGGTACCCCAAGGACAAGTAAATGTGGTTTTGTCTTGGTCCTCAAGTGCTACTTGAATTTGATTATAACCACTAAACACATCTAGGAATGAGAAGTACTTTTTGCCAGCTAAGGTATCTAATACCTGATCTATGAAAGGTAGGGGAAAATGATCTTTAAGAGTAGCTTTGTTTAATTCTCGGTAGTCAATACATACCCTCCATTTACCATTTTTCTTTGGCACAATTACCAAAGGAGAAATCCACTGACTATCTGAAATAGGATAGATAATGTTGACATTCAACAATTTCTGCAAATCTTCTTTAACAATCTCCCTAAGATTTGGATTCATCCGTCTTTGAGGTTGTCTGATTGGTTTACAATTTTCCTCTATGTAGATGTGATGAGTGCAAGTCTTGGGGCTTATCCCTTTCATATCAGTGTACTCCCATGCATATGCAGAAGAATGTCTCTATAAAATTTTGACTAGCTCTTCTTGTTGAGATTTTTCTAGGTCTTGTTTATGTTTAAAGTTTTGCGTGGAAATATCTCAATTGTAGAGCTGCCAAATTTATCCATGGAATAGAGAGACATCTGCCTTGATGACAAAAACTAAATGTTGGATTCTTCTTGAAATTGTTCATGTTTATGTTCCGAAGAGGATTCAAAGTTTTCTAAAGTATTCAGAATTTGACTATCTTCACTAATTTCTGAAATTGTGAAGAGAGGTTGTAAGTCTTCTTCATCCTCTATCCATTGAGTATCATCTAAATCTATAATTGTCCTTGCTGGAGGATACAAAGTGAATTTCTTAGTTGAAATACCATCAGAGATGTACATATCACCGGATCTACAACTAATGAAAGCATCAGTTGTAGCTAACCAAGGTCTTCCTAATATAATTGGATGCCCTCCTAGATTATTCTTAGGAGTTAGGATCATGAAATCCACAGGGTACTCCCAAGAATCTAGGGACACTGGAATGTCTTCTATTACCCCATCAGGTTTGATCACAGATCTGTCTGCTAATTGTAATAATGTGGGTGTAAAAAGAAGATTAGGAAGTTCAGTTTATCCATGATTTGTCTACTCATGATATTGATTGCTGCTCCTAGATCAATGAGTGTGTTTTGGATCTCAATTCCATTGATGTGAATTTTAACAACTGGATTTCCTGGGTCTAGATACTTTGGAATAGCAATCTTACCCATCATGATATCTATTATTTTTCCTGCCAGTTGAATTTTCTTTGTCTCTCTTATTCTTTTTCTTGTTTTCTTCATGCTCAACTCCTTTATTGTCTTCGCTAAAATTGGAATTTCCTTGATAGCTTGTAATAATGGAATCTTAATACAGAAATTTCTTAGCTCATCTAGGAAATCATAATTAGGCACCATAATTTGTTTTTCTACACCCCTATCAATTTGTAATCTTTCTAGAAAGGGAGGTGTAGGAGTGGATGTTGATGGCTACTCTAATACAGGAGTTGAAATTATTGGTTCTTTTTGTTTTGATTTTTCAATGTTTGGGTCTTGAAAAGATGTGTCTTCTTCAAGAATTTTATTTTCCTATAGAGAATCTTCCTCAAAGTTATCTTGTTGTTGTATGATCACAGAAGGTTTCCTCTTTTCAAGTATTCTTCCAGACCTAAGTTGAACATCACTAAGGTCTAGAGGAGTAATTAAATAAGTTGGAAACTGTTGGCCTTCTATCATGTATGTGTTCTGAGGATTTTTATTGTTGGGGTTTGGTATGGGTTGAGCAGGTAACTGATTTGATTTCTGAGGAAATGGTAAGGGGAGTGGTTTATTTTGATGTTGTGGATTTTGAGGTTTCTGTTGAGGATTTTGTTGAGTATTTTGAGGGGAAAAATGTGGGTATGGTGGATAGGATGGTGGATATTGATAGTACTGGGAGTATCTTCCATAGGGATTTTGTGCTCCTTGTACCCAAGCTTGAGATTGATTTGAAATTGGGGCCAAGGTTGCTGCCAAGAATTCCAGTTTGGTGGGGGTTGATTATACATTTTATCATGAAATCCTTGTGTTTGAGGTCCTTGCCAAGGCCTTCTAGAGACAAAATTGAGAGATTATGTGGAACTTGTAGGAGTATCTTCTTGAAAGACAGCTTTAAGGCCAGGAAGTGAAGGAAAACTCTTGGTCTCATGTTTTTCTGAACAAATTACACAGGTCTCTACAACTGTTGCATCCAAAGGACATTCTCTCAAGGCATGCTTCTTTCTACATTTGGGACAAAAGATTGCTAAAGCATCAAATTCATCTTTTTGCTTGTTTTGTAACTTAAGGGTGTCTATTTGTTCACTAAGACTCCCTAAGATGTCATATTTGAATTCATCAAGCATATGCCCTATCTCTACCCTACTTACTATCCCAGAAGCAAACTTACTTACCCTTGCAAGAGCAGGGTCTCTTGGACCTTTTACAGTTTTAGATTTCCCTCTTGAAAGGTTGATACATAACTCAGATATTTCAGGTAATGTGAGCTGAGATATATCCCCTTTTCCCATCATGTTAAGGATGTCCAACCATTCATCCCTAATTGTCTTCAACAAGAGAGATTTTAGGGTGTCTTGGTCTAAGTTTTCCATTTTTGCTCTTTTGATGTTGTAATGAAATATTTCCAACAAATATTCCAGGTTTTCATCCTCTTTTTGTATCATCTTGAACACTTCCTCCTTATGATTGACTGGCATACAATAATCCAAATACCTTTCTAGAAATGCTTGTTTCATGTCTTCCCATGTCCTAATAGAACTGTTGATCAAACTCATAAACCACTTCAATGCTGCTCCTTTCAATGTTGAAGGAAATAGTTTAAATTTTTGAGTATCTTGTAAGTAGTCATAAGTTCTACATAGGACTTCAAATTCAAATAGGAAGGTTTTAGGATCTTTAATTTTAAGTCCATAGAAGTTTGGAAGGATAGAGGGTGAAATGTTTTTCATAGTTGTATTGGTTTATTCATCTACTATAGGAAACCCAAAAGAGCTTCCCATTTCTCTTCTACCTCTTCCTCTACCTCTACCTCTACCCCCTCCAAATAATGTGTGTTCTCCATTAAAGACTCCTCCTCCCCCTTCTTCTGCCATATTTGATTCTTCTGTGGAAGTGGAAAAGTTTATGTCTCTAGAAGGGGTCCTTGAATCTTCTTCTAAGACAGGTTCAGCGGATGAAGTGGAAGGTCTTTCTAATGGAATATATGATCTTAAGTCTTATGGAAGTCTAGGATCAGTAAAGGATTGAATGTGGGTCTGAGTTGGAGGTGTGTTGGCTCAGGTCTTGATGAAACAAGTGGTGTTCTAGGAATCAAACTTCTGCTTCTGCTTCTTATGAATCTACCCCTTGAGTCTCTCTCTCTAAGCATATCATTGTTTTTTGGAGTTAAGAAACAAGGCTACCTAGTTACACTTCCCCGACAATGGCACCAAAATGTTTGTGCTCAACCTAGTGTTCCTAAATTGAGTTCATTAATTGTCAACCAGGGTTGGTAAACTGCTGAAGTGTGGTGCACTATATGTGCCTAGGTATTTGTTTCTTACTACGTTGTGTTTAGTGTTTTCTGATGTTTTTGGTTTTATGGTTTTATGTTTAAAAAGGGAAAGAACTAAATGCTGGTGAAAAGAAGCTATTGGTTATATTAAAGCAGAACAAGGCCTAAACTATGGATGGCAAATAACAAATGCAAATACTAAAACATAACAAAGCCTAAACTATGGCTGGCAAACAAAAAATGCAAAGCTTGATAATGACTTCATTGCAGGGAAATAAATCACAACATGAGCTTGAACTTATCCAATTCATTCATTAAATATGTGTTGGAAGAGCTTGAGAAATGGACAAGTTAAGTGTGAATGAAGTTCTCCTAAATAAACAATCATCTTACAATGTTACAACATTTCATCCATGATTAAAGGTTCATTGGAACATATTTGTAAAAGAAAATTTGTAGCACAATAAGATTTTACTCTAAACTAACTTCTAATTCTATTCTGCAACTCAATTTAGCACCACTAGGCCTCACTCAAAAGTTATAGGTTTCTTTTTAGAATAGTCCTTGAGAAAAGGCTTATTTGTGAAATGGTAAAAAGGTTGCAAAATACTCCAGGCCTTAGAGTGATACTAGCTTCTGTCCAGATGATTATGTATTAATATGAGGTTGGAACAAAAGAAGTTTTTGTAAATAATGAAGACCGTGGTATCTAAATTTAACAACTAATACAATTTAAAATGCAATGGATAACAACTAAACTGGAATGCTAATACAGTGAGCTAAGACTAAACTAGGATGTTACTAATCTACTTGAAGTACAGTGAACAGAGTTAAATTAAAATGCCATTATCAAACTTGAAATGTAGACTGTAGTGACAGAGGTGACCTAAATGAAATCATCCTCCGGAGTGTTATGACTAAACTAACATGCAACTAGTCTATTGGAATTCTACAGCCCATCTTGTTCAATGTGAATGATATTTTGGAAGAGTTTGTAAAAACAATTCTGGCTGTATTATTCAATGCAATTGAACATAAACATAAGATTTGAAAGCAAATACAATTAAAATCTAAGATATCACAGTTGTTTCTTATTCATTATTAATGATGTTTTGGAAGATTTTGTAGGAGTAAGACCGGCTGTGACACTTAGTGTAAACAAGCATAAATCATAAAATTCGAAAAGAAATACAACTAAAACCTACAACACCACAACTATGCCTTATTCATCGTGATGATATTTTGGAAGAGTTTATAAGAGTAAGTCTAACTGTGATGATCAATATAAACGAGCATGAAACATAAACTTCATAAACGTGCTTAAACTAGAAATGAAAAACGAGACTAAAATACTTATCTAAACCGTATAAACAAGGCTGCTCAGGAGGCAGGGGCCCTCTACCACTAGAGTAGCACGCAAAATCTACTTCAAGATTGACTCAGTGCTTTCAATAAAGTGATACTTCTTGCATTAGAGAGAAATTACTTCAAAACAGAGTGTTTTCGTACTTCTGAAATCTAGCAGTCAAAATACAAAATCTAACCTTGTCCCTCGGTTTCCCGAGCCATATTTGTAACAAATTTACATAACTGTTTTGAGATAACCTAGGGATAATTATCTTTCCAAATAAAAACCAAACTAGGATTCTGATGGTGGTCACGTAATAGAATTAAGGACATATGGATTGTCCTTGTCCTATTAGGAGTCTCTCTCCTAGTTTGAGTTCCCACGTACATAACCGCCTACAGAATTTCGTTCAAGCTTCGTGGAGAGCAAAAAATGATGAGGGAATGATGTGGAATACGCCCATATGTGTTTTTCTCCAAGATGACACCTGGAACCTACGTAGACATGACGACAGCTGCAGAATCGGCAACTAGCTACAGAATGTCTGCATTCTGTAGCTAGATCTAGTTCAAAAAGTACTACAATGACAAAATCATAAAAACATAGCAAGTTAGTCATGATATTCATTCTTAAAGAAATTTTAACTAATTCTACTGATCATTTGAGCCTATGATTAATAATGGACAAAGGAAATGGAGTGGAATGTGGTGGAAGAAAGAACATCTTTGGAGCTCAACAGAACTATCTAGACTACTTGGATTAATGCAACTCTTAGTTAGTCAGGACCGCTATTTATATTAGGAAGCACTCAATGGGATTGGGTCAAATAGCTAAGATGGAAGAAGGTGATGGGTGGTTTCCCTTTAACAAAGATCGTTGAACTTCCGGATTGGATTCATTATAGCCAGAATAAAAAACCTTTAGGCATATATCGTATCGTATAGAACTTGTTCAGCTGCTGATATCATTGAACTACTGGATGGTGTGATTATGGTACATCATAGAACCTCATTAGATGATGGGATGGACAGGCTTTAGACTACCAGTAAATGCCTATACAAGCATGCTTTGTTTATCACACTTGCAGGAATCTTATGAGGTGAGGACACTTTGACTTTGCATATTGACCTTTACTTAACTGGTTACCCCCCTGGTATCTTTATCAACCTTTCACTAACCCACCCAACTTAGTTATGCCCTAACCTCTTGCTTCTTCTAGGAATATTGGTGGCAGTACTAGGATTTTGTCAGATCGAGTGAATATGCCTACATTTATTATGTTAGTCCCACATCTTTCTACACATGTACTCTTTACCTTGCATAGGTTCCATACCTGAACTTAGAGTATTGGAAGGAAGTGCTTGGCTTGGGTGCATGGACACAGCATTGCTATTAATTTATACCACCCTATTTTTTTCCTTTACTTATGTGTGTGCTCCCCCCTTCTCTTTACTTAGTACACTAATTAGTGAGTTGGGACTTATTTTTACCTATTATAAGAACTAGATCAACTTTACCCTTGACTTGATTGAAATGCCAAAATAATACTAGGATAAAGATTCATGCCCCGCCCAGTTAATTACCCTTCTCTTTCCTGATGGGATCAACCAGCATGGCTTTTAGATCCTGCTTCGGGGGAAGGAACTGTAATCAATTTATTGACCTTAATAAATGCGGGTTCGATACCCTATTGATGACTACGGTCCTCAAATACCCAACAAGCACGAGTTTTATATAGATAAATGGGATCTCAGAAGATTTTTTAAATTCACAAACAGTCATACAAATCCAATATGTTTTAGGGCCAGTGGACTTCCCCTAGATATATGGATTCAAGCGATAGTGATCAACCCCACCCAATAGGTCCAGGAAAGCGATAGCAACCAACCCCACCTTGAGAGATATATAAAGGTAGATATATGAATTAAAGTGTTTTCAATTCGATCCATCAGTAAATGAGCAAAGGTAGAGGCTAAAATAAGTTGAAATGGGTGTGATTGGGGAATAATATCATCTGTCTCATTAGTGCTAAATCTAAAGGTTATATGATTTTGTCTTGTATCTAGGGGTACCCTTATCTTACTACTATATTCCCTTTGACTTACCCCTTTCGCCATTGCAACTTACCTTTATGCCAAACACACTAGACCTCTAGGGGATATTACCCTCTTTAACTAGTACCAGGAGGCTTAACAGCAGGATACAGACATGCTTCAAGTGGTTTGACCTAAGGTGTTGTGGCCGAAGTGAACCGGTGTTGGGGAGGGTAGGAAATGGTACCTTGCTATTTTGGTTTTGGTTTGGACATTCACGTATATAATAGAATCATTTGAATAGACTTCCAAAAATAATACCTATACCCCTGATACTCTCCCCTTGAAACCTCCATACTTGGTTGGACCATACTTACACTCCGCCATTGGAACAACCTTAGAATATTACCTATTCCTTGGGTGGGGCTATCGGGAACCTAAGACCTACAGAATTTTGCAGTGGGACTATTGTGAAATCGCCTATTACCTCATTAGAAACATCTTGAAACTAAGCATTTTGATCCTATGCATCAAACCTACAGATCAGGGTTGGATTTGGCTTGGAAACCTCAAACCTAGGAATGAAACTTGCCTTATGCTTTCATTCCACATGAAGAAGACATTAAGTCCGTGTATGCTTACTTTCCATGTACATTTTTTGTTTTAAATAGGAAGTAAGTTTGCACCAGCCACAATAGCCTAATTGCCTTTACTTTATGCATAATCTAATATATAAAGAAAATGATTTACCACACACCTTCTGGGGTCTTTGATACTTATAATATCCTGACTTGGAAACTTCTTGAAACTCTGCCTCAGACCCACTACTTGGGAAACTATTGAAACTATTCCTTCGGAACAGCCTCACACTAAACCTTTGCAACTATGCCTCTAACTTCTTGGGTTGGAACTACCTTGGCAATTCAAACTTTGAATCTTCCTTACACTTTTACTTCCTTTTTTACCTTGGGTTTTCACTTTTGACCTGAAACTAAGCCTTGGGTGGGAATATCGGGAACCTCATATCTACAGCGCCTTGGAAAGTCAGAGTGGAAAGCCTTTGGAGCCTCCTTTGAACCTTCCAACTACTTCACATTTACACGAAATTGGGAATGAACATGAGTCGAGAATACTACAGACTAGCTTCACCCCTGGTGAGGAGTAAACCTAGGGGTGAGATCATCTTCATTTCCTTAGTATTCTATTTGGGTTACATTTGAGAATAAAACCGAAACTACCCTTTCTTTTCAAAGGTACGCTTTAAGTACAATGTTTTCTTGCCTTTACGCCTACTTCCTACCGAGTTCGCTACTACATATACCCTTGAATCACCCACACTTAAATTGGACAAGTATCTAGAAGCTAAAAAACATATCATCTTGTCAAACCTTCGCTTAGTGGAACAAAAACTATTGAAAGAGGAGCGAAAATCCACTCGACCACCACCCCACCCTATAAGCATCAAGGAAGAAAGAGCCCTGGTTCAAAGAGTTTACATAATTGGAGACCTTTTAATTGAAAGAGCCCCGGTAAAGAAAAACCCTGTCAAATATAAGCCTGGTTCAAACAGAAGACCTGGTTCAATGAGGAACCTTTAAGATAGAGCCTGGTTGAAAGATCCTTGCTTCAAATAAATGACGGGGAGGAGTCGAACAAAGGATCCTGCTTATTGAGCGCTACCGAAACAACTCACCCTTCCTTCTTCTACTGCCTGAGGCAACCCGCCTCACACCGATTAAGAATGAGCACTGGTAACAGATAAGGCACTGGTAACTGAGATAGAAAAGCGAGGTATGAAATAAGGAGCAAAGGCTAGGAATCAATGCTAGAAATTGCTTCCTCTGGTTGTTGAGGAGCATTCATCAATATCACTTCCCTGTCATGGATGGTCAGGGTTAGGTCAGGTAAGGTCAAGCTTAGTCAAGTCAGGAGCTTCCAACCTTCCTTTAGCTCCTATACTTCGGCTAGAACTCCTTGCCTCCTCCTCCCTAGTCTAGGTCAAGTTGTCTACTAGATGGTGGTAACAACTACATGGGCTAGCTTCCGAATTGGCTTAAACGACCTGAACTGAACACCTGATGGGTGGGGGTGAGATGGGGCCTTACTGTAGCCCTCCTTCAAAAATTCTTGATCGTTGAGTGATTTGAATAAGGGTGCAAAGCCGCTTGCTCGACCATAAGGTTAGTAAGGCCTAAAGACCATAAGGGTGAGGGTGAGCCAGCCTAAATCTTGACAACAGGAGAGGTTATGAACCCACTCTCCTGACCAAATAAGGGGGAGGGGCCCCAAAAGAGAGGAACTCGAAGAGCTAAAAGACCACCATCACCGCCATGGAGAGGATATCAGGCTCGTTAGAGGCAGGCTTCTTTCTCACCTATCTGCTTTCACTTCCATGGCCCTTGGGATTGTATTTATTCCAATAAGGTCCCTACATGAGTTCCTAACTAATATTGATTGGTTTTCTATTTGAGTCAGGGATTGTCGAGTCGTCCGGGATTGGTTACAGACTAGGTCTAAGGCTCTCCATTTCCCTTAACAGGGTTCAATCACTCTGCATGTTTCTTCTTGTCCCATCACCTGAATGGATGGGAGAGGGAACCCTCAGTCCTGGGAATGGAGGAAGAACTGAACTTCCTTCTATCCTACCTAGCTGACTAGACTAAGGGAAAATAAATTTTTACTGGGTCAACACACAAACTAAATGGCTGGGTCGAGGAAGGATCGAGGAAAGGTGCTAGGGGTCTTATAGAGAGGCTTAACCTCCCCCAAATGGGATTCTATTCAGTTTGTGTGCCCTTGCCCTAATAGAGAAAATTGATTGTACCTTCATACTACTAGGTACTACCTACACTGGCTAATCAACCTCATAAGCCCTTCCTTGCCATAAAGTACCATATACACCCAGAATTGACAAGTACCATAGAAATTGAAATACAAGGAGTTAGAGGTACCTCCCCTACAACTAGGGTAATACAGAAACCAATTGGAGAAATAAAAAATCCAAATATTTTTTTATTTCCAAGCCCACCCCGAGATGACGTATCTCAATATAAAAGTATTTCTAAATTATGTATATCAAAGCTAAATAAGATAATGTGTGGAAAGGGGTCTGCAGTGTATGTAGTGGTTATGCGGTAAGTGTGGTGGGAATTAAGAAAGTAAGGTAAGGTTGGTTGATCTCACCCTAATAATAGAAGGAAATAGCTGTACCCACTAAGCTAAGCGCATTCATTAATTCAGCAAGTAGAGCTAATAGGTATAGGTATTCAGGTGGGTAAAGATAGTGTTTTGAAACACTGAAGTAAAGGGAAGGGTAGGGTAAAGGGTTCATAGACTAATGCCATACCTATTGAGCATTCCTGGCTAAAGAAATAGGTTGGGGCATGAGGTAGGGTAAGTGAGTGAGTATCAGGTAGGTAAATAGTCAAGGTTCTAAGTGCCATACCCACCATTCCTCAAGCAAGTGGTCGGTTTGTAAGCCCATGAATCTCTCTCTAAGTTCTGGTCTGTGAGCCTATGCAAGGTAAAGAAAGAGTACATGTGGTTGGAAGGGACTGACATCATAAACATAGGCATCTAAAGGTCGTAGCAATGTTGTCTTAATTGATCCCCCCAATGGGTTGGCTGGGTTCAGCCTGGCCCGACAAGATCAGATAGTGTAGTACTAAGTAAGCATGATGTAAGAAAGTGTGATAGAATCATCTCCTGTACATGCTAGATGTCTTAATGAATCAATCGTATCTAGCTGGACAGGTTCATCCATCATCCCGAAAAGAGAAGGTATAGTGCTGCTACTACTATCACTTATATTTTTGCCTGAACCAAGAGGTTTGGACATTACAAAGGCTGGGTAAGGAGGTATATAGAGAAGAGGTTGGTAAATATAATAGGTGGATTTTTGTAGTTCACACTGAATTAATCCCTCTCGGCTAGAGGTAATACTTCAGAGTCTAAGTGCTCACCGACCCAAGGGCGTAAGATCTAATAAATAAGGCAATACTGAATCCAAAGGGTAGTTCCCGCGCACGATGATCCTACGAAAGGTAGTTCCCTTCCTGTGCCACCCACATGCATTAATCAAGTAGGCTTCAAAATTTAATACAACTAGTGCCCACCCACCCAAGAAAGTCATCCCTCCCTTTCAATCTCAAAGATAAGGTCTGTGAGCCAGGCCTCCTTCATAGATAGTTTTTAGACCCTCCCTTTAGGATTGAAAATACAAGATAATTAGAAGGTGATTCCTTACAATAAATCCAGGGGGGCAGACTTACATGTGGGTGAGCGACTGCTTGCTAGGAAAACAACCAACTGGGTTGGTTGAATAAATCAATCGAAGCTAGTTGAGCCCGTGAATTAAGGATAGAACCCATAATGCTATAGCATTTGGCTTGTTGGTATAAATCAAGGGATGGGTGGGAGAACCAAAAAATGGGGATGGATGGCTAGATTTATATTATGTGGATTGTTGGCTAGAGAGAGGTATATTTTGGTCAAGGCTTGACTGTGCAAAGGACAAAACTATGTGTCGGGATGGGCGGCTTTGAAATGGAAAGATAACTTCCCGGTCATATCAGAGCGGCCACATAGCGGGTACGAGGGAGATCCAAATCGATGATAATTCTCCATCTTTGAAACTTAAAAACATATTTACATATGGCAGGTGACTACTTGAGGCTGGCACCTATCATTCCACAACCCTGGTTCTTGCTTGTTGGCTACTAGCATACATCCCACCAAATTTCACACACCCTTGGCTTTTCACCTTCAGGAAACATACAAATTGTCACCGACATACCAATGATTGATTTAGATATTGATTTGGAGTTGGAGGAGTCAAAGGAGGAGGAGTCCCCCTCCCGAAACAAGAGCCATGAACACACCACTTTCACCTCACTTTACATACCACCATGGACACGTGAAACAATGAAACCATCTTCCCACCTCCCCCATCTCATGAAATTAAGGAAGTATTTCCAACTCGAAATAAGCTATTTGGCTCAATAAAACAAAGAGTTTGGTACCCT
The DNA here is from genome assembly GCA_034641835.2 of Pinus albicaulis. Taxonomy (NCBI): domain Eukaryota; kingdom Viridiplantae; phylum Streptophyta; class Pinopsida; order Pinales; family Pinaceae; genus Pinus; species Pinus albicaulis. Next base: position 765,846 of record MU968411.1, on the reverse strand, counting down.
CGTGGAAGAGTATGCCTCAGAACTTGTACCAAATGGTGTTTTCTTTATAAAAAAATAACATATGATAAGTTTTTCCACCGTGCTTTTACTTCAAGTGGTTCCATCTCCTATTAGTCGAGCCCTGCCTTCCTTGATTGTTTATTGGGGGGGGCGCATATGAATGAGTGAGTGACTCCGTCCCTCTCCTTGAGAAGTCGAGTGTGCTAATGCACCCTCACCCTCCTACCTCAGGTGAGCCATTCTTTGCGGATTTGGGTGGCAAAAAAAAAATAACGAGAACTTGGATGGGAAAATGATAAATTTCATTAGACACCTAACATTGAGTTATAGCTAAGGGAACCCTGCCCCTCCTAGGATTCCATAGGAAAAAATTGATTTATTGACGATATTCTTAGCTAGAATTTTGTTGAGAATAGACCTGGAGTTGGCGTGATTCATGATGTTTACTATGATGGATCTTGTTGTACTACTAGATTTTAAAACCTAGTAGAAGACATGGATAGTGGAGATAATACCTTGAATGATTTTAAAACCTTGTTATTATGGGATGTGAGGCTAAGGAAAGACCATGATGGGATGAAATTGATGATTCTTGAGCATGTTATGATGCCTTTCTTAGAATAAAAGTTGTTTATTATATATTTCAAGATGTTCCATGGTGGTGTTGTTTTTTATGTTAATAAAGTCATTTTTGAAATTGGTATATGCTTGGAAATGTGTCCTAATGGATAAAAATTGTTCCAATTTGTTTTGGATCGTCAACTAAATGTATAAACAAGATTATGTCTAACAAACATGTCTTTAAAAACCCAATCCAGGCACCTTCTAAAATACAACATGTCAGAGTTCTCACTTCATAGATGCAAATTCAACCTATATATCTAAAACTTCAACATCAAATAAAAAACACTTCAATTGTCTCAAATTTATGTTTTGAGGAAAATGGCATAGTGTTCCGAATATATAAAATGAAACCTCATTCCTAAACATAGAAGTACGACATAAAGTGGCCTTTATAGAAAATTACTCATATATACAAATGATATCTAATGACCAAACATGAGTGTATGGAATATGATGTTGTATATAAAAAATGGGTCTCATTGATCACTCACTAACACTTCCACCCTCACCACCATCATCTAGATCTCGTAAGTTGATCTTTCTCCTCTTACTAGATGAATAAGCTCAAATTTTCTTCTTTTTTCCACAATAAATTACACACTTAAAAACTAATGCTTTCTAATTCAAGCCTAGAAAACTCACCAAATATGCTATAATCAATTGTGAGGGTGTTTTCCTCCTCCACATCCCCAACCTATCAATAAAACAATCGCACAATAGTCATAAGGGTTAGATCATAAAATTTAAACAAAATATTCTTAGAATCAATCCAATTCATCAAAAAAAAAATATATCATCAATGGATGATATCATTGTGAATTTATTGGCCAATTATGGATATTCACTTTTATGTGGAGAACTTAGCTACACAACCTACTCAAATGTTATCCAGTGGTCTATGGATGCAACCTCTATGGGTGGATGGGATGGTGAAGGTGGTGGAGTTAGATGATTATCAACACCCATGGGTTGTACTAATGAAATTATTTTCCCATTCAAGGTAAACTATATATGAAACATTGGGGCAATGTGATGATAATGGCTGACATTCAATTGGTGAACAATGGATGGCGGTGAATGATGTGGAGGAGTAAGTGTGGATAATCAAGAAAATGGAGGAACCTACATAAATAATTATAATATCAATTAGTAAACCAAAATAAGATAAATGAATAAAAATTTAACTAAAATCTAATTTAATACATGATATATTGGAAGGGGAACATATTTCCACCCCATGTGGGATTGGATCCTCCCCTGGTGTCGCCACAAATTGTAAAAATATTAAATGAACATTAAAATTATACTCAAACTAAAATTATTTATATTATGGACTAAACAAATATTAAAAAAAAATGGGAGGAATAGTTTTAATTCAACATACATGATTATGCAGTACATTAAATGAGAAGGTGGCATCAACTGCAGAATAAGTGGCCAAAACTAGCATCAATGCATCAATAGGGTTGGGTGGAGTGCTATCATGACATAACAACTACGAACAAAATATGATTATATAAACAAATAAAACACACACCCACCCACCCACCCCCCCCCCCCCTCACACACACACACATATATATATAAGGTCAGGATAATAACATCCACCATAAAGTCAATTTTCATGTTTCCCTCCATTTGTTAACACATGATACCTTCGAAGGGGAACATATTTCTACCTCATGTGGGCTTGTATCCTCCCCTTGTGTCACCACATTTTGTAAAAAGGATAAATGAACACTAAAATTATACTCAAACTAAAAGAATATATATTATGGACTAAAAAATATAAAACAAATTGTACGAAGGGGTATTTTTAATTCAATTTACTTGATGATGCAGTATAACGAATGAGAAGGTGGCATCAACGACAACATAAGTGGCCAAAACTAGCACTAATACAACAAAATGGATGGGTGGAATTCTATCAGGACATAAAAACCAAAAACAACATATAATTAGATAAATAGTGAAAAAACTCTCTCTCTCTCTAAAGTGGCAAAAACTAGCATTGATGTATCAATAGGGCTGGATGGAGTTCTATCAGGACATAACAACCAAAAACAACATATAATTAGATAAATAATGAAATCTCTCTCTCTCTCTCTCTCTCTCTCTCTCTCTCTCTCTCTCGCAAGTGGCCAAAACTAGCATTGGTGCATCAATAGGGCTAGGTGGATTTCTACGAAGACATAAAAACTAAAAACAACATATAATTAGATAAATAGCTAAAACTCTCTCGCTCTCTCGCTCTCTCTCTCTCTCTAAAATGCATTTTGTGGTCCCAATATTGTAAAAAATGGGGCCACATGTGCCTAAATAAAAAACATTATGAGGAATGTGTGTACATTCCTAATCATGTCTTCATGTTCCTAAACACACGTGTGTTCCGAAGATGTGTTAAGATGGAAACCTAACTAGCATCCTAGTTGGTATATTAGGCCTTGTCAATATTTGATGCCCAAGAAAAATAACAAAAACTCTCTCTCTCTATCTCTCTCTCTCTCAAGTGGCAAAAACTAACAGTGATGCATTAATAGGGTTGGGTGAAGTTCTATCATGATGTGTCAAGTTGGAAAAACAACTAGCATCTTGGTTGATATCTTGGGCCTCTCTCTCTCTCTCTCTCTCTCTCTCTCTCTCTCTCTATCTCAAATGCATTTCGTGGTCCCAATATTGTAAATTTTCCCAAAGCGCATGTGTGTTCCCAAGATGTGTCAATTTTGAAAACCAACTAGCATCCTGGTTGGTATCTTAGGCCTCTCTCTCTCTCTCTCTCTCTCTCTCAAATTCATTTTATGGTCCCAATATTGTAAATGTTCCTAAAGCGCATGTGTGTTCCCAAGATATGTCAATTTTGAAAACTAACTAGCATCCTGGTTGGTACCTTGTGCCTTTTCAATCTTCGATTCCCAAGAACATGTGCACATTCCTAGGAGCATTCATGGATTAATGTGGGTGTGCATTCCTCATGGCACAATTTCCACTTTCGATGCCATCATGTTTGTCTGTCTGCCCTATATTGTTTGTCTTCAAGAAAGGAACCCAAGTTAACATAGAAAAAATCATCAATAATGGTGAGAACATACCTTGTAAGTTCTAAAGAATGATGATTCATTATACAAAGATCATAACACATCATATTTTATTGTGTTGTTTCCATCCAATACTTCCATTGGCTTAACTATATGAAACCATCATTTCATATAGATCAAAAACTATTGAATATGAGTATCTAATTATAATAAAATCATCCTACACATACTATTTGATTTCTTAATTATAATTAAATCTTAAAGGTAGTGTTATAACAAGTAAAGCATCAGGTCAACTTAAAACAAGTCCATAATTTATGTGAATATTCAAAGTAAAATAATGGAAATTATAATAATTTTGAATTCATTCAATAATAATCATAAAGTATCTCACTATGGAATAAGCTCATTTCAATTTAAGATTTTAATATCTATTGAAAACACCATCCTAATAAGATTTTCAAGCTATTAATCTCCACCATGAAACACTATTATGAAATAGCTCCCCTTAAAAATAATTAGTCAAATATTCTCCTCCATTATCAAACCTAAAATATTTTGTAGGTAAACCATGTTTTTTTTCAACCAATGACCTAATATCCATGAAATTTTAAAATACTATATCCTTTGTCTTCAAGAAGAAAACCCAAGTGAGCATACAAAAAGTTAATAAAGGTGAAAAAATATCTTCTACCTTCTAAAGAAGGTGGTCCATTGTATAAATATCATCACACATAATATATTGTGTCTTTTCCCTCCAAGGCTTCCATTTAGTGATCTATATGAAAACATCATTACATATAGATAAATAACTACTAATGATGAGTCTCTAGAGATAAGAAAATCATCCTAGGCATATTATCTAATTTCTCAATTATAATTCAATCTCAAAAATATTATTATGACAAGTAAAGAATTTGGTTAGATCAAGTCAAGTTAATATGTCATATGAGTAGTAAAAGTAAAATAAAGGAAATTAAAGTTTAACATTGAATTCATTCAACAACAATCATAAGGTATTTCAAGATAGTATAATGTAACAACCCTGGGTTGATTTTCCAAGTAAATAAAATAATACCAAGGTCATGGGACACGTTTTCCAAGTTGAATGGAGGGGGGGACATTATAGTGGGAATCACTTGTGGTTAATTAATGGCTATGGAAATTGGCAAAGGAAAGAGGCAATAAATGGAAATTTCATATGAGAAATAAAGGAAAATAGGAGTAAAGTGATATGAGGAGACACAAATATGCATGCAATGGAAATTAAAGAAAATTAGAGGAAAATGAAAGAAAACGGAAGGGACTAGACATCAATTATAAAAAGGCACCAGAGAAACAATTCACAACTTTTATGAGTTTTAGTTTTTGATGAATTCAGAAATAGATCTCTAAGAGAAGAGAGAGGAAGAAATTGAACAAGCAAGCAAGCAAAGGAAACCAAAGGAGCACAAGGGAAAGGTTCGAAACATAGCTACAGTAAGAGGACACTGCAGGTAATAGGTTTCATGTGTGGTTTCATTACCGAGATTTGGATGCATGGTACATGCATTTGTTTATTTGGTTGCTTTGTTGTCATTGGCATGGGAATTGCTTGGATTGATAGTGGTTTTCATCCTTTCCTTTCCATTTCCTGGATAGTCATGGTGTTGTGGTTCCTTGTTTTAGGTTAAGCTTTGGATGGCTGGTAGACTTTGGATTCTATAGAGGTGGTCATAGAAAATTCCCAAGGGTCAAGGGTGGAGATGGGAATTGTCCTAGAAATATTGACGGATGAGTGGAGATAGGAAAATTCCTCTAAGTATGGTGAAGAAAGTTGGAGGCATCCAAGCTTTTTTGGTGATATTGATTTTTGGAATGGCTTAGGTGAAATCACTTTGGTTGAGGGTTTAGATGTTTTTTCCTCTAGAAGCCTTGGTTGGTTCTATCTTGGTTTAAATGATATGATCCTACATTAATTCTTGGAATATGGAATAGGGGTATTTGGCTAAAAGAGAGATTTGGTTTAGCCCAATCTATGGTTAGGTATGACGTGGAAATCCAGGACTTGGATGGAATTTTCATATGTTAATATGAGTTATTTTATTATTGTGATTAATGAACACATGCATTAGTTATGGTGTTGATTTTATGACAGTTTGTCATGGATCCATTCTGGTTATATGTTGGTTATAGACATGGTTAAATCATGTGCTCTTATTTTGGATTTTTTTCATGATTTGATAAGTAATTGAATGGTTATGTGAATGCATGGGCTAACTAGTGTTTTGCAGCTAGTTTGAGAGGGCATTGATCCTTCTTGATGATTCCTTATTGAAGTTAAGGAGACATAGAACATATATGCATTCATAACCTATAGTGAGTATGTTCACCATGTGTGTGGTGAAATTTTCTCATGTGTTTGGAAACTTTTGAGAAATATATAGCCTTAGCACTTATCATATAGACTTTTCATCACCTTAAACTTGATTCTAAAAAGTTTTAGGAAGTGGCCTGTAGGCTAGTCCTGAAAATGTGGCACTGATTTCACGCCCACATCCATGGATCTAGTAAATTTTGGCTGTAACCACATGGAGGGAGGATTTTGCATGATTGTGGAGCCTTCCAGCCACACTCATGATGGATTATGTGTGCGACTAGGCTATGAGCTCAGTTAAAAGGAAGTTCCCACTCTGTGTCTAATCACTAGGTTTTTTGGTATGACACCTAGGTGATATGGTGTCTTTGAGAGGCTTCAATAATTTTCTGGTTAGTAGACCCCACTTCCATAACTGGAACTTGGATGTTAGGTCATTTCATAGTAACTCACAACTCATGTTTACCCTGGTAAATATGTTAAAGTGGGTAAATGTTGGATGTGGTGGTTAGAGGGTGGTATCAGAGCGAGGTTGTAGCATTGGACCTCAGGGTGAAGATAGTTTGTTATGCATGCATGTCAATTGTATATGTGTTCATCATGCATGGATTTTGGTTATTTACTGTTATTATTATGATGTGTTGTGTTGAGACCTTTCTTTTTCTGAAGGAAATTTTGGAAAATATGGTTGGAAAACAATTGTGGAGAAGAAATGGTTAGAATTTCCATAAGCGGCCACCAGAAATAGGAAAGCGACGGGGAAGTTAAAATTCAGTTATATTGGGATTTTCAAAGCCACGAAAGATGGAAGCGCATGCTATATTTTTAAATAATCAAATCTGATAAGGAAAAAAGCACCAGAACCGTTAAAGTGGAATCGATTGAGATAGGGATCAAGGAATCTGCATGTTGATTAGATTAGACCAGATCAAGTGAGCATGATCTATAAAAAGGGCCAAAGATGAACAAATTTGGATGATGAAGGATTTATTGGTTGAAGAATTGGAGTTTTTTTGGTTTACTGTTGTGTAATATATCAAATAGAGTCTGAATTATTTCTCTCTAAAAAATTTCCATGTCCTTGTAATGTAATTTGGTCCATAATATTAAGATCTCGCAAGTATGCACACGTTTCTAGTGTAATATATTTGGATAGTGAATAAAGGAGCTTTTCTTGTAGTAATGAACTGTAATTTTATGTTTGATGATTATGTGTCCCCTTTAAAATTTTAATTTTATTTGTATGATTAGTTTACTGTTAGCTATGGATGTTTAATCTGCATGTCAGCTTTGTTGTGCTGGTTAATGGTATGTTTAGAATGAATGTAAAATATGATGGTTAAAACTTATTTTCTACCATTCTATATCCCTTATCTCTCATTGTTCTCGAATGCCTCGGGTGAGACACTCCATTTTCCCAAATAGGAGTGAAAATGTTGGTGATAAGATAGAATACGATGATAATTTTTGTTGGAAACCTAAGGTTGAACCCTCGGTCTCTAATGTTTAAATTTTACACCAACAAATGGTTCTATTGCTGGGACCAGTGAAAATTTCAGAAGGTATCTAGATCATGGTGTCGAGGATTCTTAGTGGAGATATTAATGATTGGTGGCTGAGAATATTGATCTCTTTATTCTGCAAAAGCTCAACTATGACATAGGAAATTATATTGGGTTAAGGAAGAAGTTTTGTATGCAGAGCCAATCAATGCAGAATTTTTTGGTGCAATTTTCCTGAAAATTTGCATAATTGGTTGAGGAGGCTATAAATTAAATTCGGAGTTAGAAATTTCCTCAGAATTCATAGATATTGGACCACAGTTGATTTTTCTAAGCTACACTAGTTAGACACTAAACTAACAAGAGATGTTGATTTTTGGGTTCATGCTACTTTAGAAGGATACATTATTGAGTTTGTGGCTAACAATCACCAATCCTATTCTAAAGTGGGAGAAGTATTTGAATACGTGTTGCAAGGAAGGATTTTGAAGGAAAATTTGTTGTGGATCAAAATTCTAATGGTTGAGGAATATATTCTATCGTTCAAAGAAAATAGGATGGTTTCTTAAAACCCTAAGTATTGGGATTTGGATCTAGGGGGAGTAATTTTTTGCAGTTGTGGAAGATGAGGGGTTGTTGCAATGGATCAAGAGGAGTTTTGGAATCCTCGATACTTTACCGTGATAAAGAGGGAATGAATAGTTGATGGGTGGAGGGAAAGAAAGTTGTGAGAAATTAGGATTAGAAGAAGAGAACTACAGAGGATATGGGAAGTGGTGACAAGTGCGACATTTCATAGAGAAGAAATGTATACTCCATGGCTGCGAGGGAAAGGAGAAAGTGAGGGATCTACCTCTATAGGAATAGGAGGCGTCGACAGAAGTCTTGTGGGGAGTTCTAATGGGAGAGATGGACCCCGCCTAGAGTCAAGATGATTTCATATGCCTGAACCAATCAGACATACATTGTGATGAATGACAAGCATACTCTAGTAGATGATGACATTCATTTTATAATGAGGATATTATTCTTTGAAGACGACTCGGTCCCTGTCAATAGCAGTCTACAAGATGGTTGTGAAATTACTCCTCTCCGTAACCTTCCCCTGGTATTGCATCAAGATCATGGCAATTTATTTTCTAAATTGTGTAAGACTTTACATTTTCAGCAAGTGCACTTTAGGTATGTAATTGGAAATTCTAGTGGAGGAAATAGCTCTAGTGGTGTTTTTCAATCAGGTTTAGGTAGTTATTTTCAATCAGGTTCCCAAGTATTTGTAATAGTTTCACCAGGGAAGAAAACCATGGACGGAAATACCACAAGATCACTTTCCCATTGTCTATATTTTTAGGATGTGGTGGTGAATATGTTGAGAAACATTGGTACTTATGTGAAGTTGTTTGGAGGGAAAGATAGATCCCTGACACCACTGTCCTCATTTAATTTCAAATGACTTTGTGAGATAGGGTTCTATGATGGTTCATTAAATGGCATGATTTGAGTCCAAACCCCACCATAGACCAAGTTAACTAATATTCTCTTCAATATTTTAAACTCCATCAGTCAAATAAGCAAGGTGTAGAAAAAACTATTGGATACTAGGAAAAGAGAAGGAGAATTTGCTTGGCAGTGTATGTAATAGTTTAAAGATTCTATTAGTAAATTTTCTTATCCAATCGACCCACATCACCAAATATATTGTTTTATTAAATTTTTGCTACCAATGACCAGGATTCCCTTATCACAACATAATATTGACACTTTACATGATGCTTTAGAGTAGGCGATGCAGATTGAAGTGATAGTGGGATACTCCAAAATAAAATTGCTAATTTGATAGAGATATTGAAGGTTATTACTCTTGCATAGCTGAATAGGCTTCATGTATGGTGCACAAATTTTCAAGTGGAGGGACATCATGCTACGTAATGTCCAAGGTTGAGGGTTACCGGACCATCTACTCTTCCTATGGGGCCCCATCCACCGCTGTATAGTGTTGGGGTTGTGAAAATGTCCTTAACAATGGAATTTAAAGGACATTCTCAATAACACATGTTTCCTAATCACCAAGTTATGTCTATGAATGAGTATTATGAAATTTGTAGATCTTATGGTCTTCACCATGTTTATGTCATATTTTGTAGAAGTATTACAATGTGCCAAACAACCTATTTTGTGAATTTTGTGGATCTCCTACACACCACATGGATTAGCGTAGATCTTTGGATGTTATGGGCAATCGTCTTAATCATACAAAATTTAGAGTCAATGAAACTCCTCCAGGCTAATGAGGAGAAAAATTATTTTAAAGAATTAAACTTGATTAATGTAGATCTGCGAGAGTCGAAACCATCTATGAAGCCTAAGATCATCATTGTTACCATAGGGGGGAAAGGACTAGAGCTGATATTGGGACTCCTAAAAAACCTACTGTTATAAATATTTTATCACCTAAAAGGTATTATGACTCCAATCAACATAAATAATATTATAAGGATGCAGCTAAAATTTTTAAGTAGTTGGTTTCTTCTTACAACCCTCACATAGAGCAACGATAATGGGTGCAAGGAAAGAGTCCAAGATTTTCACAGGAGGTATCTCAACCTGTTATAGACTATTTAAATTTATTCTTGAAAATTACGAATGATGAGCAGTTGGATGTAAAATTGTGCAATAAACTGAAGGAAATTGTGAAATGTAACCAATTATCAGATGAGACCATATCTCTCAATTTACTTGAGAGATATTCTAGAAGAGTTTGGAAAAATAATCAGAGAAAAGGAAGAGAGTTTCGAGTATATGCTCAAATTTCAAGGTATTAGATTAAATATTTTATTCTAGATCTTGGGTCGAATGTGAATATTTTTCCAAGGAAAACATGGGAGGTCTTTGGGAGGCCAAAGCTAGTTTTTTCTCTGATTCAAATACGAATGGAAAACCAATATTGCATCATGCCTATTGGTTGACTGGAGAATGTTGAAGTTGATATTGCAAGTGTAAAAACATATGCATACTTTGAGGTTATAGATATTATGGGCGATTAATATCCATATCCAGCCTTGTTGGGAATTGATTGGGAATTTGAAAACTATGCAGTTATTGATTTAAAAAGGGATACTATGAATTTTTAAGTATATGGAGTCTGGGTCATATAACCTTTAGATCCTTACCAAGGTTCAAGGTTCACAGAACCTGTAGATGACGTGGATGAGCCTAGTAGGGTCGACCAGATTTATCATCTTATTACTAGGAAGAGGGAAGACTACATCAATCTGAATACAACAGGTTTTATTTTCTGTAGAAGTATCAAAAGAATTGAGATTGGCTTAGATGTTATGATGTATTACTGGCATCAAGGAGATTATGAGGTTCATTCTCAACATTGTGAAATTGTTCGTTGTGCTCGTTGGCTTGTTACTAAGGTACATGAATATCCTATTTTTAATGGTACTGGATCTGTTGTGAATTTTCTTTAAGAAGTTGATTCTAAGATTGAAGAAGGAAAAATGATCCCTTTGATGGATGTTGCTTTGCATGTGACCCCTGTGAGATGGTGGGGGCCCCATCATACTACCTTCGAGATTGGCAAACCATTAAATTTTCTATGTTGTGTATATTTTTTTCTCTAGAGAGTCCCTTTTGTAGAATTCCTAGATATGATGGATACACCAACCGACAAAATCATATACAAAATTTTAATTTTGTTTGGTCAAAAATTATCTTACAAGCTACGACGTGGACACACTAGTTCATTCATACATTGGGAACATTTATGCAAGATTGGTGTTTAAAAGAAAAAATGAAGAGACATAAAGTAGATTGGGATATATTAACAACCCAATTTTGCAGTGACTTCTCATTCTGAGATGAGGATGTGAGAATAATTGAATCTTTAAAAGCTATTAAATGAGTACAATTGCCTTTTGGAAAATTTCTTGAGGAATGTTGCAGGTATGGGGAATTTGCGCATCAATATGAATATGGTTTTCATGAGGTTGTAGCCTATGGAAAATTTGGTAAAGTACCTAATGATGATCTAAAAGAGTTAAAGCACTTATCTTTTAAATAATATGAGGGGGGGAGAGAGATGAAGGAAGACCTTGTGAAGGATGTGCCTCATTTGAAACATTGAAGCTACATAAATTCAACATTGGGAACTATGAGAAGCCCAAAATTGCCTCTATCAGTGATTATTGGGATGAGAAGACTACTAAGGAAATTTATTATTTGTTAAAGGAATATAAATCTTTGTTCCCTTCATCAGTCTCAATGCTTAAGGGGATTAAAGGATATTTGGGGGAGATGAATATAGTTTTGAAACCTGATGTAAAGCCGATTAAGCTTCAACCATATCAATTAAATCCTTGAGTCAAACAAAATTTGAAGAAAGAGATTGATAATATTTTGGTTGCAGGACTTATATTTTGAGTTGATGAAGCAAAGTGGATTATTCCCATTGTAATCTAGGATAAGAAATATTCACATAATATCAAAGTTTCTTTGGACTATAGGATTGTTAATAATGCTTGTGTCCATGATCCATTTCCTACTCCTTTTAGTGATGAGGTCTTGGATAATGTTGCAGGTAATAAATCGTATTCCTTCAGTGATGGTGTCTCTGAAAATTACCAAGTTCGTATTGTAGAAGAAGATAATAAGTAAACCACCTTTACGACGAAATGGGGCTCTTATGCTTACAATGTTATGTCATTTGGCCTGAAGAATGCTCCCACTATTTTTTCAATTTTGATTGTTGAATTCCACAACTATATTCATAAGTTTCTTGAGGTATATATGGAAAATTAGATAGTTTGTATTTTATTGAAGAAAAGTTCTATTTTTCTTAGGGTCATGTTTGATTGTGTGAAAATTCCTTAACTGGAATCCTATTGCAGCAATTGTTTTTTTTTCTCTTAATTGTTAATTCTACTGAACAATTTATTTGCAATTTTGTAAGAGAAATACTAAATAAATCATGCTGCAATTTACACAAATAAAATTGCGGAATAATAAATGTTGGAAGAAATTCTAGCACACACACATAAAATTCACACAATTATTTTGGACAAAAGTCCCCAGAAAAACCGAACTTGGGAAAACTGATGCAATAGATGAGGGTTTTATTATTAAGAAGAAGTGAAATAATATGAGTAAAATTGGATGTCAAAACTGGAAATCCTACAGAGAAATACCGGTAAGAAAAATATAGTGAGTAAATTTCTTCGCACCACAGGAAAATCCAGGCTCTAACGTCAGGTCGAGGTGAGTCATCCAAGCTGGATCTGCGCAGCTACTACATCACACCAGCGTAGCCACTTATGCACTCATTTTGAACCAGCTTATCCTCAATCCATGTAGTATGTTTGTGTCTGGGAAAATGTCTCCCCTGGCCTCCATAACCTTTTTCCAGCTTCTGGCAATGGAAGCACTGAAACTAGTCTTTCCCTAGCACAATTGAAACTTCCTCTAAAGGCTAATGTGTTTCCTCTGTGTCAGCCTCTTTATGCCTCGTTTTCCTCTCTAAAAATGCACTCACTAAATCTGGAGTTCTTCCTCCAGCTTCACTGTCTCTGCCCCTCTTCCTCACTACTTCGATCTCACTAGATATCTCTCCGTCAACTAATTGTTGCTACTCTAGAAATCGATCAGCTCATGAAATTGAACCTCTCATGTGTGTTCTCCATCACCACATCAACATCCTCTTATAATCCTCTGTTGGAGCACCAACAACCAAGATTAAAATATAATTGATGGCTAGGATCATCTTGAAGTCGATCTGTGTGATTTTCTATATGCTTCTCACCTTAACTTAATTAATTATGATTAATTAGTCATATTCCCTAAGTTTAGACTTAGGAAATTTTTTTTTTTTTTCTAAGTAAATTTAACTCTATTAATGAAACATATAATACAGAAATATCAGGGCGTCAGGAGCGCCATATAGTCAACAAAATATCAAAAAATTGAACCGCCCACTGGGGGAAACCGGTTCAGGAGACGTTTGAAAGCTACCTCAGGAGAGGAAACCAGCTGTTACACACCAAAATTGAGCTGAGAATGGAGCCGCCCACTCAGGGAAACTGGCTTACACCATGATTTTGAACAGACTCAACATAGGACATCATTTTGAACAAACTGAGAGTAATAACATTTAAACTAGACAAAATATCACAAAAATAAGTCAAAGAGCCTGGAGCACAAACAGAAGCGCTAGAGCCCATAGTCACCCGAGGGAGATTCCTCCACAATTATACACCAGCCATCACCATCGTCTTCTGAGACTAGGACGTTCTGACTGGCGTTGGCTTCTGCATCACGATCATCAGCCGGCGGAGCCAGGTTCTGGAGGAGACTCGATCCACCAACAACCTCTTTCCGAGCGGAACCAATGTCCATCACCTGAGAAGCATGCTGACCGGTAGGAGGGGCCTGCGGAATGACAGGGGACGCTGAAGGAAGGGGGTCAGGGGAAGCTTCAGAGATTTCCTTGAAAGAGACCGAGATTGTGGAAATGACCAAGGGGCGAGAGGAATTACACTGAAAGTGGAAGACGACATTGGAAGGGAACCGAGCAAGGGCAGAGATAGCAGGCTGGAGGTTAGGGAAGTGCTGAGAGGCAGTGACACCATGCCTCGAGGAGGGAGAAGAATGCTGCACACGACCCCTGCGGTGAAGAACGCGCGAGGGAGGAGTGCTATCACTGGGACTAAGTGAGGGTGAAAGGGAATCAGAGGAAGGGGAGCGGCCACATCTGGAAGAGCTGGGGCGTGAAATTCCCCTACGACAACGCAGGCGATGCCTTACACGAGGCATGGCAGCTGTGGAATGATGAGAGAAGGCGAAGAATTTGGGCGGCACAGGCGGAGGAAACGGAGCAAACAAGCCAGGCGGCGAAGCGAGATGGAGAGCACAAAAAGGACTGTGGGTGAAATGAAAACCAGGGGAAAAACTAATGCAACAGCCCAAAGGGCAGCACTTACCCAAAGCAGTGCGGAGGCTTCGAACGTCAGCCTTAGGAGAGCAGATAGAGCTCACGGGCAGGAGCTGCAGCGACATGGAGACCTGCAAACCAGCGCACATCCAAACCAGAAAAGCCAAAGCCAGAATCAAATGTAGGGGCGGAGGACCAGAGCCGGACATTTTGAAACAGGCGGAGTCACGGCCTCCCCACCGACATAAATGCCGTGTAGGGTGACGGCCTGCAAGATTTAATAAACCCAAGGCGAGTAAATGTGAACCTCGGGCGGCCAAGTGGGCAAGCCACGCGCCAGCTCGCAGGTTCATCACTGTCAAATCTTTAATAACCACCCGCATCCGAGAAGACTTAGGAAATATTTGAAAAGTGGTTAATAATCTAATTAAGTCACTTCTAGGCAGAATTTCGAGAAACAATTTTTGGGTTTTGGATAAAAACTGTATTCTAGCCTCTCCACAAAATTTCGTGGCTAGAACACGTCCGATGCTACTAAAAATAACACTCCTTCTTAGCGAGGAATGTGTTCTAATGCTGCACCTGCTGCCACATTGCCATGTCTCTGCATCATCTCTTGTCATATTTTTTATATATGGCTAATACGACCCACCAAAAATTGTGCAACTATGACATGTGTTGCATCTGTGTTGTTGCTGACCCTGGTGAACTGCTACCAACACTACATCTGCACTGCAACTCCCTCTCATCTATTGTTGTTGCAAATGCAACATCTGCAACATAAAACCATCCAAAACACTGAACCAATTGTATTCAGTATGATGCATCTGTCATCCGTTTCCTGACTGCTACTAGCCTCTACAATGTTTACCGAAGACTTCACATTGTTGTTGACTATACAGTGCCACCAAATCTGCACTACGCTCCCCAACATTTGACTGCTACTAGTCTACAACTATCACTCTGGCATCTAACTACACTGAATGCCACTAGTCCATCCTGAAACTGAATATTGTGACCCCCCATAGCCAAGTACTGATCAAGGATGTGGAATCCTCAAGGATCCTTCCCATCTATAGCACTCTAGGGCTACAAACCAAATTCACCCAACATCACTCCTGGAGGTATCCAGCCTAGAGGAAAGCCTATAGATCTCTATAGAAGCTGCATGTTGGTCCTTCTTATCCTCTTTGTCTTCCTTCCTAATTGGGTACTATAGTGGCCTAGCTCACCAAACCTGAAGCATTTGACCTTTGGCAGGTCCTTATTCTTCTTCCTTTATTCCCGTTGTCCCTAACTGGGACCTTTTGATGCAAGGGCCACATTCTCCTCCTCCTTCACCTGCTTCAATCCACTACTGCTACCACAAATGGAGCTCTTTAGAAGGCCTCATCTCATATCCTCCTACTGCAAGTCATACCACATCTTTTCCCATCCAAGTAGCATGTCTCTGCCCAATATACTTTGGAGGAAGACCTACCAATAATCTAAGACACTATTGAGTGCCAACTACACTAGCTCTGAAGCTTGAGGCGTTGCCCCAAAAGCCAAAAACTGATCCCAGACCTCTTGAATATTGGTGAGGAAAGGGTATATGCCTTCCCCTTTTTGCATCTATATGCATCTCAAATTCTCCTCGAGGTACATCTTCCGCTACTCGGAAGTACCCTGATACAACATGGAGAGAGAAAGCCACATTTCCTTGGCAGTATCCTTGCCATCTATATGTGAAACAATGTGATCCTAGACTCCATCTAGGATCAACTGCTTCACATGTGCCATCTCCTTTATGTAATCCTTTAGTTGATCTGCATCTGTGGGAAACATCACCACATTATCGATATATGCCTTCAGGCCAAATTCATCTAGAAGGGAAGAGATCCTTGCCTTCCAGATGACATAGTTGGAAGAAAAATCCAACGTATATTGATCTCTCAGTCCTGTAGTGGCCGTATCTGATAAAATATCAAAAATGACCTCTTCCCCTATGCTTGGATGTTTCTTTACTATTCTCACTCCCTCTTGGAATTCATGGCTCTGCTAGTTACTACTGTCGATTTGCAACTGGAACAGAAGTTCCATGAGAGAAATTTTCCCTCAGTCTGCACTCTTATTCCACCGGACACAGGTTCTTCTCTAGAAACTACTACAAAATATCTCTACATCCAACTAGGGATCTTCCCAATGAAAAATACGAAGTTTCTCCCTTTACCTTTGGAGCGACTCAATATAGAAAATTTTGTTTTATTTTTTTACTCTTAGAAAAATCGAATTTCCTCAAGCAACTTGACCTCTTGGTAAAGTGATTGTGCTGGCCCTGGGAATTTTGATCTACTGCCCACACTGAACAACGAAATTAATTTTTTTTGCCTCTTACCTATTCGACTGATCAACTGCGCTATGATACCATGTGAAAATTCCTAAACTAGAATCCTATTGCACCAACTGGTAAGTATTCTCCTAATTGTTAATTTTACTTAACAATTTATTTAAAGTTTTCTATGAAAAATACAGAATAAATCAAGTTGCAATATACACAAATAAAAATATGGAAGAATAAACATTGGAATAAATTCTAACACACACATAAAATTTACACATTTATTTTTGGACAAGAGTCCCGGAAAAACCCAACTTGGGAAAAAATGTACAACAGATGAGGGTTTTATTATTAAGAAATAGTGAAATAATATGAATACAATTGGATGTCGAAACTAGAAATCCCATAGATAAATACCGGCAAAAAAAAATTGGTGATGAAATTTCCTCACTCCACACAAAAATTCAGGCTCTGACCTCAGCTCTAGGTGAGCCGTCCAAACTGTCTTTGCATCTGCATCCCACCAACACACTCCATTCTACACTTAGTTTGAACCAGCTTATCCTCAAGCCATCAAGTCTGCTGATGTCTGGTAAAATATCTCTCCTCGCCTCTGGAACTTCTGTCTAGCTTCTGGCACTAAAACTCGTCTTTCCCTAGAAGAATAGAAAATTCCTCTAGAGGTTACTGCATTGCCTCTGCATCAGACCCTCTATGGATTTTCTTCCTCTCTAAAAATGCACTCATCGGATCTGGAATTCTTCCTCCAACTACAATGTCTATGTCCATCTTCCTCACTACTTTGATATCACTAGCTATCTTTTTGGAAACTGATTGTTTCTACTATGGAAATCATTCTCATGAAATTGAACCTCTCAAGTATGTTCTCCATCACCACATTTTCCTCCTCTTATAATCCTCTTTTGGAGCACCAACGACCAAATTTTAAAGCATAATCGATGGCTAGGATAATCTTAGAGTTGATCCGTGTGAGTTTCTATATGATTCTCACCTTGAATTTAATAATTATGATTAATTAACAATATTCCCTAAGTTTATACTTATGAAATATTTAAAATATGGTTAATAATCTAATTAAGTCACTTCTAGGAAGAATTTCTAGAAGCGATTTATGGGTTTTGGAGAGATCCTGTACTCTAGCCTCTCAACAAAATTTCATGGATAGAAGACATCTAATGCTAAAAAAACTAACAGCTAATTGTAGGAAGTTATAAATTTCTCTAAACTTGAAGAAGTGTACTTTTTTTGTCCCTTTTGGAACTTTTCCTTGACATATAGCTTATAAGGAAGGAGTATGTATAATCGATGGATAGGATAATCTTAGAGTTGATCCGTGTGAGTTTCTATATGATTCTCACCTTGAATTTATTAAATATGATTAATTAACAATATTCCCTAAGTTTATACTTAGGAAATATTTAAAATATGGTTAATAATCTAATTAAGTCACTTCTAGGAAGAATTTCTAGAAGCGATTTCTAGGTTTTGGAGAAATCCTGTACTCTAGCCTCTCAACAAAATTTCATGGATAGAACACATCTGATGCTAAAAAAACTAACAGATAATTGTAGGAAGTTATAAATGTCTCTAAACTTGAAGAAGTGTATTTTTGTTGTCCCTTTTGGAACATTTCCTTGACATATAGCTTGTAAGGAAGGAGTATGTATAGATCCTACCAAGGTTGCGGTAATATTGAATATGGCACCACCAATAGTTATTTTTAAACATTTAAGGTCAAATATGGGACACAAAATATATTATCATAGATTCATCTCTAATTATGCTCTAATTACTACAACATTGGAAAAATTGTTGAATAAATACGAGAATTTTTCTTGGACTGCTGAATGTGATGCTGCATTTGATACATCGAAGGAGAAGCTTGAAAGTGTGCCAATCTTCATTTATCCATTTTAGAATAAATAATTCCATATCCAAATAAATACATCAAGGATTGATTTGGGAGCTATCTTGACCTAGCCTAGAGAAGGTAATTTGGATCATCCAATTTATTTCACCAGTAGAAAAATTTCTATTGCGGAGAATAACTATACCACTATTGAACAAGAGGCCATTGCTATGGTGTATTAATTACAAAACTTCAGACAATATCTTTTGGGTGGTCACTTAAATTTTTTACCAATCATTTTTCTCTGAAGTACTTAGTTAATAAAAGTGTCTAAGATGGAAGGATATGAAGATGGCTTTTGTTATTTCAAGAATTTTCATTTCAAGTCATTGTTAAGCCAGACAGCTTGAATGCGGGTTTGGATCATTTATATTGATTAGAATCATATGAATTAGGAGGATCGGTGGACGAAAAATTACTAGATACACATTTATTCAGATTTGATGCAGTCCCATATTATTTGGAGGATATTACGTTGTTTCTTGTAACTGGTAAGTTCGCCGATGATTATACAACCACTCAAAGATGGCATATGGTTTTCTAAGATTCTGATTATCAACTTATTGCAAGTAAATTATATAAAATTGGACTAGATCATATCCTGTGCCAATGTGTTTTGGACCATGAAAGGTATAATATTTTATTAGAATGCCACTTGGGAGTTTTTGGAGGTCATGTTGGAGTCAAAGCAACTGTGAAGAAATTTTTGTAGGGTTTCTTGTCATGGCCAAGATTATTCAAAGACACTAAATATTATGTTAGTAAGTGTGATATTTTTCAAATATTTGGTCGACCATCTTAGAGGGATGAGCTTCCTTTACATCCAGTCAAAGCACTTGAAACATTTGAAAAATGGGAAGTTGATTTTGTAGGGCTGATTAATCCACCTGCACGACACTCACATGCTAGGTACATCATCACCACAACTGATTATTTTATTCATTGGGATGAATTTTTTCATGTTAAATATTGTATTGTTGATATGTTTTCTTGATTCCTATTTGAAAATATCATTACTAGATTTGGTTGTTCTAGAAACCTTACCATTGACCAAGGCTCACATTTTATTAATGAGACATTTAGTTCACTATCGTGAAATTTTATGATTTAGCACCATAAAATTAGCCCTCATTACCCGCAACCAAATGGAATTTTCTAAGCCTTTAACAATATTCTAGAGAAGGGTATTGTTAAAATTTTCCCTACAAATAGGGATGATTGGGATGAAAAAGTTCCAATAACATTATGGGCCCATCACACAAAAAATAAGTGCCTGCATAAGTATACACTGTTCTAAATTGTTTATGGACATGAAGCAATGGTTCTAGCTAAGTTTATAGTCCCAAATCTCTTTACTTCTCAGGAAACTAGGATTTTTAATGACGAGTATCTTGAAGAATGGCTACATGAGTTATGGAAATTGGATGAGAAAATATTCATTACAGACTTCCATTAGACTGTTGAAAAGGAAAGGAAAAATTATTGGCATGACAGGCACATAAAGAAGAAGTCATTTTCAGATGGAGACCAAGTACTGTTGTATTATAGTAAATATCACAAACATCCCGGTAAATTGCAGATGCATTGTCTTGGACTATTTTATGTTGCGAGGATTAGAGATTCTAGAGCTATCAAGCTTGCTCTATGGGATGGTATCATTTTATTTGTTTTGGTGAGTTACGCATGAATGAAACCTTACTATTGTTTGTAAGCTCAATTTTATTTTGAATGCTCTCTTCAAAACGAGTATTAGATTCTCTCTTCAAAGGGACTATTAGTTAGGTTTAAAGTTACTCAGTTGTGTCAATTTTAATAAGAATCTATTTTTTTGTTTAGCTTGTGTCAATAAATTATTTATGTTTTAGTTGTGACCCATCACAACTCATTGTCGTCGAGGAGCTATCATTGTGTCCTTTCTGTCAAAATGTTAGTCATAAATATGTATATTTTATTTCATTAAGTCTCTTCTTTCCTGTAATAGTTTTCCTTCACATTTAGTAATATTTCTCTATACAATTTAGTTAATTCCCCAATCTTGTCAATCGGTAATTTAAATTCTCTCATAAAGTTGAGAGATTTAATTGGTATTTGTGAAAATTTTCATATTAGAAATGATTTGGTTAATAAATATATTTATTGGATAATGTTCCAACTTTTCCAATGTTCTGCCATATGTTCTATATAATCCTATCCACTCGTCATTTATTTATCTCCACACTTGTGTTTTCGTTGATTTTTCATATTGTCTCTTCTTTCTTCTATTTTGTGTCTCCACCTTGTTGATGAACCCTTATTCACCTTGCTTACAATAGTCACTCATTCTTAATGGGCCATCCTACAAAACCCATTGCTCCCTTGGCCCCTTTCGATTATCATATCCACACCATGGATGATTTTTTGGGGAAATATGAGAAGGATTCTCTGGCTAACAATGATTTGTCCAGTCATGTTATTTTTACTGCACTTAAGTCTAATATTTTCATGCATATGAATTCGTGACTAGGTTCCCGTGCTTCCCACAAGATTAAACCAGACTTCCGGCCTTGGAAGAAATTAACCCTGATGGTCTTGCAGGACCTTCCTATCTTTGGTACTACCGAAGAATTTATGTGTTGAATCAAATTTCTAATCTGTAGAATTCATGGGGGTTCCTTATGGATGGATAGGGAATACCTAATTCACGTTGATGCTATTTTTAGACTCATGACATTATGACCCTATGGAAATGATGTTTCTAAGGATTTTAAGAGTGTTTCAAAGTGTGGCAAGAATATGGGTGAAAATAAACTCTATCTAAATTATGGTACAGAGTGCAAGAGGTGTGGAGTAGTGATTGACTTGATAAGTAATGAGAAGATCAAATTTTCTTGCCATATTATTTCAAGTAAACTTAAGCGGCATTACACAAAAGGGGAATGTTCATTAGATGTCATCTCTTCCACAGAAGTCTACAGTAAGGGAGAACAACTCAATTGGTCAATTTAATGTTGAATGAGCTCTTTGAGGCATTAAAGGATGTTCATAAGAGCGCTACATACTTTATTTTTGGATACCCAGTTATCTAGTTGGAAATGATGAAGTGGTGCCCCATATAAGGTCAAGACCTTGCTGAAGTTAGAAATGGAGAACCCTATTCTTATTCTTATGCTCCTCGAAGAACTACCCCAGACTCAGCTAATAAGGAGTTTAATGAGTATTTAAAAAATGGTATAATAATCTGATCGAAGTCACACACAATTAATCCAAGGTACCAATTCCTTTTCTTGACAAATATGCTGACCATGTCTGGTTTGGTATCAGCCACAAAAACTCAAATGTCCACCTTCATATTGTGAATATGGCAAATTTTTCTATGAGGAAATTTCTATTCTACTTCAATGAGAATTCCTTCCATGTAGAATTAATTTCACGGCCAGGATTCCAAGCTATGTTCATGGATGGTGAATTTTTTTATTCTTTTGATGGAATGGGGCCACACAATGTTGGGGATGGCACTCTGTCTTCCTCCAAGAAACACTCAACATATTTTGAGAAGGACCTTTAGCCATTGATGAAGAAATTTCAGGAGTGTACCTCATCTATCTATGACACCATGTTTGAGGTAGGTTCCATGGTACATTTTGATGCAATTGTTTATTTTGTTAACCCCATTTATGTTTCTCCACCTACCATTGTCGAAAAAAATCTCATTTTTATGAATATAGTTGCACTTTTCCCTGTACTACATCATCACAATCCCATGCCTAAGTCTTCTCATGTAATTGATATTACTAGTGAAGGTGCTCTTGATACTGATGAATTTTCTCCAATCACTAAAGAGAACAAAACCCAATAAATCCCTTATTCTCATAACTCTTCACCCAAAACTACTTCTAAAGTGACTATTTCCGACCGACTTGATCCTAGTACTACTCTTGGCGATACTAGCAACATGGAAACGAAGTTTGTTCTAGTGAACCTTATCATTTTTCCCAAACACTGTTTCCCAACACAGACCTAGGTGGAAGAATTTCTAACGCACCATGTTTCGTCATCAACTATCCCTCCACCATAACTCACCTCAGTTCTCTCTACTGAGAAATTTTCTACCTTCTTGGTGACGCATAAATCTATCACAAAGTTTTTTCATTGGTTTCCCAGTGATAGGATGTTGTTACACTACTACTTGGGCCAGTTCTTGCTAAACTCCGCATGGAAATTCAAAGGGAATAGATTCAGTACCAGGAATCCTCACCCCAAGGCCATTCTGAAAATTTGGTTTTCAACAGCTAATGCCTGCAAGCTCAATTCTTACCATCATATACTCTTTCTGTTGATAATCTCCAAAAATGTTCGACTTCGCACCTATTTCAACTCATCTAGGATTCTGCTACTTAGTTAGAATATCACCTCACTATTTCTAATTACAGATACAATGAACTTTCAACCACATATGAGCCACACAAAAAAACTCACTTTGGCCATAACTAAGCGAGACCAGTTGCATGAAGATAAATAACAATTGAAGAAACATATTTTAGATTTGGGATCTAAGTTTCAAAATATGTGGCCCAACATTGTTGAATTTTTTTCCAAGCCACCATAAGACCTCTATATATGTTCCCCTACTAAATGTTATGAATAGGTTGAGTCTTCTTACCGAAAACTTGTTGCGGTGAATTATGAATTGCAGGGTACTGTTATCGAAACTTTTTTAGCACTTCCAGACCCTTTCACACAGTATCAAGAACATATTACTCGGGAAATTGTTAAAGCATCATCAATTAGAGACTCTCTCAAGAAATTCATGGGTGATTCCCATGAAATTTGTAGTCAATTATCATATTGGAGTGGAGTGCTCACAAAGAAGAATCAGACATTGTATTAGCTTCGACAATCTATGAAGAAGGTATTTGATCAGTATATGAAGGCTCCTAATTTGGATCAATAAAAGAATGTCCTTGAACAATTGGATGCCTTGGATTCACAAATCCAATAGATGGAAGAGGCATCACATGCTACAAAGTGTGTATTAAGGGACCTTCGATGTAGGTTTTAACCCTATACAAAAATTATCTGCAAACGAATTCTTAAAAAATAGAAAATAAACAATAGCGAGAGCATAAAACATAAAATAGATATACACAAAGATTTTCCCTAGATCCCAAATCAGGAATACTAGCTTGATTTTTTATTATATTCCTTTTAATGTTACAACACATATATATACATGTTGAAGCAATCATAAACCCCAATCCATTAACCCTAGATTAAAACATAACCGTAGTTCCCTTGATCGGATCTACAAAATATCATGGGCAAAAAACCATCATGCCCCAAAACCATGTGCATACACATGCACAAAACCATAGGCAGGTCCACCCAACTAAAATAGGGTCCAAAAAAAATTTCCAGGGGCGCTGCCCCAGACCCCGTGCAGGGGGGTACCCACCCCTTGTGACCCCCCTGCGTGCGACTATTCATGTAAATAATATAAGACACACCCAAAATTCTCCCACTTGTTGTTTTCTTTCCGCGAGGGGCCACAAGAGAGCTTAATAATTATTCCAACCCAGCAACACCAATTTTTTCTCTACACCAAGAGAAATTCTGAGTACTCACAAACTTCGCCAATGCATTTGCAACATTATTCAAAGTGTCCACCTTTACCAGCAACACCTTTTTATCATCAACCATATCTCTCACAAAGTGATATTAAACATCAATGTGCTTTGTCTTTGAATGATAAGCAGGGTTCTTAGCCAAGAAAATTTCACTTTGGCTATCACAGTCTATCCTTATAGCTTGCTGCACCAACCCCACACTTGAACAAAATCTCTGCAACCAAAATTCTTCCTTGCTTGCACGAGTGGATGCTATGTATTCTGCCTCTATAATTGAAATATCCACTACAGACTGTATTTTAATCATCCAACTGACTACACCTCCAAACAGGCTAAACACATACCCACTTGTAGATCTTCTTTGGTCCAGATCTCCAGCCCAGTTTGCATCAAAAAAACCTCGGATGTCCAAAAATCCATCTAATCCTAGTTTTCGTTGGTAGCAGAAACCATAATCACTAGTGCCACACAAATATATAAAAACCCGCTTCACTTTTGTCTAATGATCCTTCCCTGGTTTTGACATAAGCATACTCAATATTCCTATTGCATGTGCAATTTCTCATCTAGTACAAACCATTGCATACATCAGGCTACCCACTACACTTGCATATGGAACATGGGATATATCCTCTTCTTCTTCTTGTGCCTTGGGACACTATTCAGCATATAGATTTACACCTACAGTAATAGGAACCTTCACCGGTTTACTATCCTACATATTGAACCTATATAATATTGTCTCGACATATTTCCTTTGGTTTAACCAGAGCTTCCTCTTTGTCTGATATCTCTTAAATTCCATGCCCAAAATATAGTTTTCAACAAAAATATCCTTCGTGTAGAATTTGGAGAACAATTGGGTCTTCAAATTTTGGATAATTTCTTTGTCATTTCCAAGCAACAACATATCATCCACATACAAGACCAAACCAATAACATGGTCACAAATTAATTTAAAATATAAAGAGTGATTCTCTTTGCTTCTACTGAAGCCAAGTCCCCGTATATATGTATCAAATTTCTGATACCACATCCTTGGTGACTGTTTTAACCCATACATAGAATTTTTTAACCTGCATACCAATTTTTTCTTACCCTTCACCGCAAAACCTTCACGTTGCTTCATGTAGATCTCCTCTTCTATATCCTTGTGAAGAAATGATGTATTTACATCCATCTGTTCTACCTCAAAATAAAATACAACAGCAATAGATAAAATTAATCTAATAGAAGTAACCTTGGCAACAGGAGAAAAAATATCACCAAAATCAATTCCCGACACGTGGGAATAACCTTTTCCTACTAACCAAACTTTGTATTTCTCCACCTTGCATTCTACATTCATCTTATTCTTAAACACCTATTTTATCCCAATGGGATTCCTTCGAGCTGACAACTCCACCAAATCCCATGCCTTTTTTGTGATAGGATGCCATTTTATCAACCATGGACTCCTTCTAGAGTTTTCCATCCTCTAAATCCACTGCCTCCCTGAAAATTCTAGGATAATCATCAATGACAGTTAAATAAAAATTTGAATAGAAAGAAGATGGAATATACCTTTATGGCTGCCTTCTTTCCCAAAATTGTATTCTCACTGCTGGAGTTTGTGGCTCTTCCTCTTCTAAATCTTGTTCTGTTGTAGAGTCTGATTCATCCTCCTTCAGCTAAAAATCTATCTTCTCAGGTTCCTTTGGTAGTACTTAATTTTTAACAACATATTTCACCTCTCTAAACACCAAATCTCGATTGTACAAAACCTTCCTTGTTTCTTGGTTCCAAAGCTTGTAACCTTTTAAACCAAACTTATACCCAATAAAGAAACACCTTTCATATTTATTATCAAACTTGGTCCTTTTCGAATTTGGAACATGTACATATGCATCACATCCAAATACCCTCCAATGTGAAAGAGAGGGTTTATTATCATTCCATCCCTTATGTGGAGTCTCATCCTCCAACGTCGACGAAGGTGATCTGTTAACCAGGTAACATGCAGTCTCCACTGCCTCTGCCCAAAATTCATGTCCTAACCCGATACCACCAAGCATCCTTTTTGCCTTTTCCATCACCGTTTTGTTCATTCTTTCTGCAACTCCATTTTGCTGAGGTGTGTATGGATTATTATTTTGCTATGATATACCACACTTCTTACAAAACTATTCAAATTCCTTCTTTTAGAACTCTCCACCATTATCGGTCCTCAACACCTTTATCTTCTTATCTATTTGGTCTTCCACCAGAGCCTTAAATTATTTAAATTTGTCAAAGACTTCATATTTCTTCCACAAGAAATGTATCCATGTATTCCTTGAGAAGTCATATATGAATGAAACATAGTACAGATACTTACTTAGTTATGGAACCAACACAAGTCCAAACACATCACTGTGCACAAGCTCTAATATCTTGTTTTCCAT
Source organism: Pinus albicaulis (assembly GCA_034641835.2). Taxonomy (NCBI): domain Eukaryota; kingdom Viridiplantae; phylum Streptophyta; class Pinopsida; order Pinales; family Pinaceae; genus Pinus; species Pinus albicaulis. The sequence continues at coordinate 739,122 of MU968411.1, read as the reverse complement.
CTTAGCACTAGAAGGAAAACTCACCCAATTATTATTCCCATATACACAATGTTCACAAAAATCGAAATCCAGAGAGAAATTATACATTCCTTATACCATACCATGACCATGCAGTATTTGAAGGCCCTTCTCACCAATATGTCCAAGCCTTTGATGCCATAGCATGGTCTTTTCTCGAGAGACCGCTAGGCTTTCTGCTCCACTTTCAGGAACCGTAGGACTGTTGCACCCATCAGTAACAATGCTACCATGAATCTTGTATAGATTTCCAATCCAAACTCCCTGCATTAACACCAGTGCTCCCCAGACCATCTTGCAAGTATCTTTCTTGAACATTGTTTTTACACTTGCATAATCCATCTTTCTTACATAAACAATATTTCGGGCCAATGCAGTAATATGAAGAACACCAGGAAGTGTTCTAATACTTCCACCTTGCAGCATCGGCTTGAATTTTCTACGTCTGACGATTATGGCCTTCCTATCATCCCCTAAGAAGACATCACCACCATCATAATTCTCATACTTGCAAAACCACACCCTATGGGGAGTGAAGTGAAAGGATGCACCTGATTCAATCAACCATACCTCATGATCTACAATTGTATTTGAAGAAGAAGCCAAATAAACATCCCCACCTTCATCTAAGGTGGTTTTTTCCTTTGCAGAAGGAGAATCATTAGATCCATTTCCTTTCTCAGGAGAATTATATCTACAGTCGTTTTTGAAGTTCCCTTCATTTCCATATTTCTAGCACATATTTATAGTATTTCCTAGAGATTTAGATATCCATTGTGATTCATATCTCCCACTCGAAAACTTATTTTTGTTTATGTTTTTGACCTTCCTCGTACAGATAAGGCATCTCCATTCTTGCCCTCGGTATTTCTCCATCTCATTTCCTTTGACAGCAAGGCTAAGACAATTTCAAAAAAATTAAAGGTAGTTATATTGCTACCTATTGCAATAACCATACTGTCCCACGAATCTTGTAGAGAACTCAAAAAAATCATGCACCTATCTTCATCTGAGATTTTGATATCAAAAAATGAAAACTAACTTACCACAATATTGAAGTCATTCAGATGCTTTGTCACCATGTCTCCATCCTTTATCCTCGGGTTATACAGCTTTTTCCACAATAAAAAATTATTCACCAGAGACTTAGATTGGTACAAAGTCCCTAACATGACCCAAAAATTCTTCATCGTAGCTTCCCCAAATACATTCAAAAATACTGAATCTGAGATACACAATTGTATTGCGCTCTTTCACTTCTGATCCAACTTCGCTCAGTCTTCATATGACATTGTCATTGGTTTAGTACCTAGATCTACCATGATCCATTTCTCTTTATCCACCAGAAGATCCTCCATCTTGAGCTTCCACAAATCAAAACTCTGACCAAATCTCCCACTGAATAGGGTCTACCATAGGCCCAAGAAAAAAACCCCTCAGCAAAAATGACATCCCCTTGAAGCCGAAACAACTTTGATACCAAATGTAGGTTTTAACCTGTACAAAAATTATTTGCAAATGAATTCTTAAAAAATAGAAAATAAACAATAGAGAGAGCATAAAACATAAAATAGATATACACAGAGATTTTCCCCTGGATCCCAAATCACGACTACGAGCTTGATTTTTTAATATATTCCTTTTAGTGTTACAACACATATATATACATGTTGAAGCATTCAAAAGCCCTAATCCATTAACCCTGGATTATAACATAATAGTAGTTCCCTTGACCGAAACTACAAAATACCAGTGGAAAAAAACCATCATGCCCAAAAACCATGTGCAAACCCATGCACAAAATTGTAGGCACGTGCAACTATTGGTGGAAATAATATAACACACACCCAACATTTGACCTGTTTCACAAAACCACTTTGTCACACTACGTACCTTACATGTTACAACTTATGGGAAATTATAGGAATTTCTCTAACCTCAACTTGAGGAGCCTACCGTCGGGGCTACTGAGAAATTCGTTGGAAATTTCATTGCTATTTTGGACCCTTGGAAGGTTATTGTTAATGAATATACCAATTTCAAGAATTATGGGTTGTGGGAGGTGCCAGAGTTGAGTCCTTCCTTTCAAGGAGAATCAACACCATAGAAAGATGAAGTAGCGGGTGAAGAAATAGAACCACAGGTAGGATTATATGCGCTAACAATAAATTGACTTGAGGGTGAGTCAATAGATTGTGGTTGAGGATTGTTGAAGTAATTTTTTAAAAATATAGATGGAAAAAAATTGAGGAGAAGAAATGTTTAGACTTGCTGGAAGAGGCCACCAGAAATCGAGAAGTGGTAGAGAAGTCAAAAGTTAGTTCTATCAGGATTTGTGAAGAAACAAAAGAAGGAAGCACATGCCATATTTTGAAAGAATCAAATATGATCAAGAAAAAATCACCAAAACCCATCAAAGTGGAATCGATCGAGATACAGATCAAGGAATCTGCATGTTTATTAGATTAGACTAGATCAATCGAGCGTGATCTACAAAAAGGGCCAAATATGAACAAATTGGGTTGCTGAAGGATTTAGTGGTTGAATAATTGTAGTTTGGTCATTTAGTGTTGTGTAATATCTCGAATACAGTCTAAATATTTTCTCTCTGAAATTATATCATTTCCTTGTAATGTAGTGTGTTCTATAATATTAAGATCTCGCAAACATGTGCGAGTTTCAAGTGTAATATTTTTGGATAATGAATAAAGGAGTTGTTGTTGCAAGAATGAATTGTGACTTGATGTATGATAATTTTGTGTCCCCTTTAAAATTTTAATTGTCTTTCTATGATATTTTTACTGCCTTTAGTTATGGATGTTTAATCTACATGTTGGCTTTGTTTCAATGGTTAATGAGATGGTCAGAATGAATGTATAATATGATGGTTAAAACTTCTTTTCCACCATTCTAAATCCATATATCTCATTTTTTTGGCATGCCTCGGGTGATAAACTCCTTTTTCCTAAAGAGGATTGAAAATTCCGGTGATAAGCTAGACTACAATGGTATTTTTGTTTGGTAACCTAAGGTTGAATCCTAGGTCTCTAATGTTTAAATTTTATTCCAACAAGATAGTATGATTGTTATGTTGTACTGTGCTAATATGGATTTACCTGTGAAGATACAATAACCTCCCCTACAATACATTTAGGTATGATTTTGATTATATTTTACATAGCTAAAAATGGAATATTGCAAGAAATAGAAGGACAAGATATGGAGAGTAGAATAGTTGAGTATAGTTCATATGAATCTCTGTACAAGCCTGAAGGGACATTGGTAGGATGGGAGAGATCATTTGAGTATTATGGAGAGGGACATTATCCTATTTTGGATAACACATTGAGAAGTTTTAATGCATAAATTATGAGTTGCAAGGAATAAAATGAGTGATTGATTGAGGAACAGGAAAGGACTTCCGAATATCTAGGAAAACAAGTTTAAGTTAACGCAGTGATTCTTCAGAGACTTCGTTATTTATAGAAGCAGGGATAGCTAGGGATCAATCATAGACAAGAATAAAATACAAATGGTGCAGATGGAATCAAGTATCAAAAATGGTATGGGATGGATAGATATGATACAGTCATAGGTGGTAGATCCTTGGAAACACCTGATAGGAGGCATAACACTCATGGATTTTAGTCTAGCTCTAGTTATTATAGATATCATCATCATCACCGCTAGTATCTTATAGGAGGAGTGAAAGGGGATATTTTCTAAAAGAGTTCAAGAAATCAAAACCTCCTTATTTTGATGGATAAATGAAGAAATCAGAAGATGCTGAAGCATGGCTTCCTAGGATAAATAAGATCTTTGGATTGCATGATTATACACAGAACATGAAATCCAAGATAACTATCTTTAGTCTCAAGGTAAAAGAAGATATGTGGTGGGAATATGTTAAGTATGTTAGAGGCATCACAGAAGAATATTTTATTTGGAATGAGTTTGAAAGACTCTTCAGGAAGAAGTATCTGTCTCAGAGGTATTATAATAGAAATGGCAAGGAATTCTTTGAGCTCAAGATGGATTCCATGATAGATGAACTGTACACAAACAAATTTCTAGAGTTGTTGAGGTATGTGCCTTACCTCAAGAATGACAAAAAAAAAGGTCCAAAGGTTCATCAGTGGATTTCCATTAGCATTCAAAGATAAGATTGAGTATGATAAGCCTTGGTAATTAGAGGAATTCATTGGGAAGCTAAAGTAGTGTTATGAGTAGTCAAAATGTAAGTCTGAGTTTAAGCATGAAGTGAAAGGTAATGAGAATAATAAAGGAAAATGACCTAATAAGTGAGGAAGATCTCAGGGTGCATGTGATAAGGAAAATGTACGACCTCATAAGAATTTTATTGCATCTAAGAAAGGACATGGGTCTAAGAAAGGACATGGGTCTTAGCCTGAGGAGAAACACAATAAAGGTGATGTAAGGAAACCTCTGAGGTGTCGGACTTGTGGTGGAGAGCATCCTAGGAGGGATTTTCCATCACATCAAGGTAGCGTGCCTAATATTTACAATTATTAGGAGGCATAGATGGTTGGTGATCTAGCCTACAACATTCCCTAGATTTATGTAGAAGTGGGTAATAGGCATGCGGATCATCATGAATTCATTATCGATATGGAAATTAAGTTGTGTGATCAATTTTTCTCTATTTTGATTGATCATGGTTTGAATTATAGCTATATTAGTCATGACCTGGTGGATCAATGTCGATTTAATAAATAAGTGCATGCAAAATCTTGGTTGGTGCAGTTGGCTATAGGGATCAAGAGAAGAGTTCATCACTAGGTGATATCTTGTGCATTTGATATGATTGGCATGACTAAACAAACACATCTAAATGTGCTTAATTTGGGTCATATAGAATGCTTTTGGACATGGATTGGTTGGTCATTCATAAGACCAAGGCAAACTATTATGAAAAGGCCATTGAGTGCATAGATGATAATGGAGAAAAGGGATTCTCGCAGGGAAAGAAGAAGCCTACATCAGTGAGAATGGTTACAACTATGCAGGCCAAGTGCAACCATAGGAAAGGATGTCCATTTTTTTAAATGCATATTTCCAGTGACAAAGGGAAGGATTTTGAGCATGATTAAGTCTTGAGGAAGTATCTTATCTTGCAGAAGTTTTAGGATTTGCTTACTACAGATATTCTAGAGTTGCCTCATCATAGAGAGGTGGATTTCTCTATCAAGTTTGTAATAGGGGTAGCACCAGCATATAAGGCACCATACATGATGAGCATGCTTGATTTGGTGGATTTGAAGTTGCATATTAAATAAATGCTCGATAAGGGAAGCATAAGGCCACGTGTATCTCCTTGGGGTGGACCAATGTTGTTTGTAAGGAAAAAGGATGATACTCTCATATTGTGCATTGATTACAGGAAGTTAAACAGGTTAAATATCAAAAAAAAGTATCCATTATCACGGGTTGATGATTTGTTTGATTAGCAGAAGAGAGACGCAGTTATTTTGAATATTGATATGAGATCAGGATATCATCAGGTGCACATCAAAGAAGAAGACATCTACACGTCTACATTTCGTTCAAGGTATGGACATTATGAGTTTGTGGCAGTTCCTTTTGGTCTTACCAATGCTCCGACCACCTTCATGTGTTTGATGAATAGTGTTTTTCACCCATACCTAAATAATTTTGTGATACTGTAATATTCCAAAATTTTCACACAATAAAATTGGAGTATTAGATTTTGATTTTTGCACCTAGTAGATGAATAAATGCGAAAAGGACCCATTTTTTACATTTATTGATATAAAATCCCTCTTGGTTTGAAAAGGGGATAACTTGATGGCTGGATTTCACACTTCCCATGTGTGAACAGGACGAGGATCATGAAGATTCAGTCAAAGTTGACCAAGTCAACAGTGTTTCCTAAGAAGGTGTGGCTTGCTTGAGAAGACAACACATTTTCTGAGGGAATGTATTCACATGGTGTTGGAAACCCTAATAGATGGGACCCAAGGTGAGGAGGCTCACAAAAATTATAAGGATGAAGATGGCAGAATTTAGGGGGAGCTTATGGATTACATTTTCATGTCTGCTTAGACGCTTGAGCATTCTTTAGTTGTTGAGCTGAGTATGCAATGTTGTTCAGTACAAGGCATTCCTGCTTAGGGATTCCTTCTCCTTCATTGAGATATCACTTGGAGGAGTTCTGTTCTTCATTCTCCCATATCTGGGCTTGAGGCCTAGCACCTTCTACAACTAAAACATTATTCTTGCAGTAGGAAACACTGTGTTGTTGCGTGTGCAGCGGGAGATTCATAACACCAGCTCTTGAGCTTATCTTTCAGAGGAAGGAGCTCCCCTTTCTTTGCAAGATCTATACAAGAGGTCCCGGAGCTTATCTGACATCTTGGAAAGTGGCCAAATCAGTTCCCATCCAATACAGTGCATTTCACTAGGGAAACTGTGTCATTTCTTCCAGAACAGCAGTTGCAAGGTTTGATCCCTTGTTTGTGAGCTCATTCCTTGGAGAAAGGGCCAACCCTTCTCCCAGAAAGCTGTGTATTTCATTCTTCTTCTGTCACTTGTATATTTCAGTCATATTTATTCATTGCTTTAGTATAACTATGTTTTTCAGATCCATATCTACAGATATGCATTTTTATACATTGTACTTTCATGTAATTCCTTGCCGGGTGATCTTATTTTGTATAAAACAGAATGAATCTCCATTTTCTCTACCATTGGATGATTGTACACCTCTGATCTCTTATTTCTCATCATTTTCTGCATAAACCCTCATTAAAATAATGCATTCCTTGCTTCATTACTTTCTACATGAGCTAGGCTATGGGGTTTGGGCTTATTTGAGTTGTATTGACTTGGGGAGATCTGTTTATGTTGGCTAGAGTGATTTGTTTCACCTATAATTATGCATGTAAGTTTTATATCATGTATTATAAGGGATCCAAGTCCCATTTCTCACTTTAATAGCATTATTTTCTGAAGACAATAGTTTTATGCCCTGTGTTGCTGCATTTCCCCACTTGGGAAGGAGAATATAGGCCATCTACTTGCTGAAGTTCTTTCATCTACTGGTGAGATGTTATTTTACATCTAATGAGTTGCTCTACATTGTTATGCTCATGATTTTCTGAAGCTCCACATTGGTAATAAATCAAAATATTCCCAATAGTGAAGTTGTTCCCATTTTGGGATATTACAATGGTATCAGAGCTTCCATCTTGGCTCATCCTGTGGATTTTATATCCAATAAGAAGATAAGAAGGAGAGGAGAACAAAATTATGGAGAGGATGAGATTACTCTCATCTATTTTCAGATCTAAGAAGAAAGAAGAGAAATGCATTGAAACGCCAAGAAGGTTTGTAGGGGGAGAGAGCTGCAGTGAGACCTATAGAAGGTTTCAGGAGGCAGAAGAAGATGCATGCACTTCCTGTTCTCATAGAGGAAGTGGAGAGCAAGGATACCACTTAGAGCATGAAATCCTGAGTGGGTATATGGTAGTATACAAGTGCCAACCTAGGGCTTTCAAAGAGACCCTAGATTTTCCTCAGTTTATTCAACTGAAAGAAGAAAGAAGACCCTATAGAAAAGGAGAAATTAAAGGCAATAGATTCCTATTTTCTACATTTGATGGGTCAACTACATCAAGATCTTGGGCAAGAAATATTGAGGAATTGTTCCTACTACATCCAATGGTAGAGAAGGAGGCAGTAGAAGTTGCAGCGCTACACCTGAAGGGTGAAGCCAATGCTTGGTGGTTCAGTCACTTAAGCCATACCAGAGTGACTTCTTTTTCTGAGTTCACTCAAAGGCTAATTAGAACCTTTTATCGAGAGAGATCAGAGGAGAGAAGGCCCACACCACCATGGGAGGAGACAAGTACCAGCGTTGTCACAGCCTTGGGAGAGCAGCCTTCTACATCAGTAATTAGGGAAACCATTACATTGGAAGGAGGAGCCCTTGCAGCTCTACAAGAGGTTCCTGCATCTCACCAAGGAATGGGAATATTTCCACTTTTACTTACTGCAGCAAATATTTCTAAAAATGGTGGAAATATGTCTTCATATGGCCCAGGATCGAACATTGTTGCTAAGGTAGAGCAGCAGGATTGCACTGCTCTGTGCAAACTTGAATGGTTCAAGGAAAAAATGAACCATCATTCTCATAGGCCCTTGTCAAGTTGCACACAACCCTTGAGGGTGGAGTGTGAATTCTTGGAGGATAGAGTGAACTTTTCTCTAAACAAATTCATGCAGAATCGAATGTTCATCCGGGATTTGAGACATGAGATAGCCAAAATACCCTAGAGGAGGGTTACAACGCTGTTAAGAGGTAGCAGCAAGGATGCTTTGCCTTCAGCCCCCTTGGATCCCTATGGGATCAATATGATCATCGGTGAGAGATCTTCTCTAGGAGGTCTCCAAGGAGTTGCATTTTAGCATCCCATGGAATGAAAGGAGAAAAATCTGATATGGGAGGATGGTAATTTTCTTTGGAGGAGTACCAAGATCGAGAATGGTAGGAGGCATCCGTCGGTGGATAAGTGGATGTGGATAGAGAGCAAGAAGCGGGAGAGCTACTTGCAATTCTATGATACTGGGTAGCAAGAGGAAAAATTGTGTTGGCTACTCTTGAGAGAGTTTGGCCATCATGAGACATATCCTTTTTCCAAGGGTATGTGGGAGGAGAGTACTTGGCAGGGTACTTGTATCATGGGGAAGCAAGGAGTGTGGATGCATTATCATGATGTAATAATTATGTTTTCACCACATGAGTTGTATGATGGAGGTATGATGGGGCAACAAATACATTTGTTGCTTTGGAGGATTGAGAGAGAGCAAGGGCAGAGTTGCTCTCACATTTTGCATGATGTTGCAATGGGAGGAGATGGCAACATTATGGGAGGATTATTTGACATGGAGCATGTCAGAGAATGGATTTATGATTTGGCAGGAGCCTATTTGCATAGGCCAACAGCACTGTCACTTTGGAGCAGGAAATTTTTGATGGAGTGTTCCTAGGATCACTTCATAATTGAAGCACTTGGTGGGCATAAAGGAGGTGATATTGGTAGAGGGGTGGATGGACTCATTTGTCATTTTGGTATGTTCTCCTTGACTTGGGTTTCTAGGCATGAGAGGGAGGATTTTCATGCAGCATGTGGTTCATTCCTCTTCATATGGGTATGTCATACCACTATGGAGGATCCATCTGTGGATTTTGTCACCATCTTGCTTTCATTACACGATAAGAATTCTCTTTTTGCACTTATTGATTGTTCAACACAATATTTGCATGCTCTTACAATTTCATTGTAGTGCATATCTCTACAAAGGGGCAATTTTTTCTTTAGGCTCCGTGGACCATTTTTGGCCAGCTATTCCGATGGAGACAGCCATCTACTATATGATCAGGGGCAAGTATTTGGTCACTCCTTATATGCTCAGTTGATACACTTAGCCATTTACTACTTGCTAGTAGATGTGGTGACTTACACAGCTAGCCATCTATCAAGAAACACCTTGCCATGCTCTTGTCTGAAGCTGCAGTGGGGAAGACTGCACTATGACCACTTGGGAGACTTTTGGTACCCTCCAGCACCACATAAAAACTTCAGTATTTCTTTCATTATGATGCTGATCATGATCCTATTTTCTGATATTATTCCTTCTTTTATGGGGAGCATGATTGGAGGAGAAACACATGGGGTGGATGTGTTCTTGGGGGAGGAGCATCCCCACACTTTCTACATTACATGTTCTAAGGGGAGCATGGGAAGAGACATGGCCTCTATATCAAAATAGTTGTTTCTTAATGAGGAGGACCATGAGATGGATGGGATACCATATGGTGGTGATTTCTTTTCCATCATGTATGAGATGGTTTGGGCCAGCTAGATTCACAGCACTGGGAGAGGGACCTTTGGAGGTCTAGTATTCTTCCTGCCATTGGAGGGAAACATTATGATAGCCAAAGATCAGAAAATTCTCTACACTTCTCTTAAGTGGAGGGGAAGACAACATGGGGTAGGCAATATTGCCTACCATATTCAGATTTTCAGCCCACCTATTCTACATGAGCTCAAGGTGGAAGAGATCCTTCATGAGTTGTCAACCGGGAGGGTGACTCATTTTGTTTGTTTGATAGCTTGGGGAGGAGAGATTCAAAGGGGGATGATGAATCCCAATCTATATCATCCCTCATGCCTCAAGAGGACCTTAAAACAGTACACTGTTGCCTCCATGGATGTTCTACTGTCACATAATGTCAGCTATTTAGATATCTTACACACTTGGGAGGGGAAACTTGGAGATATACTGATGATGCAGCACCTTGATCTTTGGAGGATTTCATATTATGAGGTTGCTACAAGGGAGAAGAGGGTGCTCTTTAGCCCTATCCTTGCAGTTGCTTGAGGACGAGCAACATTTTGGAGGGGAGGACTGTAATATTCCAAAATTTGCACACAAGGAAATTGGAATATTAGATTTTGATTTTTGCACCTAGTAGATGAATAAATGGGAAAAGGACCCATTTTTAAATTTTATTGACATAAAATCCCTCTTGGTGTGAAAAGGGGATAACTTGGTGGCTAGATTTTACACTTCCCATGTGTGAACAGGAAGAGGGTCATGAAGATTCAGTCAAAGTTGACCAAGTCAACAGTGCTGCCTAAGAAGGTGTGGCTTGCTTGAGAAGACAATGTAGTTTTGGATGGAATGTATTCACATGGTGTTGGAAACCCTAATATGTGGGACCCAAGGTGAGGAGGCTCACAAATATCATAAGGAGGAAGATGGTAGAATTTTGGGGGAGCTTATGGATTACATTTTCATGTCTTCTTAGACACTTAAGCATTCTTCAGCTATTGAGCTGAGTATGCAGTGTTGTTCAGCACAAGGCATTCCTGATTAGGAATTCCTTCTCCTTCATTGAGAGATCACTTGGAGGATTTTTGTTCTTCATTCTCCCATATCTGGGCTTGAGGCCTAGCACCTCCTACAACTACAGCATTATTCTTGCAGCAGGAAACACTATGTTGCTGGGTGTGCAGCGGGAGATTCATAACACTAGCTCTTGAGCTTATCTTTCAGAGGAGGGAGCTCCCCTTTCTTTGCAAGATCTGTATAGGAGGTCCCAGATCTTATTTGACATCTTGAAAAGTGGCCAACTTAGTTCCCATCCACTACAGTGCAGTTCACTGGGGAAACTACGTCATTTTTTCCAAAGCAATAATTGTAGGGTTTGATCCCTTGTTTGTGAGCTCATTCCTTGGAGAAAGGGCCAACCCTTCTCCCAAAAAGCTTTGTATTTCATTCTTCTTCTGTCACTTGTATATTTTAGTCATATTTATTCAGTGCTTCAATAGAACTGCATTTTTCAAGTCCATATCTGCAGATCTGCATTTTTATACATTTTACTTTCATGTAGTCCCTTGTCGAGTGATCTTATTTTGTATAAAAAGGAAGGAATCTCCATTTTATCTACCATTAGATGATTTTACATCTCCAATCTCTTATTTCTCATCATTTACTGCATAAACCCTCATTAAAATAACACAGTCCTTGCTTCAGTACTTTCTGCATGAGCTAGGCTATGGGGTTTGGGCTAATTTGAGCATGTAAGTTGTATATCATGTATTCTAAGGGATCCAAGTCCTATTTCTCACTTTTATAACATTATTTTCTGAAGACAATAGTTTTATGCCCTGTTTTTCTACATTTACCCACTTGGGAAGGATAATATAGGCCATCTACTTGCTGAAGTTCTTTCATCTACTGGTGAGATGTTATTTTACATATAATGAGCTACTCTACATTTTTCATGCTCATGATTTTTTGAAGCTACACATTGGTAATAACTTGAAATATTCCCAATAGTGAAGTTGTTCCAATTTTTGGATATTACAGATACTATTTTTTTATGATATATGGTATATTTAAAGAATGAGGAGGAGCGTGTAGAGCACTTGGGAGCAGTATTGAGATTGTTGAGAGAGCATAAGTTGTATGCCAAGCTTAGAAAGTGTATATTATTTTAGACTCATATTCATTACTTGGGACATGTTGTTTCCAAGGAATGGATAGTAGTGGATCCAGAAAATATTAAGGCTTTTGTGGAGTGGCTAGCTCCAAGGAATGTGGATGAGGTCAGACCATTCATGGGACTAATAGGTGATTACAGGCAGTTCATCAGGAACTTATCCAATATTGGCTATCCTGTCACATCCTTGTAGAGGAAAGGGAAGAATTTGGAATGGACTGAAGATGGTGCAACTTGTTTTGATTAGTTGAAGCAATTGCTTACAAATGATCTAGTTTTTAATATTTCACACTGTTAGTGTCAGTATATGCATACTTCCACCAGGGATCAAAACACATTTTGCATGTGCATCTTAGGTGTCCCACTCTAAAGAGTTTTCAACCATTCCATTAGGTCTGATATAAAATTGTTCCACTGGTGGTTGTCCTTTTCAAGTGTCCCATTTTCCTTCACAAGTATATGCTTGATGACCCTCTTCCATGTCTTCATCATGCTAAAAACAAGTCTGTTGTCATTCCTCTTTTAGTCAAAGTCACTCATTGAGTCAGTTTCTTTCATTTCTCATTAGGTCACTAGGGTTTCATTAGGTCAAATCATTGCATTGTCTCATTTTCAATAAAAGACAACAGAAGGTGTGAGAGTGATCTCAATAATGTCTCTTTATCATGTAAAGATGATCTCCAAAATGGTTTCCAAAGTTGTAATTTGATTTCAAGTGTGTGTTTCATTCCAAGATGTAATTTTATTTTTATCAAATACAAAAAGTTTCTACTTCAAAAATTTATCAAATGTCAAAGGGAGTTGTATTTTTCAAAGGATGCCTAAGTCATAATTTTCCACAAGAACTAAACCCTAATTTGATCTCCCACTGAGCTAGGGTTTGCGATGGAATCAGAGAAATATGAGCAGAGAATTCATAAGATATCTCATATCAGTAAGTATTAGGTCATTCCAAACTCATAAACATCATGTCTCCATTATTTTCCAGGAAATCATTCCAAGAGTCAAGCCATTTGTCATTCATATGACCAGTTTCGTTTTAAACTATGTTTCCGACCAAACAGAGATGAATTTGACAAAAGTGAGAGATTTTTTTGTCCATAATAGGTCCAAGAAGAAAAACCTCCTTTAATTTTTATACAGGTGTCATTATTTTATATAAATGTCAAAAATACAGGTGCCACAGGAGTGTTGTTGCACTTCTGGAGTGACCCTGGGAAAATCACTTTTTATCATAGCTGGAGTGTCCAAATGGCGTTCATGATGAGCCCAATAATAACTAGATAGAGAGATATTTCCAATGGGCTATCATGAGCTCAATTTGGGGTTGCGGAAGGCCTCCAAAAGTTGTCTGCACCAACACTCTGCATTTATGCATCCTCATTCAACACTTTTTGACTAGTCTTGGGAAAATCAACTTTTGAAAAGGAAAATAAACTCCAATCAGAAAAAAAAAAAGGTATATTTGGAAAGTAGACAGGATTCCATTTCCCACAAGCTATCCTGGGCCAAATTTTGACACCAGGAAGGCCTCCAAATGTGGTCTACAAAACGGTGTTGGAGGGATGCTAGGCATTTTCTAGGGACGCTATGTGTTTGGCTGGAATTACAATGTGTTTTTCAACGGTGATGCGCATTTTCCAGGGATGCTACGCGTTCACCCAATTGCTTCAAAACTTTCCTAAAAGGCTTCAAAACTTCAAAAATTCATTTTTAAACCTTCAGCAGTGATTCATCATGACTCAAACAAGTTAGTAAGTTACCATTTTCTTCACTCATCTTCATCAAATGTCTTTTTGGATGCATAATTTTGTTTAGAATAATTTTGGTGTTTTCTTTCATTACTCAAACAAGTTATTAAGTAACCATTTTCTTCACTCATCTTCATCAAATGTCTTTTTGGATGCATAATTTTGTTTAGAAGAATTTTGGTGTTTTCTTCTAATGAAAAACCCTATTTTCCCTCAAAACCTAATTTACACTTCAATTTCACTCCCTAAACCTTCATAACCCTTCCCCCATTTCAGTCTTCCCTTTCCCAAACCCTTATAGTAATGTTCCCTTTCCCTAAGCCTTCATTTCCTTAAAACCCTAAGCCCTAGGTGAACTAGTTACCTGGGCTCCAAATTCCCTACACTTCTGATAAATCACTTATCCCAAAACCCTATATATCCCTACTCCTTGTAACATTCCCTAATTCATAAATCCCTACCCTCATCTCCCTTAAATTACCCTATCCCATTCCCTAGTCCTAAAAAATCACATTCCACCTCATCACACCTCCCTATGGTTTTGACACTAAGGCACCTATGGAAGAAGAAAGAAAGGAGAGGAATCCAAAAAGAGGAGGAAGATAAATTTTAGGAGGAATATAGACAACAAATAATGACATAAAAGGGAGGATGGAAAGCACTACACCATGAGGAACAAAATTGCAAAGGCCAAGCTCAAACGAGCCCATGCAAAAATTCAAACTTTGACCAAGAAAAAGAAGAAAGAGAAGTTAGGAATACTTGCTGAGGTGTCACTCCGTGCCTCAAGCACTCAATGAGAAATTACCCTCATAATTTTGGCACATTTTTGCACTTATGTTCATTTCAGTAATTTTTTTTGCAAATTTCAACACAAAAATTTTGCCAAAGGCACAGTGACTTAGACGTTGTGCTCTTTTTTGGGACCTCCAAATGCCAAATTGCCACCACCATAAGGTTTATAATTATTAGGACATCCACCCTATCAAGTTTTAGAATATTTGGAGCAGAACTGGTCCCTCAAACATGCAGAAAACCATCTAAGAATAATGTTTTTGCCTCCTTTTTGACCTGGTGGCTGTGCGTTTACCAGTCCTAGGAAATTGGATTTTTGATAGGGAAAATAAACATCATTTTGAATACTTAATATATATCTATAATTTAGACTTCATGAGCTTTCCAATGAGCTATCATGGAGCTGCTTCTGACACCGGTAAGGCACTCAAAACCAGCTTGCAAAACAGGCTATTTTTCCTGCTTAGACGCTGTGCGTTTGCCAGAAAATTGCAAATTTTTGCAATCTTCAGAAAATATTCTTCAGTTTGAATTTTCACTTTGAAGAATTGTAATATCCCAAAACAGGGATTTTCTACAACAAATAGAATATCTAAAGATATTCTAAAGTTGGAGCTTCAGCAAATCATGAGCATGGAAATGTAAATCAACTCATTAGATGTAAAAGAACATCTCACCAGCAGATGAAATAACCTCAGCAAGAATATGGATTATGTACTCCTTCCCAAGTGGGGAAATGAAGAAATATAGGGCATAGAATGGGTGTATTAAAAAAATAACTGTATATATGTGAGGAATGGGACTTGGGTCCCTTTGAATATATCATATAAAACTCACATGCAGAATTAGAGTTGAAACAAATCACTCTAGCCAATGTAAGAAAATCTCCCCAAGTCAATATGACTCAAATAAGCCCAAACCCCATAGTTTAACTCATGCAGAAAGGACTGAAGCAAGTATAGTTTTATTTTAATGAGGGTTTATGCAGAAAATAATGAGAAATAATAGATCTGGAGACTACAATCATCCAATGGCTGAGAAAATCGATATTCCTTCCTTCTTATACAAAATAAGATCAACCTGGCAAGGGTTTCATGAGAGTACAATGCATAAAAGTGCAGATCTATAGATATGGATCTGAAAAAAATAGTTATACTATAGCACTGTATAAATATAGCTGAAATATAAAAATGACAGAAGAAGAATGAAATACAGAGCTTTCCGGGAGAAGGGTTGGCCCTTCCTCCAAGGAACAAGCTCACAAGCAAGGGTTCAAACCCTACTACTGCAGCTCTGGAAAAATGACGTAGTTTCTTCAGAAAAATACACTGTAAGTGATGGGAAATGATTTTTCCACATGCCAAGATGTAAAATATTCCCTAGAATCTTCTGTAAAGATCTTGCAAAGTAAGGGGAGCTCCCTCCTCTGAAAGATAAGCTTAGTAGCTGGTGTTGTAAGTCTCCCACTGCAACACCCTGCAACACAATGTCTCGTACTACTGGAATAACGCTGTGGCTAAAGGAGGATGCTTGGCCTTAAGATCGGATGTGGGAAAATGAAGACTAGAACTCCTCCAAGAGATCACACAATGAAGGAGAAGGAATCCCTAAGCAGGAATGTCTTGTGTTGAACAACATTGCATACTCAACTCAACAGCTGAAGAATGCTCAAGAGTCTAAGCAGAAAAAAATCAATAATCCATAAGCTAACCCCAAATTTCTGCTATCTTCCTCCTTATAAGTTTTATGAGCCTCCTCACCTTGGGTCCCACCGATTAGGGTTTCCAACACCATGTGATCACTTTCCCTCCAAAACTGCGTTGTAGCTCCATCAAGACTGCTCCTCCATATTGCGTTGTTGACTTAGTCAACTTGACTGAATCAACATGATTCTTTTCCTGTTCATACATGGAAAGTGAAAAATCCATCTACTAAGATATCCTCTTTTCACACCAAGAGGGATTTTATGCTAATAAAAGATAAGTATGGGTCTCTTTCCCCCTTTTATTCACCTACTAAGTGCAAGAAACAAAATTTAATATTCCCATTAGCTGCATGCTAATTTTGGGAATATTACAGTCCTCCCCTCCCAAATGTTGCTTGTCCTCAAGCAACCGCAAGGATAGAACTGGAGAGTCTCCTCCTGTAGCATCCTCATATGATGTGCTCTCCAAAAGAATAAGATGTTGTCTCAACAATGAACCTCCATAGTGTCTCTCTCAAGGATACAAATTAGCATTTGGTATACATCCCAAATGGCTATCATCATGCAAAAGTAAATTACTCAAGGAGACAACTATGTGATTTCTAGAGGTCTTCTCAAGGCAGGAGTTTGAAATGCATGGGAAACTTTCATTCCCAAGTGAAACCTCCACCCCCAAGCTATCATCCATATAAAATGAGTCACCCTCCAACATGGCAACTCCTAAAGAGTCTCCTCCACCTTTGGCTCATGGAGTGTAGGTGGTTTGAATAGATGAACATGATAGGCAAGAAGGCCTATCCCATGCTGTACACCTCTCCACTTATGACAAATGTAGAGGGCATGCTGATCTTGGGCTGCAATATGGTTTCCCTCAAGTGGCAAGAAGAAGGTTGAATATCCAAGGATCCTTCCTCCAATGTCATGAGCCATATTCCCCCAAACCATCCCATACAGGATGAATGGCACCCCATCACCATATGGCATCCAAATTAGAAAAATTTTGCAGGTTATGTGCAAGTTTGGATGGTACAAATCGTCCTCCAAGTGAATATTGCGTAGTCTCCCCGATTGTTGTTTGAAAATCTCATGGGGCAAGTGGTTCTTCATATGTTACAAGCTATGCATGGTTGCTCCTCCACCATGGGGAAGTAAGCATCAATGTATATCAGCGGTACATAATCAAAATAGAAATACACTTGCCCAAAATCATGTATAGATGGGCTACTAGCATTACAAATATTGGCCCTAAAGTGACCATGGAACCCAAAAATACTCTTTCTCTCTTGTGGAGAAATGCATTGTTCATATATGGTGAGAAGATACAAATACTCAATGGAGTAATCAACAAGTACAGAAATGTATTTCTTACCATGCATGGTGAGTAAGATGAAAGTGAGGTCCATGAATGAGTCCTCCCATGAGAACCTTCCCATAAAAATCTGTAGAATGAGAGGGTGCATACTCCCCTTGGAACACTCCATCAAAGAAAACATACTCCCAAGTGACAACGTTGTAGGCCTTAGTGATAAGGCTCTTGTCACTCCATGACCTCCCCCTTTGACATTCCATATGCCAAAGCCATCCATCCACCACATACCTCCTGACAAAGGGTATGATCCAAGATGGCCAAACTCTCTCAAGAGTAGCCAATGTAGCTTTGCTTCTTGCTGTCCTGTGTCATAAATCTGAAAGTGTCTCACCAACCTCTTGCTCTCCATCCACCTCCATTCATCCAAATGTGGATGCCTCCAATCATTCTCCCCATCGGTATCTTCCCAATGAATACTACCAATCTCCCAAAGTATCTCTTTCTCCTTACACCTCATGGTAAGTTGAGATGTAACTCCTTGGTGATCTCCTAGAGAAGACCCCTCATCAATAATCCTCTTGAATCCAAAAGAATCCAAGGGTGCTAAGGGTAAAACATCATCAAAAAGTGGCACAACAATCATTATGCTCTCCAAAATCTTGCACCCTAACCCCTCATGATGCATGCAACTAAATAAAGGTTTAGAGGAATGAATTTTTATCCCCTCTTGGATCAATCCCAAGTTTCACAGCGCTGTGCAAGCTTGTTGCTTCACAACAGCAATGCGTTTTGATCCTTGACCATGTGGAGACAACTCCCCAAGATTTACCATAAGATTTATTGAAAGGATAAAAATTGGAAATCCATGCATACCTTGGTGAGTCTTGGGAACATCCTGTATGGCTGCAAGTTCCTTCCTCCATTGTGTTGGCTGACCCAACTACTGCTACAAATGGCTACCCCTCCATGATTGTGAAAACCCTAATACAAGGATCCTCAAGTGGAAAAGAGGACTCTTCCTTCTCTGATCTTCTACTGTCAAATATTCTGATTACCCGGTGAGTGAAATATGCAATGGTGGAAACTCTTGCATGACTCACATGGCTGAACCACCAAGTGCTTGCCTTGCCGTCCAAGTGCAGTGCTGAGATCTCCACAACCTCTTTTTCCACTACTGGATGTAGTAGGAAAAATTCTTCTAACTTCATCACCCAAGATTCTGTTGTACATAAGGGTGATCCATAAAAGGTATAAAATAGGAATATATTGTCCCTTATCATCCTATTGTTGCATGGCCTCCTCTCCTCCCTCAGTCGGATAAACTGATGAAGATCTAGAGTCTCTTTGAAAGCTCTAGGTTGGCACTTGTATTATGCCAAATATCCACTCAGGATCTCATGTTCCAAGTGGTCTTCTTTCTCTTCACTACCTCTATGAGAATAGGAAGTGCTTGGGTCTTATCCTTTCTCTTGAAACCTTCTAGAGGTCTCACTGCAGCTCTCTCCTCCTTGAAACCCTTTTAGAGTTTCAATGCATCTCTCTTCTGTCTTCTTAGATCTGAAAATTGATGAGAGTAATCTCATCCTCTCCATAATTTTGTTCTCCTCTTCTTCTTATCTTCTGATTGGATCTAAAATCCACTGGCTGAGCCAAGATGGCAGCTTTGATACCACTGTAATATCCCAAAACAGGGTTTTTCTACACCAAATAGAATATCTAAAGATATTCTAAAGTTGGAGCTTTAGAAAATCATGAGAATAGCAATGTAAATCAGCTCATTAGATGTAAAAGAACATCTCACCAGCAGATGAAATAATCTCAGCAAGAATATGGCCTATATAATCCTTCTCAAGTGGGGAAATGCAACAATATAGGGCATAGAATGGCTATCTTCAGAAAAAAAACGCTATATATGCGAGGAATGGGACTTGGATCCCTTAGAATATATCATTTACAACTCACATGCAAAATTAGAGCTGAAACAAATCACTCTAGCCAACGTAAATAGATCTCCCCAAGTCAATATGACTCAAATAAGCCCAAACCCCATAGCTTAACTCATGCAGAAAGGACTGAAGCAAGTACATCGCTATTTTAATGAGGGTTTATGCAGAAAAAAAGGAGAAATAATAGATCTAGAGACTACAATCATCCAAAGGCTGAGAAAACAGAGATTCCTTCCTTCTTATACAAAATAAGATCTACCCGGCAAGGGTTTCATGAGAGTACAATGTATAAAAGTGAAGATCTGTAGATATGGATCTGAAAAACACAGTTATAATACAACATTTTATAAATATAGCTGAAATATACAAATTACATAAGAGGAATGAAATACATAGCTTTCCGGGAGAAGGGTTGGCCCTTCCTCCAAGGAATAAGCTCATAAGCAAGGGTTCAAACCCTACTACTGCATCTCTAGAAAAATGACGCAGTTTATTCAGAAAAATGTGCTCTAAGTGATGGGAAATGATTTTTTCACATGCCAAGATGTAAAATATGCCCTGGAATCTCCTATATAGATCTTGCAAAGCAAGGAGAGCTCCCTCCTTTGAAAGATAAGCTCAGGAGCTGGTGTTGTAAGTCTCCCACTGCAACACCTTGCAACACAACGTCCCCTACTACAGGAATAACGTTGTGGCTGAAAGAGGATGCTTGGCCTCAAGCCTAAATGTGGGAAAGAGATCACTCAATGAAGGAGAAGGAATCCCTAAGCAGGAATGCCTTGTGCTGAACAACACTGCATACTCAACTCAACAGCTGAAAAATGCTAAAGAGTCTAAGTAGACAAAAACCAATAATCCATAAGCTAACCCCAAATGTTTGTTATCTTCCTTCTTATAAGGTCTGTGATCCTCCTCACCTTGGGTCCCACCGATTAGGGTTTCCAACACCATGTGATCACTTTCCCTCCAAAACTGTGTTGTAGCTCCATCAAGACTTCTCCTCCATATTGCGTTGTTGACTTAGTCAACTTGACTGAATCAACATGATTCTTTTCCTGTTCATACATGGAAAGTGCAAAATCCAGCTACTAAGATATCCCCTTTCCACACCAAGAGGGATTTTATGCTAATACAAGATAAGTATGGGTCTCTTTACCCCATTTATTCACCTACTAAGTGCAAGAAACAAAATTTAATATTCCCATTAGCTGCATGCTAATTTTGGGAATATTACAAAAAAGAAAAATGACTAATGTAAATGGTCAAGACGAATTTAAAAGTAATTTTTTTACTTTAATCTAGGGTATATAAATTAGGTAAATCATCAGTTGAGGTCAAATGAATAAGTTCTTAGAGATAGGAATGAGTCACTTTCCTCATCCTATACTCTAGCTCTCAGTTTAGCTTTTCATGTAAACCTTCCTCATCTCATTGATTCGACCCCCTGAGGCTAGGATGAGTTGTTTTGAGGTCTATATATTCTTTTTATTTCTCATTAGTAATGGTTGGACTCAGTTGGATGCTTGGATTTTGAAGATAGACACTTTGTATAAGTTTCTGAGTAGGAATATTAATCAAATTTGCAGCTATTTTTATGGGATCCCTGTGGTATGGTGTTTAGTTTCAGTTTCTCCTTTTTATGCTCATATGTTACAATGTTTTTTTTATTTCATCCATCATTTCGTTGTTATTAAGTGAATGTTTTGAACTTAGATAAGCATAATCCATTCTCATATGCTCTATTTTGGGTAGACATTCACAGTTTGTTAAATTTCTTCAGTTTAGAAAGAAACCATGATTTCACCATGCTCTTTCTAGCTCCTCACCTGTCTTGATCATCCCACCCATTGAAATACTAAAGTTATAAACATTGTACCTACCTTGCCCCATGTAACACCCTGCAAGTTTTGACCTAATTTCCCTTTCCCTGACTGCTTTGCTTCTTCTGATCCAGCACAACACTATACAATAAAAATCAAAACCCTGAGCTACTATACCTAGCCTAATATCTTCTTTCCTTAGTCATCTTGGCTGTGATATATATGGAGAGAGCCCTCTCCTTGCCTAGTAGGGCTAGCTACGTGGCTAAGCGCGGTTTGTGGTTACCTCGGAATTTCATTTCTCGGCCTAAGGTTCAATCCGAGTGATAACACACACTACTACATTTGGGTGGAAATTTTGACGGTAGAATCCGATGAAATGGCTAAAATAAGAGAAAGTCTTGGAAGTTAAAGTATTTTTTTATTTTTTTCTCTAAAATCCCGACTATCATCTAATATATGATGGCAGTTCTTTACTGGTCGAATATTCGACAGAATTCCCTATCACGTTGGTTATCAGACATTTTCCTATAATCCCTCATATCGTCAAATAACAGACGATAGTTCTTTTACCATCAAATATCTAGCGCTATATCCAATATGAAAATGTGTTTTCCAATTTCCTACAAATGGTAAATAAATTTTGCATAATGTTCAGTTCCATAATTAATGGATTTTTTTGATGTCTACGTTTAATATGGGACCGTTTTTTTATCAATTTAGCTAATTAAAATAAATGCAATATTAATATTTTATTTAAATATAATATTATTAATATATATATATATATTAATATCTATAATATACTAATATTAATATTAATATTATATTATAAGATTATAATATAAATTATATATATAAATTTATTAAATATATTATTATAATTATAATAAATATAGATATATGTGTGTGCGTGTGTGTGTGTGTGTGTGTGTGTGTGTGTGTGTGTGAACCCTAACATCATATAACTTTAACATGGTTGCTATATATTTTAGTTGTCGTTGTTTTGAAAGGTTGTAGGCTTATTTTGAGGTTAATTTTTTAACAAAATCATCACGAAAAGTTTGGTGACAAAAAATGTCACATAACATTACTCAAGGAGACCAAGGATACATGGGATCAACATCAAGGGCTTATAAGGATGGAAAATGTTATTTCCCTTGTAGAAATTATAGGGGCTTGAGGCCAAGGAGAATTCTAATAACATCAGCTAAAAAACATTGTAGATGTATAAATTATACAACAAGCATGTATATCATGGATTCACATCGATTTAACAATGTGCTAAAGCTAGATACTGAATCACTTCTACAAATCAGTTGCGGAATTGAAAACACAATTTCCAATCACATGAAGAAAAGAATAATCAATCAAACCACAACACAAATAATTTCTCAGGGAAATCTTACTGCTTGAAACCCCTCTATCATATATTTTATATTCCACAAAGAATCATGAAACAATTACAATTAATCTCTTCTCACAAAAGTCTCCTCTAGTCTGCCTATCATCTCACACAGATTCAGAAAAAATCGGGCCAACACTTAGCCAATTCTCAGCCTGTCTCCAGCCTACCTTGCTCATGCAATTCATGAGGAATGAAATCCCTTTTCTTTAGGAATTTCGGCCTTTCTTAACTGTGCTGAGTATCATGGGCATCCTGTGGTGTTTTAACTGCATCTGGGCAACTGCTAATATCACAACTGATAGTCACACTTCCCTTTAACCTTTGTCTCAACTGGGTCTCCACTGGAACTGACATGCATGAAACTAATAATAGTAAATAATTAGTTTCAGGTTAGATCATTGATTGTGAATTAAATAATATTTAATTCACTTGGTCTCTCACTAGTGCAATAAATAGTTAGAAGTAGCGCAACTAATTTTAACTCACTTAACTGAGTTAAACAAATTACTCATGGATTAAACTCATGCACTTAACTACAACTTGAACTCTAAAACACATAGAATCACTCTACATGCCTCACCAACAACCCTTAACTTGAAATTCATCAGCTAATTGATTCTATCATGCTAAGTTAACTATTACAAGTGTTTATGAGATAATATTACAATTTATTGTCCAATTTAATTAAGGGATAATTAAATTTGACACATTTCCAATTTATTAAATAAATTTAATTGGACACTATTGTATCGCTAGGACCCATCATTACATGACCTGTGGTCCCACACTAGTGTAGGTGCTGTCATGTTGTTTCTAGATGCTAGTTTCACTCTTTCTTGTTGCAAACTTCAACAGTAGAGACTATGGACATGTTGAAGGTAGTCATGAATATCATCCATTTGTAAGTTATTTATTATATGTCTTTGTATTGTAGATTGTTTTTGTAAATGTTTATATGTCTATTTTATTTTATATTGTATTTATTTGTATTGTAAATTGTATTATATTTCTATTTTAAATTTATTTTTATAATATTATATTGGGAGGTGTTTGAACTATGTTGACATCTTGATGTGGACTAGAAATATTATTTGATTATTTTCATTGGGGTCGATTAAGGGGTTAGGTCAAGTTAGGGGTTAATTAATTTAAGGGTTTAGTGATAAGGGGTTATTGTTTAAGGGTTTAAGGGTTAGGGGTTAAGGGATTAGGGGTTTAAGGGCTTAGGGGAATGGGGTTAAGGTGTTAGGATTTTAATTTATATTTTTTAGGGGGTTAATTTGGACCTAGAGGATTTGAAGGTTAATCATGGGTTTTTATGGAGAATTATTAATATTTTTTTAAGTATAATATTCAAATTATGATATTAAGAAAGAATATGACATTACAATGATGAATGGAAAATAAGATCAATATGTTTTTTATTATGGTCATGATTATATATCTCAAAAAGTGTCTCACTTTGAACAAACTAGTCTCCTATTCATTGAAAATGGTGTTATCCTTTTA
Organism: Pinus albicaulis; assembly: GCA_034641835.2. NCBI lineage: Eukaryota > Viridiplantae > Streptophyta > Pinopsida > Pinales > Pinaceae > Pinus > Pinus albicaulis. The sequence goes on along the minus strand of MU968411.1, from coordinate 714,809 downwards.
TTTAATGCTCGGGTGCCCATAGGGGAATAGCGAGTTGGGAAAACTAGGACAGATGCATGGTGGCGGCACCTATGTGAGGAGTTGGTGGATCAACCCGACTTGGAAAGGGGTGCATGCATAAAAGAAGTAAGGTCAACCCATGACCACCCATGAACAAATTTCCCACCAAGGGGTATCATAATGATATTTAGAAAATTGACTAAAGTAATGTTTGAGTGTTAAAATTCAGTTTATAATTTATTTATTATGCAATGTGGTACTAACAAATTATAATATTTTATTTTCATTTATGATTGAATAAAGTTGGGCCGCTCGAGGGCCCATGGAGGCATCGTGTGTTGGGCACACCATGGCGCCCATGCGACAATTTGGTTAGTCGACCCGACTTGGAAAGGGGTGGCCAAGAAGTAATTTTGGTCCATGATTTACCATGAACAAAGTTACTACAAGGGGGTCTCATAATTATTTTTAGAAAATTAATTAAATTAATGTTTAGGTGTTTAAAACTAGTTTATAATTGAATATTGATCATGCAGCATGGAAGTAAAAAATAATAATAGTTTTTCATTGATGAGATAATGATTTTTATTCACTGATTTACATATTAGGGCGAACACCCATGCCCTGGGTACACTCACATTAAGGTGGGTCGATCTGACCAGGCATAGGGCACCCACACAAAAGAAGAAATCTCCTCCCATGACTGCCCATGACTTGAGAATGGGGCCAACATTGAAATTTTTTTAGTTCATCCTTGCATGCATTGAAATTTGACATGGTTATGGTAGATGCATGCATTGAAGATATGGGAGGGTTTTTAGAATCGAATATGACTCACAGAAATAATTAGAGAATCAAACAATAAAATTATAACATATATAAATGTGAAGGAGATGAAATTATTTATTACTATTTACCAGTTGCGGGTTTATTTTCATTAATTTTCCTTCCTTCTTGTATGGCAAGTTATGAAGCTAGTCAGTCTTGATCTGAAGGTAGTCAAGTGTTGGGTCTCAGAATTGTCCTTAAAAGGACATCCACTTTCACCATCATGTCCATTACATCACCTCCATTTCACCACCATGTCACTACATTCATATCAGTTTCATCATTATTTGGGTTACCCTTGTGTTTTCCAAACATTATTAATTTCTAGTGTTTTTAAGTGAATTTGTGATCAAATTTTAGGAAATAATGTGCATATTATGATACCTTAAAAGTGGAAATATTTTTGTGACATGTGTAGGTTCATTGGAAGCTTCGAAGGCACCCTTATGTGGCCTACCATGATTTAATTCTAATTCCCTCATGAATATTTGAAGATATGCCACATGGAGAAGATCATGAAAGATAAGGTGATGTGTGTTATTGGTTGAGACACTTGTAGGTCTATGGAGAAAATAATGGATCTCCATTATTGAGATTTTTTCTCAAATCTTGTATAAATAGGAGTACTTTATCCTATCATAGAAGAGGAAGGAATCATAGAATGTTTTGTAAACAAGGCTTGAGATGGAAGGGGATGTAAAGTGAATAGCTATTGATGTAATAATATTAGGAGTCTAGATTTCCATTTTGTAAAGTTGTGAGCTTATAAATAAAGAAGGTTATTTTCTATCATTGTGTTTTAGAACGTGAGTTTTGTGAGTTGGAATGCTATTGGATAATGGAATGGCCCCCATCAACCATGTGCATCCTTTGTAAATTTGTAAGTTGAATTAGTTTGTTTTACTTTGATTAATGCAAATAGTTTATATTTCCATTGCAATTGTTATTTTATTTTTCAAATGTAGATTAGTTAGTTTTCATTGCAAGTGATATCTCAATTATGCAAACATAGATTAACATTTTAATTACACAAAGTCTGTTCCCCTTTACGCAAAGTAGTTTAATCATTATATTAGATTTATTTTACTAATCCATAGTGCAAGTGCACCTCAAAATTTGGGTAAAGTGTATGGCGTTGGGCGGGAGTCAGGCAGGTTTGAATGGCGATGGGCGGGAGAATGTACAGGGTCTGCGCACCTCTGCAATCGACGAACAGACAAGGAACTGTGCGTAGCTTGGGCTACATTCTTAAGGAGAATAGGAGCCCTCATTATACACTGGAGGAAGGCTGTCATCCTTTGGTATCGTAGGCAGATCAGATAGGAGGGCAGGAGACAGTTTGATTGGCAGTAGGAGCGCGGCACCCTTGGTAAAGGGTCTCGATCTACAAGGGAAGGGATTGTCTCAGTGTTTGAATGCGGAAGAGAGAGATATCGATGTGGGTGATTATCAGAGAGTGCATTTTTCAGTGTATGAAAAGGATCAAGATCCTTCTGTTCTCACGAATAGAAGGGTGGATGGTTTCAGTGAAAGGGAGAGCCTGAGTGCTGCCTCAAAACATATAAGCTTGGAAGAATAGTGTGGGGTTCATGTTCCTGATGACACAAAAGAGACAGGCTCAAACAATGTTAGGGAGGCTGGAGCGCCGAAGAAGGGGGGCAGAAAAAAGAAATGGATCAAGGTCAAAAGAGCAGAGTATAACTATGTCTTGGGTGAAGACATAGGCTGGGAGCAGGTTTCACAAATGGCTAGAAGAACACTGGCTGGCAGGGCTGTGGGGAAGTCTTTCATTCTGAAAACCGTTGTTGCTTGGGCTGAAGCGCACTGGAAATTTGTCCTAGGATATGTGCCTGAGGTGGTGTCCCTCTCAAAGGGGTGGTTTGCTTTCAATTTTCTGCAGCCCGATCATATCCAGTGGGTGATGCATCGGTGCTGGGCTTTGGACCATTCTCCATTGCTCCTAAAACTGTGGCACCCTCTTTTTGATGCAAGTAGGGAGAGGGTGGATTCGGTCCCTTTGTGGGTTCGTATTCCTGGCCTACCTCTCCATTACTAGACAGACGAACATCTCCATGGTATTGGTAATATGCTTGGGGTCTTCCTTGAGGTTGATCTCTCTTTTTTCAAGACAAACCACAGGCGTGTTGCTAGAATACTTGTCATGATTAACATCAGAGAAGGACTTGCAGAATCTCTGAACCTCCGGTGGGGGAAATATGACATTAAGCAGCTACTATATTATGAAAATGTTCCTTTCAGATGCTGTCGGTGTCATTCTTATGGCCATCCTTCCTCTGAATGTTTTTCTTTCTATCGAAATGTAAAAGGCCGGAGGTCTAGTCAATCTAAGGTGGAGGCTATCTCGAAGGGGGCTGCCTCAGGCCCATCCAATACGCAGCCATTGCCCACTTCATATTTATCATGTGTATTGAACCCTGATGCCAATGGTTCCAGCACTCCGTTTGACTTGGGTTTCCAGGTGTTGGATGTGGAGTCTGGTCTCTCTTCGGGGCAGGAGTCGCTCTCTCAGTTTTCTGATTGTGGATCGTTATCTGCTGTGAAGATCCATAGTAGGCATTATGGAGCAGATTTCTAGTTGAGGGATGATGGCATGTTGAAGTATGTGTTATCTTTGTTAAAATATTCTCTCATGGGTTCCTTCCCATTCTCCCCCAACATCAATATTTCTCTTAACTTGGTTTCGACCTCAGTCTCGGTTCGGAAGGATGATTGTGGTAAGTTACCTATTGATGTTCCTTCTCCTTTTTCTCAGCCAGCTCTCCAAGAGAAGGTTACTGTTTTTTATCCAGGTGAAGGGTTGTTGGCTCCTTTGGTAAACTCTGCCCCTTCGGTATCTAGCTATAATTTGAGATCTAGTGCAAAAAAAGGTGCTGGTGGGTTCGAGAGGGGGAAATCCCCAGCAGCTCGGGGAAGGGGTAGGATCTCTTTTTTGGTGAAAGCTCAGGATAGAGCTATGATGTATGTACATGATGGGAGGAAAATTTCAATTGACAAGGCACTTAGAACAATCCATTCCCTGAAGCCTGGTGTGTGATGAAGATTATGTCCTATAATTGCAGGGGTTTGGCAGGTCCCCTTAAGAAATCTGCTTTCCGGAGGATTATATCTCTGGACTGTCCGGATATTATTCTGCTACAAGAGACCTTAGGTGAAGGGACTATGGTCAAAGCTAGATTGAAAGGTTGGTTACCAGGATGGACTTTTGAGATGTTGGATGCTAGAGGAAGGTTGGGTGGTTTGGCTGTTGGATGGAATGAAAGAACAATCAAACCTCTGAACTTCTGGGGTATGGAGTCGGTCCTGGGTTTAAACTTTTTGACGTTGGAGCTAGGTGAAGCTTTTAATGTTTTTAATATTTATGGCCCATATCAAGATAGGATCCCTTTCTGGGACTCACTCCTGGGTAACTCTTTACTCAAGGGGGACTCGATGATTTTTGGAGGGGATCTGAACTTTTCATTGGGCCAGTCAGAGGTCTAGGGTCCTCATGCACAAATTGATTTATTGACTGGGTACTTCACACAAAAATTGGAGGAGAATATTTTGCTCGATATTGAGCCCATAAAGATGAAACCCACCTGGAGGAACAATAGATGTGCTGAAGGAAGAATAGCAAAGATACTTGATCGTCTCCTGGTGGCTGAGCAGATTGTGGACATGCGTTTTCAGATTAGGCAGTGGATTGGATGTGGGGGTGCATCTGATCATTTTCCTATTTTTATTGAGTTCAAGATCGGGCCTAGGCAGCCCCCTAGCCCTTTAAAGTTCAACAAAATCTGGCTCAGGGATGACTCTTTTAAAGCTCTTGTTCTCACTAGGTGGATCCCTTTTAGGGCGGATAGTACTCTTTCTGCGGATTTTCAATTTGCTGAAAATTTTAAACGCATCAAGGATGCTGTGAAGGTATGGTCGGCTGCTAAGAGACAGAGGGAGGATATGGATTTGAAGCAGGTGGAAGAGGATCTACACTTGATCTATGAGGGGATTGGAGGAGGGTTTCAATATCAAGTAGATAAAGATACTCTTGTTTCTCTTGAAAAAATAAGGAAATCCCTACTTATGGATAAGGAGGAATATTGGAGGTTGAAAAGTAGGGCCACATGGTTGGCATGTGGGGATGATAATACAAAATTTTTTCATGCATATGATCGTGGTCGGAAGGTGGCTAATACTATATAGAGTTTAAGAGATGGACAGGGCATTGAGCATTCTACCTTCGATTCTAAATCTAAGCTAGGGGTTGAACACTTCAAGGCTCTATTTAAGGCTCCGTCTCATGCATCTCTTGTGGAAGTGATAAGAGTTGCTCAATTTTTTCCGAGATTTGTGGAGGAGGCAGATAAAAGATCATTTATGGTTGAGGTTTCTGAGAAGGAATTAAAGGAGGTTCTTCATAGCTTTCAAAAAGACAAAAGTCCTAGGCCAGATGGATGGTCGACCGACTTTTTCTTGGCTCTATATGATGTGTTAGGGGTAGATTTGCTAAAAGTTGTGGAAGATACCAGAATTTCAGGGAGGATTCTTGCTTGTTTTAATTCCACTTTCATAGCTTTAATCCCGAAAGTGGATAACCCTCTTTCTCTGGCTGATTTTCGTCCTATCTCTTTGTGAAACTATATTTATAAAGTGGTAGCCAAGGTGGTTGCGAGAAGAATCAAATTCATTCTATCTACTCATATCTCTGGTGAACAATTTGGCTTCCTGGATGGTCGTAAAATACATGAAGCTATTGGAACTGCTCAAGAGGCTCTCCACAACATGAAGACCAAGAACCTGAAAGGGACTGTGCTGAAAATAGATCTCTACAAAGCATATGACCAGGTAAGCTGGTTATATATTTGTATGCTTCTGACACACCTTGGTTTTGGCATTGGTTTCATAAGATGGATTATGAGTTGTATTACAACTGTCTCTTTCTCTGTTTTGCTAAATGGGGTTGCATCTCCCTTTTTTCATGCTGAAAGGGTTCTGCGCCAGGGCTGCCCCCTTTCTCCCCTTTTGTTTTTATTGGTTGTTGAGGGTTTGAGCAGAGCTCTTCAGGAGGCCAAGAGACAGGGTTACTTGAAAGGCATACATGTTGCTCCTAATTTTTTCATCACTCATCTACTTTTTGTTGATGATGTTTTAATCTTCTGCTCTGGATCGGTGCGAGATGCAATTACTATTGGAGAGATTTTGGACCTGTTTAGCAAGGCCACTGGTATGGAAGTGAACGCTGGGAAGTCTTCCATCACTATTCATTTTCTGAGGGATGAGGAGAGGCGTGAGTTCGAGAGCAGGGATAATTTTAAGGATGGAAAATTATCTTGAAGTTTAAAAAATTGGCGAATCTCACTAGTCCCTAATATGCAAACTATAAAATGTTTATTCATTTATTTGTAAAATTATTCAAATTTATAATGATATTATATATATTGTCTATATAATGTTGGCGATTTTTAACGTAAAATAATTTTATATTGTAAAATTTGGGCGAATCACTTACATAAAAAAATGGAAATTGGCGAATATTTTTTTTGGAAAAACCATGGAAAATTAGCCCACCTGCAAATATTAGCCCCTAAAATTTTCCATGTTTGGGAGGATCTTTCCCTATAATTCTTCTAGTTTGGATGCTGGGCTAAATTATTTGGGGTTCCATTTAAAACCCAATGATTATAGGAAACATGATTGGAGCTGGTTGTTGGGAAAGCTGGAAAAGCGCTTAAGAGTTTGGTGTCATAAATGGCTGTCTAGAGCTGGACGGCTAATTTTAGTTAAGTCTGTTCTAGAGGCTGTTCCAGCATATTGGCTGTCCCTCTCTTGGATTCCAAAGGGTATTTTGGAGGCAGCCAGGAGGATTTGCTTTAGATTCCTTTGGAGTGGGAAACAGGAATCGTTGGTGACCCCTTGGGTTCGGTGGGAGAAAATTGTTGTCCCTAAAGGGATGGGAGGATGGGGACTGAAAAATATTTTTCTATTTGCACAGGCTCTTGCTGCAAAGGGTGGGTGGAGGCTCATCACTGTGGAAAATCTTTGGACACAGGTGATCACACCGAAATATATTGCTCCTTTTTCTATTGTTGATTGGATAAGGAATCCAAGAAAATCCTTTGCGGGTGGGTCGGTGATTTGGAACGCTCTTGTTAAATATTTTCACATTCTGGAATCAAGTCTTGCATGGGATGTGGGTAGTGGCAGGAAGCTTCGGGTTGGTGAGGATCCTTGGATGGGAAGCGTACTACAACACATTCTTCCCAGGTGCACGGTTGAGGCCTTAAGGCAGAGGGGGATTACCTTTCTCTCCCATCTTGCTGATCTGGTTCGGAGAAGGTTGGGCATTCAGCCATGGATTTTGGCCTCTTCTTTGGGGCTGGATTCACATGATGAGAGGGCTTTGGCTGTTTATATCCAAGCTTTAAAACAGGCTCATATTTTGCTTTAGGATAGGGAAGATACGATTGCTTGGGATTTTGGATCTATTCTCCTCGGGCTGGCTACACAAAACTTAGTGCTGGGGCTGTCTTGGGTGAAGAGCAGTGGTGGTGGAAGAAACTCTGGAAAGTAAATTTCCCTCCTAAGACTCGCCTATTTATGTGGTGTGTCCTTGAAAATAAAGTCCCCACCTGAGATGTTCTGCAACACAGATGTTTTCACGGCCCTGGCTGGTGTTGTCTATGCAACTCCGATGAGGAATCAGTTAACCATCTATTCCTCAGCTGTCCTTTCATTAAAGGTGTTTGGATGGTATGTTCCAGGTTATTGGGTATACTTTGTAGATGGGAGGGCTTAACTATGTCTCATGCATGGGATTTGTGGTGGGTGTCTTATGTTGAGCAGAATATAAAATCTCTGCCTCTCCTTGTAATCTGGGGTTGTTGGTTGGCACGTAATCGCCTACTATTTGATGGGTCGGTCAGTACACCAGAGATAATTGGTGCCATTACTATAGGAATTCACTCTACTTTTCCTATACATATCCATGCTTCCAATCAGAGGGAGGTCCTACTATTGGACATTGATGAGAGGAATCCTTGGGGTTTTTTCGAAGGGGCTATGCAGGAAAATGTTTGTGGTGGAGGGGCTCTGTTGTTTCTTACTGATTCACATTGGTTTGAGATCTCTGTTGGGCTTGGGGAAGGAACAAATAATTATAATGAATTGTTGAGCCTCAATATTATTCTGATGTTCACTGTGGAGAAAGGTTGCAGAAAGATAAATTTCTCTGGGGACTCCTTGAATGTGATAAATTGGATAAAAGGAATTCAGCAATGCAGAGTACACCATTTACAAAATCTGTTTCGCTCTATTAGGGAGATTCTCCTTTCATTTGAATTTTTCTCCTATCAGCATATATATCGAGAAAATAATGATGAGGTTGATCGAGCATCAAAGAGGGGGATTCAGCAGGACGAGGGTATCTAGAGAATTAGAGAACATCAGGATGGCGATATCACTGAATATTTACATCCATTATTATTTGACTGAGAGGTTACAGACTTCCTATGTTGGCCTGACAACTAATTTCCAATAGAAAGCATACTCATGGTGTGTGTTTATCACAACAGTTTATATGAAGATGGTTGTGATACATCACTGTATTTTATATTGGTTTGCATACTCGATGGATTGTCTACAGTGGGCTGGAAATTTTCAACAGGTATGACATCTAAAAGTCACGGGTTGCTTACACTTGGTGAGGATTTTTCTCAACATATTTTGTGATGGTGGCTGCGCAACCACTATTTTATTGCTTGGTATTCTCACCGGATGGACTGCTACAGCGGGATGGACACTCATTTAAATGTCACACATTGTCAATGACTCTTCCCTGGGTGGTGCTACATTACAGTTTTTATGCTGTGTTTATTTATATGTTGGTGCATCCATATGGTCTTATGACTATCTGGGCTATGATTGGCTCTGTAAATATCATTAGAAATTTCTCTTCTGGGCAATGTTTTCTTCTGAATGGTTTTTTGTTGGACTACTAAAAGGAGATAGCAAAAGTTTCTGTTAATGATATTATGAACAACATGTTTTTCAAATGAATAGGGTAAAATCCATATTCTGGTTCTGCACAGGATTGCTTTTCTCTTTATAGCTTCTTTTGCCTACAAACTCTTGGGTTTGACTTATTTGATCACATATTTATTTGAATCACAACGTAATTTTTTACTCACCTGCAGTAATAAAATTACGCTTTTTTCTCGAGGAAAAAAAAAGGTGCACCTCACAATTTACAAACTTCCTGGTTGACAATTTATGTGAGAAATAAAAGATGGCTATTTCACCCAAGACATGGTTTGATAGGAAAATTTATAAGGTAAGTCTTTGAGCTATGACTTATGAGCCTATAAGGTAATTTGTTCAAGTGGGCTTAGATCCTCTCATAGGTGTCTTCTTCTAACTTGCAAATAAAAATATATATACGCATCTATCCCTTCAATATATCCATAAGATGTCTTTCAAAAATGTCTTACGATGGACTTGTATTTCCCTTCTGATGATAATAATATCTTATTTTACAATCTTGATACTTCCTATAATATTTTCTGTAGTAAAATCTTCCAAGGTGCTAAGTCAATAATATTTACTCAAGGTGATATATTGATCCTCTTCTTGATTTTAGGTCAGATTTATGTGGTTTCTCAACACTTACATATAATTTCTTCGTTTAATACCTTTAACAATAGGTCTAGTCCCTTAAGATATCTGGAGAATTTTATTTCAAGTCTGTCCCTTTACGGCTTTCAATAGTCCCAAAATGATGTGAAATTAATCTTCCTTCAAAGTGTCACAACTCGAAGGAGTGAGAGGGTTCTATTTGGAAATACTTATATAAGTATCATATTTTGTGAAGATAATTGTGGTCCTTTAGGGTGACTAAGCTTTGGATCTTTTGATGGGGAAATTTGTCCGGCCAACAGTAGGGGATCTCCCCGGTAGAAAGTCCCAATTAGACCTTGAACCATTTGGAGTAGGGATCCCGTCCGGGGTGTGGGTCCGGCTACCGCTTAAGATGCCTTCCCTTAGGTCTCAAAAGAACCTGATTGAACCGGCGGACATACACTTATGCACATGATACAGAATACATGACTGACGCGTTAAACACGAATAAAACACTAGTGTAGCTAGGCAATAAATAAAGCATGTACGCCTAAGGAGATGTTGTTAGCAACACGTCTTTGGGGTACTGCTTGTAAGGTAGTCTGACCACAACAGAAATAGTCCTTTATGGCGAGATGTCCCTTTACTTCTGAAAGATGAAATGAAATGCTAACAAAATAGTTCATTAACATTCATTAATAGAGCAAATGATAAACTGTACATCATCAATACAAACACAGATAGCTATGATGCATAAAAAATGCTTTAAGATAAGCAGCTTCATTAATCAAAAGATGTTCTGAAACTGTATGAGGAAATACACTTAGTGTTCACGTAGTAAAACACATCATCCAAACAAAGGGGTTGTGACAAGTATCCGTATTCACATAAATGAGAGTATAATCTTTCAATACAATGCCATGTAGCTCTTGAGTCCAAAAAGAAAAAGCCCTATTCAAGTTCCCGATGGAAGTATTTATAGGGCAAAGCTTGCCCTCTGGGGTCCCTGACTTTTCAGCTTCCCGACGGTTAGGCTTCCTTGCGACCCAGTATTTTCTGTGACCTGCGACCTGAGCCGTCATTGCGACCTGCGACCTAGTCGCTGGGTCGCTGGGTCGCGCCGTTGGGCATTTATCAAGGGGTGCGAATTTGCAACCTGGCGACCTCTGCGACTTGCGACCCGGGGAGATGTGCGACCTGCGACTTCAGCAATTATGCGACCTCGCGACCTGGGCAATTGTGCGACCTGCGACCTGTCCAGGTTTTGCGACTTTGCGACCTAGTCGTAGGGTCGCTAGGTCGCACCGTCGAGCTTTTGACAGGGAGTGCGACTTAGTGACCTGGCGACCTCTGCGACTTGTTTTGAGAAGGTCCCCTTGTTTGCTGAGGAAAACTCTGGCTCTTTGTGCAGACCAAAAGGTTCTTCCTGCGACAAAAATAACATAGGTCACATATCTCCATGATCGAGAATAATAATGCTAAAGGCATTTTAATTAATTTGCAAGAGCGAAGCACAATAAATTTAGACCCCTGTGTGGTCAAGACTTTGTCATAAGAGAGAATGGCGTGCGCAGGCCATCTCTGTGCCTCTTTAATCATTATAATTTCCATTGGTCTGGCTATGGACTGAGTGCCAAATGCAGATCTTTAGCTTGACTTGTTTTGATAACTGTTACCATTTATGGAGCACCGCTTTTTCCATGCCCACAATGGTTAAGTGTTAACATTGCACTTACTCTCGTTATAATGCAACGTACTACAAACTGGGGGTTTATTTGGCCAACGCAGGTGCCACCTTGAGTTCTCAACTCACCAACTTTAAAGCTACTGGGACCCTTGTTCTTATCATCAACGGTAAAACCGTTCTCTAAATTTTCCTTGGAGATTAGGGAGCACAGGTTTTCTCTCAGCCCCCTTCTCATGACCCTGTATTGAAACTGCGCAGCAACACCTTGGCTTCTTGATCTGGCATCAGGGATCTTCAGCCAGAGAAGTAAGACACTCATGAAATTTTCCCACGAGCTAGTCAATTGATCACCAAGTCGCATCTTCATCTGCTTCATGGATCTGCGACCCAGCGACTCAAGGGTCGCGCGACTTGCTTTCTTCTTGGGCTGAGCCTTTGTAAGGGTCGCAAGTCACAACTATTACCAAGCCGCAACCTTCATCAAATTCTTGGATCTGTGACCCAGCGACTCAAGGGTCGCACGACTTGCTTTTTTCTTGGGCTGAGCCTTTGTAAGGGTCGCAGGTCGCAAATATTACCAAGTCGCAACCTTCATCGGATTCCTGGATCTGCGACTGGGTTGAACTGCGACCTCACGGGGTCACATAGTTGCAATTCTTCTTATGCTCAGCCTCACTCAAAACACAGGTTGTCTTCATCGTTTGGCTTAAGTGCGATGTGCTCTCCTTCGTTGAATATTGTTTTCAGTTGATGAATGGAGAAAACCAGTCTTCCCCAGCATCTTCGATTTATTTCCACGGTTGGACTCTTCCGCTTGCAACAGATCATTTCTCATATGCCATATTGAGGGATTTACTGCTCTGGAAGTAACGTCCCATAGTCGTTTTCCGCTGGTTAAAATAAGCATTTCGCTTTTCCTGGCGGGTCTGTATCTTACGGCGATGATAAAGCTGACATAGCTGAATATACGTGCATGCATTCGGGAAGGGGTCATATTGCCACTTTTTCCACGCTGTAACAGCTAACTCCATGCTGCCTGTCTCCACTAAAAAGCTACGCTTTGCATAGGAAACTTTCCTCACCAACGAGCCATTCCAAAGTTGCGCTCCGGGTTTGACTATACAACGTGAAAAATCATATTCATGCGTTATGATACCCTCGACCTTGATGCACGGAGAAATTGTGTATGCATGGTGTCTGCACGCCATTTCTAATGAGCAACAAATGTCCATAAGGACTACAGCCAGCAGCGCGGACCGGTCACATGGCACCGTGTTTATTGGACAGCTGTTTGCATAACGTTCTGTTCTGTGTTTTAAACGTACGCTTTGACCGTTACATGTATATTTCTTCCGATCCAACGTTCACCATAAGTTGAAAACTGTCGTCGCCGTGCTTTAACATAAATTTTGATCATTGTAATATCCGCTCCACAAGTAGAACCTCTGCCGTAGAAAGGTTTATGTCCACTCGCAGTGTTTTTCTATAGTCCCCACCGTGTTTTAATAGTAACGCTGACCACCTTACATATATGTCACAACGTTCTAACACAGATAAAAACTTAGGCATAAAATTATTCTATCCGAACTGTTATGTTCTTCGTATGTTCTCGCCCGACAGTATGGTTTCGAAAACATGTGTGACTGCGCTTTGGTTTTAAAAATACCACGTAAGCTTAATCCATTGAATGGTGCCTACTTATAATGTTTGACATGGTTCTGCAAGTTGCTTTGATTGTAATCGCTCGGTGATATGCTCCACGCAACTTTTGACTGCTTTCACACATACCTCACACATTTATTATGAACTGCAACTTCAGCTTGACAGCATTCGAGCCAATCAAAATGCTTACGCCCTATGCCACGTTCCCATGCACCTCTGCGCTATTCTCCCAATGAAAATTTGACCGTTATATTGGAACTGCGCCACGTTGCACCCAATTAGGACTGTCTCATGGTTTCGAAACCATGTCTTTATCCCATTCGTGCGGTCCTCAGAACGTTGGACCGCTATTTATATTTGCCTGCACCACATATTTATCCTAAGTCGACAACCCACTATCACACATTTACGCTCATGCAACGTGTCGTGCACTCCGCCCCTGTTTTACACCGAACCTTTTAACACAATTGGACAAACTTGGCATAAACATATTCGGGCCCAAATAGCAAGGCTCTTCATATATTCTTATGTGATTTTGTTCCTCCATATTGACTGTAAGCTTGAAAAACCTTCAAACCTCTGCTCCTGCTCCACGTTTTTAAAAAAGAATAAGACCCGACCATTATATATTCACATAGGTCAAAACTCCCACCATATCCAAGTTCGAGCTCAATTGTAGTGTGTTTTATTATAACTTTGGCCAAGTTTAATTAACCGTTGTATGTATATGGTTGCCGTCGAACAAAAACCCACCATCGCACGTTGGACTCCGCATTACGTGGCCATGCGCCATTCTCCCAACGTATAGTTGACCAACACATCGCATTACGTGGCCATGCGCCATTTTCCCAACGTATAGTTGACCAACACATCGCATTATGTGGCCATGCGCCATTCTCCCAACGTATAGTTGACCAACACATCGCGCCCATTTGTAATCGGCTTTTGGTTTTTTTGAAACCATATGTCTTTATCATAACGTTGGACCGCTTTTTTTTTATATGCTTTGGAAACTTCATGTTTTTGCGCTTTGGTATTTTACAATCACAACATCACCTTTGCCTTTTGAATGTGCGCCCTTCATAATGTTATCACCTAGTTTTGCTCTCGGATATTTTAAGGTTTTCGAAACCATATGGTTTCGAGCCTTGTTTTAATTTGATCATTTGCTTTACCCCATAATACGAAGGCTGCTTGTTTCGGAAAATGCTTCTCAAGTCACACTGATGGCTCTTTTGATATGAACCCTTTCTATCTCGTGGTCCAGGAGGCTCTCTTTGCATATGCATCAATGAGCTTAGCTACAAAAGGTGTATGTATTTAAACATGAAATTTTAGGTTCAATCTGAACTTCTCCATCTCATATGGTCCCACATAGACAAACTTTATGGATATGAAAGAGCAAAGGAGACTAGAGTTTTAAGGTCATTTCATTGCTCCACGTCGTATTTCTTGCAGCGTAATTAATTCCACACTATGTAGCTCAAGACTCATCAGTTTTGCTTCCACAGGGTGCGTTCACATATTTGAAACCCTGTCGTTGGCTTGCCACAGAAACACGTATGCTTTCGCACTGCTGCCTGGCACGAGCATGCCTTGAATGAGGCTATCATTCCCCAGGGAGATCTCCTGAGTTCGCTTTGTTCACCGAGCTATACTTCAGGCTACACTTGTCGAAAAGGCGACATATGTTACTTTGCGTGCGCCCATCGACATTTAGATGGTATGGTGTAAGATCCGGACATTTCCAATGGAGCGCTTTTAAGCATCTAGTACACTGGTGGAGAAAGCTCCTTTTAACAGTACTAGTCGTTTCTTCCTCCTCCTTCCCTGTTCCGCAACTTAGGCCTGGTTGTTGAGCTCAATTTTATTTCCCTTGATGTCGTGACACGACTGAGGAATCTGTCACCCGTGGGGTCGACCTGTGGAACATTACGACATCATAACTACTCTTCAATAATGATAATCATAGATAAAACAAATGAAACTAATAAGCTTAAGAGAAGTATTCACACGATATGTTCAATGACCTACAGCAGGAAGGCTTTTATCATCGATATACAAAAGGTTTTCATTCAAATGTATGCATGGAAATCTTATTACACATGGCGCGACTACGGTAAGAATGTTCAAGCGCACGCTAGATGATTTCTCCTAAATATGGCGTGATTGTAACAACGACATTTGATCATGATGGCGAGACAACTCATGAGGGGTTGGGGATAGGTAGCTGAGATGTCACTGATTGTAGGCTCGGTGAAAGACCTTGACAATTAAGCGAGCATAGGGGGGACCCGAAATTTTAAATATACCCAAAATTTTGGGTGGTGTTGTAGCGGCTACAACAAATGGCGAACCACTGGTAGAATCCAGCATCTCTGTCAATATCACAACAAAGGTCTGAGCCAAGATAGTGATGCAAGGGAAAATTGAACCAGCTGCATGGGTACCCTTTGTATTACTTTGGCCCTTTACGAGAATGCCTAATTCTTGTGCCTCACTAAGTCCTGCTAATCAGAAACACATCAAAGAGAAAGCTCACAGACGCCGGTAGCTTGTTGATGATGTGACAAGCAAGGCAGTGGGCTTATTATTTTCAGGATTTTTAAAGTAAGTTTCTGGTGTTGCTCCGCTGCCAGCAGGCCTGGACAGTACCCCGGCGGAGTCACTTCAAGAAATCACAAACGTTGCTCCGCTACCAGCGAGCCTGGTCAGTACCCCGGCGGAGTCGTCGCATTACCTCTCTGCGCAGGAAGCCTTTATCGATCCTTTACCCTTATTTGTTTCATGTGCTTACATCACTTATTTTCATGTGCTCATGGCACTTATTTTTCATGGGTGGATGAGGGATCCTGGCTTATTTTATGAGCAAGAGAGGTTGTTTCTTGTGTTACAGAAACTGAAAGATATCCTGATTTGGGTTTGCCCTCGTGCCAAACCTTCACATCCCATTCACCACAATAGGCGCAGTGCGCAGAATAGCACATTAAAACGTCCAAGACTATGCTGGGCACAAGGCTTATGCTTACGGGTATAGGCCATTTCAGCTCATCAAGTCTCTCACAGACAACCAGCTCATATCTCCCCAGATAATAAGTTTAGACTCATAGGCATCTTGTTGAGAATGCAACTTCGACGATTGGTCCTAAGAGAAAGTTGCTGCTTGAGATAGCCACCGCAACCTCACGCAAATCAATGGGGTTACTATTTCAGCAATCGGGGCAAAACAATACTGCAAGATGATAGGGTTGCAAATGAGGGCTCATGAAGTGGCAGTCGATATGACAAAAATGATGTGAGGGAGAGAGAGTACAACGCAATGTACTAAGCGAGGCTCAAGGTGCAATGCAATGCCATGTGCGAGAACGATCACCCAGTTATAGGTGGAAAAGAGGCGTAATACAAGCAATGATTATTTATATAGCAACAAGCAAATGAAAAGGAAATGAAAGAAGATACTCGTAACATGATGTTGCCTACGATATTAATTGTAAACAAACAACAAAACAAACTTTTAACCTATGAAGTAAAAAAATTTGGCAAGTAAACCTAATTAAATTTGAACTAAAAAATTTTATTGCAGGTCCTAGCTAGCCTACACTTAAACCCTAGTTAACCAATGATGCGGTCGGGTTAGGTAAAATCAGTTTTCCAGTGCAGCCACCGCATTAATTCCTGACCTGCAAGAACAACAATGGTCAGGATCAGAGCTAGTATCCAAAAAAGTGCAGTAGCAACAAAAATTACCTGAGGAGCAGGTGCAACGGCAGGACGATCATAGATACCTACCAAAGAACATGCCAGAACAGATTGTGCAGGCTGATTCCCGCTCTCCTCTCGATATACCTCAATCTGTTCTTGAAACTCAACATTATTGATAAATGACACAAAACCATTCGTGCATGATCCTGGATTTGAGGGGTGATGGGTAAGCCAATTCCTATTTGCAAGCACATTCACCGAATGGGGTTGGTTGAGTTGATCGACAATCTCATCATGGTGTTGGGGACCATCAGTTTTATGGAATGGAAACAATACGCAAGTGCCAGGTGAATTATAGATGCATGCACATCCAAGCATAGAAATTCTATTTTCGAAAACCCTAGTCCGGGGTTGCTCCTGGGTTTGGTTAAGGGTATGGGGATCTGAATCCATGTTTAAAGGAGCCTGAAATTCCTCACTGCTTTGAACAAACTATGGACCCTCGAGCAAGGGGCTTTCCAACTTCGATTGCTTGGCGAGATAAACAGGCGAATGGGCGTGATCATCAATTGTAGTGATTGGAAATATGTCAATGGGCTTTGTATCAATTTGGTCAAATGTTTGCGCGCTGACTGATTGATAGATCGATATATCAGATTCTTTAGATTCACCAAGGTAGGGTGGATTTACCGCGGTTATGCTGGGAGGAGCGTGGTATTTGGGGATCATCATTTCAGAAACGATTGGCAGAAGCTGAAGCGCTTTGACTTTCTGATGGGTACTTGAATCTTCCCAAAGCGGATCATCGAATTCAGGTGTCTTCGTATGGTCAGCAAAGAGATTTGAGTGACGGTCGTCAGCGGTATGATTGAATATGTTTTCAGATAAGGAGTGATCGCTGCAACCATCGGTTTGGTCAAGTTCGGTACCTAGCAAGTTAGGCTCCCTGGGGTTTACCAACTGGGATGGATCGATAACGGGGACATATTGAAGTTGTTCAGACGGGGAATCGCTCTTATGGCTGTCTAAAGATCCCAAGTGAGAAAAATCAGATTTAAAAGATTCACCGATTTGGGACTGTGATTGTGAAACACCATCTGCGTGCTTATGATTGTTGCCAATACCAGTATAAGGCAATTTTGAATGTTTCGAAGAAATTACTGGTGTGGCGGGATTGAGAAACAAACTAGGAAATAATGAACGAAAAGATTGAATCGCAGGGGTGTTAACCACACGAGGCTTTTCAACACGCACATTCGTTTCGTTCAGAGGACACAATGATTTGACAGGCCTTGTAAGGGAATAAACTTTATGCGGGGTAGGAGTCGATTCATAATACGTATGTGAACCAGATTCATAATCCGAATCTGAACCAGATTCATAATCTGAATGTGAACCAGATTCGTCATCCGAATCTGAACTAGATTCATCATCTGAATCTGAACCAGATTCATAATCCGAATGTGAACCAGATTCATAGTCTGAATATGAACCAGTTTCATAATCCGACTGTGAACCAGATTCATAATCCGAATGTGAACCAGATTTAGGACTAAGTCCAGGGAGATATTGAGTGGGCTCGGGGTAGGTTTGATGAGCCAAAAGAGATAATGAGCCACTGATATGTTCAGATTCGACATGGTACGTGAAAGACTCAAGGTCAGAACAGCCATTGACTTGCGGGTTGTCATAGGGAACACTAGGCTCAAGTCGAGTTGCTAACTGAAATGGTTCAAGGGAAACGAGAATCGCATACGCGAACTGTTCTCTTAACAACCTCCAATCGACATCCTTTTCAGGGAACTCAAAACAATAATGAACGAATCTGATAGAGAACTCATCTAAAGATTCCTAAGGTTCCATTCTGATGTCATTTATCTTTAGTAAAACATTATGAAAATCATACATGTGAAAAGCTTGTTGTAATTCACTGGCGAGTTGTTCAAATGAATGGATGGAAGATTCCGGCAAAGTGCAGCACCATTTCTTAGCGCGACCTTCGAGAGTGAGGAAGAGAAGCAAACAAATGAAACCTTCATTTTCAATTTCATAACACTCACCAAAGTCGCAAAAATCTGAATAGTGTTGGGTTATGGACACCCCATTTTCACCATCAAATTTTAACTGGGACAAGTGATACATAATTTTATCGGGGATGAAGTATCCAGGTTCATAAAACTCCGACAAACATCTCGGGATAATGATTCAGGAACGAGCCATTACAGATATGAGATTAACTGCAGGCTCTAAGGGGCTCACCCTGTCATCTGCCCCCCCCCCTTTCGTTAAACATCTGGTCGGAGGTTCAGGCCCTCCTTCTAGCGCCAAATCTGTTGACGGGGAAATTTGTCCGGCCAACAGTAAGGGATCTCCCTGGTAGAAAGTCCCAATTAGACCTTGAACCGTTTGGAGTAGGGATCCCGTCCGGGGTGTGGGTCCAGCTACCGCTTAAGACGCCTTCCCTTAGGTCTCAAAAGAACCTGATTGAACCGGCGGACATACACTTATGCACATGATACAGAATACATGACTGACGCGTTAAACATGAATAAAACACCAGTGTAGCTAGGCAAAAAATAAAGCATGTACACCTAAGGAGATGTTGTTAGCAACACGTCTTTGGGATACTGCTTGTAAGGTAGTCTGACCACAACAGAAATAGTCCTTTATGGCGAGATGTCCCTTTACTTCTGAAAGATGAAATGAAATGCTAACAAAATAGTTCATTAACATTCATTAATAGAGAAAATGATAAACTGTACATCATCAATACAAACACAGATAGCTATGATGCATAAACAATGCTTTAAGATAAGCAGCTTCATTAATCAAAAGATGTTCTGAAACTGTATGAGGAAATACACTTAGTGTTCACGTAGTAAAACACATCATCCAAACAAAGGGGTTGTGACAAGTATCCGTATTCACATAAATGAGAGTATAATCTTTCAATACAATGCCATGTAGCTCTTGAGTCCAAAAAGAAAAAGCCCTATTCAAGTTCCCGATGGAAGTATTTATAGGGCAAAGCTTGCCCTCTGGGGTCCCTGACTTTTCAGCTTCCCGACGGTTAGGCTTCCTTGCGACCCAGTATTTTCTGTGACCTGCGACCTGAGCCGTCATTGCGACCTGCGACCTAGTCGCTGGGTCGCTGGGTCGCGCCGTTGGGCATTTATCAAGGGGTGCGACTTTGCGACCTGGCGACCTCTGCGACTTGCGACCCGGGGAGATGTGCGACCTGCGACTTCAGCAATTATGCGACCTCGCGACCTGGGCAATTGTGCGACCTGCGACCTGTCCAGGTTTTGCGACTTTGCGACCTAGTCGTAGGGTCGCTAGGTCGCACCGTCGAGCTTTTGACAGGGAGTGCGACTTAGTGACCTGGCGACCTCTGCGACTTGTTTTGAGAAGGTCCCCTTGTTTGCTGAGGAAAACTCTGGCTCTTTGTGCAGACCAAAAGGTTCTTCCTGCGACAAAAATAACATAGGTCACATATCTCCATGATCGAGAATAATAATGCTAAAGGCATTTTAATTAATTTACAAGAGCGAAGCACAATAAATTTAGACCCCTGTGTGGTCAAGACTTTGTCATAAGAGAGAATGTCGTGCGCAAGCCATCTCTGTGCCTCTTTAATCATTATAATTTCCATTGGTCTGGCTATGGACTGAGTGCCAAATGTAGATCTGTAGCTTGACTTGTTTTGATAACTGTTACCATTTATGGAGCACCGCTTTTTCCATGCCCACAATGGTTTAGTGTTAACATTGCACTTACTCCCGTTATAATGCAACGTACTACAAACTGGGGGTTTATTTGGCCAACGCAGGTGCCACCTTGAGTTCTCAACTCACCACCTTTAAAGCTACTGGGACCCTTGTTCTTATCATCAATGGTAAAACCGTTCTCTAAATTTTCCTTGGAGATTAGGGAGCATAGGTTTTCTCTCAGCCCCCTTCTCATGACCCTGTATTGAAACTGGGCAGCAACACCTTGGCTTCTTGATCTGGCATCAGGGATCTTTAGCCAGAGAAGTAAGACACTCATGAAATTTTCCCACGAGCGAGTCAGTTGATCACCAAGTCGCATCTTCATCTGCTTCATGGATCTGCGACCCAGTGACTCAAGGGTCGCGCGACTTGCTTTCTTCTTGGGCTGAGCCTTTGTAAGGGTCGCAAGTCGCAACTATTACCAAGCCGCAACCTTCATCAAATTCTTGGATCTGTGACCCAGCGACTCAAGGGTCGCACGACTTGCTTTTTTCTTGGGCTGAGCCTTTGTAAGGGTCGCAGGTCGCAAATATTACCAAGTCGCAACCTTCATCGGATTCCTGGATCTGCGACTGGGTTGAACTGCGACCTCACGGGGTCACATAGTTGCAATTCTTCTTATGCTCAGCCTCACTCAAAACACAGGTTGTCTTCATCGTTTGGCTTAAGTGCGATGTGCTCTCCTTCGTTGAATATTGTTTTCAGTTGATGAATGGAGAAAACCAGTCTTCCCCAGCATCTTCGATTTATTTCCACGGTTGGACTCTTCCGCTTGCAACAGAGCATTTCTCATATGCCATATTGAGGGATTTACTGCTCTGGAAGTAATGTCCCATAGTCGTTTTGCGCTGGTTAAAATAAGCATTTCGCTTTTCCTGGCGGGTCTGTATCTTACGGCGATGATAAAGCTGACATAGCTGAATATACGTGCATGCATTCGGGAAGGGGTCATATTGCCACTTTTTCCACGCTGTAACAGCTAACTCCATGCTGCCTGTCTCCACTAAAAAGCTACGCTTTGCATAGGAAACTTTCCTCACCAACGAGCCATTCCAAAGTTGCGCTCCGGGTTTGACTATACAACGTGAAAAATCATATTCATGCGTTATGATACCCTCGACCTTGATGCACGGAGAAATTGTGTATGCATGGTGTCTGCACGCCATTTCTAATGAGCAACAAATGTCCATAAGGACTACAGCCAGCAGCGCGGACCGGTCACATGGCACCGTGTTTATTGGACAGCTGTTTGCATAACGTTCTGTTCTGTGTTTTAAACGTACGCTTTGACCGTTACATGTATATTTCTTCCGATCCAACGTTCACCATAAGTTGAAAACTGTCGTCGCCGTGCTTTAACATAAATTTTGATCATTGTAATATCCGCTCCACAAGTAGAACCTCTGCCGTAGAAAGGTTTATGTCCACTCGCAGTGTTTTCCTATAGTCCCCACCGTGTTTTAATAGTAACGCTGACCACCTTACATATATGTCACAACGTTCTAACACAAATAAAAACTTAGGCATAAAAGTATTCTATCCGAACTGTTATGTTCTTCGTATGTTCTCGCCCGGCAATATGGTTTCGAAAACATGTGTGACTGCGCTTTGGTTTTAAAAATACCACGTAAGCTTAATCCATTGAATGGTGCCTACTTATAATGTTTGACATGGTTCTGCAAGTTGCTTTGATTGTAATCGCTCGGTGATATGCTCCACGCAACTTTTGACTGCTTTCACACATACCTCACACATTTATTATGAACTGCAACTTCAGCTTGACAGCATTCGAGCCAATCAAAATGCTTACGCCCTATGCCACGTTCCCATGCACCTCTGCGCTATTCTCCCAATGAAAATTTGACCGTTATATTGGAACTGCGCCACGTTGCACCCAATTAGGACTGTCTCATGGTTTCGAAACCATGTCTTTATCCCATTCGTGCGGTCCTCAGAACGTTGGACCGCTATTTATATTTGCCTGCACCACATATTTATCCTAAGTCGACAACCCACTATCACACATTTACGCTCATGCAACGTGTCGTGCACTCCGCCCCTGTTTTACACCGAACCTTTTAACACAATTGGACAAACTTGGCATAAACATATTCGGGCCCAAATAGCAAGGCTCTTCATATATTCTTATGTGATTTTGTTCCTCCATATTGACTGTAAGCTTGAAAAACCTTCAAACCTCTGCTCCTGCTCCACGTTTTTAAAAAAGAATAAGACCCGACCATTATATATTCACATAGGTCAAAACTCCCACCATATCCAAGTTCGAGCTCAATTGTAGTGTGTTTTATTATAACTTTGGCCAAGTTTAATTAACCGTTGTATGTATATGGTTGCCGTCGAACAAAAACCCACCATCGCACGTTGGACTCCGCATTACGTGGCCATGCGCCATTCTCCCAACGTATAGTTGACCAACACATCGCATTACGTGGCCATGCGCCATTTTCCCAACGTATAGTTGACCAACACATCGCATTATGTGGCCATGCGCCATTCTCCCAACGTATAGTTGACCAACACATCGCGCCCATTTGTAATCGGCTTTTGGTTTTTTTGAAACCATATGTCTTTATCATAACGTTGGACCGCTTTTTTTTTATATGCTTTGGAAACTTCATGTTTTTGCGCTTTGGTATTTTACAATCACAACATCACCTTTGCCTTTTGAATGTGCGCCCTTCATAATGTTATCACCTAGTTTTGCTCTCGAATATTTTAAGGTTTTCGAAACCATATGCTTTCGAGCCTTGTTTTAATTTGATCATTTGCTTTACCCCATAATACGAAGGCTGCTTGTTTCGGAAAATGCTTCTCAAGTCACACTGATGGCTCTTTTGATATGAATCCTTTCTATCTCGTGGTCCTGGAGGCTCTCTTTGCATATGCATCAATGAGCTTAGCTACAAAAGGTGTATGTATTTAAACATGACCTTTTAGGTTCAATCTGAACTTCTCCATCTCATATGGTCCCACATAGACAAACTTTATGAATATGAAAGAGCAAAGGAGACTAGAGTTTTAAGGTCATTTCATTGCTCCACGTCGTACTTCTTGCAACGTAATTAATTCCACACTATGTAGCTCAAGACTCATCAGTGTTGCTTCCATAGGGTGTGTTCACATATTTTAAACCCTGTCGTTGGCTTGCCACAGAAACACGTATGCTTTCGCACTGCTGCCTGGCACGAGCATGCCTTGAATGAGGCTATCATTCCCCAGGGAGATCTCCTAAGTTCGCTTTGTTCACCGGGCTATACTTCAGGCTACACTTGTCGAAAAGGCGACATATGTTCCTTTGCGTGCGCCCATCGACATTGAGATGGTATGGTGCAAGATCCGGACATTTCCAATGGAGCGCTTTTAAGCATCTGGTACACTGGTGGAGAAAGCTCCTTTTAACAGTACTAGTCGTTTTCTCCTCCTCCTTCCCTGTTCCGCAACTTAGGCCTGGTTGTTGAGCTCAATTTTATTTCCCTTGATGTCGTGACACGACTGAGGAATCTGTCACCCGTGGGGTCGACCTATGGAACATTACGGCATCATAACTACTCTTCAATAATGATAATCATATATAAAAAAAATGAAACTAATAAGCTTAAGAGAAGTATTCACACGATATGTTCAATGACCTGCAGCAGGAAGGCTTTTATCATCGATATACAAAAGGTTTTCATTCAAATGTATGCATGGAAATCTTATTACACATGGCGCGACTACGGTAAGAATGTTCAAGCGCACGCTAGATGATTTCTCCTAAATATGGCGTGATTGTAACAACGACATTTGATCATGATGGCGAGACAACTCATGAGGGGTTGGGGATAGGTAGCTGAGATGTCACTGATTGTAGGCTCGGTGAAAGACCTTGACAATTAAGCGAGCATAGGGGGGACCCGAAATTTTTTATGATTTTAGAATCTTTGAAATGTGTTACAAGGAATTTGAATTTGATCTACCGTCGTCGATATTTATCTTATTATTCTCAACCTCGCGATGAACCAAACTCTCCAATATTTTATTGCTTATAAGTTGTATTAAGCTCCTTGCTGATTTTGAACATGAAAGATCTCTTGTGTGTTTGTTGTAGTCATCAAGCCATCTAATTTGCTCAATGAATATTATTATTGAGAAATTGTAATATCTATAAGGCTAGGCACAATTGAGACCATTTATGTCCTAACAAAATCTCTTATTAATGCATAAATGGTCTCAATTGTGCCTAGCCTTAGGATTGTGACAACATTGAGAACTACATGCACCACATGTAATACTTGGATAATTATAAAACTAATATAACACTTATATTGAACTCAAATCTCAACTGGTTAACTCGTATTTCATGCATGCATGAGTTAATTATGGTTGATTTATCAGCTCACTAGTTGAACATTGAAGCTTCACCCCACTGCTAGACCTCCTACTAGTTCCTCCAACAGTTGGAACTAGTTTAACTAAATTTAACTCAATTTAACTGAATTAAATTGTTACAACTAAAATTAACTCAACCTAGGCTCCTAAAATTTAGGAATCACTTTTGTTAGGGTCCTATGATTCATAGGATCAAATGGTGATTGAACACTTTCTTTTAGTTCATGTCAAATTGTAAATAATATTGCATCCTGCAAATAATTTTCTAAAAAAAAAATGAAAAGGGGGTATATAAAAGAAAAATGTAATAAAAGAATGAAAATAAAAAATTGATGAAAAGAACCCCATGAAAAGAAAAAAACGTGTAAAGTGATCAAGTTCAAATGGCACTAGTAACAAAAAAAATAGTTTTTGCATCGAAAAATAAATTAGGTTATTTTTGTGCAGCTTGTTTAAATGCCACAATCAAAGATCCTTTTTTGAATCATATAGTATAATCATGATCAAACACATTTAATTTTACCAAAATTCTTAAACTTGGTTAAAATTAGATAGATAGGTGAAATAATGAATCCAAATGTTTAAACCGGATTAATTAATTAAATCAATAGATTAGAGTAGAAATTGGGAAAAATATCTTTGACAAATAAAATGGGCTTGCAAGACAAAATGAACCCTTCGGATTCATCAAACATGTTTTAGAATATATCAATCCTCCTTAGAAAAATTAATCATGTCATTTAAACATGATTAGCAATTTGTAATAAAGCATTAGCATTAAATTTGGGTTTCATAATAAAGTCAGAAAGCAAAAAATATTTTGTCAGCTTGTGCTATAACAAATGAATGTTTCAAGGGCCATGATATTCCCCTCCTGGATCAACAGTGGGGAAGCAACTTTGCACCCCCCTCTCCCATTTCTTGTTAACGACAGGGGGGTCGGAAAAGCGGTATTTATTTTCTCAGGCCGCACGCAACGTGGCATTCGCACATGACATCGCACCCTCCCCCCCCCCTGAAATATTCCTCTCTCTCCTTCGCTCCTGCTAACGGCCCACCACATCATCTCCCACTTTTTTTTTGCCACCAAATATGTTGTGCCACTTGTCATTCCTCCATTTTCTCACTGCCCACTACCATTGAAAATCTCCATTACACACCAACCATTGCAAATTTCCTGTTGCTGATTAAACTGTTTTAGAATTAATTCCTCTAAATCACCATATTATAATGAGTCTAACCATAACGGTAATCAATCTTAGTGTTATAAATCAACCTAGTCTTATCCCACGCGATTCTCGTAACTCCACTCTTACTATTTTTTATTATAAGTATTGATCTCAACTCCTGCAACATCATATTATTTACAGCACATGTCAGCTCCAGAAAATTCGAAGCCCACTATCATTGATAGGGATTCAATTACCTATCCAGGTACCTATTCACGTTGAGTCTTTGTCACCTTCTATCTTCCTCAAAATCCTCAAACATGGCCCCAAAGAGAAAGGGCCATTCCACCAATGGAAAATCAAACAATGAGGATAATCCTAAGTCCTCTATCACCCTGGACCTCGACCATATGCCCCTGGAAAACCAATATTACGAGGTCAGTGATACCGAGTGTGAATTCGACTTGTTCGAATTACACCAATGGTTACAAAAAACTTATCTAGACATTAGGGGAATTTTGAGGTCTAAAATGGGCCTCCTAAGAAAAATGTACAAACAAAATAAACTTTATAAGAACCAATAAAATTCAATATGATGATGTCAACCATGGGGGATGATTCACCATTTTTGGAGTAAAAAAGTAAAAATATTAAAAAATAATAAAATAATAAAAACTACTTTTTCAACTCGTATTTCCAACTTAACTCCCTAAGGTTTTACTAAAATTTTGAGAGGGAGTACTCGTTGGATGTAAAATTTAATTCCTCATCCAAGGAGTACCCATGTTGCATACTTTTGATGGAATCTACTACATGAAAAATGAGAAATACATGAAAAACATGATGTATTTCTTATTTTTCGAGTAGCAGGGTCCATTGAAAGTATGCAACATGGGAACTCCTTGGATGAGAAGTCAAATTATGCATCCAACGAGTGTTCGTGCTCAAAATTTGAGTAAAACCATAGGGAGATAAGTTGAAAATACGAGTTGAAAAAGTAGTTTTTTTCTTTTCTCCCTATAAAATTTGATGATGTAATCTAATATTATTTTATAATTTCCTTAGGAGGCCCATTTTAGACCTCAAAATTCCCCTAATTCTAGGTGGATGAGATCAACCTCTGGGAATCCTTGTTACCTTTGTTTGCATTTCCACATACTCGTTGTTGGCACTGGAATCAGCACTTGGATTGCAGCAAGCGCCTAACCAGACACATCCTAAACTCTAACGCAATTTAATGATTTGTTTTATGAGATTGGTAGGTGGTTTAAAATCTTATTCATTGAAAATATATTTCATTCAAATCCATAGCTCTACTAATGATGGCATTGGATCATGACGTGGTAGCAAAGAGTGAGTTTGTAGTCTATGAGGAGAAGAAAATGTAAAATGAGAGAATAAACAGTAGGTTTTCAAAGCAGAAATCTACTGAATTTGGTATAAATTAACACAAGTAGCAGTTTAACAATATTTCATCAAGAGAAAGCTATTTCTAGTCTTACAATGTTCTCACTGAAATATTATAAAAGATAACTGTCACGAGTGATGCTCTTTCCACTGTTATTATATATATTTTACCAAGAAGGCTCATTGTATGAGACTAAAAAAATTTGATAAAACACATGAACATGTCAAGAGAGTAATAAAAACTCATAACAGAATGAGGAATTGCAAACTGCCACTGAAGATAATAAGATATGGAAACAAAAGTGGAAATTGACAATACAAACACCATATGGTAATAAGTCCTTAGAAGTTTCTGTCTATTTCATTCACTAAAAATAGTATTGATCATATGAGTTAAGATTCTAAAACCATGAACCCTTACTTCATAGAAGTTTGTCACATATATACAAAAATATAAAACAGTCATCCCCACAAAAGGAGTAAATTTGTTCCTAAAACTTATTACCATCTCATGTAAGAGATGAGTCTTATCCAAAAACTTTAATACAAAGTGCTATGACATAATAAAAATAAACAACATCAAGGCTAACAATTTGAAGTGGTTGTATGATGTGGCAGTCTATAGGAAGACTCCTCCTTTGTTCTAGTGCAACCAACTCCATAAAAAGTGTAAACAACAATGAAAGTGACATGTTGTTGTTCCTTGAATGTTGCCTGGTGCCTTACAGAATCATGCTGGCACTGAGAGTAATGGTAGAAATCTGTTTCAGAGAAACTCTATCGTTTTTCCTTTCCTTTGGTTTCTTGTTTGTCGTGATAGGGTGTAATATCCCAAAATGGAATAATGCATTGGTACAAAAACACAATATTTGAAACACAAAAAGTGTACATGTAAAATTATGATCAACACCTATATAGACAGAATACATGAGCCATTTTATTCATAGGAGAAGATTCAGCAACAACAATGTACAAAAATAAGGTACTCTAGCTAAAGAGATAGCCTAGAATGACCCTACAAGCCTACTACAACAAGCACTGCATAACTGGAGAGCTATAAGAAGCAATACTACGTTGTCCCTTTTTCTGATGATGTACATATAACTGCTGAAAATGGAAATGCATAT
This sequence comes from Pinus albicaulis, assembly GCA_034641835.2. Lineage (NCBI taxonomy): Eukaryota > Viridiplantae > Streptophyta > Pinopsida > Pinales > Pinaceae > Pinus > Pinus albicaulis. The sequence continues at coordinate 686,458 of MU968411.1, read as the reverse complement.
CTATGGAGCTCAGGAGCTCTAATGATGCCAAGATTCAATATCTGGGCTCTATGATGGCAACCGAAGATAACCCATAAAAAAAATTCTAGATCTATGAGATTGCAAATCTACCCTCTTGGGGTTTGATCCCTATTCTGATGGGTTATGCAGATATCAAGCTAGATATAATAATATGATGGTTTTAATATGATGTACAACCATATCTAAGCTTTGAGTGCTGATCCCTCCTTCAGATCTCCAAGCTATAAGCTTGACATCTTGTCTCTTCTTCCTCCTCCTTCGAGATGCAGCAACTGAATATGAAACTGTTGGGAAAATTGCATTATACAAGAGGGAGAGACTCAATTCCTACTAAAATATGATACAATAAGCTCTAGGCTGATGGAAACAGTGATGGCAAGGTGGGGGGATGTTCCCTCACAGGATTCCTGGCTGAAATTCTAGAAACTTCCTTCCTCCTTTGGATCTACAATGATGGATTGCACAATACTTGATGACACTGTTGCTGATTGAGGTCAATAATTTTTTGCCTGATGCCAGATCTAAAATAATTCCCTGGGATTTCTGATATTAAAGCTCAAGGTGTCATGAATAATCCTTTATCGGTTCTCCAGCTAAAATACTAAAGACAACCTCTTCCTCCCAAACTGATCTTCAGAAATAATGTAATTTCTGAATATGGATGTTCTGCAGAGAGTAGGAACACTATGCCACCAATGCCTGATGATGAAATGGAAGCTCATAATACCTTCCCAAAGTAGGCACAAAAGTCCCTTGTGGGTAAGGGTGGGATTCCCACTTGGGAACAGCCTGTGCTAAACAACACTGCAGACTTAGCTAAACAACATAAGAGTGCATGGAATGTCAAAAGAAAACTCCATATCTAAAAATATCACAAATCATAAAACTAAAGCCTGCCTCCAATGTTGCCTTCATGTCCTTTATATACAAACTAAGCCTTCCCAAGCCCTGACCCACCTCTAAACTACGTTGTTCATGTGGACATAATCCTCCATGGTTAATTGTGCTGTCTCTCCAAGTCCTCCCTCATGTCTACATGCAATGTGCACCCTCTCCATCATGTGTGCATTAAATTCACTAATTCCTCCATCACTTCATCATGAGTGCTCTATGACCTTACATTAGATTCCCTCCACGATCTTATTTGACTTCTTTAACCTCCATGATCTATCTCATTAATGAGATATGATCTCCACTCCATTCACATTAGTAGTTTCTCTACTACTCCATTATGTAGATATACGTTTAATTAATCTGTATTCACAAATCAAAAAGTGGATCTTATTCATCTTTGAGGATTATGGGTCCCTCCACTCTTTTATTTACTTACTTAATTAAGAAAACTAAGAACTCTAATATTCCAAATATCATGTGAAAATTTAGGAATGTTATAGTCCTCCCCGGAAAAATGTTTCTTGTCCTCAAGAAACTACAAAAGTAGATGAAAAGTCATATATTCCCCTCAAAATGGCATCCACATAAGGAAGGCCTCCTCCATTTTCAGCAATGTGTTATGCATGCTTGGTTCCAAAGTTTTCTCTCAAGAATGCATAGAGTTACTTAAAACTGTGTGGTTAGATGTCCCTCCTCCTCTAATAAGTACCAAGTGATAGCCATATGTTATCCAACATCATCATCAATACATGAGATACATAAAATAAAGTGGTTCTTCCCATAAAGGAAAAGCTCCATGTCACAAGACATCTCTTCATCCCATGCTTTATGAAGTAGATTGAGAATTAGCATGCCCTCATCCTTAGCCTTGTTGACCTTTTTGGATCCAAGCATCATTCCAACATCATGCAAAAGAATAAATAAATATATATGGGTAGAAAAATATGTCAAACTATATTCTCCCAAAGGTAACCACCGGAGTAGGGCCTCTTGCTACCATCCTCCCTCTCCACTATGCAAGATGGACAAGCCAAACTCCCCCCAAAGAAACCAAAGCAAGAAGAGATCTTGTTGCCTTTACACCTCCTCATGTGCATCATGGAGTAAAAACATACTGATAGAAATGTGGAATGTCACATCAGTCCAATACAAGAAAACACCATCAATACACATCATGAGAGTACCATGCCAAGTTATACACAATACAAAACACATAGACATAGGAGATGTCATGTGATGGCCAAATTATCTCAAGGAAAACCAAAGTGAACATGCCTTCTTTTGCTACATTCTATCATTGATACACAAGGCATGAGTCAAAAAAATATGAGCTATTGGGTGGTAACCATACTCACTGAAGAGCAGCCAGTGCTACCATGCCTCCTTATTCATTACATGAGTGTTATTCAAGGCATGGATCAAAGAAATTGGATCCTTTGGGTAGTAACCAAACTCACCCAAGAGAAAGCATCATAACCAAGCTTCTTGTTGGCCCATGTCATATATCTACAAGTGGTCATGCAACCCCTTGTTTATCATCCTTACCCACTCGTCCCAATGTGGATGATGAATGATGTTCTGCATAAACATGGTATTCTCTCTTTGTAGAATACCATCCTCCTCAAACTGATGAAGAACTTTGCACTCCACAATATGTTTAAGTGCACCTCCAATGAGATCTATCCATGAGACCTTATTCTCATCAATGGCCCTCTAAAACCAATAAGGTTTTCGATCTGCTACAAGTAGAAGTTTCTCTTTGAGGTATGAGATGCTCATTGAGAAAGATTCATCTTGAAAGGGGAAAATATTTCCCATCTCAAGATGCATAGCATCTACCATCTCCTTCTCCATTGCTTCACGAATGAAGCTTCCATTTTATTGCTCCCATAAGGAATGGGTCCTCTTCTTCTCACTGCTACTCATTAACAGCATTGTAGATCTGCAAGGTGATACATGTGATGTCTCAAGGCAAGGCACAATGCTGAACTCATAGCCAACGATTGTACATAGGATCATACTCATCCCATTTTCTGAAACTCTACACTTCAACTCAAAGGGTTGAATGTATTTCATCAATGACAAACTGGGATAGCTTTTCATCTCCTTCTTGATTAAATCAACGGTCCTCTGTGCAGTGACATGATGCTGCACCAAATCATTATGTTGTTCTAACCCTTGGTTATGCATTCGACCTGATGGAATGTCCCCATAAGTTTTAATAATAGGTACTTAAACAATATGATATTAAAGTGGATGCATACCTTGTATCAACTGATACGTGGGAACCTCTCGTAAGACCACAAGGGTTCCTCCACCTAGGACAATGGTATCTCCAACTACTAGTAAGAGTGATGGTTTCTCTTCTATCAATGTACCAGCACTGGAATCAACCTCCTCTTCATCATGCATCTCTTGATTCATTCATGGGACTCTATATGTCAAGATCTTAAGACTATCTTGCAAAGATGCAAGTGTCTCTCCTCCAGATACAAGTACTTCTGCAGCTGGTGGTGAATGTAGTGACTCCTTGTCTAGAGTGACAAGAATGACATCCTCCTTTGAATTCTCAGGAAATGTCTCTTTGTGAAGTATCTCTAGCTTCCTCACATCAAACTTCTTCCTCAACTTGTGAAAGAAATCTGAATACTTAGTCACATTTTCATGTTCCATGTGACCAAACCACCATTGATTGGCTTCACCTAGAAGATGAAGTGCTGCAATCTAAACAACCTCTTTTTGAGCTACAGGATGTAGCCTGAAAAATGCATCTAACTCTTTCCTCCAAGCCTTAACATTGCTTGATGAAGATCCATCAAATATTGGAAAATAGAATCTATTGTGCCTCTTCCTTCTATTGCTGCTATAGGATCTTCTTTCTTCTTTGAGTTTGAAGAATTTTTGGAGAGTTAGATTCTCCTTGAATGCTCTAGACTGTGATTTGTACTCTTCAATATATAAGCTAAGAGTCTCATGAGTCTCAAGTTCCATATTTCTTCTTTCTTCATCTCTATACCATTCACCTCCTTCAAATAAAGTGGGCATAGTAGCTATGATTCTTCAGTCTTCTTTGTTGCTAATAAGAAGTACTGAGACCTTATTCATTTTTAAACCTTCTTGAGTTTTCTCTTTGCCTTTCTCTTCTTGTTTCATTGATCTCTTTGGAGAGATAGTTCATATATCTAACTAAAAATGAGGAAAAAATTAATCCCTCTATTAAAGTAGATCCCTACTATCTACTTTTCATATTTTGTCAATAATTTCCACAAGCTGAGCCAAAGATCATGCTCTGACACCATTGTAATATCCGAAAATGGAATAATGCATTGATACACAAACACAATATTTGAAACATAGCAAGTGTACATGTAAAATTATGATCAACACAGATATAAACAAAATAGATGAGCCATTTTATTCATAGGATAAGATTCAGTTACAACAGTGTACAAAAATAAGGTACTCTAGCCAAACAGATGGCCTAGAATGACCCTACATGCCCGCTACAACAAGCACTTCGTAATTAGAGAGTTGCAGGAAGCAATATTGTGTTGTCCCTTTTTATGATGATGTAAATATAGCTGTTGAAAAGGGAAATGCAAATATATAGAGCTCAAGATCTTTGATGATGCCAATATTCAAGATTTGGGCTCTATGATGGAAACCCAAGATAACCCAGAAAGGAAATTCTAGATCTATGAGATTGGAAATTTACCCTCTTGGGGTTTGATCCCTGATCTGCTGGGTTATGTAGATAAGAAGTTAGATCTGATCATATGATGGATAAAATATGATTTGCAACCAGATCTAAGCTTTGATGGTTGATCCCTCCTTTAGATCTCCAAACTAGAAGCTTGAGATCTTATCTCTTCTTCCTCCTCCTCCAAGATGCAGCAACTCAATATGTAGCTGCTGGGTAAAGTATGATATACAAGAGGGAGAGACTCAATTCCTACTAAAATATGATGAAATAAGCTCCAGGTTGATGGAAATAGTGATGAAAAGGTGAGGGGGTGACCCATTACAGGATTCCTAGTTGAAATGCTAGAAACTTACTTCCTCCTTTAGATCTACAATGATGGACTGCGCAATCATTGGTGGGACTACTGCTGATAGGATCAATAATGTTTAGCATGATTCCATATCTGAAATAAGGCCCTGGGATTTCTTATTTTCAAGCTCAAGGTGTCAGGAATAATCCTTCACCAGTTCTCTAGCTGAAATACTGAAGACAACCTCCTCCTCCCAAATTGATCTTTATAAATAACGCAATTTATAAATATGGATATGTTACAGAGAGTAGTAACACTATGGAACCAATGCCTGATGATGAAATGGTAGCTCAAAATACCTTCTCGGAGTAGGCACACAAGTCCCCCGTCGGTAAGGGTGGGATTCCCGCTTGGGAACACCTTGTGATAAACAACACTACAGACTTAGTTAAACAGCATAAGAGTGCATGGAATGTTAAAAGACAAATCCATATCTAAACAGATCACAAATCATAAAACTAAAGCCTTCCTCCAATCTTACCTTCATCTCCTTTATATACAAAGTGAGCCTTCCCAAGCCCTGGCCCACCTCTAAACTACGTTGTTCATGTGGACATAATCCTCCATGGTTGAAGATGTTGTCTCTCCAAGTCCTCCATCATGTCTACATGCAATGTGCACCCCCTCCATCATGTTTGCATTAAATTCACTACTTCCTCCATCACTTCATCATGAATTCTCTATGATCTTACATTAGATTCCCTCCATGATCTCACTTGACTGCTTCAACCTCCACGATCTATCTCATTAATGAGACATGATCTCCACTCCATTCACATTAGTAGCTGCTCTACTAATCCATTATGTAGACCTATGTTTAATTAATCCACATTCACACTTAAAAAAGTGTATCTTATTCATCTTTGAGGATTATAGTTCCCTCCACCCTTTTATTTACTTAATTAATTAAGAAAATTAAGAACTCTAATATTCCAAATATCATGTGAAAATTTAGGAATATTACATAGGGATGAAGGTGGATTAAAATAGATAACGGAGTTTCATTTTATTAGTGGGAGGGATTATTAGATTATTGGAAGGATAAAAACCCTTTATACATATATCACAATCATAGATCAGGGTCGGAACCGTTTAAACATAAGACACAAGTGGGAGGGAATGTGATTTGCGATGGGGGTGATGACATGGAAAGGAGGTGGGGCCACTCACAAATCACAAATCGAGAGTTTTTCTATGAGAAATGGGAGTTAAGTGTTAAAAATTGCGAAGGGTGATGTGTGATGAGCAGAGGGTGACGTGGCAGGGAAGGTGCGGCCCAAAAAATACCACAAATCAAGATTCGAGAGTTTTTTTAAGAGGAACAGGAGTTAAAGGTTAACATTCACAAAGTTCAATATGTAATGAGAATGGAAGGTGGGGCCCATTTACATTGAAATCGGGGAATCAGAAGTTTTGTAGGAGACAGAAATTGTAATGTGAATGAAAGTTAAAACTGCAATAAGCCGATTGTGATGAAAGGGTAAGGGGTTCACAATGTTTTTAAGTGAGTTAAGTTATATCATATGATATATGATATTACCAAGGTTTGTTGTAGTGCAGGTAGAGTTGCGATAAAAGAAATATATGGTCAGTTTAAAAGGAGATATGATATGGCTATTAGTGGGTGGGTGGAGCTACTTTTTAACTATAAAAATTGGATTTTAATAGTTAAAAAAGGGGTTTTGAAAGAAATGAAACACTAGACTTTGGGTTTTTGGAAAAATGAAAGTTAAAAGAGGGAAAATGAAATGAATGAAGGTAGAAATGAAATTTTATCACCACTACACTTTGACAGCGACACTTTCATCTTACAACCAAATTGAAAAGGCAGATTGATGCCTTGGAGAATGATGACCAGACTTTGAAAATATTTGAAAAATTGTAGTGCTAACAGTGGCTCTTATTGGGGATGAATTCCTCCCTGTGAGGCTTCAAGGGCTGTAGAATCAATGCCTTAAAAACTCTTTAAACTCAAGAGACTTCTTGGAAATTATGACTAGGACTGACCATTGACTGACTGTACTAAAGACTGACCATATATACAGACACAAGTACCATTGGGCATGGAGTTTTATTGACACATCACACCAGATATTTACAATGGAATGACTCAACTAACTTACTAAACAAAGAAATTTTTAAGAAAATGACCATTGAATTGGCCTCCAGTCAGTTGATCATCATCCAGATGTTTGAGCAGAAAAGTATTTTTTTCCAAAACTTCAGCAATTCTAAATGGTCCAAACCACAAATTGTCAAACTTACCATGCTTTCCATGGTCTTCTCTCTTGGTATCCCAGCGCATCACCAAATCATTCTCCTAAAACAACTGTTGATTTTTTCTTTTGTCAAAAACAAATTTGGCTTTATTCTGATACTTCTCTGTTTTATCCATCAATGATTCTCTGATTTGGTGTGCCTCTATCAACTGGAACATTCTCCTTTGGATTGGATTTTCATCATCAACTTCATCTTGCAGGAATTTCATCATAGGAAGAGTTAATTGAAAAGGAATTATGGCATCAGTACCATATACAAGCTGAAATGGAGACATTCCAATTGATTTTTTACCACTTACCCTATCTTCCCAAAGAGCATGTACTAGTTGAGTGTCCCAATTTCTCTTATTTTCAGGAAGCATTTTCTTAATGATCCTCACCAAAATTTTATTGGATGACTTGGCTAATCCATTGCCTTGAGGGTAATAAGGTGTGGAATGAGTCAATTCAATTCCATATTGCTGACAAAAGCTCTAAATCTTAGTAGACTTAAAGGCCATTGCATTATCAGTTACTAACTTCTGTGGACAAAAAAATCTTGACATAAAGTTTTCCAACTGAAATTTGATAATTATCGTATCAATAGAATTCCTGGTTGGTACATCTTCAATCCATTTAGTAAAAGAGTCTATAGCTGTGAGAATCCATCTATGTTGTCCTCATGAAGGTGGATGAATTTCATCGATGAAATCTAACCCCCACTGTTGGAAAGGAACATCTGCTGAAATAGGAATAAGAGGTAATGGTAGAATTTTTTGTTTACCAGCAAACTTCTGACATTCGACACAACTCCTGACTTTTGTAGAAACATTAGAGAAAATAATTAGCCAATAATAGCCAGCTCTTAAGATTTTGTTTGCAGTGGCTTTTCAATACAAATTCCCTCCACACACTCCTGCATATATCTCTGTCATAATATCTTGGGATTCAACTTCATCTACACATATTAATAAGACTCCAAAAGGGTCCTTCCAATAAAGATGGTCTTCCAAAATGCAATACTTAACAAATCTCAATTTGAAATCTCTCCTCTTTGACTTCTCCATTTCAAGGGGACAATTGAAATTTAACAAAAAGTATATTATATCCTTGTACTGATCTGAATGAAATATTTCATGATAATTAGAAATACCTTCTCCATCTTCTCCTTCAACTTCCTCTGCGTTCATATTTAAAGTCTTGCAGTTAGATTCAACCATCAAGCGAGCCAAGCCTTGACCTTTTACCAATTTAGTTGGTCTAATCTAAATATCAAATTCCAAAATTTTGGTTAGCCATCGTCCCTTTTTGCCATCTATGTCTAGCTGCAGAAAAAAATCTTTAACAGTGATTTTGGGCACAAAAGAAACTATTTTTTAATGAAACATATAAACTCGAAAAGAATTCAAAGCCTTAACTAGTGCATATGCTTGTTTTTCAGTTAGATTTTACTTTAATTCAACATCCCTTAAAGCACGACTAAAAAATGAAATAGGCTACTCTAAACCTTCTTTTTTCTTCTGTAGCAAGAAAACTGCAATTGTTTCTTCTAAATCATATGAAAAAATCAAAATTCGTTTTTCAAAATCAGGATTAATCAAAATTGGAGCTTCAGTCAAGGCAGACTTGATTACTGAAAATAAATTCTTTGCTTCATCTCGCCATTTAAATTATACATTTTTTTTCAGCAATACATTTATGTGTCTGATCAGCTCTGCAAATTTAGGAACAAATCGCCTCAAAAAATTGGTTTTCCCTAAAAATGACTACAATTCTTTTTTATTCCTTGGCAAACCAATCTTCTGAATAGATTATACTCTTCCTAGATCAATACAGATGCCACTTTCTGTTACAATATGTCCTAATAATTTCCCTTCTTGGACAACAAAGGATGAATTTTTTGGGTTCAAGGACAAACCAAACTTTCTGCATTTGTCAAAAACTTGTTTCAAATGTTTCAAGAGGTCTTTATTGGATTTTGAATCTGTGATGCCATCCAAATAGATGACTACAAATCTATCTTTTTCTCCCACAAAGGCAATATCCATTTCTCACTGAAAAGTTGCGCCTGCATTCATCAGACCAAATGGCATTTTTTTGTACATGAATGTACCCCAGGGTGTGGTAAATGTTCTATTTTCTATATCTTGCGTGTCAAATGAAATCTGATTATAGCCTGAAAATCCATCAATCATTGACAATCTTTTGGATCCTACAACCTTCTGCAAAAAAAATTCCATCTTGGGCAATGGATAGTTATCTTTCAATGAACACTAGTTCAGGTTGCGAAAATTGACACAAATTATTATCTCTCAATTCGTTTTCCAAACCGGGACTATATTAGCTACCTAGTTAGAAAATCTCAAAGGCATAGTTATTTTTGCTTCTCAATATTTTTTGATTTCTTTCTTAATGATTGGGAGCAGCATAGGATTGATATGTCTGATTTTTTGTGCTACAGGGTTTGCATCTGTTTTCAAAGGAATCTTGTGCTCCATTATGCTTCTATCATTAGTTTTTAGCTCACTGTAAGACCATGAAGAAATATTAGCAAATTCTTTCAGCGGCTTGATATATTTTGTTCTGGTTTCAAGGGAAAGGAATTTGAACACTTTGACTAATTTTGGTTGATCTTATGTGCCAATGTTACATTATATCGTACTCTCTCCATCAACTTTACTTCCAGGCTTGAGAAAAAAATCATTATTATCAAAAATTATTTCTAAAGGAACTAGGCCTTTTGGAATATAGTTTGATTTCAGATCTATAATTTTCTTCCCAGCCATGGTTTTCTTAATAGGCCTGCTATTTTAAATTTCAACAATATCATGCTCATCATCAATTTTTATGTCTGCAAACTCTTCAACACACACTAAATTTTTTTGAATTTCATTGTCATCCTCAAATACTTGCCAGTATTTGATGTTGTCAAGAATTGAAAGCCTGTTTTTTATTTTAACATCATAGGCTGCCTTGACATTTAGAGGAACTTTGAAATTACTAGCAGCAATAGCTAGTGAATCGACCATTTGATTTTCCTCTCTAGTGACAAAATTTATATTAAATGTTGAAAAATAACACTCAATCAAGTCCTAGACTTCATTCCTATAATTTTTCAACTTGGAATTTTTTACTTGGTAGTTGTTTCTCACCTGCTTTATCACCAAAAAAAATTAGCTTCTCCGCTCCCAAATCGTTCGCTGCCTTCATTCCCAGCACAAGCGCCTCATATTCAATAGTGTTGTTAGTGGTATAAATTTGCAGTTTATATGATATATTTACCCTTTGATGAGTAAGAGAAAAGAGGAATACACTAGCTCCTGATCCTTCTCTTTATGAGGCTCCATCAAAGTACAATTTCTAGATCTGTCCTCCCTCTAAATGTTGCTAATTTGTACCTTGAAAGTGTTGTTTTTCATTTATTTAAGGCTGGAAATTGTTATCATTGGCAACAAGGTGTAGTATTGATTCCCCAATTTCCTTTTCTTCAGCATATATGGGATGGTTATAAGGATTATTTTGATCACTAATTATGTAGTCCATTTTGGTTTCCCTATACAACCTTCTGAATTCCCCTCCAAACACTAGGATGGTGGCATATGACATATGCATCTGAAGGGTACCTCCCAATTTTTTAGACCAGGATCTAGAAAGTAGCATCCCAAATCTAGAAGGAATGTTCGCAACTACAATGTCCATCATTAAGCTTTTCATAGGTAGTTGGGTAAGAGAAACAATCAAGTCCTTAATTACTGCAAGGCACTTGACCTTTTTGGAATCAAAGGTGTAGAGGTCATGGTATTTCTTAGTGATCTCTAATCCTAATTCATCCATCACTTTCTTTGGCATGATATTATGATAATCCCCATAAGCTAATAGAAAATTATGCTACAATTTGTCATGTTTATTGAGTGACAGATAGAAAGGTTGTGAGTTTTCGTTATTTTGGTCTTGGACATGACAGCCTAGATAAATAGTGGGATGTTCATCTTCAAGGTTGACTGAATCGGGGGCGATAGGTGGATGTTGCAGACTTTTAAAAGACTCTTTATATGCTGGATTTTTCAACAATTCCAGAAGTGGGACCGGAATTTTGATTTTATTCAATTCAGATTTGAAACTAAAATAAATTGGAACTAATTCCTTATTTTCTGCAATGATTTTGACAACTGGGGCAGAATTTTGGAGTGGAGGAACCTCATTGACTTTGGCCTTATGTTTGGCAGCTTGTTTCTCTGCATCTTATTTTTGTTGACGTTTCTAAAAACGGCCTTTAGACCTTAAAGGATAATTTCTATTTTGAGCTTCTTGCTATTTTTTATTATTTTTTTCATAAATTTGGACATTCTCATCATCTGAAAACAAATAAATCCTTGATTGGTCTTCATATTCTTGCAAATTCAAACAAGTTTATTGTGAATTTTCTCCTACAAGGTTTATTTCTTCATTTTATTCCTCATGTTCTTGCTGCTCTTCTTCAGCAAAATTATTCAAAGGAGGCTGAAAATTTTGATCATCATCATTCCTCCTTGGGCATTGTAGGATTTTTTGAGGTTGAAAAGGCCTCCTGAAGGGAGCCTGATTTCTATTGGCCTCATTTTGATTGGCTGTAGCAGCTGGTTTGTTTTCAATCTCTAATTTTTCCATCTTAGAGGCAAGCTCCTTAATTAAATTGGACATTTGATCGATCTTTTCTTCTACTGTAAGAGACTTAGAAGAAGAAGGTTTTTCTTCTTTCATATTCTTTCTGTCCTTTGCTTCCTTTTCTTCCTCTACTTTCAATTTATTAGAAGCCATGAGATTAGACTGCACTCCAACTACAACCTCTTGCATACCCATGAATTTCTGTGCTTTCTCATCCCTTAGCCATAAAGCAAACTCATAATCTATATCATTTGCAAAAGTTATCATAGTTGTAGTCTCAAGAGGCTTAATTTCTTCTTGAATTTTCTGATAAATCTTATTAAACCTCTTGGTAAAATCATCCAATGACTCATCTGGTTTCTTCTTTAGATTTGAAAGTTTTGTAAGGTAGTTCATATATTATTTCTTATCACCCCATTACTTTACAAATATTTCCTCCAATTCATGAATTCCTGTTATTCAGTTTGGAGGCAGACTTCTAAACCATTTACGAGCTCTACCATCCAAGCTTTAAACAAAGAGTCTTGAAAAAACATCTTGATGTTTGACATTCTGGTTGTCAGCATAGCTATATAAAGCCACTAAATGTTCCTCAACAGAAACTCCTTCTCCCTCCTCGATGTATTTTGGAAGATATTTCAAGTAATCTCCTTGAGGGAGTGGATGCAAAGGTTTCGGAAGAGAAAATGGAGCATATCTTGTAGCCACTATCTACTGCATCCTTTCAAAGGTAGGCTGAGCCATATTTTGCTGATGTATAGTTGATCTATGACCAGTTGATGTAGATGTTTGGGAAATAGAATTACAATTTGTGGATTCTAAATCTGATTTAGGACAACAGAAAATTGGATATCTTGAGTTTATTCTTCAGGCTTGGGGACTGAAAATAGTGGATTCTCAAACAGATGAACAAAGGATGTGTTCACTTCACCTGCTACAGAAGAATCAGACTCAAAATTTGTCTCTTGAGGGGATGAGGTTAATTCAACTTTATTTTTCTGAGCTAGGAAGTTATATAAGTTGAATGTGAGGCCTTCAGAAACACTCTTCTAGTGGATGAGAAGAGGATGACCCAACAACTGGATTTCTAGATAAGGGAAAATATTCTTGCTGAGGAGTGATGAAAGACTGGTATTCAGGATGAGTTTGGAGGAAATTTAAAATGGTCTTAAAATATTCTTTAGTCAAAACATCCCTATCAAGAAAAGGTTCAATTGGAAATACTTTCTCTAACTTCCCTTCAGTTAGCACAAACTCTTTTGTTTCCTTTTTGACACTTAATAACTCAGTTTTTTCCTCTTTGACTGAAATAATGCTTACTTTAGATTTACCAATTGAGGAATGAGAAAAAATTTCAGCTAAGCTTATATTAACAACATCTACTTGATCTTCTAGGGAAGCAATTTCGATTTTAGATTTTTCAGCACGATCTTTTGAAACTGAAACTTCTTTTGATTCTAAAGTAGCTGAGTGTACCTTTTTCTTTGGAATGTATTTTTTGTGTACCTTCTTCACTGATTGAGATGTGCCCTCAACTTATATTTGTTTTCTTTTTTCTTCTTTAATGATATTCTTTGGGTCTACAACTGGGGTCACAGTAGGTGATCTCTGATTTCTCCTTGTAATTGGAGT